>CM057002.1:28759461-29359461 GCA_029891345.1 Dryococelus australis | reverse complement strand
TCTCCGTGTGCGTCACTAGCTACGCGACACTTAGGATCTGCTTGTAACACGTGCCCTTCCGCCTTAGTTGTTTTCCTCTAATCTTTGCAATTCCTTTCCGACTCTGGTTTCCAATACTCACTTGACTCAACATCGAACACTGCTGTACTGTATAGGAGGTAAGGGATGTCACAGGGGGTGCTCATGATGGTGGCTAAATAAGAAGTATCATTTACGAAAATATATATCTTTACTATAACAAACTCTCAGTAACAGAGCACAATACATTTACGTTAAAACAACAATGGGATTACAATTACGTCACAGTACAAGGAGATTGCAATTACGTTCTTAATTTACTGAAACAATAGTTAAACAGAATTCGTAATATACGCAGCTAAGCCCTAATGACTTTGCCGTAATCATTACAAAGAGGTGAAAGGTACGATGACTCGATACCAGAACGGCTCCCTACCGCAAACGCGTTTATGCTCACCCGATCTCGTAGTACAGGCTGGCCTCAGAGCTCTTCTGCGGGCTAGTGTCGTCTGCTTCCTTCGTCTTCAGCCTGCAATCTCACTCACAGATGTATCGCCTCAACACTGGAGCCATAGGGCCGGGGGGGAGGGGGAAAGCAAGTGCCATGCGGGGTTCCTTTTATAACTGGGCCAAGTAGGGCAAGTTTGCAACGCCACTGCATTCGGCCACCAGCTATACCCCGCACGAGCTTAGGCGGTATAGCGATGCCATGTTATCGCTACATGCTGGTATTGGCATTCGATATTTAGACGTCCAGTTGTATTTGCTGGTAACTTATTATTCCCAAAAAATGTTATGATTTAAGACATGGGAAGTTTGTTAGTTCATCTGACGGTTAGGCTAAACTCGTCAGTTCTGTATGTACTCACATCAGGCACTGTCTTTTCTTCATTGAATAGAGTCTTCGCTATGAGAAGGTTAAGGCGTCTCCAGAGCTGCAATACGGGTCTCACTCTAAGCAATTAACACTTTGGGCACTATGCCCGAATGAGCCTCGTGCGACAGAATCTTGACATATGTCAATAGATAAAATGAAAAATCATAGGAATATAATTTTATTGTTTTCATAGTTTTTTATGATGATTTCACATGGACACTTCGACTCACCAACCAACTTTTTTTGTACGAAATGCAACATTTTTGTATGACTACGGAAATGAACACGGTGGGATGTGAATCATGTTGGGATTGAAAAGAACGTCTTATTGGAGGACTGTAAGCTCGGCAGTCCATTGGCTCACAACTGGCTAGTGATGTATGCCGTACAGTACTGTATGGTGTCTGGTGTAGTTTGGACCAGTATGACATTGGTGAGATGAAGAGATTTGGGCGTCTCTTAACATCGAGGTCTTGAGAGCCGATAAGGGTGATTGAGGTGAGTATGGAGCAGCGCAGGTATTGCAAGGGTTGGGGAAACGGAAGATCCCCGAGAAGTCCCGCGGAGCAACGGCATCGTCCGGCACGATCCCCACATGCGAAAGTCTGGAGTGACCCGGCCGGGGATTGAACCCGGGTCGCCTTGGTGGGAGGCGAACACGCCAATCGCCCAGCCATCGCGGCCCCAGTGGGTCAGTGGTGAACGTGGCTATAGAGATCAACAGATCTGGTGTTCCAGTAGTGCTAGATATAGGTCTATCACTTCTAACTTGGCTTGAATATCTGCTAATGTTATCCAGGCCTCTGTGTGTTGTATATTTAATATTAAAAAAAAACTATTGAACATTTCAATGCATTTTTTTCCAAGACAAATGAAAGTCCATATTTTGTCGCTAATTTGCAAATTTGGTTATTGAAACATCACGTGGTCGTTAAATAGTGCCAAAGACAGCAGAAATCGCCATAAGTAGGTCTCTGTCTACGTTATTTATTTCTCTCTAAAACAGTGCTTTGAACTATAGTGAAAATGTTGCATCTATTCTGAACATATTGCTGTATTGAAAACCTATAGTCACCGTTTGAGATTCCGAGCAAACGGGCCACACGCGAAACTTGTCTGTGCTAATTTTCATCGCCGCCGCCATGCTTCCTTACGGCCGATAGTACCTTGAGGCATTTAGAGCTGTTTGGTATGGAAGCGCCTTAAAGTTCATCATAGCACCGCTCGAAATCGCGAAATTACCTGGTCTCTAGTTTTAAGTATAGAGACGATGGTTTACCATGTGAAAAGCAGGCTATTCGTACGTTTCAACGTACTGTGCTGGTTGTCGAGTGCTACCTTCGCATTTCTCTGGGCTAGCGAGAATTCTAAGAGTGAACGTTTATCATTGATCTGCAGTGTGCCAAGCAGAGTAAAAAAAAATTTATGCAATCATAAACGGATCGGGACGCTACAATGCTCAAATTAGCACGATTTTACAGCTTGTAAAGGCTGCTCACGATATAGTATGCACTTTAGAAATGAACCTTGGAAAAAAAAGTCACTGCCCCTGCCTGCATATTTTTTAACGGGCGCACTGAGTGACATTCGATCAGTTAAGTTAGTAACGATGGAGGGAAAGTAGTTCCATATCTTAATGTCGAATAAAAAGTGTTACATAACCATTTGTGATAACTTAAATTTTTCTTCGGGTTTCTGTTTTTTTTTTTTTTATGAGTCGAAGTGTTAAAATGAACAGATTCATAAAGTATTTACTTTCTTAATAATTTCAGTTTCATTTGACCGACGCATGAATAAAATGGTGAGGCACACGGCAACGTTAATTTTACATAAGGCGGAAAAATACGCAACTTGTATACAAGTAGATCTAATGCAGGGCTTTCAAAAGTGCTCATTTTACCGTGAACAGCCTATAGTTATAAGTCAACCGCTCAGTCCGTGTGTCCATGATGGAGGACATGTTGCACGTAGAGGATGTTTATAGCGGGAACTGTACACAACAATGAATCACTGGCCGATGATTTGAGTGTCTTAAGGTCTTTTCACACAATCAAATTTTTCTTAGATTTACTTCCAATTGTTATTAAATTTAATTCATAGAATACCACATGACATCATAGAACTGTCGCAACCTCGACCATTTTCCTTGCGCCACATCGATTTTCGTTTCGAGCATGTTCTAGTTTTCTTGAAAACGAAATTTCAATATTTTATCACAGCTAATCTGAGAGTGTTATCAGACGCGATCGCTTAGTAATAGAGTTGTGTGCACACGTTTAAAGTTTTTGGAAAATAAGGATACATGTTTTCAAAAAAAATTTGAAAATTTGTTCGGGTCCAACCAATGATTTTCGTTTCGTGCACGAGTCGGAAATAATTCTAGAAATTTAACTTAACTTTGATATTTTTAAATTTGTTTCATTAAAGAGTTTGTGATAAATGTTCCTACTGAGACTTGAAAGCTTCTTGAATGCAATCCACTGGAAATCCAATGAAGTGATTTTTTAGGTCAATAAATTTAATTCAATAAGAATTTGATCGTGTGAAAGGGCCTTCAGATGTCATAAATCTGATTTGTTAAAATTCCTGCACCCCAAATTTGTGAATTGTTAATACTGGCGTCAACGAACGCACAGTACGTTGTTCAAAAGTCGCGAGTCCGTTGTTGGCGGAGCAGTAGGATTTTGGTGAGCGGGAACACAGAAGCCAACCTAACCAGTGTTCCAGCAGTATTCGATATAGGCGACTAACTCTGACGTGTCTTGAATGCCAACAAATGTGTGCAGACCTCAAAACTTTAAATACTGCACGACTTATATACATAGAACAACTTTTCGCGGTAATCCTCCTTTTTTTACTGCGAATATTCCAGTCGGTCACGAGCCTGTGAATTGTGCCGGACGATACCGCTGGTCGGCGGGTTTTATCGAGGATTTCCCGTTTCCCCTGCTCTTGCATTCCGGCGCTGCTCCATACTCACCACATTGCACCCACACCGGCTCTCAAAACCTCTATGTTAAGAGCCACCCAGGTCTTTCCACTCCACGAACCTGTGCTTAGAATTCCAAACAATGATTTCGTAAGCATTGGGAGCCGCGGTGGTGTAGTGGTCAGACTATTCGGCCCTCGCCTAGGAGAACCGGGTTGGATTCCCGGAAGGGTCGCTCCCCGGATTTTCGCTCGTGGGAATCGTGCCGGACGATATCGCTGGTCGGCGGGTTTTCTCTGGGATCTCCCGTTTCCCCCGCCTTTGCATTCGCTTCGTCTTCATCAGCTCTCAAGATATCGATGTTAAGAGCCAACTCTACGTGAAAATGATATTTAATAAAGACTGTTTGCGGTAAAATGAGCACTTTTAGGCCCTGCCTACCATCTACTTGTATCCACGTTGTGTAATCTCCCGTCTTATGTAAAATTAACATTTCCATGGACCTCATCACTTTATTCATACGTCGGGAGACTAAAACTATGAATTTATCAGGCAAGTAAGTATTTCACAAATCTCCTCAATTTTTACACTTCGATGAATTAAAAAATGCCAGAAATGGACAGAAATAATTTAAGTTATGGCAAATTCTCACCTGACACTTTTTATCCGACGTTAAAATATATAACAATTTTCCCTCTATCGTTACCAACATTACTGGGCGAATGTCACTCAGTGCGTCCGTTAAAAAATATGCTGGCAAGGGCGGTGACTTTTTTCAGAGGTTCATTTCATAAGTGCTCACTTTATCGCGAACAGACTTTAGTTATGGGTTAAATCAGTTTTTTACAGTGACATTGCAAGGTTTACACCGCTGAAACAAACAATCATCTGAAAATATGATGAAAACCGGCATATTCAGAACTTCTACAGATATGAGCCTCTTCTAATTTACCCTCCAACCCCTATACTTCCGTGAGAGAACACCATCACTAAAACCATAGCAACAATTCACCCCCGTATCGGGTATAAGCTCCTCGCGTTTCTAATGGGAAACGTTCGGAACACTCCATTTAATTTGCCCGGGGGAGAACAATCGGGCGGGCCACTAACTCGTTACGGGTGGGTTTTGTTCGGCGCGAAGTACCGCAGTTTTGAAACAATTTGAAATACCTAATAAATCGCCCTCGTTCAAAACTGTTCGAAACTTAGTAACAGCCTTACAGCTCACGAAACTTCGTGCATCTTGGAAAATCAGGGGTTGAAACGAGAGCAGACGAAAACTTTAGTAAATGGAATGGAAAAAAAAAGTTTGTATTTGCTGCGTAAAAATGGAAGACAATTTAAATCATTTTTATTTTTACTGTCAAGTTCAGACTTGCCAGTATCATAGAACTACATGCAAATGCGACGTCAAGATTCACATGTGACGATAAAACGTTTACAACCCAAATTTCAGTGTTTTGGCAAACTTCTTTTTCCTAACAGTAGCGGCATTTTTCCCAAATTTTTTTTCGCAAATTCACTGTAACTTGTTTGTATTGGTTCAAGGAATTTTCTGCAAACTAGTTATTAAATATATTTTTGTAACGCTGCAAATAAATTACAGTAAAAATTTTACACAACAATATTGTTGGAATAAGTAAAACTAATGTTGAATTTTAACAAGCAAGTGTTGTAAAAATAAAGATTACTATAGGCTGTTCACGGTAAAATGATCACTTCTGAAAGCTATGTTCAAGATCTACTTGTATGCACGTTGTGTATCTTTCCGCCTTATGTAGAAGTAACACTAAAATGGGCCTTGCCATTTTATTCATGCGTCCGTCAAGTGAAACTATGAAACTTTTAGAAAGATTAAAAATATTTTACAAACATGCTAATTCTTACACTTTAGATGCATTAAAAAACCAGACAGCGAAAAAAAAAAATTAAGTTATCACAAAAGGTTAACTAATATTTTTAATTTGACGTTAAGACATGGAACTACTTCCCCTCCATCGTTAGCAACATTACTAAGCGTAGTCACTCAGTGCACCGGTTCAAATATATGCAGTTAGGGGCAACGACATTTTTCTAAAGTTGATTTCAAAAGTGCTCACCTTACCGTGAACAACCTTCGTGTGTCTGAAAGGGTTGTAAGTTATGTGATTCTGCATTGTGTGTTTCTAAGTTATTATAGTTTTAAGTAGTGTTTTTCTAAGCTATGACATTTCTAAGTTGTGTGTTTCTAAGTTGTGATTGTTCTCAGTTGTGTGTTTCTAAGTTATGATAGTTCAAATTGTATGTTTATAAGTTGTGATAGTTATAAGTTGTGTATTCCTACGTTATGATAGTTCTAATTTTCTAAGTTGTAAACTTTTTTAAGTTACATTTCTAAGTTACGGCAGTTCTAAGTTATGATAGTTCTAACTCGTGTGGATTTTTTTCCAAGAATTCAAATTTACGACAGTTCTAAGTTGTGTGTGGTTCCCTCAGTGACGCAGTTCGCCGGACGACAGCCGCGCCGTCTCGAGAGGCGTCTTGTGGTTGGAGAGCACGAGGCGGACAACGTGATGCATTCGGAACGCCTGTCCACGATCTCCGCTGTAGACGGGAGTGCTTCCCCCAGATGTCGATACTCCGTCCTTGCAACCCGTCAGCCGACAGCGCACCAACACCCCCCCCCCCCCCCCCTCAATTCATACAACAACGTCAGGCGCGTGCCTCTGACGTCACCTGCCGTCTGCCCGCTACTGTGCTGCTCCCAGCCAGCTGAGAAAATGTTTCCTCCCTTACTATTTATTCGTGGCGTCTTGTAACTTTGTGAATCTAGTCTATGAAAAATCAAACATACATGACATGTTTGCTTGTTTCCTAAATATGTTGTGTATCACAACAAGCGTTTTATACATGTGCTAACATTAAATTATAATTTTTTTTTTTGTAAAATTGAACTTTTACTTACATCTTGTTTATAAATTATAATAATTCGTTCATAATTAATATTAATAAAAACAGGGGATGAGATGTGTGTTTGGAATAATAGTCAATAAATATGTTTTATTTTAGCCTTAGACGTTAACTTCCTAGTGTAGTGAAATATACACGCTGTATTTGTTACTTACAAAGCAATGTTTATTTAAAAGGGTCGTTAAGTATAAAAAAAGGCTGAAAGCAAAATGTAACTAGGGCCTCAAAAGCTCTCACTTCGCCGTGAACAGCATATGCGTGAAGACGCAACGCCACCGTAAAGGTAGGCTACCCTCTGCGAAAGACCGATCGGAGATAGTTCCGAATCGTGCCACCAGGCAGCGTCTTGCTAACAACAACTCCCGGCATGCGTCGACGTAACGAGCTCACGGAGAGCCATCAGAGCAGCAGGGGCGGCGGAGAGGGTGAGATGGGGTTGGTGGAAGGGTGTGTCGAAGGAAGGGGGAAGGGATGGCAAGGGGGTAGCCCTCGCGCGCCCTGCGATGCGATATCTGCGCCTGCGCCCGCGCCTGCAATTTGCATGGAAATGCGAGGCGCGTTCTAGTCGCGTGCCGAGACGCCAATGAGGCCCGGGGGTTGGGTTGAATTACCGGAGAGGAGAGAGGGCGTGAAACGCCACGGGCCCTAAACAAACATCCCCTCGCCGCGCGATAACGGCCCGTTTATGACCGATCCCCGCGGGGCTGGGCGAGGGAGAAAGAGAGTGACAGAAGACGATTTTAAGGCGAGGCTCGCCAGTTTTCCTAACACTTTGCAACCGACCACGTAGCGTTAACAGGCCGGGTGGAAACTTCAGATACGGGCGCGACGGCGTCGGGGCCAAGGCGTCCCTTGGCAAGAGCCGCCTGCTCCCGGAGACAAGGAAAAACAGCAAAAAAAAAAAAAAAAAAAAAAAAAGCTCGTTGACACGATGAATATTGATAAGTCAATATTTCGTTCCTTTGGGGTGTTGAATGGCCGAGCGATTACTACCTACATTCACTGGCGTGTAGTGAGTTGTTTTACAGGGTACGCAGTACAATAGCCCCACATATTTGAGGGTTTTGCATAACACATGCTAGTGCCGGGCTGTGGTTCCATTTTCAATATCTATACCAACAAACGCAACTTCCAACTTTGCCTACCCTCCACATGTATCTACAGTTTTACAATACCTAACATTAGTTATAAAACCGGAAACGAAATGAACGTTATAATAATTCAACTCAATATTATTTAGAGAGCCTATTAAAAATTATAAGAAAACTCGCGTCCTCCTGAAGACTTTCATCCACTTTCCAAGGAAAGTTGGAACTGGAGGATGCAAACAGAACGACTGCTTACCCTGCCGAGTTCGATTCATCGCTAGTCACTCCCGTTTGTGGAGATATATACTAGATAGCAGCACTGCGCGTGTACAGTACGGGAGTTACGAAAACTTTGTTTCTCGAATCGGAAACGGGAAATTCAGAATTAAAATTGTTCAAATTTAAAGTTAACGTTAAAACTGTATACGGTCAAACATTCCCAATATGTATAGGGTAAGCATTGCTTACCTTGCATCTATGAAATAGACACCACTGCCTACATTTATACCACCGCGGCAGAGAACCCATACTCCCGTTCTCCACAACATCGCTTTTTGTAGCTTCTTCGCCATAGAGACTAATTTAATTTAATTCCTTTAGGGTAGATTATCGGCAATGGGCCTGAACAACGAGCAAAGTGCTTCAACTTCAGTGACACTCAATAATTATGAGACAGCTGGACACCCTCTAGGCATTTGCCAGGGAGATACAGGAAACACCACAACTCATCGTTGCATGCCTCGCCCAAGAACTCAACACAACCATCTTACCAAACATCATGTGAGAGCTATGAGGTCATGTAAAGAAACTGTCGACAGGAAATGCTACAGAAACGTCATACAATATCTTAAATAATGTGAGGACTAGAGACACTGAAAAATAATACTTTCCTGTTGTTTTTATTTTGGTACTCAGAATAGTTAGTCTTCTTCATCGCCCGTAAAAGTTCCACAAAAAATTTTTCAACAAATGTTTATTACATTCATAATTTGCATGTTACTAGTTTCCCTTTCGTGAATGCAAAGTGCTCGGACTGTATTTCAATCATATTTTTAACTCCACGTTCATTTGGATCAAAGCGACCATTATTTTATGTTTCCAAGAAAACAGTGATTGATACTGAGCATACTTCGTTAGTGCCTTACAAAAGTCCCATTCCGATCATTAATATGCTACTTTTTAACTTTTACAGATCCTTACGTTAATAAAACCTGTTTCAATGTCTCCAATATTTAATTTGTTTCCAAAGCCCAGGCACATGTTCTCCAACAGCTCCTCCTCCCACTAAGTAAAATCGCCCCTATTCCTTCCACACACACATACACACACACACACACAGTGAGTCCATCTGTCTCACTGAAAACCCAGTGTGTACGTATATCTTGATGGTGGCACTGAGAAATCCGTCTCATGTGTTGAAGATGCTGGAAAATCATGGCAGGATGTTGCCGATTGCTGGCGGGGTTGCAGATTCGCAGGCGCAGAAACACGCAGGTCATGTGTCGTGGATAAGCCCTGGAGGGAGGTAGGTATGTAAGTCGTTCATTGTAAACTACTGTTCTTTGTGATATTTTAGTGTGAATGAAACGATGAATGAAAATGGTGAGGTAGTACTAATGTAAGACTCTAGCATGGCAGTAAAATGAGACTACCACATTGTAACACTTACGAATTTACAGAGGAAAAAAGTGGGTATTTTATTTGATAATCTTGATCAGGAATACGATAAACACTACTTTACACTGATCGGATTTACAGTGGGGGCGCCAATGTTGTACATCTGCAGTATTGACATCATCACCGTTAAAAAAAAAATGTTGTTTCCTGTGTGTATTGTGAGAGTCCTTAGCTCCAGAAATGTAAATGATATCCCACATTCCTACTTTCCCCTATTTAAAAAAAAATCGGCAATAATGTACCTCGGGATTATACCTAATTCAGTTAACCGATCTTATAGCAACAGTGTCCAGGAAACTGAAAATTACAGAAACTCCAACAACGTACATTCGCAAAATATAATTTCCAAATATTTCTGTTTCAATAAGTAAATTCCAACAATCGGTGCAGAATATTCCAATACTTCATCCAAAATAGTTGAAGAATGTAAGGGCTTAAAATCCGAACTGAAGAAAGGAAATATTCTGCATGTCATTATTTTCGAAGGTGTAATTCGTGAAAACGTATCCCAAAGAAAAGTTGGTACTAAAATATAAATGCTTTTGAGTAACTGATATTGGTAGCAAATAAAATTAGTATCAACATTTGGATTGAGTATTTATAGATATGATATATAGATACATTATCAATATGCATCAAAACTGGGCCGGTTTAAATTAAAATATCTGAATTTAGGAATATAATTTAGGCATAATTTATTTTAAATTCTGGTGTCTGTTATACACATGGTCTGATTTCTTCAACCGTCGTGTAAATAGGCACACTCCATGAGAAGTATGAAAAGAGAGTTTTCGATAGTAAAATCATTTTGTCATTAAATTTAATTGTCAGATACGTACTTTCAACGATGCAGTATAATTTGTGGTTCTTTACAGCCTTGTTAAATAATTAATTCTTGTCTTTGTAAAATGTGGAAAATATTTTTATTTAATTGTTTACAATAGATACTATTCATTTCTGGTTGAACTTTTTCTATCGTTTTGAAAGGACATTTATTAATTTCCTTATCAGACCTTATCCGCAATGAAATAAAACTTCAAAAAGGAAACTGACAGAGTTCCAAATAAATACATATAAATTATTGGTTTTATGATATCAACTACAGTAAATTTGGAATATAAACCAGAGCTAAGACAAAATCGGCCATTTTTATATTTTGAAAAAACGTATTACCTCACGTGTATGATGCGTTATGTTAATAAATTATCACATGTTACTTGGCGTATTTTCAAAACTTTTGAAATTTAAAGACAGAATGCTTATTAACTCGCCGTACACCAGGAAAATTAAGAACTGAGGATATGTCTAGTGATTTAACATTCTGATCTGGCTTTCCCTTCGGAGTTAAGCTGTTAAAAATTATGGGTGCCGCCATTGCCTTGCAAATTCATAGATGACAAAGTGTTTTCTTACGTGAGATTATAGCGGCTGGATTAAGTGGCAGAGACAGTCGCCATGGCCTGCTAACTCTCGCCTGTGATAAAGTAACTTCTACCTCACCCAATGGCAATATTTTTGCCAGAGGAAGCAGCGACGAAAAAAAAAAAAAAAGAATCAAGAGAGAACACTGCGTTAGCCGAAATTAAATGAAAATCTTTTACGTGTCACACAGGCGACATGAACTCGATGCCCGGATTTAAAAAAAAATTGAACGCCGGAAGATCGAACAAGAATAACGCCGACGGAAGATGTGCGATACAAACTCCCGTACTTGCGTCTCGTCACCCGCGGAAAAAAAAAAAAGACGTGACTATGAATTCATAAATTCGGCTTCTTATCGTCGCGCCTTTGGGGGATGAAAAAAAAAAAAAAAAATATTCTGCTGAAACGTCGTTGTAGGGTCTCGTGTAGATTATCTGAGGCGATAAATCTCGTCGCATGCAACCCAATTTAGGAAACTCTACATAAGTTTTCGTGGAGGTCGATTGCCGCAATTTACTGCGTGCGTCATTTCCATACGCTTTACAGCTTGCTGAAAAAAAAAAACTTAACTTTTTAAAATATACTGCAGCCAGGAAATCGGATTCTTTATCATCTAGTAGCTTTCATCTCCGCCAAAACGTTATTATGCATAATGCACGATTTGAACACGATGGTATTTTATATTAAACGAGATGAACCCGAAATTCCTCGCCAAGAATGAATTTAATCTTACAATTGGAATGAAAAATTTATATTGTGTGAAACGTATCACGGCTGCTGGATTAAAATAATTTTTATGACCGAAGACAATTTTTCCTCGCAATTTTTCCCTGGATATATAGTGGCATATCCGGTTATAATTAGATTATGGACTGGCATCAGGGCCAATGTTAATACCATACCTCTACTAAGTTAAGGAAACCATTATGTTTTATCCACCTGCAAGAAAATTTCCACTTTCATTGAAGGTATGCTGCAGTATAAATTTTTCGTATCACACTTTTGTAGTGTAGACTGCTCGCAGTTATAGGCTATTTACCGTAAAGTGAGTACTTTTGAAAGCCCTCTCATTTGGAATAATAGTCAGTAAATATATTTCATTTTTGCGATAGAAGTTAATTTCCGTATGCGGTTGAATATACACACTGTGTTTATTACTTGAAGGCTGTTCACGAAAAAGTGAACACTTTAGAAATGAACCTTAGAAAAAAGTCACTGCTATTTCCTGCATATATTTTAACGGGCGCACTGAGTGACATTCGCCCAGTAAAGTTGGTAACGATGGCTGGATAGTAGCTCCATATTTTAACGTCGAATAAAAAGTGTTAGGCAACCATTTGTGATAACTAGAGGCCTGCAAAATTCGCGTTACTATGTGAAGACACGTTGAATTTAAAACTCTTTTCCTGTGCAATATGTTTGTCATTGAAACGTTCTTTATGTATTTGCCAATCCTTGCGTAACTTTGCGCCAGTAAATTAACACTTCAGAATCGTGTGACCCAATAACGTGCAGTTCACTCAGTAGGGGCGTGTCCTGGCATTTAGGTAGCAGCCAAAGGAGAAACAACGCCGGCTCGAGTAAATATATAATACTGTGAATTTCAACATAATGCTAAAGATATAACGCGAATTCTGCAGGTCCCTAGTGATAACTTAAAATTATTCCTTTCGCTTTCTGTTTTTTAAATGCATCAAAGTATAAAAATAAGCAGATTAGTAAAGTATTAGTTTCTTAATAATTTTACAGTTTTACCTGACCGACGCATGAATTAAGTGACGAGGCCCACGGCAATGTTAACTTTACATCAGGCGGAGGAATACACAACGTGCATACAAGTAGATCATATTCAGGGCTTTCAAAAGTGCTCATTTTACCGTGAACAACGTATACATGGCAATATTTATTTAAAAAGGTGGTTAAAGAATTAAAAATGGCTGAAAAGGAAAAAAGTAACTAAGGCCTGCTCAAAGGTGCTTACTTTACCGTGAACAGCCTATAAGTAGTTTTGAAAGCCATGCCACAGAAGACAGGGGTGAGATAGCTTAGTAGGCGTGTACAGCGAACTATATATATATATATATATATATATATATATAAGTAACTAAGGCCTGCTCAAAAGTGCTTACTTTACCGTGAACAGCCTAAAAGAGTTGTTTTGAAAGCCATGCCACAGAAGACAGAGGTGAGATAGCTTAGTAGGCGTGTACAGCGAACTATATATACATATATATATGTATGTGTAAGTGACTAGCGTCTGAATGGCGAACAGCTTGCCGACTCCATTTTGGTGGCGCTTGCGGCTATAGTTCTCTGTACACGCCTACTAAGCTATCTCACCTCTGTCTTCTGTGGCATGGCTTTCAAAACAACTCCTTTAGGCTGTTCACGGTAAAGTAAGCACTTTTGAGCAGGCCTTAGTTACTTATATATATATACACGCGCGCGCGCACGCATACACACATACTCGCGCTACTAAAATTGTTTGAAAAGTACGATTTAACTTGCATATAAAATAATAGTGCATATATTTTCTTAATACTGTAAAATGTTTTGCTAGAAATCACTTATTAGAATTTTAAAAAATTATTTGATTAGAGTTTTTTACCTTTTAAAATGCAATCGTGTTGCAAAATTAGATGCTTCAGAAAGCACATTAAAAAAAAACATCAAGTTGGACTGTCAAAAATAATTTTAATGTTTTTATGTGAGAAAATATACTGTACGGAGTACTAGTTTAAAAAAAAAAAATATTCTGTATAACTGATTTAATGTGTATTCATTTCGTGACTCAAATTGATGTGCATAAAATCAATTATTAAAAATATTTTGTAACATTATTTCAAAGTTTTGTTACATAAAATCAGAGTAAATATTACGATAAATTTGCTTAGAAAAGTAGTTTTATTAATTTTTTTTTTTATTTGCAAAATGGATTTTCTGAAGTATGAGGAATGGAAATACGCGTAAATTTTGATTCAAAATAGACACTTTATTAAAAAAAATTTTAAAACATTTAAGTCAGTAATTTCTAGCGGAACCGTACTCAATACTCGTCCGACATGAAGACAGGAAGCACGGCAAACGGCTACTTATTTTTGCCGAGACTCTGTAATTTGATGGCGGCAGGAGATGGTTGTGCCAGCCACCGTAATACGTCTACACACATCATCCTTCGGAAACCATGATTATGGTGAAGAGTTTCATTATAAGCAGCTTCAGTACTAAATAATGCGCCGCGGAATATCAGCTTGTAAGAATAGTAACTATAACAACAGCGAAACATTTTGGTGTATCTCCAAGCTTCTCCCGATTTAACTAATATTTATTGCAACGAGCTGTAACTGTTACTTTGTTAATACAATATCTATGAAACCTACATAATACACTCTATCTCTTGATTACGTGCTCCCTAAATAATATAATGTCTTATTTAAAAATGACAAATTTTTAACTATATGAAAGGTTGTTAATTGTCTCTTGTGTTCAAGGATGTGGCCATGTTCACTTCAACCTGCAAAAACAGCGAACAGGTGGTGCAGTGATTATATATTTACCAAGCTCATTCACATACTTTCTGAACGAGCTGTGTTCTTCAGCCCAACGATATTTTCTTAAAGGGTAGGTTTCTCATACCTATGTTCCTTGCATACCACAGTTCAGGACGAGATTAATTAACGAGAGAACTTAAATCAATCACTGCCCTATGGCATAAGCTAACGGTGTTGAACGTGTTAAATGTGCTGAAAGGCTGTTCACGATAAAGTGAGCACTTTTGAAATCAACCTTAGAAAAGTCACTATCCCTACCTTCATATATTTTAATAGGCGAACTGAGTGACATGCGCCCAGTAAAGATGGTAACGTAGAACAGAAAGTAGTTCCATATCTTAACGTCGAATAAAAAGTGTTAGGTGACCATTTATTTCCCTTTTTGGTTTTTTTTTGCATTGCAGTGTAAAATTGAGCAGTTTTTCAAAACATTTTCTTTTTGTAATAATAACACAGTTTCACCTGACCGACGCGTGAATAAAGTGACGACGCCAGTGGCAATGTTAATTTTTCATTAGGCGGAAGAACACGCAGTGTGCTTGTAAGTAGATCTTAAGTAGGGCTTTCAAAAGTGCTCTTTTTGCCGTGAACAGCGTATACAAGCAAAGTGTTACTTTTTCCCCTAGCCAGAAAATTTCCCTCTGCCTGCGTGTTTCATTTTAAGAACTGCTATCCTTAGATAAGGAAAAAAATCAGGGTATAAATTTTTAAAAGATTTTCACTCTTCGCACTTTGAAAAAAAAATTGAGATCTCTTAAAGTGGTATTTCAGTGTTGCTCCAGTATTCATAAATATTTCTATTATTACTCTGTCATCAAATACATACTATGCGTAACCTATTTGTAATAAAAATTCTTCCCAGCTCAATGTGTTTGTTTGTAACTGGTTATTACACTCTGCGTTGCAAAGTGTCTATAAAAAGAATATGATAATTTCGTAATTAGGATACCGAGTATTGGAAACATAATTTTCGCGATAGTTCAATTGTGTATTCGGTGCTTTAGGGAAGCTTTGTGGCTTAGGAGTACGAGCTGGTACAGGCTATTCACAATAAACTGAGCACTTTTGAACGCCCTGCTTAAGCTATACTTGTATCTACGTTGTGTATCCTTCAGCCTTATAAATATTAACATTGCCATTGGACTCATAACTTTATTCATGCGTCAGTTAGGCGAAACTATTAAATTATTATAAAGGTAAACTTGTTACAACTCTGTTCATTTTTACACTCCGACGCATTAAAAAAAAACAGAAAGCGAAAGAAACAATTTAAGTTATCACAAATTGTTACCTAACGCATTTTATTTGACGTTAAGAATTGCAAGTTCTTTCCATCTATCATTGCCAGCTTGAATGGGCACATGAAATTCATTGCGCCCGTTAAAATATATGCAGGCAGAGGAGGTGACTTTTTCTAAGTTTGATTTGAAAAGTTCATTTTATCGTGAACAGCCTTTACTAATGTTTTTTTTTTATATAATTTAATTTGGTTTATCTGATGCTAAAGTATTGCATGTAGTATTAATAAAACAAATATTTAAAAACACACAAATTCGTTGCTTTAACAACGATGAAATATACACGTAAAAGTAAATTATTGATTATTTTTAAAGCATAATAATCAATCAAAATTATAATTATTTTCCTATGAGTCGAAGTTTTCAAAAGTATTAGGAAACTCCCGTTATAAACTCTGCAGCTTCCTGCAGGATGATTTTACATCTCTGGACCAATGTTAAAATTTCGATAGCTGGATAGACCCAAAAATCATCTTTTGTGGAACTGTTTACAATCAACCGATGTTTCAAATAGGTTATCCGCTGTGTACAGTAAAAATTGCATTAGCTGACTAAATATAAAGATATTACCAGGAATTTTTAACACCCGAAATATTAGGCGAGAATTTCTTCGGATTTATTTTCATTAGCTACCTCCAATAGCACCAATAGCTTATGAGTTTCTGTGACTGACAAATGATTAATAAACGCAACGCTACGATCGTCGTTATTGAAGCATGTCTTACACTCCGCGAGATTATTGGTTGAAAGTGGTTCGTGGCGCCCGTGGTAGGTGGCAGCACGCGCGGCGACCAGTAGCGAACCTGGTGGCGGACGCCGTAAATTGCTCGGCGTCTGTTTAGTTTCCTGTACTGGCTGCAACGCGTCTCCCATGTCAGCTGGAAACGGCGGCAAATGTTTTTGTCAGAGACACTCTCATATTTTATTCGCCAAAGGCGGCGATTGCAAAATATTCTATACACACACCACGAATGCCGCTAAAAATAATATTCCAAAATAAAATTTTGTGAGTTACTTAAGAAATTGGAAACAAATGCTAGGGTGTAAGACTAAGCTAGGACTCTTTTATTGCATGTTCATGTATGTAGTGATTTAAAAAATACATAAATTAATAACGTGTTTTGATTCCACTATAGACGAAAATGTTAAAATATACATGTAGTGGCGACACGATCGAAAATATATCTCACTACTTTGCTTACCGTGTGTATTATGATGTTTCAGGGGGTTTGAATTAAAGTTATTCGCCTTATTAAATAAAATTCACGGCGGTATATAATTTGTACATTAATTAACCTAAGTAGGTAATCCGGAATAATTGGAAACGATTTTTTTAAATCCAGGGATGTAACGTAAACAAGAGGGAATATGCAGTGATGCTGGGCAGAAATGTATACGGCCGTCAATTTCTATTAGACTAAACCACAATTAAAATATCTTCAATGCGTTAAGTGTTCTACGTAATTTCACTTCTATGTTCACTTAAGTTCAGTGTGGCAGCTCTATATATATATATATATATATATATATATATTATATATATATATATATATAACTTTGTTTTACACTACCTGAACTCTTGGAAATTTCCGATTTGGTTCATACTTTTTGGACCAGATGTCAGGGGAAAATGGTGTTACCTGGTTTCAGTCTATGATAAAGGATTCTGAGGTAAGTTTCAAATAAAATTTCAATTATAATATAATTTAAATCGTCACAAACAAAATTCCGATTACTCTCTAAACGAAGTCGTTAATTATAAACGAGATAAACGAGTATCTCCTAACTTGAGTAATAGTTAAATGAACGTGATAATTTCACATTAGCGAAGGAATAACTAATTTCTCAAAAAGTTATGGGGTCGCTATGGCTGAGCGGTTAACCTGCTCGCCTCCCACCAAGGCGAACCGGGCTCAATCCCCGGCCAGGTAACTCCGGATTTTCGCATCTGGGAATCGTGCCGGACGATTCCGCTGGTCGACAGGTTTTCTCAGGGATCTTCCGTTTCCGCCACCCTCCCATTCCGGCGCTGCTCCACACCCACCTCAATTACCCTCACCGGCTCTAAAGACGTCGCTATTAAGAGCCGCCTAACTCTCTTCACTAACAAAGTTAATTCATATTTTATATTTGATATGGGTAATCGCACATGTGTGATTCCCGAAAGAATACAGGCGCCTCTATAAAAAATATTGATTTCACTGCTTCCTTTCTACGCACTGGCAATGTTAACAATCGCAGGACATCTCGCATTACTTATACAAATATAAATATATTTAGCAATACTCCGTAAATATCACGCGTAATTTTATATTTAAAAAATATTTTCATGTTTACCATATAAAACTGGATCCCACAATAATACCGCATGTAAACAATGTTGATGTCTTTTCATGACAGTTTAGCTGCTTATTTTATAACACACAGATACAGCCTGGATGAAAATTAGCGAAACTAGCCGAGTACAGAAAAGCAAGATCTTGCTTGAAAAAAATTCATGATGCACTTTTTCGCAGATGGCAAAAGAATAAATGCATTACAATTACTAGATTAAATATTAATCGTTCAATTTTCCAACAGACGTTTCAGAACAAAAAAAAATCGCTGGGAAGTTATTACTTTCGCAGTTAAAGAATACAATGTAAAAATAATTTGTATTTTTTCAACAAATTATCTGGAAAATCGTTGTCAAGATTAACTTTTACAACTTTAGAAATATCTGAGAACAAATTTTACAACACGTTACTAGAAATTTGCACAGGAATATTTTTAATTTTAACAAGTAATTACTGTAGACTTAATAGGTCGTCAACAATTTCGCATATTTCATAAAACAGTATGTTGTAAAGATGCAGTATTTCACAGGATTATAGGCTGTTAACAGCAAAATAAGCACTTTTGAGGCCCTAGTAACATTATTCTTTCAGCCATTTTTTGTCCTTTAACTAGCTTTTTAAATAAATACGACTATGTAAGTAACAAACACAGTGTGTAGATTCCACCGCACTCGGAAGTAAACGTCGCAGGTTAAAATGAAACACATTTATTGACTATTATTCCAAATGAGAGGGCTTTGAAAAATGCTTAGTTTAGCGCGAATAGACTATGCAAGAAAATCTTTAGCAACTAGATTACATGGACTTTTTTCAAACACGTGCAGAAATTTTTACTGTGTGGTTTTTTGGAAGTAAGTGGCTACAAAAATAAACTCTTGTTTCAACTGGTAACCGAAGTCTATAAACTCTTGTTTCAACTGGTAACCGAAGTCTTAGGGTAATGATATTCACTGGAGATCGGCTGGAACAATTGTTATAATATTTAATTTTATATTAATTTCACAGTTTTATTTTATCCACACTTGGATAAAATGCCGAGATTCTTCGTAATGAGAAATTTACATATGGTGGATCCGTAGATCCTAATCAGGGCTTCCAAAAGTGCTCACTTTACCATGAACAGCCTATATGATGTCATATTGTTGTGTACAAATTATACTGACTTAGTTGCTGCAGAAATTATGTTCCATACTATTTTAATTATGAATATTAAAAATACTGTCAGGAAATTCCCAGTTTTCACACTCCATAAATTTGTGTTCGGTACACCGTGGTGTATTTGCGGTTTACAAAACTATTTGAAAACAGACAGAGAAAGTAACATAACAATGACATATTAAGATACTAAAATTAGACATGTCATGTGGTAACAATTCACTGTTTGTAGTCCATAATGCTAAATAACGTATAGGCTGTTCACAGTAAAGTGAGCACTTTTGTGGCCATAGTTACTTTTTTCCTATCAACCATTTTTATCTTCCACCACTTAATTAAATAAATATTACCATGTAAGAAATAAACATAGTTTAGATATATTTCATCGGACTCGAAATTTAACATCTAAGGATTAAATAAAATTAATTTATTGACTATGATTCCAATTGAGAGGGCTTCAAAAAGTGCTCACTTTACCATGAATAGCCTATGCATGATAGTGCGTCTGAGTGTATAGGCTATTCACAATAAAGTGAACACTTTTTAAAGCCCTCTGATTTGGAATTAAAGTCAATAAATGAGCCTTAGGCGTTAACTCCCGAGTGCGGTGGAATATACACAATGTGTTTATTACTTACACAGCAATATTTAATTATTTAAAAAGGTGGTTAAAGGATAGAAAATGGCTGAAAGGAAAAAAGCAACTAGGGTCTCAGAAGTCGTCACTTTACCGTGAACAGCCTATAAAACTCCGGCGCCAATACATTTCGCCGGTCGCATGTGAGCGGCGCATGTAGCTCGCCGAAGCTGCATGTGTCTATCGTTGATACGGGCTACAGAATCCCCACTACGAAGAAGTCATTTATCTCGCGTTTCGAACCTTTATTTGTAAACGATACCTTACGTCCTTCCAGAAATGCAACTCGTTTGCTTTGTATAATCCGTTCGCGGTTACTTCGCACTTTTCTGAAGCCCTGCTAAAGTTCTACTTCCAGGATATTCCTCCGCCTCGTGCAAACTAAGCTTGACTAAGTCCATATAATCTCACCAAAGGACATCGCACCGAATTCGTGCGCACTCAGTTGTATAGGCTTTTCACGGTAAAGTGAGCACTTTTCAAGGCCCTGTTAAATTTTTCTTTTCTGTCAATTTCAATCTTCTCGCCACCTGTCAATATAAAAATTTCCATGTGACTACAATGTAAGTTAAGGGCTGAGGCCACACTAAAATTATTTATTAGTTGTTGAGGACTGTAGAGAGGGCCTTAAAAAGTGCTCCCTTTACCGTGAACAGCCTATAATAGTATCTTGCATGATAACTATTTCTAACAACGCGCTACCAATTGAATAGAATATAGATAAAACTTCAAATCAACGAATAACAATTTTATGTTAACAGAGGTATAAAACGGCTGTGATACATGGAGTATTTAGGAAATAACTAAATATGAGGGGCCTTTTCAATACTTTCATTCAAAAAGTGTGAAGAAACTTTGAATAGACTAAACGCGGGTAAAATGCAGCGATCATTCTTAGCACCTCATACAGGATTCTAATCTGATTCCATTCTATTTTAAATTTTTCCTTTTAATTAATTTTTGGTCATATGGCTTTGTTGCTGTCATATGCACTTTACGATATTGTTAATTATTAATCCAAATTATTTAATACTATGTTGCAGGATTGGAAAGTTTTTTAAATGTTGTAATGTTACCCTCTAGTTTAAATGATTTTTGTGGTGGAACTAAGCATACATTCATGTATAGTAGGGAAAGAAATGTTTATAAATATGATATTTAATTTTTCATTTACCTTGAATATTTGAATTCATAGTAAGTGGCTAAGGGTAAAAGAAGACGGAAGGCCTTTACTTTGCCACAAAAAATACTATTATTTTTTTTTTTAACTCTTCAATTATAATACTACTAATACTACATGGAAAATACGCCAGAGAAAATGCAGGAAAAAAGTTTATATTAAGAAAAAAAGTTATAGACTATTAATATAAATGCTAGCGTGAGAAATGTGTCCTACAGCTTGAAAACCCATTCAGGTGTCCCGAAAATTAATTTCTCTCAAACGTACAAAACATTTGGTAGTTTTTCTTAGTGACGAGGCATTGCTTACAAGCATATTTTTTTTTTATAAAAATTTGAAAACAAATGGAAGGACGAGGAAATAAAAATTTGTTCAGTTAATTCGCTAAGTCAGCGCCACATCAATGAACGAAGGAGAGAGGAAGTATAAAATCTCCGAAGCTCTGCAAAAAAAATTTTGTTGCCCCCTTCCCAAAAAAATTAAAATGTAACAATAATTTGCAGTGTGTGTAGAACATTATGGCCCAAGGATACTTCTTAGTCGATAATATTCTCCAGTGAAACTAAACTGAGACTACCTGGCTACGCCTGTCTGAATTTACACGAAGAACAACCTGCTGAAATTGACGAGGGTTACCGAGATCTGCCAAGTTTAAATGAAGAAGATGTATTTCCCATTTATGTGCTTCTACCAATCTTCCATAAAACCCGATCAAATTATACGTTTCACCGTTTACCACCTGACGAGGTATTTTATTTTTTAACGCAATTTTCTCTCATAAGGGAATATATACCACCCCAACTATATATTTTCACCAATCAAATAATCGGGTTGATAAATACACAGACCATTTGAAATATTTGCTTATGCATTAATGAATGTGTTTTATAGCTACATATTTTATTTATGCATGTCATCAGAAAATTCACCAATCATTCACATATTGTGGTGAAAATAGATGTTATCTATGGGATGATTTTTTCCAGGTGAAGTAATAAGATAGAATGAAATAATAGCCCAGCCAAATACGATTATTTCTCCAGTCCTGATTAATGTTTTAAAATTATATTTTATTGTTTTGGATATACTTATTCCGACGCTAAAAATATTTTTGTAAAAAATTCTTAGATTAAGGGCAGATGTGAAAGATAATTACAAGATAAATTCTACTTGTACACTTTTATAAATGGAGACAATTATATTACGTAGGTGTATAGTATAAGGACCTTCCCATTTTTACCTTGTTAATTAAAACAGATTAAAGTAATTATAGACCAATAGTAAACAATAATGCTGATATCGATTTAAATGTAACACTATCCCTGATCGTAACGAAAAAATGGTTATTTTCTTGTTTTATAATTTTGAGATATTATCCAGGAATACACGAACAGCCCTTGGGTATTTGAACTAGGAACACTTCCCCGCAAGTATGAGTGGGCATACCATTAAATAAAACATTTTGGGCGATATTGTCTCATGAGAAAACGTTAGACGTTAGAGAGGCTATCTGGAATGTGTATAAGTGGTTGTTTTAGTGTTGCTGGTCTGTGCCAGACCTCGCCAGTCTGCACTGGACTATGCCAGTTTGCTCCAAACGATTCTGATCTGTCCCTGACCACGGCGGTTCGCACTAGTTTCCACCGACTTGCACCAGACTGTGCCCACCGAGTCATACCGACTTGCAATGCATATTGCCAGTCTGCACCGGATCATACCAGTTTGAGCCGAACAGTGGCACCATTCTGGTCCACACTTGATAATACCAGTATGTACCAGATCATTCCGGTCTGTGCCTGATAGTACCAGTCTTCACTGGATTTAAGCGCGGGGAGGGGGGCTGAAAAGTATCCATTCGGAATGGTTACCATTCCGGAAATTTTGCTTCCAAACTTCCGCAGAAAAATCCGGAATTGTAACCATTCGCATTTTACTAGCAAAGCATTGCTCTACTGAATTCTGAAAAGTATCCATTGTAGGAATGGTTACCATTCCGGATTTTTGTACCGACATTCACATCCCAAATTTCCTGAAAAGTGCCCACAGTCGGAATGATTACAATTTCGGTATGTGTATTTTTTATGTGTCAGCGAAGCTTGGAGTTTCCCCACAAATTATTTTCAAGCGTAGCCCCCTCGCACTTAAAAATACTGTACAAGCGTAGCCAAACATTATGCCCCGAGCAAGAGTCCCAGCGCCAGCAGGGGAGTAAATACCCAAATCAGTGATTCAAGGCGTGCCAGCAATTTTTTTTTTTTTTTTTTTTTTTTTTTTAGGTGTTGACGAGAAGCGTGACGCATCAGCGAAGCTTGGAGTTTCCCCGAAAATTATTGTCGTGTGTAACCTATTTGAATTGAGAAATACCGGAATAGTTAACATTCCGACTGTGGG
Source organism: Dryococelus australis (assembly GCA_029891345.1). Classification (NCBI taxonomy): domain Eukaryota; kingdom Metazoa; phylum Arthropoda; class Insecta; order Phasmatodea; family Phasmatidae; genus Dryococelus; species Dryococelus australis. Next base: position 29,335,953 of record CM057002.1, on the reverse strand, counting down.
CACTTCCTACAATGGATACTTTTCAGTATTCAGCAACGCAGTGCTTTGCTAATAAAATCGGAACGGTCGCCATTCAGGATTTTTTCCACCCAAGTATGGATGCAAAATATCCGGAATGGTAACCGTTCTGAATGGGTACTTTTCAGTCGCCCCGTAACGAGTCGTACTGGGGCAGCACTAGGTATGGGCTAAACAGTTACTTTCGTATAACGCGTTCCATCGCTCTGGTTCCAAGTAAGTAACACGTTCCAGTAACGTGCTATTTTTATCAGGTTACTGTGAGATATTTCTCGCCTGTCCCGACGTTCCGGGATGTAACAATTATGTGGTTCAAAGTTCCAAAACAGGGCGTTTCAAGAAATACCAAAGCCGAGAAGTCACAAAAATAACGTTTACGCATCCGCACTGTTGCAAACCGAAACGTCCAAAAAAATAACTTTTACGCATGCGCAGTACTCAATTGTTGGTTTAAGTGAGGCTATCCAAGACGTTCTAAAGATAATGGTATAAACGATGGAACGTGTAACGTTACTCATGTAACACGCTACCAAATTGTAACAGTTTATTATTACTGTTACGTTAAATAACGCCCATACATAGGCGGCACTGTAAGATAACCTCATTCATCAGGCTGTGTCCGAATTAGCCTGAAGTAGGTACTTGTCCCCGAAAGTGACGTGCTGTCCAAACTGCAAGTGAAGTATGCAAGTATACAAGTAAACGAAGTTGTGTACTTCTCGCACACTTGCGGAATATGGGCCACCATTTTGGAAAACTATTTGTAGGTTACATCTGATTTCTGATATAATTATTTGATTTAAAGTTTAATAGGCCAACATTACTACTTCGTAGGCATATAATTTTGAACTGAGTAAATAGCTATTGCAAGTTCCATCTTGAAAAAAGGTGTAAGCAATAAATTTGTATTAGGTCTATGTTCCTCACCTACAGAAGCTAAGATAAAAAAAGACAATCCAAACTGCACTTACATACAATAATGCAAGACAACAAATGTTAACGTAAATCAAATTTAAATGTTATTCAATACTTTATTTGACCCCTAAAACCTTCGGCAATTATCAAATTCTTAGTCGGAATACATGAACATTGAAAGTGGTTAGCTGGCTAATAATTGGCACGGAAGCCAAATAGACTGTCTGTCCGAATTCATCAAGTTTGGTGTCAAGGGTAAGTGAAGTATGCACTGTAAGAAATTACTCGGAAATTTACCATACCAGTGTATACGCTTAGTGAGAAAGTAGGAGTAGCAATATTTTCCCCTATACATTCATTGTAGCGTTCCTACATTTGCTCAGGAAACAGTCAAATGCATAAGGAAGTTCCCAACTTTGTATAGTAGCGATGCTAAACATTCCTGTATCTGCAGCTTGATGTGTGGTATTATTACCATACAGTGTATAGGTTAGAAACTTCCATCACAGGTTAGGAAGTTTACCAGGAAAGTTTTTTCAGTGTGCAAGGATGCAAGTACGCAAGTATAAACCTGAATTCGGACACAGCCTTGGAAACACACGCTCGAGAAACACACACGCGGCAATTTCCACCAGTTGCCAACGAAGACGTCCTCAGTCGGCGGGTTTCGACCTTCACATCTCAGACGTCTCCATTTAATGAAAGTCGTTACCTTACTCCCCGATGTTTTTTTTTTTCCCTCGCCTCTTTACGACAACAGTTCGCAATTTCGCAAGGTCCCCCCCCCCCCCTCTCTCTCTCTCTCTCTCTCTCTCTCTCTCGCCACTCCGCTCTCGAGCGGGAAGCAAGCGAGCAAACACGTTCATGAGGGTTTGGGAAAAGGGGGGGGGGGGGTGAAAGTTCCAGCGTCAGCGCTCCTGACGAGTGTTGGCAGAAGGCTCCGCTCATCGATCAAAACACACGCCGCGCGTAGCCCCCTAGCGCGGCTCCAGCTGGCGGGGCAGCGAGCGATGCTGGAGATTACAAGAGGAGGAATCTGCGAGGCTGCAGTCCCGGCGCATTAATCACAGGCGGCTCCTGAAGAGAGCGCAACCCGGCAGACACTGACAGGCGTGTTTCTAAGGAAACGAAAATCCCCTCAAGGAAGCGTCGCGTACATCCACGACTTACGTTGCTTCCCGCTTGACAATTCCTATTATTGGCTGTTCACGTTTGATCGAGCACGTTTGAAATCAACCTTAGAAGAATGACACTTCTCCTATAGGCTGTTCACGGTAAAATGAACACTTTCGAAAGCCCTGCTAAAGATATACTTGTATAAGCGTTGTGTGCCCTTCCACCTTATGTAAAATTAACATCGCCATGAGCCTCGTCACTTTATTCATGCGTCGGTCAAGCGAAAGTGTGAAATTATTAGAAAATTACATACTTTACAAAACCTCCCATTTTTAAACTTCGATGCACTAAAAAAAGAAGAAAGCGACAGAAATTAATTACGTTATCACAAATAATTACCCAACACTTTTTAGATGTTAATATATGGAACTACTTTCCTCTCCATTGTAACCAACTTTACTGGGCGCATGTCACTCATTGTGCCCATTAAAATATATGCAGGTAGGGGCAGTGACTTTTCTCTAAGGTTCATTTACCGTGAACATCCTTTACTTGTATAAACGTTGTGTATTCTTCCGCCTTATGTAAAATTAACATTGCCATGGGCCTTATCACTTTATTAATTCGTCGGTCAAGTGAGATTGTGAAATGATTAAGAAAGTAAATACTTTACAAATCCGCTCTTTTTTTACACTTCGATGCATTAAAAAAACAGAAAGAGTAACAAATAATTTAAGTTATCACAAATGGTTACCTAACACTTTTTATTCGACGTTAAGATATGGAACTACTTTACATCCAACGGTACCAACTTTAATGGGCGAATGTCACTCAGTTCGCCCACTAAAATATATGCCTGCATGGGCAGTGACTTTTTTCTAAGGTTCATTTCTAAAGTGCTCACTTTTTCGTGAACAGCCTTTACCTACGGATATTTTAACCGGCGCACTGAATCGCATACACTCAGTAAAGTTGGTAAAGAAATACGGAAAGTAGTTCCATTTCGAAATGTTGAATGAAAATTGGTAAGGTTAACATGTGTGAATAATGAAATGATTTGTTTTGCTTTCTGTTTTAATGCACGGGTAAATATGTATAAAAATCACCAAATCTGTAAAATATAATTTTATTAATAATTAGGGCCTACCCAGTATCACTTGGCAGACACATGAATAAAAAGTGCTGATACCCATTGCAGCGTTAATTTTATGTAAGGTAGAAGAATACATCAATGTGCATGCAAGTGGATCTGAAGAAGGGCTTTCGTATGTGGTGTTCAATTTACCGTGAACAGTCTACACGTATGTCATCGTATTGTGCGAGGAAAGATACGGAACTTGCCATCTGGTTCAAAGATTGTATATACACACTCGTCCTTATTTACGGGCCAGAAGTCGACATTATGCATTCAGTTTAGGACATATTCATATGAACTTCTCACAGCAGCGATTACTTAGTTTACATACTATGGATTTTAATGGTTTCCTGTTCAGTAAATTACGGCGTATTATTATTTAAGACTGTTCATTTTGATAACACGGTTCCTCGGTTATTTCAGAAAAGTACTCAAGAGAATGATATTTTTTTTCCAATATGGAATGGTTTAGAATGATTTTTGCAGGTTGAATACTTTGGTCCCCCGCGTATACTTGTGAATTAGTTAAAAGGTCGTCGTATATCGCTCAAAGAAGCATAATCGCCCAAACTCCAGACACTCACGGGAGCCATGGTGGCTGAGGGATTAGCAACGCATGCTTCCCACCAAGGCGAACCGGGTTCAATACACGGCCGGATCACACCGGATTTTCGCAAGTGGGAATCGTGCCGGACGATGCCGTTGGTCGACGGGTTTTTTTTCTCACCGGGATATTCCATTTCCCCCCGCCCCTTCATTTCTGCGCTGCTCAATAATCACTTCAAACACCCTCATCGGCTCTCAAGACCTCGCTGTTAAGAGTCGCCCAAATCTCTTCACTCACTCCAGACACTCGTCAACTCAACTCCCTGCTCATAAAAACTGCCCGCTCGGAGGCCCGTCACACTTTCACACTATCGCCGGCCTCAATCTGGAAGGTTCGACGCACCCCGAGTCGCGCTGAGAGAAACTCAGGTAGTAAACCACCAAAAAATGCTTCAGATGAACCTATAAATTTAATTTGCTGAAGGCCAGGAGTGAGCGATTCACAAAAGGTATATAGCAGCGCTCGCCCGATGGCGAGCCTGTGTATGCCGGTCTTTGTCTTCGCTGACTGCTATCATATCACTACTCTGTCCTTTTCTTCCACTTGCTAGCGCGGGACGGACTAAGGTCAACGACGCATGCCAGCGACACGCAACAATACTAATAACACAACTCGTAATCAGTATTTCACCACCGTCCCATTTCATACAGTTGATCACACATTCATCAGACTTTCGCGTAATTAAACACACAGGCTTTCGGTTTTGGATTCGCATTTTAATTACATAGCAATACTGGCCGGGGATGCCGTCTGCAAAAATATCACCGCCAGTAGGATTTCACTAGGCAATATACTAACAAAAAGATGCAGAAACCAAATAAACGTACTTTAAAAATCACTGCACAAATCAGATCTTGCTCCAAACGTCTGTATTCGTTCCCTTAAACCTGATAAAGCAATTACAAATTATTTATTAATTCAGTTATTTGTATTTATTAATTTTTTTATTACATTTTTAATGTATATGTTAATTTATGACTTGGTTGTTCCGACGTCATCTTAGATGCATTTAGTACACGCAGCTATTTTACAAGTAGGTACATTCAACTAGTCAATATGGTTTAGGTAAACATAAATAAGGATACCAAATCAAATTGATATTTTCTTAGCAGTGAATAAGCTTTTTGTTAGGTTGAACAGTCTGATAAATTTATCTTTACATAATTTGTGCCTGTAACAAATCAGTGTGGTTCAATAATAATACTAATTTCGATGCCTGTAGGGTATTCGTATTATTATATTATCTTCGTTCACAAATATAGATCAATACATTGTTTGTAATTTTCGTGATAATTATGGTAGTAACAGTGATTGTTAGTGCATATTATTATTGCTTCTTAGTAATGGTATGAACAATCGGAATGCCGCAAGTTCAACACCGAACCAAAAAAATAAAGCTGTAATAATTTGAAAGTATTGATTTACGTGCATTTCCTATGTTATGCAAATATGCATGTTAAAATATTCGTGTTTCGTCTGTGCTTACTTAAGGCAAGGTTGCTAAGGCGTAAAAATCCGGGAGCAAATGTTTCGTGCTCGAAACTGACCTTCGTTTATTTATTTATTTGACTTATTACTTCCACAGAACCACGCATTTATAAAGCAAAATAATGAGAGTATTAAAATTACACATTAAACACATCTTTATATGTAAAATCCATTGTGCGTAACTAAACCGCATCATCTCTGACAAACCACTGGACCAATTAAGACCGTATTCACACTATATGTTATTGAGGTGGCGAGTAAGGTTTTTAGTTATGTTTCATTCCGATAGGTGGCGCTGGAGTCTAACTTCTATATTTATTGTGCAATTTTGCTCATACTTGAAGAAAATGTTTATCTAAAATAAATGGTTTTATTGTGCTTTGCATTCGGTAGGTTAGGTTCCGATAGGTAGCGCTGGAGTATAAATTGTATATTTATTCCCCGATTTCGCTCATACTTGCAGGAAATGTTTGTTGATCTAAAAGAGGAAAATGCCAGCAATAACACGGTCAAACATCGGTCGACGTACCAGACGTAATAGAGAGGACGCACTGAGAGGTCAAATTGGAACTTGAAAAGATAATGGCTACGAATTTAAAGCGCAGCTATATACATATACAAAACACACAAACACACAAAACTGTTGCATGGAACACAAATAGAGCTACGGCGAGTAATTACTGATGAGCTGGTGCAAACAAATATTTGTATACTGAAGTTATGAAGCGTTTTGACCTATTGACTCTACTTGCGTGAGATGCAGTGCCAAGAAGTTCCAGGGGCGGCAGTTATTATAGGCTGTTCACTGCAAAGTGAGCACTTTTGAAAGCCCTGTTTCTGATCTACTTGTATGCACGTCGTGTATTATTCCGCCTTATGTAAAATTAGCATTGCCATGGACCGCATCGCTTTATTCATGCGTCGCTCAAGTGGAACTGTGAGATTATTAGAAAAGCAAATATGTCACAAATCTGTCAATTCTTATACTTCAATGCATTAAAAGAAACAGAAAGTGAAAGGAATAATTTAATTTATAACAGATGCTTGCCTAACACTTTTTATTTGACGTTAAGATATGTAACTACTTTCCATCCATCATTACCAACTTTACTGGGCGCATGTCAATCAGTGCGCGAGTTAAAATATATGCAGGCAGAGACAGTGATTTTTTTTTTCTCGAAGGTTGATTTCAAACGTGCTCACTTTATTGTGAACAGACTTTAACTGTAAGCAAGCTGGAGTATAAATTAGTTCTGTGCTGGGGAATGCCGGGTTTACCTTCTGCACGAGAACGAGTTTTTTGATAGCTGATGGGAATATAGAAATCTAAAATGGGAACCAATGTAAAGTGGATGAACTGTTCGCAGCACTTTAAGAAACCGGAGTGAATCTATTAACTAGATTAAGCGAAGAAAGATTTCTGTAATAATAACAGCCTAAACTGGTTCATGTACGTATAGCTATACATATACTTAGTTGCACCAACCAAATATTACGAGTCTGGGGCAATAAAATATGATCAACACGGTACAGTAATTTGGTTCCGTTCAAGCAACAAAAATTTAATTGCCTCTATAAACAATCAATATAGTTGCGGCAAATAAACCTTATTTTATTTAAAAAAAAAAAAAAAAACATTCGCTCTGTGATATAAGCCATTCACGATAAAGTGAGCACTCTTGAAAGTTCTCTCATTTGGAATAATAGCCAATAAATATATGTTATTTTAACCTTAGATATTAACTTCCGAGTGTGTTGGAATACATGCACTATATTGATTAATTAAATGACATGTTTTATTTAAATAAGGTGGTTGAAAGATTAAAAAAAAAAAAAAAAATGCCTGAAAGAAAAAAGTAACTAGGGCCGCAAAAGTGCTCACTTCACCGTGAACAGTCTATAGCTGCTTTTGTTGCCTCCATACCCAACACAATTTGTGCATGCAGGGGGCAGAAGGGTAATCAAATTTGGGTATCGTGATTTCTGCGGACACTCGGCGAACTCGCCCAGTTAAGGTGGCGAGAAACCCTGGCCGATCACCGCACGTACGATTTTATGCGGCGGAGAGCGGAGGGTGTAGCACCCACCCCCCCCACCCCCGCCCATTAAACCTACCAGCATTAAATGAAATACAAATGGGAGGAAAAGGGCACGCCCAGTTTCCCCAACGAAAGGAAGCTTGTAACACCCTGCACCGAGGGCCTAGCCCTAAACTGTAAGAACTAACACAAGCCTTTCAAAATAGTACATTTTTTCCGCAAAATATAATTTTCCTTATTTGGTGCGGAATTTTTTGGAAGCCACCTACGTAATCAATAAATTCACTCCAAATGTTTTCCTTATTCCTGAATTAAACAAAACCAATTGCTATAGTCTATTCGCGGTTTCTTCGCATTTTTCGAATCAAACTTTTGAAATAAATTCCCCCCCCCCCCTCGTATGGCGTGTTCGTTTGTTTCCTAAATATGTCATATATCACAAGCGTTTTATACTTGTGTTAATATAAAAGTATCTTATTCATGTTAAACTGAATGTTTATTTATAACCAAATTTATAAATCACAATGATTCATTTATAATTAATATCAATAGAAACAGTGATAAAATATGTGTGTTGGTAATGCCTAGCAAGAAATAGTTCTTATGCAAAATATTATTACAGTGAGTGCTCACGAATGCGGTACGTTGTCCCTTTGGAGTAATTTTCTAGACTCGGTTAAGCTTTATTTGCTTGAGGCGGAGGAATATCCTGGAAGTAGAACATTAGCAGGGCTTCAGAAAAGTTTGAAGTAGTTGAGAATGGACTATAACAAACATTACTGTAATAAAGATTTATCTGAGACAATCACTTTAAGCAACAAAGATTCACTGTAATGCACTAGTTAATTTTAAAGTCTTTAAATTATTTGTTCTGGAAAACATATATATTCTGCCGTATTCTTCCATTCTAATACTCCTTTTAGCTTGAATACCAACATTACATTTTCTGTAAGCAATAATATCATTCGGCTGAAAACTTGCCATGTTTTTTCTTGCATTTTTCAAAATCTGAATATTTCGTTTGGAAAATTAAAGAAAATTCCGAAAATTCGGTTCCTAACTTGCCATTTTATTTCATGCATTTTGTTGTTATGAATATTTGGATAAGAAAATTAAAGCGAATTCCGAAAATGCACTGCCTGACAGAGTTGATTCTTGCTGGCGTATACCAAAATCCAAACGCGTGTTAACAATAGTGACTGCTTCTTCAGCTTCAAAGGTTCTAGCTTGTTGAAATTTTCTATTTTCTAGCGTATCAACTCAGCTGTTTACATATTAGCTATAAATGAAACACCATAATTTATACATAAAATGTAAGTATAAGTTCAATTTAACCAAAAAGAACTTACGTTTATGCTAACAGAAGTATAAAACGCTTGTGAGACATGAAATATTTAGAAAACAAACAAACACCTAATACATTGGGGGGATTTTTTCAAATGTTGATCCATTCTGTGAAGAAACCGCAAATATATTATATTATGAATGTTTATATTAGAAGACACGCAGTTACGTGCAATGAATAAATTTTAAGGTAATTTTACGAAAGCCAGTTACGAAAAAATAATGCATTAATTTTAATTTGTATGAAATGCTATTCTACGTGTAGACATGGTTTGGAAATACTCTTCCACCACATAAGTAATTTTTTTGTCACGTAATGTTTACATTAAACATATCAAAATCACAAATGTAATGTTTTTGGGACGTAGAAATGAAAAAAAAAAATTACAAAAATTAAAAAAGGATGACTGAATGATGATGTCTTTATTCATTGTGAGGTATGCTTAGAAAAATTTATTTTAGGATAAAATTGCTAGAAATAAAAAAAAATGCAAAAATCCTACCTTAATTTTAATCAACTTTTAAAAAAAAAATTTAATGCGTACCGTAAATATCAAGATTTTTTATATTAACTCATGTTAGTTTTCATTATTTGTATGTTCCAAGATATCCCGCCTAAAAAGGTTGATGTTAGGAAATTGTACCTCCTACAAAATAAACAATATTTCATACAAATATGGAACAATGCTGCTCTCTTTAGAATGTTCTATTATCAGGGGAATTGCAACATTAAAGTAGCACTCCGATAATGACTGAGAGTCACAGCGTTCTTTTACAACTTCCCCTGAGGAGAGGCTTCTTGTTTGTTTATATGTGAACATCTTCCGACCATAGGACAACATATATTTCTACCAGACCTCAAGACGACATCCAGAACATGATCTTTTATTAGATTTGTAACGCTACGACTCTCCGAAAATTTTGCTTGCTTTCAATGATTCTAAATCATGATCGGTTGACAAACTATGAGCGGCGTGGCAGCTGTGTGCATTATTGTACACACGCAAAGTTTTCACATGGAGAAGGAGAAAAGTTCTCAAATAATTTCTCAACGAGGTAAAAATGTGGTCTTCAAATTGTTGCTCCTTGACTGAAAATTCCGACTTCTGAAGTCATATCACCATATTAATGGGTTTTCAAAAAATTTTATTTTGTTTATCTAAAAAAAAATTCACGCTTGAAGAAACAAAATATCTCAGTTGGTCCAAAAAAAATACTGCCTTTGATCGAGAATAAAGCTCGAGAATTTGTTTATCATTTTATTATTGCGACAATTAGGATAGTAACAATCGTTGTAGTTATTTTATAAACGCTTAATAATGGTATGGAAACCATAATAAAACAAGTCCAACAGGAAACTAATATGTAAAAATGCAACACTTGAAATATTTACGTACGATGTCCAGTATCTGAATTGAATATTTATAAAAACATCCCTCTTTCACTAGCCACTTTACCTGAGGCTGTTACGGCGCAGTGTTCGGGTTCAGATGACCTAGCTTTTATTAGTAGCCACTTTACCTGAGGCTGTTACGGCGCAGTGTTCGGTTGCGGATTACCTGGCTTTCATTAGTAGCCACTTTACCTGAGGCTGTTACGACGCAGTGTTCGGGTTCAGATGACCTGGCTTTCATTAGTAGCCACTTTACCTGAGGCTGTTACGGCGCAGTGTTCGGGTTCAGATGACCTGGCTTTCATTACTAGCCACGTGACCTGAGGCTGTTACGGCGCAGTGTTCAGGTTCAGATGACCTGGCTTTGGTTCTCGCTTTGGATTTGAATTATTTTTATGACAAACGAATCTAACGAACGTAGACCAAAACAGATCCTGCCCCCCCCCCACACCAAATAGTACAGTTTGGGGCAGCCAAATATCAACAACAAAATCATTTGGTTTCAACGACAAAATATTTCACTGCCCCTATCCATACAATGAATTAGGTTGCGCCAAACGAACTTTGTTTTTTATTCAACAGAACCTTTTTCTCAGTGCTCAAGTATTACCTACTATTTCATGTCATCAAAAAATTCCAGGTATACAGTAAATAAATGAACACTATCAACGAAGTTATTTCTAAAATCTTTATCGAATCGGAGATTTTACTAATTATAAACTTGGAAGAATATGAACATATAAAGTCGCTTGGGCATAGTATCAACGTGTATTTATCTACAAAATTTTAATCAGAGTTAAATTCGATTTCATTAAGTAAGAATTGTACCAAAAAAAAAATTTCATGGCTTTGTTGTATCGCAAAAGTTATTAGTGTATAAAGTTCATTACGCAAGAGCCTAATTAACTATTGACTGTTAACATAATGTTGTATTTGCTTTCGTCAGATCTCTACTGTTTTCAAACACAAACTTTGGTGGGAAAACTGTTCCACTTGAATTATTATCTGAAGTATTTCGGCTGCTTTCCGAAAGGAAAATAAAATCACATCGCGTAATATCGCAACAATAAATGACACCTCGAAATATTCCCATGCTCCACGACTCCAGAAACACGAACGCAAAGCAGAGTTGTATTTCATCTCTGCCTTAGCGTGTGCAGCTTGCAGACGTTCGCGAAGCCGAACTTTTGCGCGGTAACACACAAGGGAACATGCACACGCCATGGTCGGGCAAAGCGGTACATAGCCGGCGCATCGAGGCAAGTTCGGCCTCCAGCATCGCCTGCTCCCCGATGATTTGATTTTCCCGAGAAGAATATTTCAGGAAACCTTTCTGCAGCGCTGCAGCCTTCAAAACACACGCCGAAGATTCGATTCCGTTCTCCCTGTTCCAGGAAGAGGGGAAATGTGAATAAAACCAAACCTGACGCTGCCATGGATAAAATTATACTGAGTATAAAGACCATTGATCCGAAATAGACTTAAAGTCCGAATAATCGGCACTGATGCAAAACGCTGGCGTATCGTTAATTATGGCATCCAGAAGAACGAGTATAAGAACTATTATTGTATGGTCGAGGTTTCTTCACACTTTTTAAATAAAACCTTCGGAAAATCAATCTGTAGGACGTGCATGATAGTTTCCTGAATACGCCATGTATTATACACGTTTTATATTTTTGTTAACATAAAACTGCCTTATTTTTTGTTAAAATTAATTTTTACTTATATTCTATATATAAATTATAATATTCCATAGATAATTAAGACGAATAGAAAATAGTGAGAAAGTAGGTGCGTTGGCAATGCCTAGTAAGAAATATTTCTTATGCAAAATATTATTAGCCCGAGTGCGCACGAATGCGGTTCGTTGTCACTTTAGTGTAATTTTCTAACCCCGATTAATCTTTGTTTGCATGTGGCGGAGGAATATCCTGTAAGTATAACGTTAGTGGGGCTTCAGAAACGTTGGAAATAAGCGGGAAACAGCCTATATTCAATATTTGTTATGCAGCAGAGCGGTAGTATCACGTTAATCAAATAGAATTATTGAAATTTAAGTAATAGTTTTCCAGAGAACATGTAAACAATTTTACTACAGAGGGTATGTAACTGAATGAATCATCATTATTGACGCACACTTTCTTAATTTAAAATAGTGTTACGTAATATTAAAAAATACCTTGATCATTTGATGCTTCCGTCGTTATCAGATACTATTTTCCGCGGACGAGTGGTAGCCTATTTGCCGCGTATTTTTTTCTCGGTGTGCAGATATCCATCTTCTGCGATGAAACTATACTCGACGCTACCATAGTCTGGCTTGATGCTTGCGTAAATGTTCGCAGGATGGAATGGAGTTAATGAGTGACGAGATCTGGACGGCTCTTGACATCGAGGTCTTGAGAACCGATGAGGATGATTGAGGTGAGTATGGATAAGCGCCAGAATGAAGGGGAGGGGAAACGGGAGATCCCCGAGAAAAAAAAAACCCCGCAGACCAACGGAATCGTCCGGCACGATTCTAACATGCGAAAATCCGGAGTGACTCAGCTTGGTGGGAGGTGAGCAGGCTAACCGCTCAGCCACCGTGGGCCCCAGAATGGAGTTAGTGGTGACGGACAGTTGGCCTTTTCTCGTAGCGTCTTGGGGAGCAATCGTGCTCAATCCATGTGAGTTCCCGTGTTGCACGTCGTATAAACAGAAGGGAGCACTGCACCCGACTATACAACGTGAAGAACTCAAGAAAAAGTAGTACAGATACCACAAAAATGGTCAGAAAAGTGCGATTAATACTGTCTATGAAAAAAGTATGTGCATATTTTGCAACATTACAAAATATTTTACTAAAATAAAATAATTTAATGTAACAAAAATCTACTGAAATAGTTAGGTTTTTTTTTTTTTTTTTTTTTTAATTTAAGCTTATTTCCATTATGGATGATTCAGAAAGCAGAATTTGCAAGAAATATTCATCATGGAATATCTTCATAATGTTTACTACAGTTGTAAGAAAATTATAATAACAATGTAGGAAATAATTTTATAATTGATTTTGTGCCCCCATTTGTCACAAACATTTATGGTCTAAACTGACGTAAAAAAAAAGTTAATTATAAAATTGATATGATACGTTATTACTATCATTTTATTACACATGTTCACAGTAAATATTATGAAGACCTTTCTTCTAAGAATATTTCCTTGTAAATTCTGCTTTCCGAAGCATCCAAAACGGAAATGCGCTTAAATGTTGTTAAAAAATTTCGAATTCTACCGATCGATTAATTTTTTACATTTAAAAAGTACATTTTAGTAAAATGTTTTATAATTTTTCGAAATATATACATTCTTCTTTCATATACTGCATAAAGCACACTTTTCAGACAATTTTTATGGTGTCTGTAATACTTTTTTTTATGAGTTATTCATATTGTTCAGTAATGTGCAGTGCTCCGTAGGCACTTGCTTTACTTTAACCTTAAAGCGAAGTACTCTGCTTCTTTTAGACGTTCGTGAGGTGAAGCTGCCCAATCAGATAACCGCCCATTACGGGGGCCCTCTGTATAATCCATTCACGGTTACTTCAAATTTTTCTGAAGCCCTGTTAAAATTCTACTTCCAGGATATTCCTCCACCTCGCGCAAACTAAGCTTAAGTATGTCTTGGAAAGTACGCCACAGGACAACGCACCGAATTCGTGCGCGCCCAGTTGTAATAATATTTTTTTTCCGAAAACTATTTCTTTCTAGGCGCTATCAAAACACATGTTTCCTCACTGTTTTTATTCACATTTTTATAAATGAAATTTTGTAATTTACAAGTAAAATATTATTGAAACTTTTTATTATACGAAAAATAAGATACTTTTTATGCTAACAGGGGTATAAAACGGTAGTGATACATGGCGAATTTAGGAAATAAACAATCGCGTCGTACACGGGATGATTTTTCAAAGGTCTGACGTCAAAAAATGTGAAGAAACCATGAATATACGATACAACTTGCTCGCACGTTGTGAAAGAGGGGCCGCAGTGGTGAAGTGGACAGACTACTCTCGCCTCCCTCCTAGGCGAACCCGGGCCCGATCCCGGATTTTCGCACGTGCCGGACGATGCCGCTGGTCGTCAGCGGGTTTTCTCGGGGATCTCTCGTTCCTCCACGCCCTTGCATTCTAGCGCTGCTCCATTCTCATCTCACTTCATTCTCGATGTTAAGAACAGCTCAAATATCTCCAATCTTGCGAAAGAAGCCGAACAGGCACATGTTTTACGTGAGCTTTTTTATGCTTATATGGCTGTTCCAACCCGCTAGTGAAATGTGTCAGTTTTGCGACCGAAAACGCTTTTTTTTTTTAAGAGACTTTGAGAATATTTTATATATTCTGCAGACGATAGTTGTTCGTGTACAGTATTATTTTTCCATGACAGACACCTGCACCACAATAGCGAATGTCCAGAAATCTCCATACAGTCCTAATAACTTAATTAAATTCCATGTCGTTTGAAAAATAATATTAACTTTACTTTTATTTGTAAACATGCTAATTGTATTATTTTGATTTGTACGAATTTCAAGAAGTTATTTCAGCGCAAAGTTTGGCTTTAGCTGGAGTCAGAGGAAAGGGAGGTTGCCGTTTCTCCAAAAGCTGGCATCTGGTTCACACAAGCGGTGAATATTTAACGTCTATGTATTTTGACTTAAGGCTCCCACCTACATTGTGCTTGATTTGCGCCGCAGAATGTTTGAAATACGCGTTTTTTTTTTGACCAAATTATTAAGCGTTCATCGAATGTGCTGATCTAATAAAAGGAGAGCGAGCTACTGAGTTCTTTCAAAACGTCACGTTCATTGTTAAAAAAAAAAAAAAAAAATCTCACAAACTTCCTAAACTGTAATGTAAGTTTTTCACCTATACGTTGTATAGAAATGATACCACGTTTTAGAAAACAAATACTGGAATGTTTGGTATCATCATGGTACTAAGTGGTATCACAACTATACAAAGTTAGCAACTTTCCTCTGGAGTTGCCTTTTTTTCTGAGCAAACGTAGGAACGCTACCATGGATGCATGAGAAACAACTTTGCCATTTCCACTTTCTCACCTTACCTAAACACTGATGGGGAAAATTTTCGAATGATTTCTTAGAATATACATTAGAAATAACATTTCAGGGTATTCCAAATTGGCTATATATATTTTAAAAAAACTGCTCGCTCAAAGCGTTGTACCTCAAAATATAAGCTTCAGGACCATACAGAACCACTCAAGGCCCTACACTGAATCTTCCCTTCTACAGACTTTCCATTACTAAAATAATAGGGTCGCCGCTGAAAGTGTCGTAGGCATACACAGCGTGACGAGAACACTGCACGCCAGTTCAGAGCCTTGTGCTTAGAGGCGATTGAGCACCTGATGTGCGTGGCAGCGTCGACCTTATCGCTCCCGCGCTTCTACTCCTCAAATACGGGAAAAAAAATCACTAAAGGCTGTTCACAATTAAGTGAGCACTTTTGAAATTAACCTTAGAAAAAGCGTACTGCCACTGCCTGTGTTTATTTTAACGGGCGCACTGAGTGACCTGTGCCTAGTAAAGTTAACGTCTCATAGCAAGTGTTAGGTCACCATTTGTGAACACTAAAATTATTTTTTTTGCTTTCTGTTTTTTTTTTTAATGCGCCTAAGCGTTGAAATGACGAGATTTGTAAAATATTTACGTGTCTAATAATTGCGCAGTTTCGCCTGACCGACGAATGAATGAAGTGATGAAGCCCATGGAAATGCTAATTTTACCTACCGCGGAATATTACGCCATGTGCATTCAAGTAGATATTAATCAGGGCTTTCATAAGTGCTCATTTTACTGTGAACAGCCTTAAGATAGGTGGGAGCATTAAAATGTCATCTTTGAAGTTAAAATTGAAATGAGTACGAAAAAAATAATCCAAGAACTACATTTCATGAAATTCTAATAATATGAAAAATGATATATTAGCTATGTGCATTAAAACTTCCCATAGGCAGTTTTTCATTTTTGTAAATTAATTTTCCTCCACCAACATACTGTATCAGATCATTAATTCATATCGTAACAAAAAACAAAGTAATAAGCTTAAAATTTAGAAAATAATTTGAGCCACTTAAAAGCTTTAAAAGCAAACTTTGGACTCTCGTAGGGCACTAGGCAGAATGATTAGGCATTGTCTTTCACAATACGTAGCCGAAGGTGTGACAGAATATCAGGCAGTTTTCTACACGAAAAATTTAAACCTAGAGAGAGAGAAAAAAAAAAAGGAGGTCCTTAAAGTTGTTTAGCGCGTAATCGAACCCGAGACATTTGAACCACAAATTAGGCCTGTTGTAAATCGTAACACATTGCCTAAATGGCACTTAGTACTATTAGCACTGTAAGAAACAGAAGTAAATTACAGTTTTTCCATTACGAAGGAAAAAATGTAATGAATTTAGCTTCCAAAAAATTACAAAGTCACCACTATTCTGTCAAGTACAGTATGCGTAGTTACATGAGAGTGGCATGCGATTTCACTAAGAAATTCTGGTTTGTTAAAAATAAGTTATGTATGATATTCTATGTTTCATTTTCTTGGCCTCGTTTTTTGTTAAATTTTTTTAAGGTTTTGTAACCAGGAGCAGACACAAGTGAGCAAACGAGAGGAATTCCCTAACCCCTTCACCACAGGGCCAAGATTTCAACCTTTCTCCAGGTATTGTAGGCCATTTACTTGCATAAAGCATTATAAAAATGCTATGGAAGATCGAAAAGATACTTCGTTCCTTTACTGAAGCTCGAAGTATTTTTAGTAAATTTATCAACACCAAATGTGGCAGCACTGACAATGTCAAAGTAAAATTTTACGTTTTATATATATTTCTTGCGCTTTTATACTACCTACCTTCAGTATTAGTAGACATTTCTTCGCATTATAAAAATGCTATGGAAGATCGAAAAGATACTTAGTTCCTTTACTGAAGCTCGAAGTATTTTTAGTAAATTTATCAACACCAAATGTGGCAGCACTGACAATGTCAAAGTAAAATTTTACGTTTTATATATATTTCTTGCGCTTTAATACTGCCTACCTTCAGTATTAGCAGACATTTCTTCGCATATATAAAAACGAACTACAAAACGCAAAACAAAAGGAAATGTTGCAGTGCTTGAGATTTTTTAATACCTTAGTAAAGAAATCAAAATTTTAGAAGTTTTCTATGTAAATTATACTTGTACGCATTTTGTATTTTATTACTGAAAAGCAAAGTTACGTTATATTAAAAATGATTCACATAAATTTATACTTTTTAATGACGATAGTATTTTTTACATCGTGAAATAGAATAAAAACGAAAATTTCAGCATTTTGGAGGTTTTGATATTCACTACAAAGTCTCCTCCCCTCTCCCCAAGACTGTCTTCTGGATCCATCGCGGTTTGTAGCAGCACATTTTTGACATGAAACAACAAACCTGACTACGGTGCACATTTTTAGGAGTTTTCTTATTAAAAAATATTAAATCATCTTTAATAATAATGTTATATTATATTTTCAAAATTGTATGGATTATTATACGATTGCTTACTACACAACTTGCTGTAAGTATGTTTTAACATGAAACAAGTACAAATAATAATATAAAATAAACTGTGAGATCTAGCCTCTATCACTTAATGGTATTTGAAAAATGTTGTGACTTATTAGGATTCATATTTCCATATATCTTACTATAAAACAAACGCGTGTAAAATATGTGAAAAGAATAGTATTTTCTAAAGACACTCTTCTCTAAAAGAAAAAGTCTGGCTTCTTTTCAATTTAAGAAAAATCGCGGGGTTCCTCAGCATAATTCAGTTAGCAATCGGTAATTTTTCATTGAACTTACCTAGCGATAAATTCCAGTGGCAGGAAAACAGTGTAAAAATAGCGTCGCTGGTGACAAATCGGCCAGTGTGTTATTGGGTCTCCCGGCTGGGACTAGGCGTCTATTAGGGGCGGGGGGGGGGATCTGGAGGGTGGAAGGGGAGGTTGGGGGTAGAGGGTTAAGACTGGTGACTGTATGCGCAGTACCGGTTGCGCCTCGGTCCAATTCCTCCCCCACCCTCACCGATATTGACCACGGAGTGATGAATTGCACGACCAGAGCTCGGAAACAGGATGGATGAGGACGTGGATGGGGAGTGAGGGGTTGCAATTGGGTGGGGGGAAAGCAATCTACACCGCCGTTCGAGGGGTAAAGGGTCAGGGAGGATGGGAAAGAGGGGGAATCTGTAACAGGGGATGAGTTGGCAACACGATTTATGGGGTGGGAGTCGAGGAACTTACTTCAGCTAAATTGATCTTCTTGAAAATGAGCCAACCCCCGAGGTGCGGACGGTGGAAAAAAAAAAAAAAAAAAGAGTAAGGGGTGAATCAGACCGCTACAATTTTTTTTTTCAGAGGCTTGGGGATGACGCTCTTTTCCTTTCCACCTCGCTGGCCGGTTGATATTTCCTGAAGAGCACTGTGAGTACGAATGTCACCCTTAAAGATATATTACCCCGCCAACTCATGTTTCACGTTTCACGGGGACTGATTAGTACAATTATCGTAACTTCATAAAGCAGAATCGAGTGAAGAGATTTGTGCGGCCTTTGACATCGAGGTCTTGAGAGCTGATGAGGGTGAAGTGAGACGAGTATGGAGTAGCGCCGGAATCGGTAGCGCAGGGGAAACGGGAGATCCCCGAGAAAACCGGAACGATTCCCACATGCTAAAATCCGGGAGCGGCCCCGCCGGTAATCGAGCCCGGTTCGCCTTGGTGTGAGGCGAGTAGTCTGACCACTACACCTCCGCGGCCCCACGTTGCGACGCCCTTATCTCAAGGATGTGGCAAAAGGAGCATAACACTGCCCAAAATTCAATCAGGAACATCTATGTATTTTGAAACCTTTCTCAATCCAACTTCAAAGGAGTGTTAACCTTAATCTTTTCCCAAGCAATCCACAATTACTGAAAAACAGAAAAAGAACACTTGAGTTAGATTATTATTTTTACTTATTCCAAAATGTGTGTCAAACATAGTTCACAAATCCTTCACACAAAATACTAAAAACATGAAAAATATCTTTGTACTACAATTCCTCACATTACTACCACAACACGCGGGAAACTTTAAGCTCACAAGAACCTGACAAAAGCAAAAAGTTATAGATTTATGTATATGCATGCGCACCACGACACATGCCAACTTTGAATTCTTTTAAATTTACATTATTGTGTCCCGTACGGGCAAAAATACAACCACAACTTTCAATATAGATGCACCACGACATGTGGGTAAATTTTATGCCATCAAGTTTTTACGTGAACTATTTTTAAAATTACAAAAGTCATACGTGGACAGAATTTACAAATTCAGTTTTCAGAGCGCCAGCGCACGTGCATAACTTTAAATTCATTTAATTCATTGAGATGATGTCCCACGTGGCCAAATTATAGGCTACGCTGTTACTATCATGCACACCGCATCACGTGGCCAAATTCACAATTGAACATTTACGCCAATAAAATATTTATTATGGACACATTCGGCAAAATTGCTTGGCGCACCAGCGATGTGAAAAACATCAAAACTCAGTATGTTGGCTCTAGTTGATAACAAAGTCCCGAACGGACACAAATGGGTAATATAAGGGTCAAACATAGACCATGAGTAAAACCCTTTTTAAAATCTCCATTACTTTTCACAACTGTTAAATTTGCGCTTCATGGATGCGCTCTTCCATGCGCCAGAAATGGTTGTCTTTCTCAACAATTAATTTCGGCAATACTAAGTTCGACAAAATTTTAATACATATTTTATTCTCTTTTTTTATAAATAAGTATACTCTGCATTAAATTTTAACTTTAAGAATCCTTTGCTAGTGAACATTTGGTGAATTATGTCAGTGTCCTTTAGTGAATTATGTCCTTTGTCCTTAACATGAAACAAATACCGCGAGCACGCAGTTTTTTCTTGATTCATTGCCGAACCTTCAAGCAACTAGCGTAGATTTTCAAGCAAACATGTTGCAATCTACTAATGGATGTTTTTTTTTTTTACTTCTTAGCCCTTTACTTGTTTTATGCGTCCTCTAAAAATTTACTGCCTCGGCAAAGCGTCGTCTTGCAATGCTTGTTTCCGTCGTAGGCTAGTGATTGTGTGGCGTGGTTCAGTCTGGGCGAGGTCACAGAGTAAACAACAGTACAGAGGTGGAAAGGCCGCTCATTCCGCGAACTTCAGCCGCACGCGCCACCAAAATGGTGTCACCAGTCAGCAACACGTTGGAACGTCGCTCACCAATCAGCGCACGGTTAACTCACTCGCAAAGCCGGCAGCATAACCAATAAAGAACCTATAATGGTTTGTACATATTTGCTATTCAAACCATTCAGTAAAGCATTTCAGATTGGGAGTTGGTCAGGCATAAAGCACGAGTGAGTGAAGAGATTTGGACGGCTCTTAAAATCGAGGTCTTTAGAGTCGATGAGGGTGATTGAGGTGAGTATGGATCAGCGCCGGAATGAAGGGGAGGGGGAAACGGGAGATCCCCGAGGAAACTCGCCGACCAACGGCATCGTCCGGCACGATTCCCACACCCAAAAATCCGCTAACCGCTCAGCCACCGTGGCCCCCATAACGAACGAGGTACAAAGTACAGAAAGGGTTATATTTAGAGTTAGTTCTAGATTTAAAACATTATGATGCAATTTCATGTGTTATAACGCCCTGAGGGATATTTAATTTGAGTAGTGCTACATATTTGGTTTAGCCTTAACGTCCATGTCAGCACTCTCACCCTATGTTTAGTCGTCGCCGTAAGGTGGGTTTACGATTAAAGACTTAGGAATTAAGAATTGTACTTAATGACTTGATAACCACACGGGAAATGAACAATAAGAAAATTTGCAGTTCATGACTGAATTAGCAACGGTTAAGTCTAGCCAATCAAAATCGTAGGAGATATAAGCAACCGAAATAACCTGGAAAAATTGACAATTTACATACATTTGATTATCTGTGGTCTGCATGTGTAATCGTTTTAAAAAAAAAAAAAAAACTCGTGAATTCTTATAGAAGGGCAAGCCGATGCCAACATTAGGCATTTACATAAATGAATCTGAAAAGGTTAATTAAAACGAATTCAATAACCTCTTCCACGTAAGAAAACATGACCATGAACTATTCTTTAAATTAAGAGGATAATGTCTCTCGATTAAAATAATTACTTTCATACGATTTCACAATACGACATAATCTAAATACAACTTGTAATTACAGTTTCGCGCGAACAACTGTCGCTGTGCTCTGATTGGCTAGATCGTCTTGACTTGTACTTAAGATATAAAATATAACGATATCTTAAGTAACACCAAGAACGCACACGACCAGTCAAGACTCGCAAACGATAGTCGTAAACTAATACCATTGAATACATTGAATCATATCTTAAATACACGGCGAACTTATTCTGTTAAGTCAATCGTAAACCCACCTGTAAGCTGGTCGTCAATATGGAAACGGCGGAAGCGCGCCGTAGTGCTGCTCCCAGGGCAGCATCTCCTCGTCTCGGTGTCTGGCTGCAGGCTGACAGATTTCCCGGGTGCAATACGCTTTTATTAGCGATTCTGTATTATAAACATTCCCTGTTTTGCTTCCGCCTCGGAGCGAAACTGCGGAGAGATTGTCTTGTTCCCGTAGGACCCATGTTGATGTGTCCTCGCGGCTAGCGTCCTATAGGCATCCTTTCGCCACGGGTGTTTGCAAATTGTCTCCTGAATACTGCGGTGTCTACCTACGGTGGGTTCAGAGCGCATGTTCGTTCAAAGGTAGGTTCACGGGTTCACGCTAGTGCCCACCATAACAACGCGGTAGCCAATAAGACACAAGGTCCCGTTCCCAGACTTTCGTAGGACAAGTCAAAGAACGAGTAACCACCACGCCATTCCGTCTCTGTGTATCTATTTACCCTGCGTGGGGGCGTATTCGTCGAGAATTCAGCCGTGCGGCGAAAACTTCGGAAGTGGAATATAGCTAACTTGCAACGTGAACATTCCTGTCTTCCTTGCGAGAATACGTCTTTAAAATCAGACCGACATATGGAGTAGCAGGACGGAAATAGCCAAGTAACGTTTTGCAGGGTAATCTATTCGGACATTAACATGACTTCGTGACTAATAACTAGGGACCTGCAAAATTCGCGTTATTTTATTTCCGCTGCAGGCTGAACTCCAACATATCGTATGGTAGTTCGACTTCTTCCATTGGTCGAGATCACATACAGTAGACTAAGTTTCAAAGTCGAGTTTATCCAGTAGTAAAGTCTCGACGGTAGATCAACCAATCTGCGATGAAGTGATCATACAGGTAAATGATGCCGTATGGTTGCCAGTAACCAATGGAATCGCGAATAGTGCTCAAGTAGGTGTACTGCATTGAATCTTAGCATGTTACTAAATAACAACGTGAATTTTGCATGTCTGTGCTAACCCTTCGAGGAGGCCACATATTTACTATCACAGAAGACAAGGTTCAAGTTAGCTACCTATGATTGATTGATTAATAAATTTTTTTTTTAAATAAAGCACCCTTATGACACCCTTACACATACCAAATATACAACCATACAAAAATTTAAAAATAGTTTTTTTTATTAATCAACAAATCAAATTTCATCCCATTAATTTTATCGGATTGAGATTAGCTTAATAAACTTTTTATCGGATTTAGCCGATTAATTAGGTCAATCAGTTTGATAATCCGATTAATCAAGAATGGCCTAGGACCCTGCAGCCTCTACTACTGGCGCTGCCCTAATTGGTGCTAGCTTCCGGACTTACACAGCACCGACTATGATTGCTCCTATTCAGTAACATGGTCAGACATGAACCCGTATACTCGGGATAATATGTCAATGGGCTGACCATCCTCAATTCTGGTTCTCTAATAATGAACGTTTGTCAGTTGACTGCAAACTGTGAAAAGGCGTTTAATAAAATGCGCCATGCAATCATAAAATGAGCAAACTGCTGAGGTATTGCTAAAATTCTGGTTAAATATAATTTGTGATTCGCCTCCGAACAGCCCGGAGGCATTAATCAGGTGTGTTAAACACCCACAATTTAAATAGAGTATATTAGTGGGACCTTAGCACTTTTTGAATCAAACCTTTGAAAAACCACCCTATGTATGACGCGTCTTTTTATTTCTGATATATGACATGAATCATGGGTGTTTTATGTTTCTTTTAACAAAAAAACTATTTAGTTTTTGGTTAAATTGAACTTTTGCTTATATTTTATATATCAAAAGTATTAGTTCATCTGTAATTAATATGAATAAAAATTGAGAGGAAACAGTTATGTTGTTAATGCCTAGTAGCAAATAGTTCTTATGCAATATTATTTAAATCAGTGCTCACGAAAATGGTGGGTTTTCAATTTGTGTAAAAAGCACAACATTGACAGTCATTACGACCAATCGCGACATGAAGCATCACTGCATAGTTGTGAAATTTATCTTAACTAGCAGTTAGCTAACCAGCACTATCTTAAACGGTAGATGTATGTTGGAAAAAGGCGTGAGTGCAACCAATGATCAAAACTTATGATTAAATTTATTATCTAGTCAGGTAATCATTACTTTTTTAACATACACTGTGAAACCATACCTTAAGGAGTTTTGCCACGACGAAATTAATTATTTTATATTTGTAAACACACACTGTTCAACATTACACAATTAAATGTGATAACTCTTTCAACGCAAAGAAAAAAAAACTGCAAAGTTTTCACCTAGATCCAATTTTACTGTTTTAGGAATGTACGAACAATGAAAACTAACTTAAATTCACACTGAAATAAATCGCCAGGAGATACTTCAATACGCCTTTAAAATCGTACAAGTAATTGTTTTTTCAACTGGCGAAAAAAATTGTTGAAAATTGGGAAATTTTTGCACATACATTATTTGCGGCTGCCGCTGAATTTTTGTCAAATAACTTTTGCTAAGTATACCCTTAAAAGCAATTAAGACAAGAATCTTTCGAATGTCCCTTGTTAAATCTTCCGCAAATATTTTAGTGTATTTAAATTGTACATCACAAAAAAAAAAAAGTTATATTTTGACTTTCTCTAAAAATGTCTCGGTTGGTGTAAATAGTTTTTTTCGGATAAAAGTTCATTAATGCATCTTGTTATTTTAATCGCCGATAACTTACCGTAAAGCTATCGCTAGCAAATGGGACTTTTGAAAAGGATTGTTTTCTCGCGTAAATTGCACTCTGATGTACGAAATAACCTGAAGTGAAATAATAAACACAGGATGTGGCCCGAAATCCCTTTCTCTTTCGCTTCGGGTGGACAGTGCAATTTGCCAAACTTAGAAACAAATCTGCCAGTCGGGTAGTCTATATTAAACGCAAGCCAGAGAACCGGTTGGGGGGGGAGGGAGGGGAGTGGGGAGCTTTTAAAAGCGCCGTCATTAGCTTTGTTTTCGATCTCTGCGCGGGTCAGACTAACGAGAAAGGCACGCGACGTGGGGGCGTGTTATACGACCCGAGTGTGCGATCAGCGCCCAGTAAATAACTTCTCTCCTACCCCCGCCTCGCTCTCTCTCTCTCTCCTCTCTCTCTCTCTCTCTCTCTCTCTCTCTCTCTCTCTCTCTCTTATGCCGTGGCGATAGAATTCTTCCGCCTTATATACAACCAACATTGCCGTAAACCACCTCACTTAGTGCTGCTTGACCCCAAGGGAAACCGTCGAATATATAGAAAAGTAAAGGCTGTTCACGATAAAGTGAGCACTTTTAAAATGAACCTCAGACAAATATCACTGCCCCTACCTGCATATACTTTTAACAGGAGCACTGAGTGACATGCGCCCAGTAAAGTTGGTAATGATGGATGGAAAGTAGTTAATATCTTAACGTCAAATAAAAAGTGTTAGGTAACAATTTGTGATAACTTAAATTTTTTCGTTTTTTTTTTAAATGCATCGAAGTGTAAAAACGACCATATTGGTAAAATAATTACTTTTCTAAAAATATTACAGTTTCATCTGACTGAATCAAGAGTAAAGTGTTGATACCCATGGCAAAGTTAATTATACGTAAGGAGGAAGAATACACAACGTGCATAGAAGTTGATCTTAAGCAAGTCTTTCAAAAGTGCTTTCTTTCCCTTGAACAGCCTATACAGCTGTTAATAATATGAAAATTAGTGATCTTGTGTGTATAAAAAAATAAACTCTGCCTTCATCTAGTCATATATTTAAACATTGCACTTACAGTATGACATCGAATCTCAGAACTATTTTTATTAATTCACTGCCAACTTAACTATAGGTGAAGTGAGCACTTTTCAGAGCCTTCTCATTTGGAATAACAGTAAATAAATATACTTTATTTTAGCCTTAGACATTAACTTCTGAATGCGGTGGAATATACACACTGTGCTTATTACTTACATGGCAATATTTTATTTAAAAAAAAGTGGTTAATGGATTTAAAAAAATGGCTGAAATAAAGAAGAAAGCAATTAGGACCTAAAAAGTGCGCTCACATTATCGTGAAGAGCCTGTATACGCTGTTCACGATAATGTGAGCACTTTTGAAAGCCCTGCTCAAGATCTACTTGGGTGCACGTTGAGTATTCTTCCGATTTATGTGTAAGTAACAATGTCATCGGCCTCATCACGTTATACATGCGTTGGTCAAGTGAAAATGCGAAACTATTAAGAAAGTAAATATTTTTCAAATCTGCTCATTTTTACACTTCGAAGCATTAAAAAACAGAAAACGAAAGAAATAATTCAAATGATCACAGATCGTTACCCAGCACTTACTATTTGACGTTAAGATATGGAACTACTTTCCATCCGTCGTTACTAATTTACCGTGCGCATGCCACTAAGTGAGCCCGTTAAAGTAGTCTATATGCAGGCAGGGGCAGTGACTTTTTTCTAAGGTTGATTTCAAAATTGCTCACTTTATCGTGAACAGCCTATAGCAGCATGTATAAGTTACGGGCATTTATTTTTCTCGAATTAAAAAAAAAAAAACGTTTTCTTCACGGTGAACGGCCTTTAGATAAGGAGCGGGATATTTTGCGAATTTGAGAACAACTTGTACTTCAAAGACATGTACGTTTCAGTAATATTTACTTCTTGACCACACTACTTTACACACGCTGTGGATGAGCCTGAGCTGACAGCAACCTGCAAGATATCAAGGGTTGAATGTCGTATGCCTATTGCCTAGCCTAGGGTAAAAATTCCCTGTTCATTGGTTGTGTAATCAATGATCGTATAGTCTTAATAAAAAAAAGGACTGTTAGTCTAGCATACAAATCACTAAACCCAAGAAAGATTCTTGTGCCTACGGATAGCACACTTGAAAAAAAAATTTTCAACCAGCTTAGGCTTACGCGATTAAGTAAATATAAAAGGTTAAACTGGTAAACAGTTATCAAAGAATAAAAATGTAGCTATGTGTAAGTCAGCCTTCTTTACTCAACCAATAAATATAGCGAAACCAAAAACTTAAACATAAAAAACGAAATAAAAAATATATTACATAACAGAAAAGTCAAATTACAACCTTATTCTTGGGTGGCACAGGAAATGTTTGATATATATGTGGTAAAGGCTCCGAAATGAACCACAAAATAGTGTAAATAAAATTTGGAACCTAACAAATAATTAGTAAATATAGGAATCTAAAAATTATGATCCATACAGACACGAAATTAGAAGGGGAAGAGGAAAGGCGAACATAATTTCAGGCAATGCTACACTTATTTTCTACAATTAAACTTGAATTTCAAGAGACGACATGTAACCTATTGTATACAGCATTTTCTACTTGTTTACACTTACTATCCTATGAAAAATATTTTGGCACAAACCTCAGGTGACAGTATATATATATTCATAATAATATTTTGCATTTGTGCTGTAAAATTATTCATTATTTTGAAAAGCAAGTCCTGTAATTACAGTATTAGAAGATTAAGTGAAAATATATTACCCATTTTCCTAGTTTTATAATTACATTCAATTACACAAAGACACTGAAAGTAATGCTAGAAGACGTGTAATTTTATTTTGAAAAGTGGAATCGAAATATAATTTCCTGACATTCTGTAACTATTACAAAATCGTATAAAAAATTCCAAAAGGTTCCCAGGTCGCTAAAAAAAGGGAAATAATGTTGGCTTTGTTTCCACAGAGTATTTTAATTTCTTCTCTAGGCCGTCAGTTAACATTAAACTCGACGAAAACGTGGTGAAACTCCTGACGCAGATATTGCGGGATGTAGCCAGATGTCACCAACGTGGCGCGTTCGTTCCCCAAACAAAAAAAAAAACGTAGAGGGAAATAAAACCGATTGAGAGAAAGAGAAGGCGATAGAAACAGAGTAACCGAATGAGTACAGAGGTCTGGACGGCCTTTGAGAGACTAAGGGAGACCTCATACACGATGTAACGGTTATTATAATGGTGTGATTGGACTGTGTCTATTGCCGTCCAATCACACCGCCATAATAACAAGAACTGACCATCGCTATTAAACTTCAAAAATAAAAACGATTGAGAGAAAGAGAAGGCGATAGAAACAGAGTAACCGAATGAGTATAGAGGTCTGGACGGCCTTTGAGAGACTAAGGGAGACCTCATACACGATGTAACGGTTATTATAATGGTGTGATTGGACTGTGTCTATTGCCGTCCAATCACACAGCCATTATAACAAGAACTCACCATCGCCATTAAACTTCAAAAATAAAAACGATGTAACGGATTGTACATAGTACTGGTAAAGGCTGTTCGCGGTGAAATGAGCACCTTTGAAAGCCCTGTTTAAGATATACTTAATGCACGTTATGTATTCTTCCGCTTTATGTATGTTTAACATTGCCATGGGCCTCATCACTTTATTCATGCGTCGATCAGGTGAAACTGTGAAAATATTAGAAAAGTCAATATTTTACAAATCTGGTAATTTTTACACTCCGGTGCATTAACAAAACAGAAAGCGAAAAAATTTAATTTAAGTTATCACAAATTGACATCTAACAAATTTTATTCGAAGTTCTGATATGGATCTACTTTCCATCCATCGTTACCAACTTTACTGGGCGAATGTCACTCAGTGCACCCACTAAAATATATGCATACAGGGGCAGTGAATTTTTTCTAAGATTTTTTTCAAAAGTGCTCACTTTATCGCGAACAGCCTTTACCACTTCCTGCGTATATTCTACCGGGTGCAACTTTTGGAGAGGGACCAGTAAAGTTGCTAACGATGGAGGAGAAGTAGATCAATTTCTTAACGTCGAACGAAAAGTGTTAGGTAAACATTTTTTTTTTACACTAAAATTACTTCATCTTGTTTCTGTTTCTTTGGTGCTTTCAAGTGTAAGAATTGGCACATTTGTAATAATTTTACATTTATTTGTGACCGACGCATGAATAGTGATAAGGCCCATGGCAATGTTAAACATACATATTGTGGAAGTACACGAAGTAATTCGAGGATGCGAAGGTAATCAGGTCGTTCCAAACATTTCAATCACCGTGAACAGATTGCAGGGAGCTATACCGTTAATAACAGATGTAGTTGTTTAACGACGAATTGAGCACATTGAAGATCCATAGTTCAGTTTATACCAATTCTTTATATAGCCAAAAAACGTTATATTACGATTTCGGTATTTTAAAAATGGCTACATACATGAGCGAAACTAACATTGATTCTTGCGTGAAGCATTTTCTTTAAAAAATAAAATTAAAAAATGTAAGTTATATTTTAATAACGCAAGGAGGTTTAACATTTCACGCGTAGAGTTTACGGGGAACTTGGTGACGTGCGAAATAGTTATAGTTTTTTTTTTTTTTGCCACTGTGTAATATTTAATTTCGCGTTTTTGACGTGACAACGTCTTACAACTCAGCCCAGAAAGTGAGCGTCACGAAATTTTGCTCGCGGGTCCGTGGCAATTACTCGTTGAGAATGAGCAGTACGTCAAATGTAAATGTAAGATAGTATAGGTCGGTCCTTTGGCTTCGTGCTTCACACGCGAACGTATCGTTCTGACGTCATCAGGCTGCGGTGGGAGCCGCGCTGCGAACATCTCTCTGATCTCGAGCGGTTTAGTTTGCTTAAGACCGCTGTAGCGACCGGACGGCTCATCCGATCAGAGAAATTCTGGTGTCAGTTTGTGCGATAAAAATAGTAACTGAAAACATAACCAAGAATCATAAATAATAAACACACTTGGTGACTTTATAACCAATAATAATTTTCTTTGCAGATTACAGACCAAAATAGTTAAAAATTACGGGTAAGGCGAGAAGGACACTAATGATATTGACAACATGAATAGTTCTCGACACGACAAATCTATTACTCAAAGGATGATTCAGCTACCTCAATCCATTCCGGAGTTATATAGTAAAAGAAGTTGACAATTCTACGCAGCAGCGAAATGCGGGCATGGCGATTGCGTCTTCATCACCCGCCACATCACGTGACGAGACTAAGACTAAACAACGACGACACAATCAGCGCCAAAGCAAAAAGCACTAAGCATTGACGTCGTCACGTAAAAATACCCACGGCCGCGTAGACGACATAACCCACCCAATTTCTCTCAGCTTTAATTTTGCCTTTAAACCGCCTCCCCACAGCACAGGCGCTGCACGGGCGCCGAAGAGCAGATTTAAACTTGCAGTGAACTTTCGATCACATCTGCTCTGATAGGCCAAGCCACCGCCATGAGGTGAGCTAGCCGTGCATGATCCCGCGACTAAGTTCACGCTGGGCTATTTTGCTTCGCGAAAAAAAAAAAAAAAAAAAAAAAAAAAAAAAAAAAAAAAAAAAAAAAAAAAAAAAAACCTAATTGCGAGGTGAACAATTTAAACTCTCCCAAATCCTGGGATGGTAGCGATCAGAGACCTTGAAAAATCGCGAGTATACTTTTGAAGGCTGGTATGTTCACTCACTCGACAGTTTTGTACACATGACGGACGCCGTCATTTGTTCATTGACTAGTTTCTTAATGATGAACACTTTAATCCCTGCGTATTAAGGCTGGGCTCACAACCATCCTTCGCACCCAGCAGTCATCCGTCTGTTTTTTTCGTCTGTCAGTTGAAAGCGAGTCAACAATCCGTCGTCCGTCAACAATCCTTCTGGAGGGCAAAATTTCAGTATGACAACATAACAGCGTTATCTTTCTTTAAGCGGTTCTCACAACAGAGCGATGTTCTGACGCCAGCCGCCGGCGACACAGACCGTGCTGCCATCTGTTATCCTGCAAGGAAGCTCGCAATGAAATGCTACAAGCGAACGAAATACAGTGGATTTGTTTGCCATTTAGTTAGTAAGATTTTAATTTTGTAGTGATATATACTTTCCTTTAATGAAAGTGTTATATTAAAATTCCATTGTTCTTTATCTCAGCTTCTCGCCAGTTTTTTTATTATGAAGTACAGAATGTTATTCTTCTTATTCCCCGACGCTGGCGACGAACGCCAAAACCAATGTTCGTCGCTCGTGCAATGTCCTCGACGCTCGACGCTAACGTCTAGGCTCTGATTGGCTGATGGTCGACGCGTCGCGTCGCGTCGCTCTATTGTGAATACCGCTTATTGTTTAAATTTTAAATTCCTGAATTTACCGCCACAGATCCACCACCTTGCATTTTATTTCAAAGTGTGTATTCGCGACTACGGAATGCCGTAAGAAGGCTGTGACGCATCCGTCGGTCCGTCGAAAGATAAATTTCGAGAAATATTTGACGGATGGACGGGTAGAAAAAAAAATTTGCCCTGCGATTGGTTGAAGATCTCGTAACCGCCGTAAGGACGGACGGCCCACGGATGTGACGGATAGTTGTGAGTCCACCTTTATGTTGTACGTGATTCGCTCCTGCTCTTCTCTATATGCTGTTCACGGTCAAATGAGCAGTTTTGAAAGCCCTGCTTATGATCTACTTGCATGCACGTTGTGTATTCCTCCGCATCATGTAAAATTAGCATTGCGATGGACCTCGTAACTTTATTCATGTGTCGGTCAAGTAAAAATTTTAAATTATTAAGAAAGTAAATATTTTACAAAACAGCTTATTTATACACTTCGATGCATTTAAAAAGGAACAGAAATAGAAATAAATACTTTTAAGTTATCACAAATTGTTACCTAACGTTTTTTATTCGACGTTAAAATATAGAACTATTCTCTATCCATCGTTACCAACTTTACTGGACGCATGTCACTTAGTGACATTTCTAAAGTGCTCACTCTATCGTGAACGGTCTTTAAAGCTCTTCACGGTAAATTATACACTTTTAAAATCAACCTTTAAAAACTAACTACCCACATCTATACATAAGCTAGAGTACACACTGTGGCTTTCAGGCTTTCAGTCAAGTTGGCACCAAATTAATAATAAAAATAGTTCAGTGTTAGCGTTTTACAGCGAGTGTAACGTTTAAATTTG
The DNA here is from genome assembly GCA_029891345.1 of Dryococelus australis. Taxonomy (NCBI): domain Eukaryota; kingdom Metazoa; phylum Arthropoda; class Insecta; order Phasmatodea; family Phasmatidae; genus Dryococelus; species Dryococelus australis. The sequence goes on along the minus strand of CM057002.1, from coordinate 29,304,359 downwards.
TGTGTGCTGAAGTCTAAGATTTTTTTTTTTTGTTTCGTACTACTAAGGTTATGAATTTGCGTATTGTTTGCACATTTACTTTCTTTAAAAAAAAAAACACTGTTTCATTTGTATGATGCATGAATAAATAAAGTGAGTTGGTCCTTGGTGATGCTAATATTCCATACAGCCGGAGGGTACAAAATGAGGGGAAAATTAGATCATAAGCAGGGCTATCTAAAGTACTCCATTAACTTTGAACAAATTATACGCATATATCACTGGTTCACAGTCCTCCATTTCTGATATCAACCTCCGAAAAATGTCACTGCCCTTGAAGGCTGTTCACGATAAAGTGAGCACTTTTGAAATCAATCTTATAAAAAAGTCCCTGCTCCTACCTGCATATATTTTAACTAACGCAGTGAGTGTCATGCGTGCAGTGAAATTGGTAATGACGAAGGGAAATTAGATCCCCACGTCGGATTAAAATTGTTAGGTAAACATTTGTGGTAACTTAGTTGATTTCTTTCACCTTCTGTTTTTTTTTCTTTTTTTTTTTCAATGTAGCTAAGTGTAAAAAAGTAGCATATTTGTAAAATATTTACTTTTCTAATAGTTTCGCTGTTTCACTTGACCGACTCACGAATAAAGTGACGAGACCTGCGGCAACGTTAACTTTACATAAGGCGGAAGGATACACAACTTGCATACAACCAGATCTTACGCAGGGCTTTCAAAAGCGCGCAGTTTACCGTGAACAGCCTATACCTGCATATACTTCAACGGGTGTTATGCGTTCGGCAAAGTTGACTACGTGGGCGGGAAAGCAGTGCATTGTATTGACGCCGAATTAAAAGTGTTAGGTAAACATTTTTTGAACAGTCGAATGTTATTTTTCTCTTCTTGTTTTCAATACACATACAGTAAAAATAGGAAAAAGCAAATTTTTGAAATATTCCATTTTTCTATTGGTTTTGCAGTTTCGCTTGACTGACGCGTGAATAAAGTGATCAAGCCCGTGGCAATATTAATTTTGCATATTGTGGAATAATACAAAACGTGTATACAAGTCGATCTTAGCCAGGGCTTTTAAAATGATCAGTTTACCGTGGACACCATTCAACACTTTGTAGACTATACTCGAGTTTAGCACGGGCAGAGCTAATTTGAAAATATCTTTATTGTTCAGAACAAATCTCGCATGGATGTGCTGCCTTTGTTCGGCTAGTGTTTAACATGACCTCACAAGCACACCACAACGCAATAACAATTATATTGCTGACGACAGAATTTCCTTTTTTTTTTAATAGCCACTCAAAGGAACATGATTGATTGTAAATCCTTTTGTACCACAAAAGAAAATTGATTGGGTTAATACCAGCTCGGCTCTCCATTGGTTGATGACCAGCCAATAATGAACGCTATAAATCACAGGGTAGGGTCAGGTGTGGTAGGGACCAATAGGAAGAGTTCTAACACAATAACCAACAGAACCGGTGTTCTTGCAGTAGTAGATATAGGTGACCCACTTCTAATTTGTCTTATGTGCCAGTAAACGTGCGCAGGCCTCAATGTGTTCAACAAGAACGTACATGTGTTTGAATTCTATCTCAGAACTGCTTGGACTCGAGAAATTAAAGGGTGTCTAGTTAGGAGTTTATTAGGAATACTTGGTTTAAGTCAGAAGTAAAGCTCAACCGTTGGTTTCCAACTGCAATGGAGATGATTTCTCACACCTTCGGTGAATTCTGTCGGGGACAAACCCATGGCCTCGCTAATGAGATTCAGGTGCGCCATCGCGTGGATAATACAGATCGTTAGCGAGGATCGCGACCACACCTTACAAGCAGTATCGCGACAACTGGGAATGCTTTGGCTTGGTGCCCGCCCCTGCAAGGAACAAAGCAGCATCGATCCCTGTTTAGCTGCGGCGTGCAAAAACAGAAGATATGGGAGCGACGAAATACTGGGTCCTTCGGGACTCGGGCGTATACCTGAGTATAGTCTATTCGCGGTTTGTTCACACTTTTTAACTAACAAAGCTTTGAAAAATCACCCCATTTATGACGAGTTTGGCTGTTTCCTAAAACTGTAATGTATTACAAGAGTTTTATACTTGTTAACATATGCAAGCACCTTATTTTCAGTTTATTTAGCTTTTACGTTTTCCTATAAGATATAATATTTAATTTATAAAATAGGTGTGTTGGCAATGCTTAGTAAGAAATAGTTCTTATGCAAAATGTAATTACACTGTGTGTACACGAATGCGGTGCGTTGCCCCTCTAGTGTAATTTTCTAGATTCGGCTAAGCTTTGTTTGCATGAGGAGGAGGAATATCCTGAAAGTATAACTTACGCAGGGCGTCAGAAAAGTTGGATGTAACCATGAAATGAGTAGCTATACGAACTAAACGAAAAGGGGCTAGTAAGCAGCCCGCCGCACAATCTAGTAATGCAGTGTTGCATAACATACAAAGCTCAAGGGGGAACTGACGACATTCAAAAGCATTATAGGCTGTTAGGGGTAAAGTAAACACATTTTATGTCCGTGCTTAAAAGTTTCTTTCAAATTATTTGCATCCTTTTGGAAGTTATTGATATAAAAATTGCCAGGTGGCTAATAAACATAAACCCTAAAATGTTAAGGGACCGCGGTGGCTAAGAGGTTAGCCTGCTCGCCTGCCACTAAGGCCAACCGGGTTCAATCCCCGCCCGGGTAACTCCGGATTTTCGCAAGTTGGAATCGTGCCGGACGATGCCGCTGGTCGGCGGGTTTTCCCCGGGGATCTCCCGTTTCCCCCCCCCCCCCCCCGCCCTTTCATTCCGGCGCTGATCCATTATCACCTCGTTAAACCCCCGTCGGCTCTCAATACCTCGCTGTTAATTTTTTTCGTAAATATGATATACCGAGAGGTATGGTCACGCGGCGACATGTCTTAATTCCCCTTCAGCAGGTTGTGTCCTATCCAAGACAGGGTGGCTGGAGTGAGGGAAAACAAGGAAAGCCCGGGGAATGTAGCATTTCTGGAAAGTTCAGGCGAATATGTGAGGTGACAAATTGAGATAAAATTACCTAACATATATTTAATAAGAAATTAAATTTAGGATTCCAGCACTTCCACTACACGCCACTGCATGAAGTTACGGTGATTTATCCCCACTTTGCACGACGATTCCTGGGGACAATTTTTTTGCGCTATGTGTAGTTGTAGGTACTATTATACATACTTCCTTAACCAAAATTTGTCTTTGCTGGTACAACAATCGTTGACAGAGTGGGAAAGATTATTTTAGTTTTCAGCTTAGGATTTTACTAATAAATATTAACTGAAAAAATAATTCGAACACTTGTAGTGGTTATCAGTGATTGCGATATTCTTTAGTGTTTTGCCTTCATATTGTGACTTGTATTTTGGCCCTGAGATAGCTAGTATTTCACCACTGTCAGCTTCTTTGTACGAGCCATGTTTGTACATCCTTTTATTTATATTTTGTTAATGCATAGAAAATAGCCTATAACGGAGGCCATATTTGTGCTACCCAGACTATAACTAATATTAATGACATAAATGTTTACCCTTTCTGCTAAGTAATATTTATTGTTAATGTAAAAATAACAAGATAACTGGAAAATTCAGACTAATATCAAGGAATCAGTTATAAGTATAATGCTAACAACCCTGCCAGACTGAGGGTTGTTTTTTTTAACTAGTTGCATGTAATGCGTAATTAACAGCCCGTGTAATATATTATATCACCAACACCAAATACATAAATTGGAATCCGCAAATGTGTAGAAGTCCATATAGAGAAACTAGGAAAGAGTGAATATAGACAATGATTTTGACTAACTTTTTGAAAAAAAATTTCTACCAGTTTGTTGCATTTTTTTTTTTTTCGGTATCTTGTGCCGTGGTGACATGAAGCCAGACTATACCAAAATACGTCATTCTTTCGAAGTATTCGACATAAAATTAGTAAAAACGAACTAAACAGGATTCGCCAAGCCATTGTTTAAAAAAACCCGACCTCCAGAATACTGACGTGTGATATCTGCGGCCTTAAATTTGGTAGAAGCGATAATTCTAATAGACACGCTGGTACGTGTAAAGATAACGCCCCTTTGCTTGACTCGAGGCAATATGGATTGACTTCGCTACCTCCTGTTAAGGGGACTCTGTAGCTGCGCGTCCAAGGTCAAGAAGCAAGGGAGCGATACAGGCGAAAGTAACACGCACTTCTAGCGCCTCGTCTCTCCTAAGCGCGAGACATGCAGTGTTTCCGTCTTAACGTTGTACTGTGCGAATTAGATACGTAATATAAGGGTTTTATTACATGCAATGAAAGACCACAGATTAAACTACGTCCGCATTTTTGTACTTTTCTCTTGCCGCTTAAGGAAACTGCATAGGCAAGTTTTAAAAATGCGATATTTAACCATTTTCACGAATTTTTTCCTCCGAGAATACACTTAATATTGCAAAAGTAAAAAAAATAGGGCCATAGATAATTTTTTAAAGACGTTTCTGATAAACAGTCATATTTCCAGAACTTTTATTTACGCGTTTACGCGCAAACAACGATTTCACAGAAAACGTTTCAGCACATAGGACTTATAATATTCTATACAAAATGGTCGTAGAAGACGCGGAAACTCGCATGATGAAGTCTTACGACAATGGGCATATGCAGTTTATGCAAGGCGAAAGAACACACGGATATCTCCAAGAATTCGTCTACTGGGAGTCAGCAAGTAATGTCGTCAATACCACTTGCTGCATCGGCGGGTACTGGATTCCACAGGCGATTATGGCGAGACAGTTAGTGCAAGCGACAGAATGAGCGACCTACGAGGCGTGGTAGTGTCCGTATGTGTGGCAAGTACACTTGCAAGATGTCCGCGTGAAGTCGACGAACGTCAAAATAAACGGTCGTCGGCTCCATACACTAATGATGACCATGCGACTCCTACAAAGAAAATTCAACTTGATATAGACGATCATGAAGTCAGTATTGGCGAAAGTGAATATGAAGGCAGTGATAGTGCTGAAGATGATGATGATTTTCTCGACGTTCCCACACATTTCGCCAACGAGTTTCCTGCGACACGTGGTGTGAAGAAGGCAGAAGGCGTCAAGAATGCTCGTTACGTACTTCCCGAAGACCCGAATGAACTTGTTGATGGACTCAGACATCTGGTCGACTATCAGAAACGTGGAGATTTCTCGCACATCGTTGAGATATCTTCAATCATCGATGAACTGAAGGATCGGGGTTCTATCAGATGAGACTGTTGGCTACTATCCATGACCTGCGAGCATCAGTGAAATTTAAAAATAGTTTTTAAATAAATAATTAGAAAGATGTAATGTATATAATAAGCAAATTAATTAAATTTATGTATACATAGTAATGCGTGTTTAATTTACTATACAGTCCCTTCTGCTTCTCTGAAAGACTTATTAATCCAGAGGTGTAAACAATCGATTGCGAGAGTCTGTTTTATATAAAATTTATTTGAGCGTGTGGAAGATGAGGGTTATGGTTCGATCTGAAGTATTATGCCTTACTGGGGTCGTTTAAAATGGATGAGTTCTATGTGGCGAACGAATGAAATGAGGGGAATATTTCGCAACTAGTTGGTTAGCCTGGTCAGTTGACCTGGTAAGTTAGCTTGGTAAGTAAGTATGACCCTTTGGTACGGTTAGCTCTGGTATAAATGTTCTGTGAAAATTTTGCGCAGATTTTGTGTGAAGAAGTTGGCTACGAGACTCTTATTAGATACTACTTTTTACTGTCCATCATAGTTTGTTTCTATAGGTGGGAGGCATGGCAGATTGGTCTTGTCGGTTGGTCTAGCCACTTTTGCAGGAACTGGTCTCGTCAGGCTAAGGCAGTTTCGCCAGGAACCAGTACTGGGATGAGTCAGCCTTGGACGAGAGTTAGTCGTTGTGTAGTATGATTAGTCGGCATGGCCCCTTGTTGTGAGGGGCAATTGTATGGACTGTAATTCTTCTCGATTTTTCATGTTCAATGTCACTGGGGTCAAGGTCAAAATCTACAATTACCACCACGATAGCTAAATTGACAACTCCTCTGGCGGCGAAATCGATCATTAACAAACAAGTGTCACCTAGGTGATGAAAAAGAAAACAAAAGACAAATGAGTAAACGAATATCGTGGATTGAGTGCATTCGTCAGATTAAGCTACAGTGAGGGGGTAGAGGAGATGAAAGTTAATGCAATGTAATTGATTGAAGGAGAAGTCAATCGCCCTCTGGACGTGGTGTTGAGAGAACCTTCGAAAATGTAGATCTTAAAATAAACTTTTTAATAAATTTTAAAATAATTTTTATTCAATTTTTTTATGAATTTTTAATTCAATTTTGGAAGTTTAGATTTTTTTTTTTAAGGATTTCGTGATTTTTTGGGTTGAGGTCATTGTCATGGGGTTAAGGTCAACGGTCAAGTTCAAGGTCACTTGGGTTCAATATGGTGGTTTGGTGACGTTATAACATGGTAGCTGGTCGGTTTCAGCCCCCCGTTGCCTCTAATCCCAAACATTCGAAATTTGATTTTTTTATTTGTAAATATAATTACTTCTTAATAAATTCTCATAATTTTTTTATTTTTATTTTTTAATGACAAAAAAATTGGGGAATTTCTTACAATTTGTTTTGGTTCAAGGTAAAAGTTCAACAGGGTTAACTTCAAAAGTCAAGGTCATCGACATCTAATATATGGATCGTAGTCATTAACGTAATATACTCGCCTACATTTGTGAATGTACTCGATTTTTGTTTTCTAAATCGTTGGGACAAGGCCAGTGGCATCTAAAATGGTAGTTAGAATCATCTATGTATTTTTCTCTCAGTTTATAGATTTATTCGATTTTTTTTTCAATTTTTTTATATTTTTGCAATATAGTTTGTCAACAAGGTCATTCAAGATCACGGTCATGGAGTCAATTTCAGGGGTAAAAAACTATTCCTCCAAATCCTTCCAAAGGATAGTTTTAAAAATGGGGACGTCTTTCTTTGCAAATAGGGGAAATGAGGAATTTTGATGGATAAAAGGGAAATTTTGAGAGGAAAGGAAAGTTTTGAGGTGAAAGGGAAATTGTGATAGGAAAGATAACTATTTTAAGAGGACAAAGTGAAATTTTGAGGGGAAAAAGTAAAAAAAATGAAATTCCAAGATGGCGGCGGTTGGCGGTGCTTGTTCCCCGATCTCGTATACCCGACTCATCATAATCCTACTACTGACTGTGTATGAAAATACATGCAGGAAAAATTCAAGAAATTATTTTGGCGAAGAGTGTTTAAAATACTTATTTTATGCACTAGTTACAAAAACAGATTTCATTGTTCTGTAGTTGCATGTGTAACAAAACTAGCGACACAAAAATTAAACTGCAAAATAACCAATAATAATCGCTAAGAAAATATCTACTACTACATGAAATGATAACTCAGCAGAGACGTGACTAGAAAAATATGAAATTAAATTACTTTTCTTTTAATCAGACGAACTGTGACAGGAATGATGCAATGAATTTAAAGTCTAGGTTTTATGTGTGGTCTCAGCAACATTAGCCTCTCTCGTTACTGATGGGTTCCATTTACTTTAGACTTGGTATTGAAAATACCTAACTTCCAGGAAAATTAATTAATTTGTTTGATTCTTTTCTCCAGACTAGCTCAGTGTTTCAAAAGAGATATTTTGGGTTTCAAGGTTTCCGTGGTTAAATTAATTCGGAGTCAGTTCAACATGATGAAAAAATATGATTTCGTATCTGCTTCTTAATAAAATAGTCCTTAAACTTAACTGATCATGATTTAAAAACGAAGCATTCTTGAAGTTCTAGGCGTTCCTGGCGATCTCTTGCGGCAGTCGCATCTAGGGCTGTTCGATATCATAGAAATTTTATATCGAGATTTTTGCAAACAGTTAGGTACTCGGTATTTTCAGTATACCGAAATCATCGATAATACCAAAATTACCAATAATACCTAAATATTCGATAATATCGAAATAATCGATACACCGAAATAATCTGTGATACCGGAATTATATATAGTACTGAAATTATCGAGAGCACCGAAATAATCGATGGTAGCGAAAATTTCGATAATACCGAAATTTTTGATAATTTCGAAACATCGATATACCCATACTTTTCAACGTTAGATATCGTTCGATGAGATTTTTTGATATCTATAATCATCGATATATCGGTATTTTGAACAGCCCTAGTCGCATCTCCCTGGATGCGGCAGGACCTCTCATCGCGGGCTTCCCTATTCAGGCTCTTGGACCTCTAGTGCCATTACAGTTCCAGCATATTTTGCACACAAAGTAGTTACGACTAACTACCCTGAAAATCTACGCAAGCGGCGACCGATACATGCCAGCTTCTTCCTTAAACTTGCCTCGCGTCTTCGTCTCGTTCGAGATGGCCTTTTTTCAACTTCGAACTCGGGTTCTCGTAATATAAACTAAATAAAAATCCTGCGTGCCAAACTCACGCGGGCTAGCGCCCTGCCTTCGGACACCAAGATGGCTAAAAAAAATCCTTTCAAACTCTTAATTATTGGCTCTCAACGCCTCGATTTTTAGAGCCGCTCAAATCTGTTCACTCGCTCTTCACTCAAACACTTAATTAAATAACGTCGTCTACAACTGACCAATCACGAGAGAGCTGGAGGCAAAAATTTCTCAACACGTCACTTAGTTACCAGGGCAATGGATCAATAACTGCTCAAATAGGCCTTCTATACAAACTCTACAGAAATAATACACTCGAAAGACATATAAATGTATTTACAATAAAATAGAAATAGAATTTAAGTGAGCAGTGAAATGCATACCACTTAACATAATTAATGTGGCAATGAAAATAATATCTGAGAAAACATATTCCGCGTTACAAATAAATAATTAAAATTTTCATATGGCCTAATTCTAAGATGTTACACAAGCTACAGCACATTCCCTGCCATGTCATTCTACCAATTTCCCATCAGGATCTCAGGTATCATGTCAGAACAAATTTATAAGTTCCGTCTTCCCAGTACTAGAGTGAGTGAGTGAAAAGATTTGGGCGGCTCTTGACATCGGGATCTTGAGAGCCGACGAGGGCGAAGCGAGGTGAGTATGGAGCATCAATGGCATCAAAAGACGGGGGGTAAACAGGAGATCCCCGAGAAAACCCGCCGACCAGCGGCTTCCTCCGGCACGATTACCACATGCGAAAATCCGGGAACGACCCTGCCGGGAATCGAACCCGATTCGCCTCGATGGGAGGCGAGTATACTAACCACAACGCCACCGCAGCCCTCCCACTACTAGAGGAGTAAAGGCTGTTCACGATAAAGTGAGCACTTTAGAAATGAACCTCATAAAAAACGTAACTGCCCCTGCATGCATACATTTTAATGGGCGCACTCAGTAGCATTCGCCCAGTAAAGTTGGTAACTATGGATAGAAAGTAGTTCTATATCCTAACGTTGAATAAAAAGTGTTAGATATTGTGATAACTTAAAATTATTTCTTTCGCTTTCTGTTTTTTTAATGCACAGAAGTGTAAAAATTAGCAGATTTGTAAAGCATTTCCGTCTATAATAGTTTTAGAGTTTCACTTTACTGACGCAAGAATAAAGAGATGAGGCCCATGGCAATGTTAAAATTACACAAGGCGGAGGAATACACAACGTGCATACAAGTAGATCTTAAGCAGGGCTTTTAAAAGTGTTCATTTTACGGTGAACAGCCTATACCTACCAGTCTCGGTGTTACACCCACGAGCGTAACGGAAATCCAGCAGAAATTGGTTTTTTTTCGGAAGGAGCTACGGGACACATTATCCTGATCATCCTTCTAGTTTATCTAACGGCGCTGGCTACAGTGCCTACGTCTAGTCTCCGTGAATTCTGCCGTCACAGACCTCGGCCGGGGGAGGGGGTAATGAATATCGTGTAGTTGGCGAAATCCGGAGCTCTGTAACAGACATTTGCCAAATTTATGCGCTGATGGCGCACTTCAAAGAGTTCGCGATAGTCTCCGGCACTCCCCCGCCCCCCTCCCCACCTTTCTCTTGGCTTCTCCTACGTTCCCCTCCCCGCCTTTTGTTCTCAACTGCGGGATTACCGCCTTCGCAGCCGCGGCTTTGTCATTAGCGGCCTGCGTGTCGAGTGGCGCAGTTAAAATTAGAAGCGGAGGTACGTTAAGTTCGGCGGCGTCAAAACTTGGCCACGACGGGAGTATCTGGCGCCACTGGGGTTGTAAAACGGAGGATGGTGCGTATCTGGGGTTTAATTGTGGAAGGATGTTCATCCCGTTCGTTACCAGCGCCCAAAATGTCTGGCATGTTGCGGATTGATGAAGTGGATAATGGATGCCGTATTCTCAGTGCAGTTTCTACTTGTAAAATTTAGTTCCATTTTTCTCGCCCAGTAAACTGTGGAATGGCTGGTCGTTAGAAAGTAAACCCAACAAATACGAATTGAGTTCACTGAATTACTATAGTAATCATATGTTCTTTGTTTGATTGTTAATGTTACAAAATAAAGTTTTGAAAGAGTTTAAATAAGTATTAACGTGTGTGTTTTAAAAACGTTAAATTTCATTACAGTTTCATTTATAATTGACTTAGAAATTTTGTGCATAAACAACGCGTGTAATACACAGCTGCGTTCCTCGTAAATGGCTGAACTACTATTACCTAAACAAAGAAATTAATAAAAAAAATACGTCAATTTGAATGGGTGGAGGCAGAGAGAGAGAGAGAGAGAGAGAGAGAGAGAGAGAGAGAGAGAGAGACTACAGCGAATAACCAAAGGAAAAAATCAGTCATGTGCACAGTATACTGGAAGAAAACGTTTCTTGCAAAAATATCACCGTAACATTTATTTTTATGAGAAGATTTCACGAGAAGACATGCTACAAAACGTATCGTAGTTTAACAATTCTCTCTTCCTAAAATTCGCGCACCTTTAGAGTGAAGAGGAATGGTTTGGCGTCTGTCCGGCAGACCTTGGGTAGGTTTTCTTTTTTAGGAAGAAGGTTTCTATTAAGACTAGGACAAATTGTTCACATTTTTGGTATAGCTTGCTTCTACTGAAGGTACAAAGTTGGCAGCGCTAGTCAATTCTCTTTCACTTTTACTTTGTGTACTCAAAAATCAAACGAGAAGGATAACAGTTTTAATTTAAGTGTATTAAATTCACTTTTTTTTTTGTCTGGATAGGGACTAACATTTCGTTTCAATCCCCTTTCATAGTCAATCAAAAAATACGAAACTTTGAAATGAAAATGCGACACTTCATAAACTCGAAAAAAAAAATAAAAATAAAAATAAAAAAATAATAATAATAATAATTAAGAGGGATATCGACGAGCGACCTTTACCCCGCTGTCCTACCAGTCTTCTTCTGCGGATTAAACATGTAATACGGCCTTCCCCTCCAATACCACTACCCCCCCCCCTCTCCTCATCCCTTCTCACAAGATGCCATTATTATAGGTTCTGTTTCGGACTCCAATTTACATTGTTGGTTGCCTTTTATCAATGTTCGTGCCATTTATATAGACATATATGTTACCTCTTAATTTACTTTAGTTTTAGTAATTCACTCAGATAATCTTGTGTGAGGATTAAGCAGGTACTTTTACATCGTAGGAATAAATTACGACTACAGTTTTCTACAACCAACGAGCGAGGAGTCGCATAAACTCGCATCCGGGAGGGCACGGGCTCGATTCCCGGTCCGGCCTTCCAGATTTCGGTTTTCCGTGGTTTCCCGAAATCACTCCAGACGAATGATGAGGTGGGTTCTTGAAAAAGGCCATGGTCGATTCCTTACCCAATCCCTATTTCCTGAGCAACATGCTCAGTGTTCCATTACCTCGCTGTCTACGAGACGTTAAGCCAAACTATATGCTGTTCACGGTAAAGTGAGCACTTTTGAGGCCCTAGTTGCTTTTCCTTTTAGCCATCTTTTATCCTTTAACCACTATTTTAAAATAAATATTGCCATGTAAGTAATGCATACAGAGTTTATGTTCCACCGCACTAAGAAGTTAAATTCTAAAGCTAAAATAAAATAAATTTATTCACTATTATTTTTAATCAGACGGTTTTCAAAATTTCTCACTTTACCGTAAATATTCTATACCTACCATCATACCTTTCAACAACCATCTCGCTATGGTGTTTCCAGTTATTACCTTCGAAGAATATCGAAAAGTTTATTTCGCTTATGGATGAAATTTTATCAATGCATTTATCTGGCCAGCACATCATGTTTGGAACCACAATCATGAGACATTACCATAAAACTTAATGTGTCTACGACCGATCTTCTGTGCTTGAAGCCCCGCTGTCGGGTGTGGGGTCAAATTCAAACGCACCGACATAGGATCATGTGCATGCCAGCTCATTATCTCACTGTTTGCATCATTTCGTGGTTGCCGCATGGTTTCTTCGCGGGTGCGCTATTTTAATTGTCCGGCAGTGTATAAACGGATGAATTTTGATCAGTGAATCTGTTTGCCCATAAACATGTTTGGAACCACAGATCTTAGGTGCTACGATAAAAGTCTTATCACTACCATATAAGCTCTCTTGGAAACTTCACCGTTTACTTTCATACATCCGAAGTTTTTTCCTTACTACAGACAGGCATGTTTTACTTTTTCACACATATGAACGGTACTGGTTCATAGTAAATTTGGAAACAAAGATTTATTTATCATTTTATATTTATTCCTATGGCAGAAGAATAATTATGGCGAGTCTGGTATAAAGGGATCAGGAGTAGCAGCCAGGCGCTGGCCGGCCGCCATGTTGTGACTTCTCCCGACCACCATATTGTGTTCAGGTAACATTTGACCTTGATTATGTACTCATGACCTTGAACCCAAAAAACCCCAAAAAAAACTGATAAAATATAAAATCCCAAAAACTTTTGAAAAATTTAAAAGAAAATTTAAAAATTGTTTTAATAAATTATTTAAAGATCTACATGTAAGAGATCCGGGGTTCGATGACAGATGGATCGACTAAGCTCCCGATACGACCGACCCTCGCCTGGTCAACCAGTGTACATTTCGTCAGCCATATTAGATGTTGATGACCTCGATCTTGACCTTGGAAACTTAAAGCCAAAAAAAATTTCCAGTCCCAAAAAAATTTCGAAAAATTCCAACAAATTCCGAAACCCCTTGACACTAAACTCAATACTCAAGACCCTTGACTCAAGAATTTTTTCGCATTCCGTAGAATTTATAGTTTTTTTTTATTTTTTGGGTGTTTAAGGTCAAGGGTTAAGGGATAAGGGTCAAGTTACTGGGATTCAAGGGTCTTGGGTCTTGGGTAAGCATATTGGGTTAAGGGTAAAGGCTCTTGGGTCAAGGGTCTTAGGTCAAGGGTCTTGGTTCTTGAGTCTTGGGTCAAGGATCTTGAGTCTTGAGCCTTGGATCTTGAATCTTGGGTTTTGAGTCAAGTGTCAGGTTTTTTTTTGGAAATTTTTTGGAATTTTGTAAAAATTATTTGAAATATTTTAGAACTTTTTAACTTCGAGGTTCCAAGATCACGGTCAAAGATCAAGGTCAAGGCCATCAATATCTAACTTGGCTGAATATTTTTGAAGAATGATTTTTTTAACTAAAAAAACTTGGGATTTTATAATTTTTCTGCATTTTTTCAGATTCCTTTGCGTTCAAGCTCATCCAAGGTCACGGGTACAGGGTCAAGATCAAGGTCATGGGTCAAGGTCACCTAGATACAACTTGGTGGTCGGGTGATGTCACAACATGGCGGCCGACCGGCACCTAGCTCCAACTCATGAATCCTTCATGCCAAACTAGCCATAATTATTCTACTTAAGGCATAAAGCGAGAGATCTAAAAATTGAAAATCGTTAACAGTATTGCATCCATGTATTATTTTTTCCCGCACGCAAATACTATATTAAAGAAGAAAGGATTGGTGGTATTTCTTTTCTTCAGTTTTTTCCTTTTTCGGCTTTCAAATGCGTGTGGAATGCAATAAACGTATTTAGCGAATATTTATGCCCCATGCGCTTTAAACTGTCAACCATAAATATTTGCTGTGTGATATTAAAAACCCGCCCGATCTCCTGTTGACCGTAAATCATTGACCAGGTGTCGGATGAGAGTGTTTTGCACTTGCGTATGGAAAGCCAGCGCTTATTTTGCGATGTGAAACCCATGGTTTTGGATTAAAAACAAGTTATGAAACAAAAGAGTGGCATGAGGTACGTTGTTAGGAGAGTAACAATTACAAGAACCTATCGAACTTACACAGCAATACAGACATCTTCCAGAATTTTTCTTGGTTTTTTCATCAGCCATTCTCAAGACAACCTCGTGCACTGACTTGTAACTTATAAATGGACGATTTCTTTGAACGCACGCAGCCAACAAAGAATACGAAAAACAACCAATTGATTAGTGTCGCCAAGAAAATTTCTGGTGGCTGCAAATAAATGCTTCGTTATAAATATATTGCCCGCATTTGAACAGATATTATTTTGTTCAGAATTTGTAATGATATGTTTGATTACATTTTTTTTTTGTTTAACGTACCGAAACAACAAAAGATTTATTGGCACAAACAATATTGTTTTAATTAAATAATTTGGTTAGTTGAACAAATTTCATTCATTTGAAGGAACTAAGGCTTGGTGTGTACTAACAAAATTTCGTTTAGCTGAAACAAACGCCACGCACCCAAATATATTTGGTATACCTGCCTCAGTGCAGGTTACAAATATCAAATGAAACTAACACTATTCACGAATTTAACATTTCATTTCACGAAGTTTCTAGTGGCTAGCATACAACTAAATTTAATTCCAAGTTTTTAAGAACGTGTCTCCCCGTAACACTTTGTAGACTACGCTCGAGTGTAGCTCGAGTAATGCAAATTTGAAAATTGTATTGTTTTTCAGAACAAAACTCGCATGGATATGAAGTCTTTGTTCGGCTAGTGTTTAATATGACCTCGCAAGAACATCAGAGCGCAATAACAATGATATTGCTAACGATAGAATTTCTTTTTTTATAGCCACTCAAAGGGACATGATTGATACTAAATCCTTCTGTACGATAAAGGACAATTGATTGTCTTAATATCAGTTCCGCTCTCCATTGGCTGATGAATGGCCAATACAGTGGCGACTGCTGAGGGAGGGCTGCGGCGTGCAGCCCCCCTAATGAAATCTCAGAACGCAGACCTCTACTTATCTGCTACTCAGCAAATAATACTGTGTGCGAATACAGAGATCATTTCGCAGCCAATGTTTTTGATATGCACGAGACTCTTGTCACAAGAGAAATGTTTTTGGAAATGTCGAGTGGTGGAACTACAGATTCTTCGCCCCGAAGTGGGTGGAGCGAGTAGAGAGATATGGCCGTAACAGTAGGATAGGGGTGTTACGGGAGGGAGGGAAAACTTCAGAGGCTCGTCTCTTTTCAGCCAATCGCATGCTGTAAATCAGAGAGAGCAGGCCTCGCCCCTGCTCTCACACAAAAACGGTTTCCTGGAACTTGACAAGGCTACCAATACTGAAACTTCGAATTCCACTGTTTAACATAATGTGTTCTACAGTTATACAATACATGTTTTGTAGGCACACTTTCGCGCTCCGCTCTTTTGCAGTTGTTATACACATTTCATAACACTGCTTGTATTTATTTCGAATATTTTTTTATTTATAGATATCGTTCAAACTTGTGTGAGCTTCAAATATAGTGTGTAATATTCTGAATAAGTTTGTTGTTAATGATGAGCCATAAGCATCGTTCAGAAGCAGGGTTGAATTGTTGTTAATGTCGTGTTTTGTAAACTTGTAAATAATGGATAATTCTACGAGTAACATTTAAAACCTTATTACGACAACGAATTTGAATTACGAGAATAAACTAGAGCTTAAGAATTTGGGACCAGCAAGTCCACAGTTAAATATAACAAAATAACAAAGCCAAGGGGGTAAACGCATTGGTTCGTATACGCAAAAATGCAATGTAAGTACATACAATTTTGCGGACTTGCTATGTGGGTGTGAAGTTAGAAATGCATTGTTTGTTTGTTTTTTTTTATAGTGAAGTCTAATGACCTTGAATGGACTGTCAATGGGGTAAAAGATTTGAAACATTTGGGACACAAATTAAAATAAATTAAACCCGTCTACAACATAAAAAAAAGCTATAATATTTTCACTGATTGATAAGGTGAATATTCATTGCCAGTTAGATAGCCCGTACTGGTTGAAGAATGTATTTTGTTTACAAAAATATTAATTAAGATATGCCACTTTCATCCTCTAATTTAAATTTGACAGGCATTTTGTATGCGCTGTATGTAAATTAGTATTGGTTTTTAAAAATATATGTTTTAGTATATTTAAGTTATCATCACCATTAGTATAGTATAATTAGTATTATATAGTATTATATAGTATAGTATTAATTAGTATCATCTTATCTCTCGTCGTCTCGTGTAATGTACCACACCATGTTGGTAGGCATATAACCTACACAAACTCAAAATAAACAAATACATGTGCTAGTGATTAGCTCTGAACTAGTGGCCACAGCATGTTGACCATTACAAATAGAGCGATAATAAATTATTCTTCAAACAATTACTTGTCACTGTGCCTATTTTAAAAAAGGTGTTTATAATGATCTGAGTTAGGATCGCCACAGCCCTCCCAGTTTCAAAAATCACCAGCTGCCACTGGGCCAATAATGAACGCTGTAAAATACACGGTAGTGTCCAGTGTGGTATGGACCAATAGAACGATGGTGAGTTCTAACAGACACCAACAGAACCGGTGTTTGTGCAGTAGTGGTTATATGTGACTCACTTCTAACCTGTCTTAAGTGCCAATAAATGTATGCAGATCTCGATGTGTTAATAATTATGTTAGGTCATACGTCGTATTGTTTCCTGCCCCATCAATCATAACTAATCATCTCACAACCTTTATGACGTGCGGGACGAATAAATATTCAAAAATAGCCCCTTCATTTGAATTACATCTGTATTAAAAGAAAAAAGTTTTTGGTTTCCTTTCCTTTGTTAGAAATTAATTTGTGTTTTATAATCTGTGCAGACCCTATGTCAAAATTTGTATGGATGTGTGTGTGTTTTTCTTACATAATTCTTCGCCGTTTGACATATCTGGACCACATTTGGCAGGAATATTATTCAGTTCCCAAAGTAAAATACCGTAAAAGC
Source organism: Dryococelus australis (assembly GCA_029891345.1). Taxonomy (NCBI): domain Eukaryota; kingdom Metazoa; phylum Arthropoda; class Insecta; order Phasmatodea; family Phasmatidae; genus Dryococelus; species Dryococelus australis. The sequence goes on along the minus strand of CM057002.1, from coordinate 29,287,105 downwards.
CAAAATTAAATTCGGCCCCCCATTAAGCGTAACCCCTCCCCTCCATCTCCAAAAAAATTCAACTATGTAATATAAATTAAACCTGGGCATCGCCGGGTGTATCAACTAATAAACAATATGAACAATTGCAGAATCAAACCTCGGAAAATATGTTTCTTCGATCTATCATGGGAGTGACAAAAAGGGATAGAATATGAAAAGAAAAAACCAAAAAGACGCTCCATATTTACGGTCGAAATGATAAAACATCGGGATACCGCCAAAATTGGGGATCTCGTGTGGAACAGATGAGCTATGAGAGGTTAGCTGATATGTTACACAAGTATCAGCCCCCGGACGTTTATTTGCAGTGCCGGTAGACGAAAGAAAAATGGCGAGACTAGTAATAAATCAAGTCTGAAGCTTGCAACCGATCGAAAGGCCTAGCGCATAAAGAAGAAAATAATAAACAAACAAATGCGGACATCATTAAAAGTATGATCAGAGCAGACACTAATTTCGTGCAGGGGAAATGGAGAAACGAAAAGATCCCCAAAAGAAAAATTCTTCGGCACGATGGAGAAGTGCCCTTTCCCCTCACCCTCCCCTGGCCAAAAATCATAACTCATGTATCGTCTTGGATCGTTTCAAATAGACAATAAACTCGCTCTGTCTTATACATACGTCACACATAACTTCTCTATTTTCTCATCTCATACCGATAGGCTTAGCATCGTTTTAAATGTCTGTCATCAGTTGGTTCGTAACATATTCAAGTCGTCAACCCTTGCTGTAGTTAATGATCAATATATAAAAATATATATAATTAAGATAACCTAAAGTGTTAATTAGAAAATTTTAACATTAAAAAATTTATATGAATTTTCTATTTTAATACTATTTCAAAAACATGCAAGTTTACATACTCTTCGTGCGGATACATTGATCCAGTCCGCTGCACTATGTTGATCAACATGACCGCGTGAGTGAATGGCTTGACGTTAGTTAAGTCTTTTAGTCACTTCAAATGCAGCGACCGTTTAACATTTTCCCAATTCTGCAAGATATGCCCGGATTCAAACCCACCACTTCCCCCGACGACAGTCAAGCACACTTGCGCACAAACAATTACAAATTCACTTCGAGATGGCGTAATACAATTATAGTACAGATATTATCTTTACTACATTCGCCTGCAGGCATGTGGCAGGCGTAAACTACCTTGCAGGTTAAAGAGTGAGTATGTACTTTGATTATATGCAAGGCATCACGCCGTTTTAGAATGCTAGGACATATGTTATGTACGCTAAACCAGCTAAAAGCAACTTAGTTCCGTAACTGCCATTAATACTTTGTAGACTATGTTCGAATTTAGCACGAGCAAAGCTAATTTGAAAATTTCTTTGTTGTTCAGAATAAATCTCTCGTGGATGTGCAGTCTTTGTTCGGTTAGTGTTTAACATGACCCCATATGAACACCACAACGCAGTAACATTGATATTGCTAACGATATAATTTATTATTTACAATAGCCACTCAAAGGAACATGATTGATTGTAAATTATTTTTTACAACAAAGAACAATTGATAGGGTCAATATCAGCTCGGCTCTCCATTGGTTGATGACCGGTCAATAATGAGGGCTGTAAAGTAAAGGGTAGGGTCAGGTGTGGTATGGACCAATAGGACGATGGTGCGTTCTAACACAGAGACCATTAGCAACGGCATTCTTGTAGTAGTGGATATAAGTGACTCACTTCTAATTTGTCTTATGCGCCAGTAAAGTGGTGCAGTCCTCAATGTGTTAAGAAAAGTGATAGAATTACAAATATACGTATTGGCTATCGTGACAGATGCGACGCGACAACAAAAATTCTCGTTAATATGAATACTAGATTTTACCGCCACGCGAACAACATTTTAAATATATTTTATAAATGGTTTCTTCCTACTACATACTAACCTATTTTACGATGGCCATTAATGTTTCCATTATTTTCTTATTTTGCATTCCTTTCATAAAATTCTTTCCATGTTCGCTGGTGCTTTGAGCGTGAAAATATGGCTGTAATTACATCTAGACATCAAATTGAGTCGCTTTGCTTATCCTGATTTGCTGGAAAATTATTTTATTCGGGTAGTGTCACGTCGCGTCTGTTGCTCTATTGTGATTCCAGCATAAGAAGGGAAAGGAAGATCTAGAGTTCTAAACGGCCTGTAGACTTGACTCCGTAGTCCTATGTATTTCCGAACCTCAACTTTCTGTTCACTGACTGCTACCCCGGCGTGTAGCCAGTTTTCCCTCAGGCCCGGGGACATGGAATTTCGGTCCTTGTTCCATTGCGGGTCTGTTATTTGCTCAGAGTTCACCTGGGCGTGTCTGATAAACTGTGATCCATTTGCAAACTGAATAACAATGTACCTATAGTTGGAGTCTAGCTTGTTCTAAAATGAATTTGTGATCTTCCCGTCCCTAGCAATAAGTGTTGAGGATCTGCAGCAAACTGAGGCGTGATGTCGACTATTCTTCACTCGATGCGGCTTGAAATCAAAAGCACAGGTTCCACGGTGGAGGAGACTGCAAATCGAAGAGGAACGCTCGAAAAAGTGTGCCCCTGGCCTGAAAACGAGCATACGATGTGGACGCAGAATAGGTATAGGCTATTCACGGTAAAGTGAGCACTGTTTAAGGCCCTCCCAACAGGCATTAACCACCAAAAAGTATACTTTACTGCAACATCAGGCATTAACTTCTCAGTTCTGATGAAATGTATACACTGCGTTTATTAGGCATGTGACAATGTTTATGTTAATAAGTGGCGGAAAGATAGAAATCGGCTGAAAGTGAATATTTGTCAGGGCCTTGAGAAGTGCCCACTTTACCCTGGATACTCTGTAGGTAGAACTAGCGATTTTTCGCGAGAAAATACGAATACTCGGTAGACTTCAATACTATAAGCACCCAACAGCAGTTTGTCTATTGCCATTGGTTACTGTCTGCTTGAGAAGGCGTTTTCATACTTGGCCAGGACACTCAGAATTCGTCAACATCGGCACGGCCCCTACGTGATTCGTGTGTAGACAGTTAGCACGTGTCGAAAAGTAATTGAGCCAATCAAAATAGCTAAACGACTCTACAGTGTTCTGAAAATAAAACTTATCTCGAAATCTTTTCGCGAAATTTCACTACCCCCTACCTATAGGTAAAGGCTGTTCACGATAAAGTGAGCACTTTCGAAATCAACCTTAGAAAAAAGTCACTGCCCCTTCATGCATATATTTTAACAGGCGCAATAAGTGACATGTGCGCAATAAAGTTGGTAACGATGGAAGGGAAAGAAGTTCCATATATTAACGTCGAATAAAACTTACTTTATTGCGTAGAATAATATTCAATCTATACTGTTCATTTGAATAAATCGAACTACTGACTTTATATTACGTTACACTGAACCTTATAGAGCCTTATATGAACGAACAGATGGTGAAGTGATATTGCTTCGGCAGTGTCTTCAAAGAACGCCAATGTCGTAATATTACGGAAACCCTCATATAGGTTGTTCACGGTAAAGTGAGCACTTTTGAGGCCCTAGTTACTTTTTTCTTTCAGCCAATTTTTATCCTTTAACCACCTTTTTAAATATATATTACCATTTAAGTAATAAATACAGTGTGTATATTCCACCACTCAGAGGTTAACGTTTAATGCTAAAATAAAATATATTCATTGACTATTCCAAATGAGAAGGGTTTCAAAAGTACTCACTTTACCGTGAACAGCTTATACAAATATGTAGTGTAGTTTACGTAGGCAAAACTCAAAAGTGTTAGAAAAATGGCCACTGAAAATGGTTGATAAAAGTGTAAGTAGTTAAGGGATATTCATCAGAAGCTTCAAATTTTTACCGGCCAAGAAATATTTTTCGAATTTTCGAATATATATTTTAGCTATTCAATGAGTTTAAATCAACAGAATCACGGAGACCGAAGAGCAATGAACACGATCCACGAGGGGAGTAGAGTGTACGCAGCAAATTAATTCAATGCAGCAATTTGGCAACAGCGCAAACCGAAGGGGGAAATCCCCCCTTGCCCTCCAGCAAACGAACCGCCTGGAATACGGCACGTGCCGTTGAAGGTCGAGTTTAATTTTCGAATAATGGACGGGCCGGGCCACCGCTCACCGCCTGATATCGGCGACCGTTGATTGACCGCCCAGTGTTGCAATAATTACGTTAACCGCCTGGCGGGGCGTTGTGCTCCAAACCTACACCCCCCCCCCCCAACCCTTGCCAACTTGACCACTAACAACGTACCTCAAAACGTAAATACCACACCGCTCTGTCAGCGAAAACATTCTGACAGCTGAGGGTGTATTATGCAACGCTGCCAACCACTCCAGACGAGAAATAATCCCTGATTCCGCACGCCAAACACAAATATTCCAGCTCCGCTTTACTAATCTATTTTCAAAACTATTTACACGAGTTTTCTTCCTTGTTTTCGTGTTTATTATTTTTAAAACAACAAACGTTCTAATTAACACACAAGAATTTCGCTCGGTTTCAGCAATTAAATTGAAAATAACAAAAACGACATCATTGAATGTAATTAACAGAGTAGTATCTTAATGTACCGAATTATAAGGTATTTTGTCTGCTCCGTGCTTCTCTATTCAACTGGTTCGGTTGTCTCAGACGTAAATACCAGGTTACGTAATAAAATACGACATTATTTCCTCGGTACGGCTAGCAAAAAACTTCCAGGAGCGACTAATAGAGCCCCGAGTATTTCGCGGATTGAGTTGGCAGCAAGCCAGGCAGGACAGTCATATATATAGGGATAAGATAGACGTCAAACACATACACAGTGAAGTCACCTTCGCAATTGGATCACAGTTTATTAGACCCGCCCTGCACGCATCTGAGCCAATAGCAAACTTGCAAGGAAACACCTTGCGAACCCCATAACTGCGAGGTGTGGGGCAACTGCCAATGAACGCGCAGCTGAGACTCCAGTATGCAGAGCACTGAGGAGTCTAGCCTACAGGTTATTCAACTCGCGAAATGTTCCCATCCCTATCTATATACACTCGAGACACTATCGTTTGCTTATTGGTTGCTGTAATCAGGCGAGGCCTCTGTACAGGACTGTCAAACATTCACTCACACTACTGCTTCCTGCTTATGACTGGCTCACGGTTAAACGGGGCGTGTCCAAAGAAGTGTTGGCCAATCACAGCTGTAGGAGAAAAGAACAAGTGTTTGGGGTTTACCTCGCCTCCGAAAGGAATTCGCGAAATACTCGTGACTCTACTAATTAGTTAATTTCTGCTTCGTCCATTCTTATAAACTAAGACCACCAAAATTCGATATATTTTCCAGTAGCATGCTATATTGTGCAGTCGTCTATGTGGTGAAATAGGTACCATTCGTTTATTGGCTTCTGCCACAAGGGCCAAGTATATGTTGTGGGTTGATAGTGCCTAGTTCGACCATATAATCGTTTATTTTCTCCAGACATTGGCTGAGTATTTCGGGCGATGGCGGGAGGGTCATTCGCCCCTCCACTATTCAACCAGCAGGTACGTTGCCCCCCCCCCCCCCGCCCCCTTTTTTTTTCTCGCCCGGGTTGATAAACAGTGGTTGGTCACTACTTCAGCAGTCATATTTCGCGAAAATATTTCGAGACACGATACAGTTCAAAGTACCGTGGGCTCGTCCAGCTTGTTTGATTGTCTGAAGCATGTTCTACTCCGTGTTGACAGTTTGCGCACGAATCACGAAGGTATAGCGTCGGAGTTACGTAATCCTGAGTGGCTCGGTCAAACGCGGAAACTACACCCGCAGACAATAGAGTTATAACAATAGAGGAGGTGTGTATATTGTATCGAAGTCTACCGTGTGCTACGATTTATTCACGGATAATCAGTGCCCCTAGTAATAAGTATTTATTATTTACTGCAGACTAATTGCCTCATTATTTTAAAAATGTATATTCTTATAGATGAAATAAGTGTCGCGTACAGGCATAACCGGATACACACTCTCATACAGTGGAGAGTATGAGAAAGAAAGGAAGGAAGATAGAAGGAGAGAGAGAGATAATGTTTATATGTGCGTACATGGGCACTGTCACAGAAAGTTATAGACTTGGCCCCCTTCTGTAAAGAAGTAGTCGGCGCCTATCAGTCCAGCGTCATCCATAATCCGTTATATAATCTGTGACCCAGTGACTCAAGCAGTGCAAACGCATAAGTTTTTGAAGTCTAGCATGGGGTCAAATAAATAATGATAAATTTTCTATGTCCTAAATAAGTTGTTTCTTTTCAGGGCGTATTTGTTTTTTTCTATAAACATCTGCGATATTTCATTTACAAATAGAGGTTACTTTTCTTTTATAAATATACAGGTTGTTAGATATTGACACACCGAGAAAATGTCAACACAGTTAACATGTTGTAAGAACATAATTTTTTTTGTGCAAAGAATGATTGAGGTTTTATTACGACCAAAATACTGACCGAGAAATAGTTATTACCTAAATCATTTATATTCGTGTATGTATTTTAGGACAGGTTCGAACCGCAGCTGTTATTATCGAAATCACGTTTGCAAACAATTATAATATAATAATAAACAATTTCGTTAACCATTCTTGGATGCCTGCGTGTTCATAGACACACGCACAGGAACGTGAATTGTAATAGTAGGGCCTATTACGGGACGTTATAGTTAGTTTCCCAGATATTTAAATCTCATCACTTTTGTAAGCAAGACTTAAGATAATTTCTCATATTTAGTCCTGTTTCCTTGTACTGTGGAGTTTTTTTTTTTTTTACCTGAAATATTTTATGCGTATTTTTAACTTCAATTTTGGGATTACTTTAAACATTATGTGAATAGTGTAAATAGTCATTCCCTTCGCATGGACAACGTAGTAATTTACGGGCTAGTATTTTTCATGATTCAGTTAAATCTATCTCTGTGTTGCTGTGTCTACACAATAAGGTGATCTTATATATCATTCAACCTTTTCCCAAACGTTGGTTTCAATTAGAGAGTTTTACGAAAATAAATGGATCCATCCAAATGCATACATTACTAATATCGTTTATGAGAATCTGGCTGCAGAAGTAGCTCATTTGTGTCACAGGTGGGGGTACATACTTTTATATAATGTTGCTCTGCTGATCTATTACATTTTGTTATATACTTAAATGTAAATAACATCAGCATGTTACGTCATTTACAGCCACGATTAGCAAATATTGACGATTTGGAAGTAAAAAAAGCCGTGATTTTATTTCCCAGAAAACGTGACCGCATCTTAAACGTGCGTTTTCATAGGAACGTTTGTAAGCTCTACGCGTACATAATAAAGTCTCCTACTGTTTTTGAGACAGTAAAATGGCATTCATTTATGTTCACGTTATGCCGACATCTAGTCTAATACTAGGTTGGCCCACCGTTAGACCGGAAATAAAATTGCAAATATTCTAACTGAAAGAACTATTTCTCATTTTTAATTGAGTACTTCTGCTAAGTAACGCCCCTGCTTCCTAACTAAACTCCCATTTTCACAATATAACATAATTTCTATGAAGCATAACGGATGTTTATTAGGCAAAGCCAATTTATGATATGTATTTAAAAACTGTAAAACAAAGTCCGATTTCTAGCAGTATTAAAATTGCCCATGGTTTGAAACAAAAATAATTAATTTACCAACAAATAAGTTATGCCTCAATTTTATTAAACCAACTTAAACTAGCTTAAACGCACATATTTAGCATGAATATTTGTATGTTCGACGGTTAACAATAACTTTTACAGTGGTATATGGTCTGGTAATGATATATTTCATTCTTGGCATACTAATGTAATTTTTTGCCTAGACGAAATTAAGTTGCCGTTGGTATGGTAAAAAACAAATACGTAGTATAATCGAAGGTAAACGTAAGTTAGTAAATTTGCTCCGAGGCAATATTCTCGCCCGCAAACTGTCGTGCTATTAATTACATTGTTAAACCTAACACAAGTAAGTGCATAACGGTATAAGGTGTATATATATATATATATATATATATATATATATAATATATATATATATATATATATATATATATATATATATATAACTAAGAGAGAGGGGCCTAGTTAGTGAACTATTCATATCTAAAAACAACTCCGCATCACGGGTTTATAAGAGAGGTGGATTCGTCAAAAACACAAACTTGCGAATTGGCTCAAATCTGGTAGTCATGGTGGCTTTCAAACTTCTTGCGAAACTTTTCTATCCTAACTATTCGCACGAGAATACATATTCTCCACCAAGGCGGAGCGGGTTCATTTTCCAGGTTGGATCACCGGATTTTCGCAAGTGGGAATCGTGGCGGACGATGCCGTTGGTGGGCGGGGGTTCTCGGGGATCTCCCGTTTCCCCGCCCCTTCATTCCGGCGCCACTCCATATTCACTTCAATCACCCTCATCGGCTCTCAAGACCTCGCTGTTAAGAGCCGCCCAAATCTCTTCCACTCACATAATACCTGTCCTCACCACGTATTTAAGGTTTTTATGAATTACATTACAGAACGAGAAAAGTGCCGAGAAGTAATTAAAATCTTATTCTGGAATCTCATTACGCAAATGATGGCAGCCAACCTTTTCTTTAACCACCGACCGCGTGAATTTTTCAACACATAATGAGTTGAGATAATTTGAATATCTTGTTAAAGAGAAGAAATACCGCTGATTATGTTACACGTTTTCGAAAGGTGTGTGAATGAGGAATGCAAGTGGAAGGTAGGATGTTATACATGCGGTCCGCAAAGCGCCGAAGTGAATAGGCTTCTGGAAGGTTAAAAGCGAAGAGACGAGGGAATCCTTTCGTGTTCAAGAGAAGGACGAATTTAGATTTTTTTTATTTGTCTCCTTGAAGGAACCTCAGGAAACTGTTGCCTACGCGCGCTATCTTTGCCGCTCGGAGTTCTGAAGGAAGCTCGAGGGAAGCCCGAAGGAAGCTGTACCATGTTTCAGGATGAAAGGATCCACATCTGACGTGGCGCCAGAAGGGGCGAAGCTTTGACGCCAGTCAGCGGGGACAACACCACCCCCACCCCCCTGCTCACCCCCCCCCTCCCTTGGCGGCGACGAAGAAGAAAAAAACGTATCTATCCAAACTTCATTGGATCGTTAACGACGTCGGCCCGCCGGAAATTGGGTCCGGCTCGTGCGCGCATTTTCCAGGCCATCGGAAAAGCTCAGGGCGCCATCCTTTTTCAAAGGGAAAGCGGACGTCGGAGGACGCCGTAATGCGGTTAGTTAAACATCGGCCGGCGCGGCCCGAAAAAAAGACGGAGGGAAGGCGCTTCGTCGGTGGCTTTCATCAGTCGCCAGGAAAATTTACTCAAAGATATCTTACGTCTTCGATACCCCCTCCTCCCTTGCCCGGAACTCAACTACAGAGGTGGCAATTTTCCAGAGTTCAAAGTACACTGAGAAAAAAACCATGGGTTGTAGGAACCATCTCGACTGTTAAAATAAGGAGAGCCATCTGATGGGTTTGTAGGTACCATCTACATACTACAGGATATTCACGGTAAAGTGAGTGCTTTTTAAAGACCTCTCATTTCGAATAATAGTCAATAAATATACTTTATTGTAGTCTTAGATGTGAACTTCCGGGTACTGTGGGATATACACACGGTGTTTATTACTTACATGTCAATATTTATTTTAAAAGATGGTTAAATGATAAAAAAAACTGTTAAAAGAAAAAGTAGCTAGGGCCTCAAAAGTGCCCACTTTACCGTGAACAGCCTATAACATATTGTTACATGCGACGCCTGAGGGGCGCATCTAAGCACGTGAGGGATGGAGGCCTTAATAAAAAAAATCTAGATTTGATTTCTAATTTATTCACACAACTATTATTTACAGCATTAAATCATCTTTCTCCACTATTACTCTTTTTATTTAACAGTGAGTGCAATATTTAATGTATATTTCAACTCTAATTAACGTCCTTCTTAATGTCTATGTTTGGTTACAGTCAATTAACTCATAGTCATCACTAACACACCTTCATTGTATTTGTTGTCACAATTTGTGATGTCTTTCACTCACGCATCCAGCCCAATAGTCCAGCCTGCCAGGCACACTCTTCACTACTTGATACTCGCAGTCGCACATTTCCCTTTCGCTGGTCACTTCTCTCGCCGATAGTTCTTCTATCGCTCGGAATTCAGTCACTCATCGCCCTGACCATCTGGAAGATTCAATGCACCCCGAGTCACGCTGAGTGAACGAGATCAGTAAACCAAAGCATTCTTCAGATAAACGCAGAAATCAATAGAACCAAAGTCAGCAGCGCGCGTCTTGAAAAGGGTAATTGTATCAGCTCGCTTTCTGTAACAGATATGCGGCCACCGGCCTATCACTCACCGGTCATTCAAAACCATCCATTGACTTGCTGCCGCCACTATCATATAACTGTTGTCCTTCACTTTCACTCGCTCACGCGGGATGCAAAGAAGCAAGCACGGAACACTGCCCTCTCTTCAAGTCTGTTCGTTACTTACAGACACTGCAACATCCGGACCATCGTAGAGCACCAGTTGGTCGATGTGGACAACCTTTGGCTTCGCCTAGAGCCTCCACGACAAATCTAAAAGACCACATCATTGATCTTCTTTATAATCCTGTAGGGGCCTTCCCAACATTTCTGTAGCTTCGGACAGTGCCCTTTTATCCTCTGTGAGTTGTACAGCCGCACCAGTTGTCCTTCTTTAAATACTTCGCCCAACATTCTCCTATCATACCCGCGTCTTCATCCTGTCACTGTTTATTCTGCGGTGGGTGCTGTCGAGCAAAATCATGAATTCCAACAAGTCTGTTACGTAATTCGCTGGCATAATCAGGGGCTGAAGCTTCCTCTTCTGTCGGTCGGCCAAACAGCAGGTTACTGGGGAGGTGAAGCTCTCTTCCAAGCAGCATCCTTGATGGTGTTACACTTGCGGACTCGTGAACTGCTGAGCGGTAGGCAAAATAAACAATGACACCTTTAAACCCTAGTCCTTTTGGTTGTCTGCCACAATATATAATGATATCAAACATAACTCTTTGTTGTATTCCTGTATGTCACTGTATTGCTACTGTGCATACGGTTGTTACAGCAGAGTACTGTGTTACTGCTACAAGACAGATAGTACCACCAACAGAGATACTTCAACCATATTTGGATCGTTCCCACAACAATCAGAATTGTTGTAATAAGCTAACTGTAATTTTGTTGCTGGTACTGAACATTTTATAATCAAGTTTAAAGGTAGCAGTAACAGAACATTCTGTTATGTTGTAACAAAACCAGCTGTTGTGAGAATAATTAAAATATTGTTGAAGTTGTTCTGGACGAGGTAGTAACTTTTTGTAGTACGAACAATTCTCTGCTACAGCAACCATATGTACAGTAGCAAATAAAATCAAAGACAAGAATACAATAAATAGTTCTGTTGGCATCACTGTATATGTTAACCATATCTAGATGCTACCTACATCCCATTAGATGGTTGACCCAATTCTGACAGTCTAGATGGTATTTTTCTCGGCTATAGACGGAAAATTCTACCCTCTCAGCTCCATTTTTATTTACAGTTTCAGGAGTTACGGGAAATGAATTTCTTCATACTATCTATACCTAAGCTAACCCATCGTTTACTCCGTTATCAAAACCAGCAATTAGACACACTGGAAAAATCAAGAGGAAAAAATTTTGAGCCAACATTTCTTCAAACATACCATACCTTCTCGATCATATTATAAATGGGCGATGAGTTTTTCATTTACAATTTGATATTATAGTACCAAAATTCTTATAGGCCCAGTGAAATTGGAAATTATTTCCTCATACACACACGACAGCTAATAGTGAAAAAAAACAGTACCAGCCACTAGGCTGTTCATGGTAAAGTCAGCACTTTTGTGGCCCAAATTACTTTTTCCTTTTATCCATTGTTTACATTCTAACTACATTTTTTAACGAAGCTTGTAATGTAAGCTTGAACCAAGTTTACTACGCAAGCAAAAAGCTTGAATCAAGCTAACTATACCCCACGGGTCAAGATTACAGCAAGATAGATTAGTAAAAGTGCAAGCGTAATTCAAACCATATACAAGCTTTCCCTTAGCAAGTATGGGCCAGCCATGAGAAATTCGTCTTGAATGAAGTTAAAACCTTACATGACATGACGAGCTTTCTCCTCAAGCCAAATACAAGTAAATAGGCAAGCTTGCTGCAAGCTTTCGTGATATTTGGGATTAGTTATACTTGTGAATTTAACTCGCAATAATAGAACTCTCCACCAGAATATACTATAGGTACTAAAGAACAATGTGATAAGATGAGTTAACGATATGTTACGTTAAGCTATGAGTTCCGCCTGTCTAACTCTTGAACTGCGTTGCAGTGTGTTTGAAATACTGTTTTTTTTTCTTTTTTTACGAAAGTATCATACGTGCCTCCAGTATGTTTACCTACGAAAAGACATCACACCCCGGACAAGGAAGGAATGGTACTTTTTCTTTTGGATTAGGAAACATTCTCTTATGCCTGATTGCACCATTAGCAGCCCTGAACCAAGATCATAAGATCTTGGTTCAAACATGATCTTCAGTTTTGATCCGAGTTCAATGTGCAAGTGTTGCACCGACGCGAACGGCTGAGTTCTGATCGCATATCCCGTGATCTCTGTTCAAAACTGGGATTGAGATGAAAACACAGTTTGTGATTGGCTCTCATTTTGTGACGTCATGATGCAACTGTTTATTTTGATATTCTGAGACAATTAATACGTTTTTGTGGACATTATCTCTTAAGACTAGGATGTTTTACTATTTAATTTTTTTTAATCCACTGGAAAAAAAAAACTCTTTTTCAGTTGTTTTGTTAGGTTGGAAACACTTATCAAACTTACCAAAGTTACCAAGCATGCTGTAAATATTATTTTGAAGCCCTCAAATATTGTTCAAAACGATTTTTTCCCGACTAACGTATCTTAAAACATAATAGCCGGACGTGAGCCTAACTACACAAGGAGTATGTGCTGAACTTTGATGCAGACGTTGTTTCATCAATAAAATGATAGGGTCGCCGCTGAAAACTCCCACATATAAGCGCAGCACTACGAGAACACTGTACACCACTTGCGCGTAGTGGCGATGACGCTCTTGTAGCACATGTCAGTGTGTGACCCCTATAACTCCCGAGCCTCTCGGCAAAAAAAAAAAAAGCGAGAGAATCGGGGTTTCACGTGTTAAATTAATTTTAAGGCTGCTCACGATAAAGTGAGCACTTTTGAAATCATCCTCAGAAAAAAGTCACTGCTCCTACCTGCGTATATTTTTACGGGCGCACTGGGTGACATGCGCCCAGTGAAGTTGGTAACGGTGGATGGAAAGTAGTTCCAAATCTTAACGTCGAATAAAAAGTGTTAGGTAACCATTCGTGATAATTGTAATTATTTCTTTCGCTTTCTGTTTTTTTTCTAATGCATCAGAGTGTAAAAAAGACCAGATATGTAAAATATTTACTTTTCTGATAACTTCACAGTTTCATCTGACAGACGAATCAATAAAGAGGAATAATATACAACGCGCATACAAGTAGATCTTAAACATAGCTTCCAAAAGTGCTCATTTTACCGTGAACAGTGTATTGGCGTGTGTCATCTACCTTTCACAACATCGTTCTCCAACAAAAATTACTTTTTGCTATTTGAAAAGATGAATCATGTTACACGAGAACGAGAATGAGTAAATTAATAAGAATGTGTGCTTTTGTGTTTTATAAGATTTTCACGTCTGTAAAACTTAATTTACCCAGGGAATTTAAGGGTATTAGACATCTTTACAAAAAAAAAAAAAAAAAGCCCGAACAAAGATGGACAAAGTGTTTGTGAAACGCAGCTGAGACGAACCTAAATCTTTTATTGTCCGTTTCATGGTTACTTTCAACGTTTCTGAAGCCCTGCTAAAGTTTTACTTCCAGTGTATTCCCCGCCTCATGCAAACAAATCCTAACCACGTGAACAAAATCACACCTAAGGGACTACGCACCGGATTCGTGCGCACCCAGTGTAATAATATTTTATATGAGAACAATCTCTTACTAGGCGTTAACAACATTCCTGTTTCCACTGTTTCATACATATTAATTATAACTGAAGTATTATAATTTATTGATAAAATATACGTAAAACTTAATTTTAACAAAAAAAAAAAGTACTTTTACGTTAACACAAGTATAAAACGCTTGTGTAAACGTGGAATATTTATGAAACAACGGAGCACGCCATGCATGGGGTAATTTTTCAGAGGTTATATTCAAAAAGTGCGAAGTTATAGGGAATAGACTACAACATGTGAAACACTAGCCTTTCGCTTGACCTAGAATGAAAATAGGGCGTCAGGATTGTTGATAATTTTTACTGGCCCGAACCAAGAACTGTCAACTGAATTGTATTTGGGTACACGTGCGCAATCGTCGATTCCTTCAAAGGACTCAAATTGTAAACGCTTGAATCGTAAAGTCACCCTAACGGAGAGTCATTCTGTTCAACCTCTTCTGGTTCTTGCTCCTTTATTTCCTTTTCTCGAGATCGATTGTGCCCTTCCTACGCAGCCTGCTGGCAGACCTGAGTTATCAAATAGTAACCCACTGGCTCATATTACACACATAAATTCTCGTTCGTTGCAAACGACGTATGGATAAATCCTAGGAAATTTCCTCATTAATTATTTATAAACTGAGCATTTGGGAAGTCGTTGAGTTGAGAGATTTGGGCAGCTCTTAAAAACGAGGTCTTGAGATCCGATTAGGGGGAAAATGAAGGGAGAATTGATCTGCGCCGGGATGCAAGGGCCGGGGAAACGGGAGATCCCCGAGAAAACCCGCCGAACATCGGCATCGTCCGGCGCGATTCCCACATGCGGAAATCCGGGAGTGACCCGTCCGGGGATTGAATCCCGGTTCGGCTCGGCGGGAGGCGAGCAAGTCTTAAGCGGGCTTCCAACCGGTACGTTCCCGCACGCACGAGGTGACGTCGCGGGCCCGTGGGTCCCTCCGAGAAGACGTCGCGCCTTCTCACGATCAGGCTTCTTCCACTGCAGGTCGGACTACGCACAACCCGCTTGCTCGCGATGGTCAGCTCATGATGGCGGTGTACGCGCAGAGGGCATCTCCACTGTGCGTATCTCCCAGCCGAGCAGACACTACAGCGCAGGTGTGTATCCTGGTGAGTACCATTGGAGGGGAAGGCCCGGCCCCTTCTTGGAGACGACCCACACTCTGCAGAACGCTGTTTCCATTGCGCGTCTATTCCCACTCCGAACAAGGGCATTTCCGTCGGCATCTTCCATGTACACGCAGAGCTGCCCGGAGGGTCGCGTCTAGACGGATTCCCTTGCACACGCCCGACGCACAGCAAATAAGACTCGTGTTCGGCGAACATGACGTCAGGGGTGGGACGCGTGCAAGACAGCGGGTTGTGGAAAAGCCTTATTTGCTGTGGGTCAGGCGTGTGTGCGGGGATCCGTCTAGAGGCGACCCTCCAGGCAGCTGTGCGTGTACATGAAACATGCCGACGGAAATGCCCTTGGTCGGAGTGGGAATAGACGCGCAGTGGAAACAGCGTCTGCAGAGTGTGGGTCGTCTCCAAGAAGGACCGCCCCCCCCCCCTTCATCTTTCTGGTACCTTGGACAGTGGAACGCTGCATCTACATGCCATTGCTGTAGACTTCTTTCTTTTCGCATTCTGGCTCCCAAGATTTTCTATAAAATATGGCAAAACTATGTTCCCCTATTGCTGTTGTTTCCCAAACAAACTGATTCGGCTAGGATAATCCGGAATATTATAAGTCACTCATTATCAACAACTTCATAAACTGCCTGATAGTTAACTTAAACAATATTTAGGTCCTTTCGCATGATCAAAGTTCACTTCAAATCTTCTTCAAAATTATTTAATTCCATTTACTGAATCGTGTATGACGTTACTTGGACGTCATAATCATGGCCATTTTGTCTTTCAAGCCATTGAATAACTCTAATTCCTCCAGCGTTTTTCATTAATAACATGTTTTATGTTTTTTTTTAATAAAATTTTTCAACTAGCACTCCGAATCATTTAAAAAGTATAAATTAAAGTGTTGTGCTATAATAGAGTATTTAATGAGTTTTTAAGCAACAAAATTATTTGCGTATATGTATATAATATTAGAAAAAAAGTTTTAATCTATTTCGAAAAGTTATTTTCGTGTAGTGCATGGTTTGTAGTTATTTGAATATATAGGTATTTTTAACTTAAATAATAAAAAATATATAGTATAATATTTAACTTTAATATTTATTGAATACAACTGCATGTGCGAAAAGCTTTCAAAACTCTCAAATATTCTACTGTAGTCAATTCAATAAATTGAACTGCATGAGTATTCAATAATTTGAATTCAACTGATTCAATCTAATAAAACAATTGATAGTGTTAAATGGCCTTTAGAGTGTTATTCTGTGAAAAAAAAATTACAGATTCCTAGGCTTCCGTTAAATAGCCCAGAGATAAGAAATATAATTTTACGTAAACACATTTGATGCTATAAGTTGTCATCAGCTAAGTAATAAATTGCAAATATGTTGAAGTTACATACGTGTTGGTAGAAGCTTTGAAATTTTATAGAAAAAAATTTGCTCTCCTAAAAAAAAAAAATAATAATAACCTTAGGCGGAAATAGTAATGTTGTATCTTGTACGGCTTATTTGCGTGGATGCAGTTTGGCAAAACGTATACTGAGTGTTACAAACTAACTTGATTGTCGAAGTTGGAGCTGCATATTTGATATGGCTTCTGAGTTGTAGTAACTAGTTGTAGTGACAACTAGCAATGTACATGTGTTGCACATGGAATATATTACAGGAGTTTTAATTTGTTTGTCACTTCTTAGACAATTGCGTCGAGTTTCAGCTGCCGAAACAACATAGGCTGATGTAACGCCGGGGCATACTTGTACCTCTCGATCCACGTCGACTGACTAGGATACACACCTGCACTGCAGTGCCTGCTCGGCTGGAAGACAACGCGCAGTGCAGATGCCCCTCTGCGCGTACATCGCGGGCATGAGCCGGCCATCGCGAGCAAGCGATGACCTGCAGCGGAAGAGAGGCCTGATCGTGAGAAGGCGTGGACGTCGTCTCGGAGGGACCCCGCGAGCGCGCGACGTCACAATGCGAGCGCGGACACGCGCGCCATTGGGATGCCCGCTCAACCGCTCAGCCACCGTGTGGCCCCGCGTTGGGAAGTGAATTCCGGTGAAAGCCAAGGGCTTATTTCACATTCGTCTGATTAATTGGTTATAAAACTGTATACGACTACCTCAAGAAAAGAGGCGGCGGCTGAATGTTTCGCCATTAGAAGCGCGAGGTAGCAAAGAAAGGCCCAGAAACGTCCATGGGATGCCTTTTGCGCGCAAGACTCTGAACTGGAGTTTCGTCTTTACGTCGGAATCCCGTCTGTACAGTTCATTCGTGTTTACCAACTTTTCTGAAGCCCTGCTAAAATTCTTTCAGGGTATTACTCCGCATCATGCAAACAAACCTTAACTAAGTGTAGAAAATTACACCAACGGTATTATGCACCGTATTCATGCGCACTCAGTTCAATAATATTTTACATGAGAACTATTTCTTACTAGCCATTACCAAGACCCATTTTCTTTCTGTTTTAATTCATATTTATTTTTAAAAATTATATTATGGTTTATAGAAAAAAATATTTTAAAAAATATATAATTTTATGATAATTTAAACATAACACGCTTGTGATACATCACACATGTAGCAAACAACTATATACGTCGTACATGAGGTGGTTTTTCAACCGTTCGATTAAAAAAGGTTGAGTATACGTCACTACTATAAATGCTATTCACGGTAATGTGAGGACTTTTGAATACCCTCTCATTTTGAATAATGATCAATAATATTATTTTAATTTAGCCGTATGCCTTAAATTCCGAGTGCGGTGTAATATACACACACTGTGTTTATA
This sequence comes from Dryococelus australis, assembly GCA_029891345.1. Lineage (NCBI taxonomy): Eukaryota > Metazoa > Arthropoda > Insecta > Phasmatodea > Phasmatidae > Dryococelus > Dryococelus australis. Next base: position 29,269,025 of record CM057002.1, on the reverse strand, counting down.
ACTGACATGGCAGTATTTATTTTAAAAAGGTGGTTGAAAGATAAAAAAAATAGTTGAAAGGAAAAAATCTGGGGCATCAGAAGTGCCCACTTCACCGTGAACAGCGTATAGCAGCTGTAACTCGCCTTTATAACACTATCAGCCGTAATCCTGTTATGTTGTGGTGTATGCAGGCAGGTGTCAACGTCTCGTCAACAGCAAGGTCATCAAAGACGTAGCCAGTTACTCATAAATGCAGGGGCGATGTAGCCAATTTGGCGTTACGTCACGCTACTAAAACCTTATAAACATTGGATTTATCTAAGTGAGCCACTTGATGATTGTATCCGTTTCTATGACGTGATAATAGTGTTGATGACATGTGTCTAAACAAATTTTGTAATTTGGTGGAGAGAAGTGAATTATGGTATACGTCTACGTTGACGCGCTCGGATGCCTTCATGTTTTTTTTACGTTCCCGCCACCGCTTCACTCGATCATATGAGGTTTTATGGGTAGGTATCACTGGCTTGATTTTGAGATGCTCTTTCCAACCGTATACGATTCTGTATTTCGACTTTGCTTTTTGACGAGTATAGGCCGACGTTGTGTTGTTTTCTTAATTTTTTGCATTAAACTCATACAATGCCACCATAACCATGCCACACACAAGTTTTTATACACGCAATCGATTGATCTTGACGAGATCTGTCTATTAAAACTCAAGCGAGCGTCGTAGTTTCTCCTAGTCAAAAGTTATACTACGCGGAAGTTACAAGACGCGGCGAAACGAACTCAAAATTATACCCCCCCCCCTTTTTTTTCCAAGAAATGCTTCGCAGTCCTCGTTAAACGTAACGTATTCTTTGATCCTTTGGTAATCGAATGGTATAACTGAATTTCGAATGTAGACTATAGATTCGGAGCTGCAGTGCCAAACTATATCCCCCGATTTTGTTATCAACGGATTTTCTGGACTGCCTCCAACTATGGTTGCAAATTTAAAGACGTATCCACGTCAAAGAGAACTGCACTATTTCGAGTTGTAACTTAACCCTACACTTTGGCGTGAGGCGAGTCATCTATCCACTCGGCCACCGCGACCCCTCCGCCACTGGTAATTATCTACTCCGAAGTCGAGCCGCCGGCGCGTGGCTCGACGTTCGCAGAAAGTGCGAGGTAGCCCTGCGATAAACAAAGTGTATGCGGTGCAGTGAGGAATTCAAGGAGGGGGGGGGGGGGTGTGGAAAGCAGTTAAAACTCGGGCAGTAAATCTGCGGCAGGGCGAAGCGCCAGTCCACGGACATGTTTTGTTTACGGTGGATCTGTTTGATAGATGGGGAGAAAAGGAGGTGTGGGGTTCGAACCCACGGCTGGTGTGTTCCTGATTTATGGCCCACCGGGTCGGCGAATCGCCTAAAAGGGTTTCTACGGAGAGGGGAAGTGGGGGAGATGGCTCTCCTATTTCCAGTTCCTCCCCTCCAACCCCCTTTCGCGTAGACCCAGTTCTCAGTACCTCACCTGGGCGTTTATTCTAAGTTTCTGGGGGGGGAATCTATCGGCAGATCTCGATGTCGATCTCGACAGTCAGCTTCCTGCCGATCCAGACAAGCCGTTTGAAAACTAGAAGGGGCAAAATGTACCTAAATAGTTATTCCAAGGGCACTATCGGTTCGAGACCTCACTACCTCGGCAATCCTCGGTTTTTACCGACCACCCCACCAAAACTCGCTTACCCCTCCCTGCTGGTGTTCAGGCAGGCAACGTGACGAATGCAAACACACGCTGTGCGTACAATAATGTATGATTAATGTAAAGCTATTCTTATAAACCGTGCGTTTTAAGTGGTTAGTTAACGCATAAAAGTGCGCATACATATATATATTATTTATACATTGTCTTATTTAACACAAATACTATTACATTTATTAAATCGAAACGCCGGATATTTAGAGTGAGATTTCTCGATATGGTTACGATCTCATCGTAGACACTTGGCTGAGGAAAATGGTGATACGATCAATGGTTATATGTTATACACACATGTTGGCTGTTGGAAATACTGCTCGTTTTAAAGGAACATACTGTTTCAAGTATAAAAACGACTGTTAAAATATGAGATAATTCATTATACAGTATTTCCCTCTTCCTTCTAACAGTCCTTTTAAATAGCGTGCACTCTGATGTATGTAACGAAATGTATAGAAGACGATACGCTAATGACATTTAAATAAATACAACTGTAAAGTTTGCTTAGAAAATTACGTTAGGCCTAAACAACAAATCTTACATAATACAATATGGAATTGATTTGTTGTAGGAGTGCAGGAATTCCCATTACTAGTGAAGTGGCGTGCTTTGTACACAAAAACTGTAGCCTATATAGTTATTCATAAAATGATAGAAGCAGCCCATTTAATTAGTTTTATTATTGCACGTAGGTATGATGAGTTTGGGGGGGGGGGGGGTGGCGCTTTACATTATAACGTCTTTCGTGAGACGACGTTATTTTGATGCTCTTATGAGTGTGTGGCATTTTGAGTTGCATATTATTTCGATGGAGAAATTGCAAATTTTGCTCGTATGGAAATAACATTTACATTATTGTAACTTTAATGAAAATCAAAACGCGAAACATATGTCACTGTTCATATTCGTACAGATGCACCAGTACACATACGCACACTATCCAAAGTTAACCTTACACTCGTTGCATTTACGATATAGGCAAATAAATAATATTCACGCACTGCAAAAGTGTGGAAAGTGCGGCTTTCACAGGCCACGTAAATTGCAATAATTATAGTAATGTTTTACAAATACATTACTTACCAAACACGCAAATTTACTGTTCGTTAAACATCGCAACCTCTAGGTTAATCCTTGCATGTGTACTTCATTAAAATAACGTTTGTCCGTCGCTAGCATTAAATAAATTATTTGCAGAATTATTCAGTGAAATCAACACTGCGCACGTTTCTTGAAACTAACAAACTTAACTACGTAAATTATATTAGTCAATTCATTGCAGAAAGCGTTTAAGAAAAAGAAATAGCATTTTTACGGAGCGGTATACACACGCCGATTACTATTACACATTTCACTCAAGAAAATGCACTACGACCAACTATTCTTGTAGAAAGCAAATACACAAATAATTAACTACCGATTCATTATTCCGACAACACCAACACGATGATCGTATAAACAAATAACCTCTCTGCCATTGCTACACTACATAATTAACTCACGATACAGAAATATAACTTCAGACTTCCGAACACGTGTGGATACAATTAGATGCATATAATAATGTTCCACATATATTGTAACCTTTTGTATGTTATGTATTATGTTTAAGAAGTACGAAACCATAAGATATGCAATAAATACGGCCACCGCGCTTCTCACCCGCCATATTGAATTTCCACTTCCCGATCGGGATGCGGCTTTCGACAAAACATACCTATCGAGTGCTCTCGATCGTTTTCTCACGAGAATCGAGAAGTCATCTTTATCTTAGAATACCAAAACCCGGAAATATGACGTGAATCGTTATTTCACGATCGGGAGCTCCGTTTCGATAAACTTAGAATAGACGCCCTGGAGCGAAATCGCACAGGAACGACCGTAAGACAAGATACCTACCAAGCATGCATTTCACGAACCGACGCACAGAAATTTCATTTTAGGGGTTCTCCGTAGTAAAGCCGGTTCACGATAAAGTGAGCACTTTGGACATCAACCTTGGAAAAAAGTCACTGCCCCTGCCTGCAGATATTTTAACGGGGGCACTGAGTGACATTCGTCCAGTAAAGTTGGCAATGATGGATGGAAAGTAGTTGCAGTTCTTAACGTCGAATAAAAAGTGTTAGGTTACCATTATGATAACTTAAATTAATTCTATCACTCTGTTTTTTTTAATGCGTCAAAGTGTAAAAATTAACAGATATTAAAAATATTTACGTTTCTAATAGTTTCACAGTTTCACTTGGCCGACGCATAAAGAAAGCAACGAGACCCATGGCAATGACGATTTTACATAAGGCGGAAGAAGACACAAATTGCATACACGTAGATCTTAAGCAGGGCTATCAAAAGTGTTAGTTTTATCTCGAACAGCCTATTAAAATGTCTAACTCTTCAATGTCGCGTCCGGCCTTTGGCGGCGATGTAAACTGCACAAACAAACTCTGCGCGTGTTCTGTTGGTGACCATAGGATTTCAATACAGCAATCTGTTCGCAAAATATATAGCATTTATGTAGTTTAAATCACTGATTTACAGGAGAATAAATATAGTATAGGCTGTTCACGGTAAAATTAGCACTCTTGAAAGCCCTGCTTAAGATCTACTTGTATGCAAGTTGTGTATCTTTCCGCCTTATAGAAAATTAACATTGCCATGGGCCTCACCACTTCATTCATGCGTCGATCAGGCGAAGCTGTGAAATTATTAGTAAAGTAATTTTGTTACATCCATGGTCATTTTTTCACTCCGATGCATTGAAAAAAAAAACAGGAAGCGAAATAAATAATTTAATAAGTTATTGAAAATGGTCACGTGACACATTTTATTCGACGTTAAGAATTAGAACTACTTTCCATCCATAATTGCCAATTTCACTGGGCGCATGTCATTCAGTGCGTTCGTTAAAATATACTCAGGCAAGTGCAGTCACTTTTTTCTAAGGTTGATTTTAAAATAGCTCATTTTATCGCGAAGAGCCTTAAAAAGAAAACTACTTTGACACTTTTTTCATCGGCCACATTTATGTTTCAGTAACAATACAATTAACTTTCTATAAACTTTCAACCAATAAATGACTGGGTCACCCCGGGCCCTTAGGTACGCGCAACACGGCGAAATATTCTGCCCAAGTTCAGAGCCTTGAGCATAGAGGCGATGGCGCACTTTATTTGCATGGCAGGGTCGCTCTTATCACGTCACGTCTAAAATTGATTTAACCCTTCACGGCATTCATATCACATGAGTTACCACACTCATTTATTTACTCGAAACGAGCATCGATCTCAAGTTTGCCCAAAACTGTACAAGCATGTGTAATCGTGACGCGAACGCCGCTAGAAACATAATATTGTGGTTGGTTTGGGAATCGTCGAGTTTCGCCGGAAAGAAGAACGATCGCCGGATGAGTTTGTTTGACCGGCCCAGTTTGGACCCGTTGCACGTAAGTTCTAAATTCGTAACTCTTTTCTCTTTGTTGTGAGTAAGGGGTAAACACATAAATCCCTATCGTATCGCTCGGCCAGCTTCTCACTAGCAGCGCACTTAAGGGTGTTGGCAACAAAAAAAAAACTAATCAGCTATGTCGTATTTGTACGAAACATTGTTCAAATTGTAAGAATTGCGTGTGACGCCATTTTCCTCAGGTATAACATTTTCGCACTTCATATATATATATTTTTTTTTTTTTTTTTTTTTTTTTTATAAAATCTAAAAAATTGTTTGTTTTGCTGCAGATATAAAAATACTAGCAAAGTAGTACAAATGGAAAGATTTACAACGTAAACTAATGCCATGGGCTAACATGTAACACGTTTATGATGACCAAATAACAAGCCATATATATACGAGAAATTAAAAAAAATAATAATAATTTTTGCATATAGTTAACTTTTTTTTTATCCGAGAACTTTTATTTGTTAGCCCGCGGCTTTAATTTACGTTGAAAATATTTTCATTAGTATCTGTTATTATGGCTGCAGAAAGTATACTAATTTTGGATACTAAATCAAATTATTTGAAAAATGTGACGTGTAATGTTTTAATTCTACGAAAATATCGCCACATACAATGCGTAAAAGTTGAACGTTGATTGGTACAATTATAAGATACTTTTTTTTTGTTTCGGTATCGAACATCCTTTAACTCGTACAGACAACACAAATATTCTGTAAATTTTGTTCGTCGTGAAGAAACGTTTCGGTAAGCGAGGTGACACGTAAAGACGGCGTCAAGGGTTCAAATACTATGTTGGCAGCGTATACTAAACGACACGGGATGGCAGTGAAGGAAGGGGGTGAAAAAATAAGGGTTGTTCGGAACAACTTCGCTCGTTTCGTGTTTGCGCCGAGCCGCATTCGCAGCCGGAGGGGGAAATTGCCACGACGTCTGGTGCTCCGGGGGAGGGGGGAGGGTGATGTAACCTAATTGGCCAAGTTTCAAGGGGTGGCGAACTACCCCGCGGGGATGCGGGTGAGACTTCCTTCCTGAGGTCGTCTCGCCAAAGTCTCCGGTGAAGGGCGGGCGATGCGCAGTTGCTGGAAGGGAGGCTGCACATGATGCGGCGAATGTGAGCAGCCCCTGATAGTCGGGCAACCTGCCCAACGCTTAAGCCTGACTGCCTGCCTTCTTCAACAGGGGGCGCGAGTAAAGTGGAGTCGGGAGGTTTTATTTATTTTTCCCGCGTTCGAGGCGCAGCGTTACGGGCGACAATGACGAGCGCGACCAGCGTCCCGTCGCTCATACGCACACGGCGTTGAACCTGCGTGCAGTGCTTCCGCTGATATGCCTTTCCTGTGCAAATGCGATATATAACAGTGGAACTTTATTAAACGTGATGAAAGCCCATTAATTAAACTACGCGTATGCAGTTTTAATTTTCTCCTACATGTTAAAGAAACCGCGCGGGCAAGCTCTAAAATGATATTTTAACTTGAATACGTCTTTGAATTTGTGACCATAGTGGGAGGCAATCCAGAAAATCTGATGATACCGAAATCGGGCGATACAGTCTGGCATTGCAGCTCCAAATATATGGCCTACATTAAAAAAGCAATTACACCGCTCGATTGCCAAAGAATCAAAGAATATGTTACGTTGAGTGAGTACTGCAAATCATCCCGTGCGGTGGGGGGAGGGAAGGGGGGGTGCATTTTTGAGTTCGTTTCGCCGCGTCTCATAACTTCCGCGTAGTATGACTTTGGACTAGGAGAAGCTACGACGCTCGTTTGAGTTTCAATCGACAGCTCTCGTCAAGATCAATCGATTGCGTGTATAAAAACATTTTTGTGGCGTGTTTATGGTGAAACTGTATGAGTTTAATGTAAAAAATTAAGAAAACTCAACACAATGCCTGTCTATACGGTTGAAAAGAGCATCTCAAAAGCAATCCAGTGATACCCATCAAACTCCATATGATCGAGTGAAGCGGTGCCGGGAACTTAAAATAAACATCAAGGCGTCCGAGCGCGTCAACGTGGACGTATTCACGCCAAACAAACGGCCGAGTCCCCAACACAGTCACGCCTAATTTTTTTTAAAGCCATTATAGAAAACCTAATATTATGAAAACAAAATTGTACATACTTAGATACCTAATCTTTTTATTACCTTTGCTGGCTGAATGCCGTATCCCCGGGACATTTATTTGCTAGGATAAACTTAAACGCGCAAAATAAAGAATGTACAGAAAATATTTCGGGACTACCAACTCGTAAGACTCCCGCCCTACGTGCAACATATTTCCCGCGTTTTAGACTGAGAGGCGCAAATGCGATAAGGGCGACAGCACTACGCGCATCATGTGCCCCATCGCCGCTAAGCGCGAGGCTCTGGACTGCCGTGCAGTTTCCTCGTCACATTGCGTGTACCTATGAGACTTTCAGCGGTCACCCTATTCTCTCAAAAGATATAAGTGAACATTGAATTCAACCAAATATAATATACTTAAAGTTTAACAGAATAATAAAACGCTTGTAATACGTGACGTATTTAGTAATCAACCAAGTGCGTTATATATGGGGTGATTTTTCAAAGGTTCTATTCGAAAAGTGCAAAGATATTGTGAATAGACTATAGCTAGCAAACTGGCCTCCAACCAAGATGTTCAAGGTTTGATTCCCGGCGGAGAAACGTGGCAGTTTGCGGGAGTGTTTTTTTTTTCTCGGGGTATTCCCGTTTACCTGCTTTTGCATACAACGGTTGCTTCATATCCATCTCACTTCATTTCCGCGGGTGCTTAAAACCTGGCTGTAAAGTACCCTACAAATTTCCTGACTTATCTATAGGCTGTTCGCAGTTAACAAGCATTTCTGAAAGCCCTGCGTAGGATATACTTTCATGCCAGAAATGTATATTTCCGCCTAATATAAAATCGTCCTAGTGACTTTATTCATGCGCCAATAAAATGTCACTGTGGGACTGTTAAAAATACACGTGTCATACTAAAATGTTAGTTTTTATGCTTATATGCATAAAAGCAAACAGAAACTAAAGTAAATAAAATCAACAAATTTTTCAGTTACATAAATTAATCTTCAAGACTTGGAAATACTTTCACCTTTGTATCTGGCGATTTTACTGCGAGCGCTTTCTATCAAATGTATGCTGTTAGGAACCGGATTTGTTATTCCATGGGAGATTTGAAAAGTGCTGACGTTACGGCGAACTAACTATAAAAGATTTAACTGTAAGTTCTCTAATATCCATTTAAACGTAAATGGAGCACTTAACTTCTTACCTTACAACTACATCCCTTTATCTATTTCCATATTAATCTGTATCGTCATGTATTATTCAGTTCCAGATACGTGGCAATAAGCTAAAAAAAAATGTCCCTTTTTTATCCGCTACCCTGTTAAGCACAAACGTGTATGCATAAGGACACGAAAAATAATACTGATGATCTCGCAAGCATTAAAAATACACAGAATACGTGCACGCTAAAATAATTCTATGGTTGTGTCAATGTTACGGTAGCACTTTACAAAATTCTATTTAGTTTTTCCTTCCTGCAGGTTGTGTATACTTCCATAAACCCACGTGAGAAGTAACATTAGCATCGATCGAATGAAACTTAAAAATTTATAACAACCTAAACATTTTTCTATTAAGCCAATTCCAATTATAATGCCCAGGACTGGCAATGAAACGTATACTTTTGATATTAATTTGAAATGGTTCTTTTAGTAAGATGGGGACACCTGATACTACTTTACTGGTACCAAAATCACTGTATATTTTCTACTTAGTGGTTATGTAAACGTACATAGGCCTACATGGATAAACGGACTAGGATAATTTATGAATTTTTATTACAGGAATATCTTAAATGACCTCGAACAAAACCAACTTTAATTTAATGTACGGATGTGACACCTTTTTGGCATGTTGTCAAAACTCAGTAATTGCATAGTTACTTTCGCGGACTTTGATACTGGGGATCAGGGTTTGAATCCCGTGTGATACATGTTTGTATGTGTTCTGTCTTTACGCAAAAGTGTGTATTTGTAGAGCTTATTAGCCGCTACCTGTTTGTCTTTGCCTTATAAGTGAAGGAATCAACAAGCCCGATTAAAAAATGCTAGTTATTTCGCGTCTTTCCTGCTTTTGGAAACATAATTTCCAAATTAAATGTACAATAATTTCTGACCAAATTTGAACAGAAGCTGTCACCGATAATGAGATGATAAGTAAACAGTTAAAACAAACCTTTAATAATTAACGCGCCTCTGTAAACACCTGTAGTACACGTATCACAGATGAAAACCGGAAAAAAAAATTTTGTATCACCGTTTTAATGGCCGTCGTTTCAAACTGTAATGTAAATTAAACAAGGTCCTGGGAGTCGTTCTTTTTTCTCACGCTTTTCTCACTCTACGGCTTAATAGTCAATTTCGTAGAACTGGGCTTTAAGCTGGAGGTTTACAGTTGATCGATAGATCCTATTTAATTAGTAAAACACTTTTATTTTGAAAACTAGCGTTTTAAAGATTCGCGTAAAACAGTCCTAAGAGTCGAATAACGCACAAAAAATTCACGTAAAACTATTCGAGCCTCTCGTCGGAGGTTACAGGCGTTTGTTTCTTACGTATCACTATCATATTTGACACGGGACCTTACGTCAAAAACTGAACTATAAATCAGTTATACCTAAGCAAACGAAACAATTTCTCGTCACATTTTAATGCTTGGTTTATAGTTGTGGAAATTCGACTGAAATAAAAAAAAAAAAGTGTTTCGATCATTCGTTCCGAGTTTCATAAATAGATGATTGCGTATCTGCTCGAAGTAATTCTGACGAAAATAATGAGAAGTTAATGTCTCCGTGATTTACGAAAAGTGTTGTATTTTAATTACAGTATTCTCAAAAGGGCATATTTTTTGTTTGTGTATAATAGTAACGGAGGCCTCCGTTTTCAAACGGTGCCTTTTAAATTATTTACGTATTTTTTTATAGAATATCCCAGAGAGCATTGCTCTAGTTAGGAACTGTGCATCCACACCTGTATACGCTGATAACGGTAAAGTGAGCACTTTTTAAGGCCCTTCTAAATTTTTCCTTTCATCAAATTTCTATCTTCCTGCTGCTTTTTAATATAAACATTGCAATGTGGCCAATAAATACAGTGTATGCATTTCACCACTCTCAAGATTTAATGCCTGAGGCTGCAATAAAATGTATTTATTAGTGTTTAATGCCTGTTCCGAGGGCCTTAAAAAAGTGCTCACTTTATCGTGAACAGCCTGTATGCATTTATCGTTTATACCCCATTATAAATATAAATACAACGAAACTTAAAACGAAGTAGGACTTACACCCACACAGTACATGTCCAGAAATATTTCAAATTGATTCAAGGGCACCACCTAACTGGCCTCAACGTTCTCTATTCGTCTAACAAAGTCGAAAATCTCCGAAATCACATTTGAAGGACGACGCCTGCTACAAAGGAGTCTTTGTCCACAGTAACAAATAAAACATGGCTACATTATGAAACACATCTTGAACTGGAACACAAATACCCTTGTCTTGAGGCCCCTTTAATTAAAATGGAGTCTAATGTTTCAAACTGCTTCTTCGCCAGTATCCACACGTTTGTTACAGTTTCAAAATTGTTCTCGCCCATTTTTACATTTTTAAAATACCTCTTGTAAAATTTTTCCCGTTTCCCGTAATAACCCTTGGTTTCTACAAGCTGAAATTTCGCCAGAAGGTTCTTTTAGAGTACACGTAAATAATTGAATAATATATCTTGACTTTATTAAAAATCCCTCCTTTCCCCTCCATCTGGAGGCGGTGGGCAAGGAATTCTTTGAAAATGGAAACTTCTATTTTAAATTGACCCTTCATTGACACAAGGGTACAAAAGATTTTTGACCTCGTAGATTTTCTTGGCTTCTCACGGTCACCCAACATGAGAGAAACGCAAGGTTGTGTTGTCATAATCACCGAGTGCCCGTCACGTCTATTATTTATCGTGAAAGAATACCGGTTGAAGAGGGGGTGGGGTGTTAGAGGGTTGCTGTTGTTGGGCAAATTAAATTTCCTTAGTTCGACAAATTTCTCAAATACGCGCAACAGATGTGGTTTAGTCTCAGGGGGAGAACGTGGATTGCCCTTTTTTTTCTGATAAGCATTTGCACGTTTATTTGAGCCGACACCGACACTACTCGGGTCTTAAAACATATATCGATAAAGATAAAGACCTAGTGCAGGCTACTCATTTACGCAAGAAAGAACCATTTTCTACAAGTGGTAGAATTTTATTGAGCTGAATCAAGAAATTCTGCTTCTCAAGCAGCGGCCATTTGAACAAAGCAAACTAAGTAAAGGCTGTTCACGATAAAGTGAGCACTTTAGAAAGTAACCTTGGAAAAAAGCCACTAACACTATCTTCGTATGTTTTAATGGGCGCACTGCGCGACATTCGCCCGGTTAAGTTGGTTACGATGGATGGAAAGTAGTTACATATCATAACGTCGAATAAAAAGTGTAAGGTAACCATTTGTGATAACTTAAAATTATTTCTTTCGCTTTCTGTTTTTTTTAATCCATCGAAGTGTAAAAATGAGCAGGTTTGTAAAGTATTTACTTTCTTAATAAATCCACAGTTTCATTTGACCGGCACACGAATAAAATTATGAGGCCCATAACAATGTTAATTTTGCATAACGCGGAAGAATACGCAACGTGTATACAAGTAGATTTTAAGCAGGGCTTTAAAAAGTGCACATTTTAAGGCGAACAGCGTATAACAACGGGCAGGCATCGTTTTATTGTATTGTATTATATACGTGTTCAAAATTAACGGAAACAGATGATTAACCAGCTTTGAGTATTATAACTAAGTTATAAAATAGACAATTATTTTCAGCGGATAATGCAAATAAGTACGTTTACTTCAGATTATCCATAAATATTTATTGATATACTAGCTGATCCCGGATAACGTTGTTCCGCCTCTTTCACGTTCTATTTTGCCTTCTCAATGCGTCCTGTCTATTACGTCTGTTACGTCGACCGATGTTTGACCGTGATATCGCTGGCATTTGTCTCTTTTGGATCAACAAACATTTCCTGCAAGTATGAGCGAAATCGGCCCATAAATATATAAGTTAATAATCCAGCGCCACCTATCGGAATGAAACATAACTAAAAACCTTACTCGCCACCTCAATATGGTGTGAATATGGTCTCAATTGGTCCAGCGGTTTGTCAGTGATGCGGTTTAGTTACGCACAAAGGATTTTATATAAAGAGTTCTCTCAAACATTGTCCTTTAAAAGTACCATAGGATAGCAGATAACTAAACCAGCATTATCGGCCAATATTGTGAACTTCCACGAACCATTTCATTCTGGAGACTTGTCTACTAGCCTGTAATTAGGAATAAGGTCTTTACTTCCGGTATACTTAGCTATATGAATATAAAAACGTTTGCCCTGTCAATCCCATTTTAATTTATGGTTTTCGGTTTTGTGAACGAGAAATTTTTTTTATGCATTCAGCACTTGCTTCGTTGTCGTAGCATCGAGCGGTAGGTTTTGTGTTTGACTGTAGCAACGAGCCGTATGTTTTGTGTTTGACTGTAGCAACGAGCCGTATGTTTTGTGTTTGACTGTAGCAACGAGCCGTATGTTTTGTGTTTGACTGCAGCAACGAGCCGCAAGTTTTGTGTTTGACTGTAGCAACGAGTCGCACGTTTTGTGTTTGACTGTAGCAACGAGCCGTATGTTTTGTGTTTGACTGTAGCAACGAGCCGTATGTTTTGTGTTTGACTGTAGCAACGAGCCGTATGTTTTGTGTTTGACTGTAGCAACGAGCCGTATGTTTTGTGTTTGACTGCAGCAACGAGCCGCAAGTTTTGTGTTTGACTGTAGCAACGAGTCGCACGTTTTGTGTTTGACTGTAGCAACGAGCCGTATGTTTTGTGTTTGACTGTAGCAACGAGCCGTATGTTTTGTGTTTGACTGTAGCAACGAGCCGCAAGTTTTGTGTTTGACTGTAGCAACGAGTCGCACGTTTTGTGTTTGACTGTAGCAACGAGCCGTATGTTTTGTGTTTGACTGTAGCAACGAGCCGTATGTTTTGTGTTTGACTGTAGCAACGAGCCGTATGTTTTGTGTTTGACTGCAGCAACGAGCCGCAAGTTTTGTGTTTGACTGTAGCAACGAGTCGCACGTTTTGTGTTTGACTGTAGCAACGAGCCGTATGTTTTGTGTTTGACTGTAGCAACGAGCCGTATGTTTTGTGTTTGACTGCAGCAACGAGCCGCAAGTTTTGTGTTTGACTGTAGCAACGAGCCGTATGTTTTGTGTTTGACTGTAGCAACGAGCCGTATGTTTTGTGTTTGACTGTAGCAACGAGCCGTATGTTTTGTGTTTGACTGTAGCAACGAGCCGTATGTTTTGTGTTTGACTGTAGCAACGAGCCGTATGTTTTGTGTTCGACTGTAGCAACGAGCCGCACGTTTTGTGTTTGACTGTAGCAACGAGCCGCACGTTTTGTGTTCGACTGTAGTAATACGAGCCAGAACGTCGACACGGTTAAAACTGGCTCCGCAATAGTGTGATGCGTTTTGTAGCGATGTATCGCTATGTGTTGCGATGCGTTGCGATGCGACGAGTTATACTCGCCGTTTCACAACTAAGCGATGATCTGTCGACGACGGACGCCGCCCGAGATGGTGCTGCTATCTAGTTTAAGGGTGGGAAACACATTTTCAGACCTCACGAATGTAACAAAATACACGCATATAAGTTGAAACTATAAATTTTAAGTGGTAGAAGTTAGAAACAGGGTAGTATAAACACGATGTGAGACGAAAACTAGCGGGAACGAGACATAATAAGACGAAGGAGAATTATTTTGATTTTAAACGAAGTTCGTGACATTGTCCATGTATATAAGAAGCCTTGTCTTCTATTTTGCACATCCACGCAGTAATAATAAAAATACAATTACGAAAACGTTGGCGTTCGTCGTTTTCAAATTGTAAAAAAATTGATGTTTTTATCCTCCTTGTAAACAAGCACTTATTCTTATTCTTCTCCGTCGCAGACCGACGCCGACAATCGCATTGCAAGAATTTCGCACAACGCACTCCACGCCGACGCTCTGCGATGGAATCTGCTTCATCCTGATTGGTTAGCACTCATCGCAACGCAACATGTAGCACTATTGCGGAACCAGCTTTATGAATAAGTTACCCACAGGGAAAATCATTGGGTATTGGATCTCACGGTGTACAGTCCAGGGCAAAAAAAAAGTCTTGTAAACGAATCTGTACGCTATATCTGAATGGTTTAAATTTAAAATATATACAGATTACTTTATATCGCTCCGCGCTAGTCTAGTGTCAATTAGCGATTTTTGTAAATTACAATAATTTAAAACATTTCAAATCGTTTCAGAGAAGTTAAAACGCAAAATGAATTGTATACTTTTTAATAATTTTCCTTTTCTCTTTCCCGTGCATTAACCTTACTATTTGATAAAATAATTTTAAAAAAGATGCAGCATTTTTTTAATGAAGTGTTCTGACTAATTTTTATGTCGTCAAGGAAAAGATACCTTCACTGTTCAGTATTCCTGATTTTTTCTATCGCTTCTGTTTCAGATTTATTTTCGATCACTCATTAAACTATGTTCAAAAACTTTTAATGCCAGACTTCTGGTACTTTCATTCTTTGTAGTTTTTCTTAGTAGTATGTGAACAGTTTTCTGTCGTTAGTTTTTAATGTTAAACCAACAAAAGCACTCCATGAGAATCAGTTCTGCAATCTAGAATTATATATTACTGCATTAGAGCCTAATTTTAACTATATAATATGAATGTAATTTGTAATTAAAAAGAAAAATTGAAAATTTTTCCATCGCCTTCAAGAAGGATTGATTAGGTTTATCTCGGATTTAGTTACATTTCTTCCAAATTACATTCACCAGAGTCTTTGTTCAAATACCGGACCTGTTAGACAAATACACAGATTTAAGATAGCTTAGCATAAATTTTAAAGGGCCTATACTCCTCTTAACAACCAATTAAGTCTAAAATTAGTGTGATATTTTTTTATATAATTTTGCAAAGAAAATCAAGCCACTGCTATTTAAAGCGAAGTAAGAGATAAAGTTGTTTAGAAATTTCACGAGTTACGTTGAACGGAGCCTCATGTCGTCATAAAATAAAGTTTTAATTAATTCAGACTCAAATAGTGCGCATAATGCACATAGGAAGATTTATTTTTACCGGTACTCTGCAATCTGAAACTTAGAGGCCGGTGATCTTTCCTGTGGGTATTTGATTCGTAAACCGTGCTGTTCGCGGTAAAATGAGTAATTTTGAAAGCCCTGCTTAAGATCTATTTGCATTCACGTTGTGTATTCTTCCGCCCTACGCAAGATTATCATTGCCATGGGCCTCATCGCTTTATTCATGCGCCGGTCAAGTGAAACTGTAAAATTATTAGAAAAGCAAGTATTTTAAAAATCTGCTAATTTTTGTACTTCGACGCACTAAAAAAACAGAGAGCTATAGAAATAATTTCAATCATCACAAATGGTCACCTGACACTTTATTCGACTTTAAGATACGGAACTACTTCTCCCTCCACTCTTTCCGTCCGTTAAAATATATGCAGGTAGGGACAGTGACTTTTTTCTAAGGTTAATTTCAAAAGTGCTCACTTTATCGTGAACAGCCTTTAACGGGTTTCTGTGCAGGACCCTTGAGTAGTTTTCTATGTATCTGATGCGTATATTTTGAGATACAGTGATTCCAAAAAGTCGTTTTTAGCCATCTCGGAGTGCACTGGAATGGTGTTTGTAGCATACGAGACGTTTTGAAAACACTCAAAAGCCCTCGTCTTCTTAAGTGCGCGTTCTTTTCGCAGATGAGTACATTATACGCACGTTTAATAATTCCGTGGCAAAACGCGTATTTCAAACCCTCTGAAACGCAGATCAACTACCTGGTAAGCGGAAGCCCTAAGAAGAGCTTGTTTTTTATTTCCCTCTCCATCCTACCAATGTTTTCCAACGTATGGGAATTCCAGAGGGCGCGGTGCTTCGCCCGCAAAACAAAAGCGAAGAGGACGCAAGGGAGCTCGCACGCATGCAATCACACACACACACACGCACTGGATGTGGTGTGCGAAATCCATTACTGGGCCCGCTGGCTAACACCACTCCCCTTCTGCCCACCTCCCGGTATCCAACCCGGCCCCTTTTCGACTCGGCAACCCGGCCTGCTTTCTCCTGGTAATATGCGCTGCGGGAGAGTATCTGTCTTCTCTACAGATCCTGTGGCCGGCCTCTCTCCCACTGAGGATGTCGGGTTTGTATACCTCGCCCTTAAAGGGGAGCCACCTCTTACATCCTGGGTTTGTTTGTAAAGGCAGTTCTCGGCAAACGTGAGCACTTTTGAGACCAACCTTTGAAAAATGTCGCTGCCCCTACGGGCGTATATTTTAACGGGCAGACTTACTAGCATGCGCCCAGTAAAGTTGACGAGTGAGGGCAAGTAGTTCCTCATCTTAGCATTGAATGTGATGTATTACGTAAACATCTGCGAGTACTGTGACGTCTCGATTTTTTTAATATAATTGTCATTCATGTTGGGATGGACTGATACGTGCATAATCCAAAAATGTTGTTTATTTACAAGCTTATTTTAACGTAATATTTATTTCATGAGATATTGATGTAATTTATTCTGTATTACTATTTTTCTGTTTATTATGTTTTATGCAGAAGCTTTAATATTTAATTATTTTCTTGGCGTTGATACGTATTGGTAATATTCTCCGTTCACCTATGTTGGCAGCGGCGCATGACGTCGTACTTAAGAGGACTTTTTGAATGTGCCTGCTTAGTAAACCCTATACCCTATGTACTAATTTTAACTTGGAATTATCAATGGAAATCTTAGTATAAAGAATAGACCTGGCCTACATTTTTTTTTTCCAGGATAGCTGATCTGTACTGTGGTAGCCGTCTATTTAAGTGGTAAAAGACGGCATTGATGGGAAATATGTTACTCAGATAGTTAATTGTATCCGCCGAAGTGAGCAAGTGCTCTAAAAAAGAGGGGCTATGGAGCAACTAAGTTACGAGCACTGCTGAAATTTGGTGAAGGTTTTTTCACCATTTTTAATTAATATTGTGTTGCTCGTGAGGTGAAGTTAACCCATTCAGACCCAGTGTACACATTTGTGTACATTACGCACGCGTAGGTAATTTTTTCTCTGTACTGCACGCTGTAAGACTCGATAACCAATTTCCTTACTTGTGGGTAAATGATTCACAGACCGTCTTACTTGTCTAGGTCATAATTGGTTCATATTGCTTTAGCCTAACATATAGCCTACAGCTTATTGGCTATGACAACGAAGCAAGTGTTTTCTGGACTTAAGTACAGCACACATCATAAAATTTCTAGTTTGCAATGCCTTAATCTGTAAGTAAAAGTGGGTTTGAAAGCGTTAAGGAGTAAGTGATATTGAACGTTTAATCATCACCTTATTTTCATATACTATGAAGAACCTGCTGCTTCATATCTCACCGATATAGGATGTTCACTGTAAAGTGAGCACTTTTGAGGCCCTAGTTACTTTTTTATTTCAGCCATATTTAATCCTTTAACCACCTATTTAAATGGATATTGCCATAAGTAATAAACACAGTGTATATATTCCACAGCACTCGGAAGTTAACGACTAAAGCTAAAATGAAATATACTGCTTTACTATTATTCCGGACGAGAGAGCTTTCAAAAGTGCTCACTTTACCGTGAATAGCGTATACATAAGTTAGAGATGAATATTTTGAAACACGCAAAGCATTTTTCATTTAAAAGTTACTTCGCCTATGGACAATATTTCATTTGTAGAATAGATGGTAGTTTGGTTTTCCTATTTTTCTGAAGTGTCGGTGTTATGTTTTTATGCTCTTTAAAGTAAGGAAAGTCTCCCTTTATTGCCGTCCTGCTTCATTCCAGCCATCTATGGTAAGTGAACTGTTAAAGGTGTATCTCTTTATACCTTACTCTGCAAGTGTTATTCCATTACACATTACTATATTGCCATATTTCTCTCATCTATTTCGGTACTAAAATTATTTCCTTCGCTTTCTGTTTACGCAATGCATGTACGTTGAAGAAATAGAAAATTTGTAAAAATATTTACGTTGTTGATAATATCACAGTTTCACTTGCCCGGCGGATGGATTACGTGATCAGGTCCACGGTAATGTTAATTGTAGATATAGTAGAAGATTACAGAATGTGCAGTAGATCTTAGCCAGGGCTTCCAAAAGTGCTCAGTTTACTGCGAACAACCTTTTTCTGCACACAACTGAGCATTGTCTTCTTTAATTTTTCACTAAGCAGGGCTTTAAATAGTACTCAATTAACCGTGAATACTGTATGGGTTAAATTGAACTCCAAATATATTCATTCAGCTAGTTATATGGGTTAGTTTAAGTTATTATTAGAGGCACCTGTTTTTTCGCGGAAATATTTCAGGATATGTTGTACTCCAAAACACTTAAGTTCAGAATCATTTTAAATTGAATCATTTGAATCGTTACGCGTCTTAAATGTCTACCCGCCAATCACGGACGGTCAGTATCGGGCAAACTTATTTCTGATAGGCTCACTTATGTACAATATTCTCTTCACACAAAGATAAGCGGCCAATGGACAAATGAAGACTGCGAGTGTGCAAATAGGATATTGAAATCTAGCCTCCGAGCAAATCTTTTCGCGAAAAACAGGCAACCCTAGTTATGATATATTTCAACTATTGGTACACGTATTCACTAGCTATCCCAGAATAGTTAACGGCATATTTTTAGTTTGGGATATTACGTTCGAAAATTACGTGTGGGAATATGTGGGCGTAGTAAAAAAAAAAAAAAAAAAAAACAGCATACAAATTCATACGCAGTCAGAAAGAACTCGGGGTTCCACAGATTCTCGAGTTTTTCCACCTTGGGTGAAATTAACGTAATAGTTAATTCATAGTTACTATATGCTGTTCATGGTAGAATAAGCACTTTTGAAAGCCTTGCTTAAGATCTACGTGTATGCACGTTGTGTATTCGTCCGCCTTATGTAAGATTAACATTGCCGTGGGCATCATCTCTTTATTCATGCGCCGATCAGGTGAAACTGCGGAAATGTTAGAAAAATAAATACGTTACAAATCTGGTCATTTTTTTTTACAATTCGATACACTAGAAAAAAAAACAGAAATCGATAGAAATGATTAGAGTTATCCCAAGTGGTTACATATCACTTTTTATTCGACGTTAATATATAGAACTACTTTCCATCCATCATTACCAACTTTACTGGGCGCATGCTGCTCAGTGCACACGTTATAATATATACAGGCTAGGGCAGCGGCTTTTTTCTAAGGTTGATTTCAAAATAGCTCACTTTATCGTGAACATCTTTACCAATTTTTCTGAAGCCCTGCTGATGTTCTACTTCCAGGATATTCCTCCAACTCACGCAAGCAAAGATTAACCGAGTGTAGAAACAAACACTAAAGTGACAGCGCGCCGATTTCCTGCGCACTCAGTTTAAAAATATTTTGCATGAGAACTACTACTACTTCATACTAGACGTTACCAACACACATATCTTCTCCCTGTTTTCATTCGTATTAAATAAAACTTAAAAATAATAATTTATAAACAAAATTTAATTTAAAAAAGGCATTTCTATGTCAACATGGTTAATTACAAAAACGCATGTGTTACATGACATAGTTAGCAGAGAACAAAACCCGTCACACATGGGGTGATTTTTCAAAGGTTTGAATCAAAAAGGTTGAAGAAACCGCGAATAGACTATACTACGGACAGTCTTTCGGATAAGTCAATCAGCAGCCAGTGGGCCTGCGGGATCAGCCCGTCACGCTGGGCGGACCGAGTTACACGGTACGACATACCTCCATGGCATATACGTCGCGTATCAAGTTCGGTACACCACCGCGGAGCATAGGTACAGAGATCATGGGGGACGTGCGGTTCCGAACCCCCGCTGGGGTTACAAGGATCTCCACCGAAATTACGGTGAACCCGAAGGACCCCCGAATCACACTTATACCAAAATTCCTTATTTGTTGTAACTTTTGGACCATCTCTTTAAAATAACAACTCCATTCAGTTTATTCTTTTACTTCACTGTCGGAAATATTTCAAGGTATGCATTCGGGGATCACAAGAAATTGTAGAGGTACGTGTATACTACGGAAAGTTAAGAACATATTCCTGTCTGTCAACACGATCACAAAAAAAAAAAAGGTGGTAGACGACAACAAATAGGTTTATTATTTCAAATTTTGAGAAATACTCCTTAAATTGTATTTGGCAAGAGTAATATAATACTTCGTTGAATTGCTAGGTTCACAAAATATAACAAGTGTCTAACTAGCTTAAATACTTTTGCACTACTGCATTTTCAAAACAACTTTATAGATTATAACTCAATAACAATGTGTTTTAAGGCGGCCATGTACCTCGTCCTGGAAATACGTTGCAGCGTATTTTTTTTTTTAATGTGTATTCTGATGAAGGTATTAAACGTGCCCCCAGCAGGTTTGCCTACGAAAAGAAAGCACGTCCCAAATGATGACGGAATGATGCATTCAAGTCATCTGCACATTAGAAATATTATTTCCATGCTCTCCAAAAAAATGGTATAAAAAAAAATAAAAAACTCTTCACACTGCTTCATCTCACAATATGCGAACCAGATACAAGGGAATCTATGAGAGAGGCATGCATTGAGCTTTGCTACAGAAGGACGTCCAATAGAATTACAGGCTCGCCGCTTAAATTCCCAAAGTCCTACGTTCGCGACGAAAACATTGCGCGCTAGTTCAGGGGCATACAAGTAGAGGCGATAACGTTTAACCTACTCCAGCCAGGGTGTATAGGTTTAATGGAAGTAAACAGTGGTCTAACGTTAATACTTCGTAGTCAATAACATTGTATTGTGTTACGACAAATAAATTTAATACACCTGAAATGAAAACTCGGCCACCGAGGCCTTCTCTTTGCGATGGTCGTGGGCATAGAAACCGAGTTGCTGTGGTAAACATAAACCTCTTTCAAAGACGAACCCTTGCTATATAAATACGCTTTCTACGCCTTCATTGTAGAGACAAGCATGTGAGATCGTATACAATGTTGCGGCGCAATTCATTGGACAAATCAAGTCGTTTCAATTTACGTAAGTCATTGAAGAAACACGTGCCGCAACCGGGAAATTCAGAATAAACGGTTAAACGAATTTGGCAGAGGATAAACAGGAAAACCAGACTGGCATTTCAATACCTAAACGTAAAAAAAAAAAAATAGGCAGAAGAAATTAATTGAAGTAGACGATTTTACATGTGGTTCAGTGCGGAGAAAAATACACAAGTTTTACGCAGTGAGGAAAACGTTCTAAGTTTTACAGAGTATATTAATATTTGTCTCTTATTTGTTGTGGCAAAATATCAACGAGCGGCTTGAATCTGTTTGTTTAAAGTTTTTTTTTAATTTTGGTTCACACTGTAGCGGCAACCAGACGCCGCACACATACCACCTAAGGTGCTACGCACTACAGATTGTGGGCAAGCAAATTGTTTGTAAAAATGCTCCACATCGCCAGACTATTTAAGCGCCACCCAAGGCGTCACCCCCCACCATCCTTCCCCCAATCACCAAAGACGGCACCGCAGAGTAAGAAGAGAGTTAGTGGGCGTTAAGTGTGTGAATCGACACGAAGCAGAAGGCAGCATATCAGACCTGGCCTAGAGGAGCTCTAGGCCCTTCTGCAGTATTTTAATTGGTGAGCATGACCCACGTTGCAGTAGACGTAACCTCAATTCACAAGTCCCCGTTACCAATCATCTTCAACGTAAGAAATCTGGCAAGGTTAGGGTTAGCGTCATTCCAAGGTTGGTAGTTGTTCTATTATTTGTACCGCCAAGAGAAGCAAAATATTATTTGATATATGTTCCATGTTATTGTCGTATTGTAATAATCTGATTAGTAATTGAAGTTATAATAAATGTATAATTCTGCAAGTACTCTCACTTATTAGCCTTGCCATCGATAGTTACGTCTCCGGTAGCACCCTTCCTCCTACAGTGGCTGCATTGTGTTTGAGACTAGCTCATATAGGTAAATACAGGAGAATCAGCGAGTTCTAGGTTCGAGAGAGGAAGGTTAGCCACAACGCTTTTACTATTTCCGTGGGTTCATAAGCCCCCCGAGTACCATCTCGGCACTTTTGCTCTTGTCAGCTTCCCATAGCCTGGGCTCGAACCAATAACTGGTTAGTTACATAAACTTGCAGGTGAATAAACATTTTTATGCTCGCCTGAAAGACGTTTATATACCGACTTGTGGCACATCAGCGAATCAAAACATTAACGTTTAAGGTCACTTGTCCAGTCTTATATTACCAATGTAAGTATAGGAAAAGCCGTTTTAGATATGCTTGCTACGTTTGAAAAACAAAAAAAAACATGTTTCAAAATCTGATGATGGATGCGTCATGACACAAAATGCGCGAGTTCGACTTTTGCTCGTGTAATGCGGACTCGAACGCCGAGAAGTGGTTTTCCAGCCCTTCAGTCGTTCCGAAGGACGGGAAGGCAGCAGGGAAACAGAGAAGGCTCTTCTGTTTCTTGCCCAACTATACTGGTGAATCAGTGGAATGCATTGCCAGTTTTACCGCTAGGCCAGTGCATTTCACTAGGAATTACTACTAAAATTTAAACGTTTAACCATTGAATACCAGCGACAAAGATGATCATTACAATTTTACTGATTCAATCGGAGCAAATTCAACGTATCTGCGACCACATTTTCTGATTTGGATCAATATAGAATGTTTCGATTTCAGTGTCCAGATAGGGCGTTCATAAAAGTTCGGTCAACCGTAAACCATTAATAACATGTTTTTCCATAATGTTTTTACGCACATACGAAGTCGTTCAGCAACTTGCACAACCCGAGAGTTATATGAGCCAGATGTACTGGACGGCCAATGTTTTCGACTATCAGTTGTGTAGGGATGGTCTATAGTTTCACTTGAGTGCGAATTTAATTTTTATAATTTATTGCAAATAAATCCTATAATATTCTATCATTACGTATATTATTTTAATGAGCAACACTAGAATAGAACCATTCTGAAGGGACCAATTCTTCTTATAATTCTTTTTCCCATTACCATTTGAGTTATACGGATCGAAATCCCGTAACTTTCACATTTTGTTCACACTTGCTCAAGTGTACCAGTGGATCATGATTTTAAGTTATACTGTTAAATTAGAGACTAATTTGTAAACCACTTCTCCCTTTAACATTACCACGTTTAAAATGGGCGCATTCATAAGACACTCGAATTAAAATTCTTGTTACCTATATTAAATCAATTAGTATTCTGAAATCGTAATAGTAACATTATCTGGTTATCCCCTTCTTCAGGTCATACCATCCATCCAGAATTTTACATAGCAAGATGATGCCGTGGCAACATATTGGACCACGAATTTTCGCAAAACGTTGCTTTTGACGATAAGTTTTCTTGGGTTACTACATATTCTTCCGCTATTGGGTTCCATTAATTTCCGTCTTCACCTCGCTTCACGCATAGCGAGGGCAGCGTTGGCGAAGTGGCTAGGCTACTCTCCTCCCACCTGGGCGAAATGGGTTCGACTATCTGCGGGATCGCTCCCGGGATTTTCGCACGTAGGAATGGTGCCGGACGATGCCGCTGGTCGGCAAGTTTTCTCGGGAATCTCCCGTTTCCCCCTGCCATTGTATGTATTCCGGTGCCGCTCCATACTCACCTCACTTCACCGTCATCGGCTCTCAAGATCTTGATGATAAGAGCTGCCCGGATCTCTCTACTCTCCACTTCACAAACAGTGGCGCTTGAGGTATGTAGACTCCATCTCTCTCCATCTCTCTCTCTCTCTCTGTCTTTCTTTCTATCTTTTTTGGTAAAAGGAAAGAGTCTACAAGTATATGAAATGATGGTGTTGTTGAAAAAGGTGTCTTGTTAACTTCAACGTCATACAAATATATACTTCGACTAGCGAATCTGACGGTAGAAAGATACGTGACGGAAAGCCACGAAATTCAGGAAAACGCTCATCAATAACAAGTCAAACTGCCCTTGATCGTTCTGACGTTGGAAAGAAAACTTCCCCAAGAACGATTTTTGATAGATAGTTTCAGTTGGGCGAAGTTACGTCAGAGTAACACATAAAGATGTAACAAAATTACCCCCTAGAAAGCAATTTACACATTCACTCGACGTCACCGGTGCCTTAATATATATAGTCTATTCGCGGTTTCTTCGCACTTTTTGAATCACAACCTTTTAAAATAACCCCATGTATCCCAAGCGTTATGATTGATTAAATAGAACTTTTACTTATATTTTATCTATACATTATAATATTTCGTTTATAATTAATATGAATAAAAAAGGAAGAACATACGTATGTTGGTAATGCCTATAAGCTGTTCACCGCAAAGTGAGCAGTTATTGAAGCCCTCTCATTCGGAATAATAGTCAATAAATATATTTTATTGTAGTCTTAGGCGATAAATGTCGGGACTGGTGAAATATTTGCACTGTGTTTATTACTTACATGGTAATATTAATTTTAAAAAGTGGCGGAAGGATAAAAATTGCTGATAGGAAAAATGTATCTAGGGCCTCAAAAGTACTCACTTTGCCGTGAACAGCCTATAGCAATAAATAATTCTTATGAAAAATTGTATTACAATAAGCCCACACGAATGCGGTGCGCTGTCCCTTTATTGTAATTTTCAAGACTCGGTTAAGCTTAGTTTGCATGAAACGGAGAAACTCGCCGCAAGTAGAACTTCGCCAGGGTTTCAGAAAAGTGTGAAGTAACCTTAAATCACCTGTATCTGTTATGGGTGCACAGTGGACAAATATTTATCTTCCCACGGCGTCGCCAGTTTCAGCCGGACGGAAAGAAAGTTCTGGGTCGATGGGACGGGATATTTTCGCGAAATTGTTTGCACCAGGAGGGCGATATGAAGGTCGGAGGATAACGCGGGGCTAGCCAGAGTAATGACAGGATGTGGCAGCTGGCGGAAGTGAGTCTCGGAGGGGGTTCGAGGAGCGGAAGTTGCTCGCCATTCGCCACTACTATTCGTCCAATAGTGTGGTGGGGGGGGGGGGTGAAAGAGAAGAGAAGTGTACAGGCCGTGTTTGTCCTGTAAACAGACCAACAATAGAGGTGGATCAAACAATTACTTTCATGTAACGAGTTCCATCGTTCCAGTTTCAAGTAAGTAACATGCCCCAGTGAGGCAGGATGTACGACGACTCGTCACGTCCATCCGTACGTCAGTCACGTGACCGACAGCCAATCAGAGATGGCCATTAATTCTATCCGTTCGTCAGTCAAAATTTCGGCAAATTTTTAACTTTTCGCGGACGAACGGATAAAATTACAGCCTCTAAACCTGCATGTTTTGTTACTCGTTAATTCCGTGTTCTTTAGAAGGCTGTGTGGTGAGTGCAGTGTTTTGTGTTTCTTCTCTTTTGTTTTCACACAATTGTTTAAGTAGATGTCTAATGCGGGACCTGGCGCACCCCAAGTTTTCCGCAATTTCCACCTAAAGTACCAGAAAAATGTAACATTAACTACTTCCCTTTACTTTTAACGAAAGTACAAGGAAAAATTCAAAATTCAAAATCTGAAAATCGATGAAAAAACTATCAAAATCATCAAATTTAAGCTAAAAATCAAGCACATTTCTAGTTTTCAATCTGCTTTTTCATGTTTCTAGAAACAACAATTTTCAATTTAAAAAATAAGCAATTTTCATCGAAAATCAAGCAATTTAAGCCCAAAATCAAGCAAATTGTACGATATTTCACAAAAATGGCGTACAAAACTTTTCATATTCTAAAACCAAGCAATTTTCATCTATTTTAGCCCAAAATCAAGCAAATTGAAGCTAAATATCAGATGAAATATCTTCTCTTTCATTATAGATTACATTCGAAGCTCTACTAATTTTTTAAAAACTTCTTCTATTTGCTCTATATTTTCACCTATTTCTCGAAGTTCTTATTTATCGTCAATTTTTTCTAAGACCGTCAATTGTAAGTTTTGTAGATTTGAACGAAATTTGTAAACTATATTTTTAAGATCTTCAGGTGCATTATCTAATCTATAGGAAGGGATTTTTGAACAACCATCTCATTTCAATATATTATTCAAACTACAGGACAACATTTTAATTATAAAGAAATTTATTTATTTAGAATTATGAAAACGACTTTTTATTTCATCAAATAATTATTCTATATTTCTAAAAAATTCGTAAAACTTTTAAATGTAACCACTCAACTATAAGTCTAAAATATTGTATTAAAATATCGAAACATTTTGTTGATATTTCCATTTAATAATATTAGAATTTTATTAATGTTCAGTAATCCTTTCTTTCATATAATCATAAGTAAGATTTCTTTTATTAATTAGAACAACATTACAAACTGTACCTGCTTCAACTTTTTCATTAAAATCAACACTAATTTTTATATTTGTTTTTTTTTCTTTAACTACAGTATTTTTTCAATATAAACAATCTATAACATATAATGGTCTTTGCCCCCAAAATGAATAG
Source organism: Dryococelus australis (assembly GCA_029891345.1). Classification (NCBI taxonomy): domain Eukaryota; kingdom Metazoa; phylum Arthropoda; class Insecta; order Phasmatodea; family Phasmatidae; genus Dryococelus; species Dryococelus australis. The sequence goes on along the minus strand of CM057002.1, from coordinate 29,242,108 downwards.
TAATTAATATCACCATCTAAGTTTACAGTTGGTTTATAATAAAGTTCATTATTTCTATAGTTGGTATCTAATTTGGTTTTTAAATTTCTAGAATCATTATAAGCAGGAAATTGTTTAAGACAAACACTGTCTTTAATGTCTAGATTTCAGTTTTCTTTACGAAAAATGTATTTTCTACCATTTTCAACATAAATATTCTTCACATTACAATGATCACATATAGTAGCTTGTTTATGCTGTTCAGCACGATTTCTTCTATTAGGTTGAAAACCTACAATTACAAAATCAGGCATATCAAATTTTAAATTATTAAACTGATATTTTAAATCAATGTTAAAAACAGTTGTTCCATCAGGAACTTATTTTCTAAAAATTGCCAATAATAAAAACTAATAGATATTTTTGGATCTTTGTATATTTTTTCTTTAATTGCAATGGCGGTGATAGATTCATATTCCACAATAGGCCACAAAATTTCTAATTTTTCAATAAAAATTTTACCAGGATCAGGACGATATTTCGAAACTTTATTACCTTTATCTAAAGTTTCGCAAAGAAATAAACAGTTGTTATAAGATGAATTACGAAAAAAAAAGGTAATTTTATAGCCACCTTTCCATTAAACTTCATAGTTATCACGAATAAAACCATACAGATATCTAAGAGGATAAATTGTTTCATTTGTTTTAACACAAGAAACAGTTTTAACTTATTTTGTCATTTTTTCACTAGAAGCAGATTTATCTCGATACAGATTATCAACACCATTAAATTCTAAATAATTTTGTTCACTTGGTGATCTTGATAAAGCATGCATCATTGTTGATGTTATATCTGGATTATCAACAGCTTCAAAAATATTTCCATGTTTTGAAACTGTACTCTAGAAAACCGAAAAGGAAGAAAATTTGAAGAAAAAAAACATCAATATTATCCGATTCAACATAATTTGCCTCAACTCCAACCATATCTCTCTTTAGTAGACTAAATTGCTTACAAACAATAGCGTTATTTAAAAAAGAAACTCCATCTCCTATAGGTATATCTAATTCAATTATATTATTTTTAACATTTAAATTCCCCCTAGTTTGATCAGTTGGGGGGAAAGTTTGTCTCTGAAACTCTCAATAATTTTATAACTCATTTATAAGAAAAACATTGCTATATAAATGAATGAATGAAAGGGAGTTTCTCGAATTAAATTACTCATTGAAAGATACAAAAAAAAAGTGTCATGAAAAAAATAAGAAGAAAGAGCAACCATTAATCTACAAATTACGAATTATTGGTAAAAAAAAGTAGAAAAAGTAGGTGAAGAAAATAAAAATTTAATAACAACACTAGTTCCTGTAGCAGCAAATAATTCCGATTATCCACTAACACCAGAAGATACATCGTTTGAAACAGCAAATGGGCATTTTACCCTTAAAAAGTACCACGCTTGATTCCACTATAAATCTCGATAAGGAAATTTCAAAAAGGATAAATGTTATTGATACTCAATATGGTTTATGTGCAGAACGACAATATTATTGCATAGGTAATACACAAGTAAAAATAGACGATGTTAAAAAATCCGTTAAAAAAAAGAATTAACGGAAAGGCTTTCTAATTTATTAACAAAAGAAAAAGAAGATCTTAAGAATGATTTCCCTGATAATGACTATGAAAACTAGACGAAAATTGTTTTAGATACCAATGTTGCATTCCAAGAAAGAAAATAAACCCGAATAGAAGTTGGAAATAAAGATAGATAATTGGACCAATTTATCATAACTATATAAAATAATCACATTCAAGAACAGCAAAAAATACACCAGAAAGAATGATTTCTCCAAGAACTCCTAGATCTGGATAAGGTACTAAAAATACAATAATTTACCAAAATAATATGTCTGGATAGATGATGTTAGAAAATTGGTTAATATATGATTAGTTATTCATGGTGAAGAAAATGCTGGAAATAAAAATTACTATAATGAAAAAGTAAACATAATGAATATGGTAAAAACAATAAATTTTCTAATTTTGTTGTTAGTAATCCAAAAGGAATTCCTATCTTATAAGAGTTTTAAATGTAATTCCTCATTCATTTCGGAACTCTGAACATCATGGTAAAGGTGTGATAAATTGGGCACTAAACAATTTAAATTTACCCGAAATGTATTTGCCAGGGTATAATTATTGTGGACCATTTACAAAATTGAATGAAAGACTATAAAGAGGAGACACAGGAATAAACAAATTAGCTGAAGCATGCAAATATCACGATATTACATATAGAGACCACAAAGTTTTAGAATCTAGTTATAATGCTGATAAAATTATACAAAAAGAAGCAAAAGAAATTATGTTAGATAAAAATACTCCAATTGGGGAAAAAATTGCATCTGCTGCTGTTGCTTCAACTATGTTTACAAATAAAATTTTTTATTGATTTTTATTGCTTTATTGATTTTATATCTACTTATAGACGAAGAAAACAAATATAACTTTCGACATTCCTTTTGAGGAATTAAAAGATTTGGGTATAGATAAATTTCTAACAAAATATCAAATTGAAAGAAAAAATAAAAAAATAAACGAAGGTAAATTTTCAAACAAACTTTATCACTACCAACAGTTAAAAAGATGGCCAAAGAAAAATCTGGAACTGGTTTACACCATGGAGGAATTATTCCTATTATACTTGCTGCTTTAGGTACACTTGGCGCCTTAGCTGGAGGAGCTAGTGCAATTTACAATTCTGTTGAACAAACGAGAAAAAATAAAAAAGAATTACAAAAACGACAGAGACACAATTAGGCAATGGTAAATAATGCAGGAAGTGGTTTAGTTGCAAAAAAGAAGGGAAGACAAAAAAAGATATATATATATATATATATATATATATATATATATATATATATATATATATATATATATATATATATATATATATATATATATATATAGCCACTATCTAATATCGATATTGAAAAAAAAGAAAAATTATTAAATATAAAAAATTTCAGATATATTTATATGATTGATGAATTACCAAAAATACGCACAAATATAAATGTGCTGTGGTTAATTTCGACATTTCATCAAGTCTTGGAACTCATTTTAAGAAAATAATTATGTTTACTATTTTGATTCATTTGGAGGCAATATTCTACCAATTTAATTAATTATTTCAAAACCATAAATGTTTATTACAGTGATGATCGAATTAAGAATTTTAATTCAGTTATTTGTGGACATCTATGTTTAATTGTATTACAAATTTCTTCGAAAAATTTTAAGTTTAACAATATAATTTCTTTGTTTTTAAATGAAAGATATATTTGAAAAACCATTAATCAAATCTTTAAATAAAACTTTTGACACTAGTGCTTATACTTTTAAAAATATGTTGATTTAAAATACAAAACTATTGCTTCTGATTATGCTTTAAAAACATATGTAGATTCACAATGCATTTCGGGTGTTTTTGATTTACAAAGTAAACTAAGCACATGCTTTGATTATAGAAAATCTTATGTTTCTTTTTTAGTCATAGACTTGTTAATATATACTATCCTAGAGACGATAAAGATGCAGTCAATAAAAGATTTTTTAAAAAACAAATAGCCGATTATGATTCAAAAGAAGATATACATTTACAATTCAGAAATACTCTTTCTGATTATATAAAACGAATAAATAATGCAAAGCAGGCACTAGAAAAGGACATAGATTCGAAATATAAAACTATTTTTTCTGACTGCGCTTTAAAAAATAAAGACGTAGAGTCATGATACAATACTAGTGTTTCTGAGTTAAACATATATAGAATCAAAATACAATCTCATTATTACCGCTTTACAAGATCAACTTAGTAAAGTTTTTGTTTAGACAAAAGATTATGTTTCTCTACAAAATCGTAGAATTAATAATATGGCTGATTCTATTGATGGAAAAGATGCTATCAATGAAGGATTTAATAAAATTAATAGGTGATAAATTACAAGATTTAAACAAATCAGTTTTGAATTATTGTGATACACTTGGTAACTCAAAAGTTGAAAAATGTAAAGAAGTTTCAAATAAAGAATTAGATGTTAAATTACAAAATTGATACCAATCAGTTTCGAATTATTGTGATATGCAGGTTAACCTGAAAGTTGAAAAAACCAAAGAGGCTGTTTATCAAGAAACAGATCTAAAGTGGGACAAAAATAAGAATGTTTTTCAATTTGATAATCATACACCTTTCTTTTCTTTTTTGATGGACTGCATTGTTTATAAAATAACAATTTTACCTGATAATTTTTTACCTGGTGATGCTATGAGAGTTATTATGGAAATTAACCAAACATATTACAGTAAGCCTTTTGATGTTAAAAACTGTAACAATTTAACTTTTAAAATAAAAATAAAAATGATATATGAATTTGCTGATGGTACACTTATAATGATAGGAATACTCGTAAATTTTAAAATTAATAAAATTTTTATTCTTATTAAATGGAGAATACTTGGTGCTTGAAGTACAAGAAAGTCACCAAAATAATAATATAAAAATTGAAAATACTAAAAATGGGCGATTAGTTCGGAGAAGTGTATGCTAGATAAGTAATTCTAAAAAAAAATCAACATTTCTAAAAAAAAAAAAAAAAAAAAAATTGCTCAATGTAAGAGAAGGAATTATCAATGAATTATATAAACCTGCACAAAAGAAATCCCAAGAAGAAAAGTAATTTCAATTAGTATTTATGATTTATGGCAAATCAATCTTGTTGAAATGGACACTGGCAATTTAAAAGGCCTTTCACATATAAATAATAGATATAAATATATTATGACAATTGTTGATGTTTTCTCAATATATGCATTTGCTATATCAATTAAATATAAAGCAGCCAAGAATGTCGCAAGTGCTTTAGAATCTACATTAGTTAAAAGAAAACTGCATAATATTCAAAGTGATAATGGATCAGAATGTTATAATCAAGTATTTAAAGAACTTATGCATAAATATAACTTCAATCATTATACTACCTTCAGTCAACTTAAAGCTTACTGTTTAGAAAGATATAATCCTACAATGAAGAACAGAATGTGGGAGAAATTTGATTTAAATGGAAAACACAAATGGCTAAATACATTAGATGATTTAGTTAAAGAATACAACAATACCAAACATAGAACCATTGGTATGAAACCAATTAAAGTAAGTAAGGCCAATGAAAAGACTTAATGCAAACATATTTTGTAGACATGTTTCCTAAACCGGAATACAAGGTTGGCGATATTGTTCGTGTAAGCAAGAGTAAATGAATCTTTGAAAAGTGTAATACAGCTAATTGGACAACAGATTTATTTACCATTTTTGAGGTTTTATGTAATGATGTGCCAACTTACAAACTAAAGATGACAATAGAAAATAAATAAAGAGTAGTTTTTATCAATATGAAATTATGAAAACAGACTATCCAAATTAATATTCGATTGAAAAATTCTTAAAAACTAAAGATGATAAAATATATGTTTAATGGCTGGGTTTTGATAACTTGTATAGCTATTGGATTAATAAAACAGGTATTTTGTAAACTTATATATTTTTCTGTAAGGATCGCAGTCATGTAGGATCACAGTTGTGCAGGATCATTGATTGTGCAGGATCTTCAATTGTGCAGGATCACAGTCATGCAGGATTATGATCATGGAGGCTAATAATTTCAAGCGCAACATAAAAAGCATTTTTAACACTCGTTTAATGTACATCAAATGTGTTCAACATTCGTTCATTCAAAATTTGTTCATCATTCATTCTTTGTTCATTCATTGTTCGTTCAACATTCGTTCACCATTTGTTCATCATTCATTCATCATTCGTTAAATGCACATTTCACCTATGGTGAGCATTTTATTTTTTAAAATTGCAAAAGGTTTACGATCAACTTAATGCAGTGACAGGGACCAGTTTATTTTTATGGGTTTAGAGATATCTCAATCATCCCAGTGACCCAATTTTTATATTTTCTGGCCTCAAATAGCACCATCAAAACTCAGTTTGGAGAAACCCCTCACTTCACCACTGGCTGGTCATTTTTTTAGTGTAGAAGTGGTGTTTTTTTATTTTTATTTCTTATGGCAAACCTTATCATATATCACTATATGAGAACACTCCAGCTTATACATTTGTTATAGAAGTGTAGAGTGGAGAACATTTTTTGTGAAGCTTGAGGGTACCATTTTTATTTGCATCAATACTTATGCATTGCTATATGAGCAAGAGCAAGGTTATTTTGGCTCAAATTTTGAATGATTTGGTGATAATCTAATAGTGCAAATATGGGTGCCTCATATTCACACTATTAAATGATCTCCTCAGACTGGGAATCGAACCCACGACCTTCGCATTCGAAATCAAATGCCTTGCTGCTGAGCCGAAGCAACAATTAAAAGTCTTTATGTGGTGAGATGCGGCGAGCTGGAAGCCTGTGTTATCAAGAGTCATGCAGAGTGTTCGCCTCGTGGATACTAGATGTCGACACAATTGTGATAACACCCTTCCTACACCGGAGAGAGCTCGCTGTCATCGCAGACAAGGAAAAACTCGTGTCGATGCAGAGTGCCCTTCAGATTCGCTTTTTTCCTGCTGCCAGTAAGATAGTGTGCTCATCACTGAAGTAGATAAATGATTTTCTTATACAATTCACAAGACAAAGTTAGAATATAAAATTTTATATTTGATTTCTGTACTTCCCTTCCCTCATTTTTCTTCTGAAATCCATTGTGATAAAACCAAAATCTTCATCCCAGCACTTTGCACAAAGCTTTTTGAATTTATCAAAGTCATTTCCATCAACAAAATCATTATGAATATGACTTAAATTTGTATTATTTTGTCGAAATATGCATAAAAAGTTTGCATTACCCCTTACTAATTGTTTTGGTACTTTTGAATATGTTTGTGTCAAATAAAATACATCAACATTTTATGTCTTTCCATAGTAAAATATTCGTGGACGACATCCTGGTTTTCTAAAATGACATCAAATACAATTAGAGATAAGCTTTCACACTGATCTAAAGGAATCATTTCATTATTATTATTTAACAGTATGCCATTTTTTCTTTAACTCTTTGGATAACACATCAAAGTCATTTTGTAACTGAATATATTTTGGTTGATTTAAACTTTTTGAGCAAATATGCAATTTATTAAAATTTTGCCATTGTGGCTTATAAATCAAATTGATCATTAAATTTAACTTGCCGCGATTACTGGGCCCAACAATAATTGCTCTAATGTCATCAGGCAATAGTTCGCCATTCTTTTTTTCGTTGTATCCCCTTCGGAAATTAAAACACCATCACCCAATCGACTTTTTTCATTTAATATGATAATTTTTGTAACATATGGAGAATAAAGTATTTAAGGTAACAAACAACAGTTTTATACTAAAGAAGAAACTTCAATATAAAATATTTCATAAAGTTAAATCGATTGCATTGATTAGTTTTCATGCAAAATTTTAAACACCAAATATAGACAATACTATAATGACATTTGAAAAAATTGAGTGATGTGGTTGATAAGAATGAAGTTATCACTATTACTAGGCACCAGTGCGATCTTGAATCTTTAAAAGAAGCTATAAATTCAAAAGATCCATTTTCAACAAATAACATTGAATTGACAGCAGACAATGTGAAAAACAGAATATCGATTAAATATAAGGTTGATATTAAATTTGACGACTGGTTGTCGTATATTCTTGGCTTTGAGAGAAATAAAACTATAGAAAAAGACGAAAATGTCTTTGGCACTAAGTTACTTAATTTTCAGTAATTTAAAATAATAAATGTTCATTGTAATTTGGCATATGGAATGTTCATAAAGTAAAACGAATCTAATGATTTATAAATAGATATCATTGCTAGTTTTTTACCAAAAAAGTTTGGTTTTAGGGATTATGTTAATTATGAGTCCGCATATCCTATTTTTTATAGAATCAATAATGAACGATTTAATCACATTGTTCTAGAAATTAGGGATGAAAATGGTAAACTGATTGATTTTGATGGTGCTGATATTGACATTGTTTTAGAGATTAAATACATTTAAAATATAATATCGAAATTAATTAGAAATTATACATTTTGATGCCATATTGCAATATATCTCTTTTATTTTCTAATATTTTAATTTTGTCATCATAAAGACTTAATGCAATTTTTTAACTTCTACTGTATATATTTCGTGCTTTTAGCTCATTAAATTCATTTTTCGATTATATATATTTTCTCTTTAAACAAACAATTTTTATAGACGTCAAATGTAATTCTCTTGCTAACAACACACTTTGTTACACCTTTTGATATTTTTTTATATTTATTTTCAACTCTATATGAATACATTTTTGCTCCTAAACCAACCAGTTCTTTCTTTATTTTCTCATTGCATTCGTCTTTTATCTTACCCTATAACTTTCTTGTTTATTTGTGGCATGTTATAGATATTGTCATTTGAATAATCACTTGTAACAAATTTCATATCTTCATACCTTCATAAAAATCTTCGATTTTTTTATATAAATGTAGGAATCAGTATCTTGACAGCATATTTCAATGTTATCACAATATTATGGTTTCATTACTTTATAATGGAAATCATACATCAATTCTTTTGATATGTCTAAAATTGGCATGTCAACATAAATAGACTTATTAAATGTTACACTTGTTTTATTCATATGTATGGCCGCAAGATTCTCATTAAATATTGTATCGGACTGATCAAACGCCAATATTCTATGCATTTTAGTATGTTTTAAACCATTATTTAAACACTGTTTCAAATTATGATAGTGGATTACATACTTTTGTTTATTATCTAAAGTTGTTAATAATTTATATTGATTTGTTCCTGGAACTACATTATTTTCTGGACAGAATGGCAGAACTGTATATTATTAATATAGTTCTTGTGGAACTATATTAATTAGTCTAAATCAACTTCTCATCTATAACCATAATCAGAATCATCCTCCAAATATAATATTTTAATAATAAAAAACATGTATTTTAAATTCTTATTTTATTATTTTTAAATTATTTTTATTTTATTACTTTAATTTTATTATTTTAATGTTGTTATTTTAATTTTACTATTGTTTTTGATTTATTGCTATTTATATTTTATTATTTTAATTTTTTATGTTATTATTATTTAAATTTTTATTTAACTAAAATAAATTTGCTTGTTATTATAATTTGTTTCCTTTTAAATAAACACAAAAATGGAATCGCTGCTCAACAAGTTGAACTATTCATTTGAATTGACTAAACTACATGACCAAGAAAAAACGTATGCTGCTACCGAATTTAAATTATACGAAACTAAATTCGGGAAAAAATATTCATTGTAGTCTAGGTGGTAAATATAAAACTACTTTACCAGATCATTATGTAAATATACTTGATAAAAACGCTTTAGAATTAATAAATGAGAAACAAGTTTTTATAACGTATAAAGGTTTAAGAAACCTATGCATGATTTAGAATTATGTTAAAAATGTAAATATTCTGTTATTTTTAATCTATCAATTATCTTTTTTTAATATTTCATCTGATTTTTAACCTTAAATTTGCTTGTTTTTAGCTTTTTTTTTTTTTTTTTTTAATGAAAAATCCGAACTCGTATTTTACAAAATAGTAATTTTGCTTGATTTTTGGGTAAAAATTACTTGATTTTCAATGAAAATTGCTTGTTTTTTTAATTGAAAATTGTCGTTACTAGAAACATGAAAAAGCAGCTTGGAAACGAGAAATTTGCTTGACTTTAGCTTAAATTTGATTGATTTTGATTGTCTTTTCATCGAATTTCAGATTTTGAGTTTTAAATTTTTTTCTTGTGCTTTCATTAAAAATAACGGGAAATAGTTAATGTTACTTTTTCGTGTACTTTTGGTGGAATTTGCCGGATATAGTCAGGTGCGCCAGGTCCCGCATTATACATCTACTAGTATATGTAACTGTAAAATTAAATTAACTTACATTTTTCCTGAAGATTTACTTATAATTACGTTTGGAAACACAACCTCTTTATGTGCAATAGTAAAAATAATAAAATTATGCTTTATATATTATTACATTTTTTACATCGATAAATTACCGTTACATACGTGTATGGTTGTTTCTGGTACTTAGCAACAGAATACCGCAAAAGATTTTTCACTGTTTGTGGAGAATTTCTTCCTATTTGTAAACAGTTTTGTTTTTATTTGTTTGCAGAAATGAACTTTCGACGGACTTTTGGTTGTAAACATAGACTAAAGATGAGGTAGACCGTTTATTTGTCTTCTCCGCATGTACCCAACACTGACCTACTCCAAAAGAACACAACTGTCAAAGTCACATGGTCAACAGTGATGAACGTGTTTGTTTATATCTTAATTTGTACATGACAAGCACTATCATATTAACAAAATACTTTTACTGATTTGAATTAAGTCAAACTGCATTACAAATTAGTTAGACGAACTTATAGTAACATCTCTAAACATTTGTTTACAAATCAGTTCCCTAACCTAAAATCCAAACCACGCCATTTTCGCTAGACGTGTAGGTAGAAAGGCAGTTCAATGTTGGGACACGGAGATTGGTTGTGCGCAGCCAGCGATATCGGTCTACCTCATCTTTAGTCTATTGTTGTAAATCGCTCGGCTGGGAGACGGACGAACGTATGAAGGACGGACCCGGCAGGCATCTGTAAATCCCGCCTAACATGTAATTTTTGTAACTGGTTGCTCAGACTAAAGCTGAGGTAGACCGATCTCGCTGGCTGCGCACAGCCAGTCTCCGTGTTCCAAAATGTATAGGCTGTTCACGGTAAAGTGAGCACTTTTTAAGGCCCTTCTAAATTTTTGCTTTCACCCTAATTCTATCTTTCTGCTGCTTTTTAATATAAACATTGCAATGCGACCAATAAACACAGTGTATGCATTTCACCACTCTTAAAAGTTAACACCTAAGGCAGCAATAAGGTGTATTTATTTGCAGGTAATGCCTGTTGGAAGGGCCTTAAAAAGTGCTTACTTTACCGTGAATAGCCTATAACTGCTTTTCTGCCAATACAACTACCAAACAATGGCGTGGGTTGGATTTGATGTCAGCAAACAAGTGCTTCGAGATGTTTTTATACTTCCCCTAGCCAATTTTGAATGCAGTATTTTTATCATGTAAAAGTGTTTGTCTTTTTAAAACTAAGATATAAACTAACACGTTTAATCACTGTTGACCGTGTCACTTTGTTGATTTTTTCTTTTGGCGTACGTCAATGTTGGGTACATGCGCAGAACACGAATAAGCCGTCTATCTCATCTTTAGTCTATGGTTATTGTGAAACTTCTCTCGCTGTTCCGACGTTACTGGATATGACGATTACGTTGTTCAATATTCCAAAGCTTGGCGTTCCAAGAAATAACGTTTGCGCCTGCGCACAGTTGCAAGCCGAGGCGTTCCAAAAATACCTTTTACGTATGCTCAGTCGTCAATCGTTGGTTGAAGTCAGGCGTCCCACCACGTTCCAAAAAATATCGGCATAAACAATGGAACGCTTAAAGCTGGTTTCACAATTGTGCGTTGCGATGAGCGGTAGCCAATCAGGATGAAGCAGATTCCGTCGCAGCGCGTCGGCGTCGATTGCGTTGCGCGAAATTCTTGAGTTGCGATTGTCGGCGCCAGTCAGAAAAAGTGTTTGTTTAACAGATAATGAAAATAACTATTTTTTTTTTTTAACAGTTTGAAAACGACGATCACGTTTACGCCGACGATTTCGTATGCGTAGTTATACTATTGCTGCGTGGGTGTGCAAAATAGAAGACAACGCTTCTTATAGATATGGACAGTAAAATAATATTCTTTTATTAACATCGGAATAATTAGCCTTCGTGTTATTATGTTTAGTTCCCGATAGATTTCGTCGCACATCGCGTTTGTACTGCCGTGTTTTTATCTTCTACCACCTAAAAACATACAGTTTCAACTTTACGTGTGTCTTTTGTTGCATTCGCGAGATCTGAAAATGTAATTTACATCCTTAAACTAGACAGCAGCGCCATCTCGGGCGACGTCCGTCGTCGGCAGATCGTCGCATAATTGCGAAACAGCAAGTATGTCTCGTCGCATCGCAACGCATCGCACTATTGTGGAGCAAGCTTTACTCGTGTAACGCGTTTCCCAATTGCAACAGTTTATCGTAACTGTCGCATTAAATGACACTTCCCTCGCTAGCCAATAACAGCACTGGGTACGGAGGGTACGACTCCCAGAGATGCGAGGCACGACCGCCCTCCGGGAGCGTTCTTCTCCCCGAGTTTCAGGCGGAGGAGCGCGGCAGCAATAAGAGCGACGCTGCCGCGATCGTCAAGTTCGATATCGCCACTAAGCGCAAGGCTATGAACTGACGCGCAGTGTTCTCGTCGCGCTGCGTGTGCCCACGCTGTGATAAAATCGAATAAAACATTTGTTTGTTTAGGGCCAAATATATATCTAGTTGCCCTAACAAAATATATTGTCGAGGGAACAAAATTTGAAAAGCAACAAAGTTACTTTTGTTTGTCTAGCAAAATATATGTGTTTGAATAAACGAAATCTCTGCGTAGGGCCAAAAAAATTTAGACTGTCGACTAAATATTGTGTTGAATCAACTGTGTATATTTGTTTGGCCACTCATTCGACTGCCTTCGTTCGAAAATACAGCTCGAGAGATTGTTTATCTTTTTGTGACAATTGGGATAGTAACCGTGTTTATTACTTCATCTATTGATGCTTACCTTCGTATAAGCACATTAATAAAACAATGCAACGAGAAACTGACAAGTAAAGCTGTAAAACTTGAAATATTTATTTTCACATGTTGCGCAATATTTGCAGTACATCGTTTTAAATTCTTTTCACTATCAGTTGCCATATTAGCTGAGATTACTAAGTCGTGGCGCTCGGACTCCGGTAATCTAAGTTCGAAACTCGGTCGAACTTGTAGAATTTCTTTATATCGGCCCAAAATGTTTAATGTACGTGTAGCCAGACAAATCTTTAGTTGCACCAACGAAATCTTGCAGTTTAAGGCAACCGAATGAGAACAACAAAATAATTTGGTTTCAGCAACACAATATTTCACTGCCCCTATGTAAATAGATTGGCTGCATCAAACAAATCTTGTTTGATTCAACAAAACTTTTTTTCTTGGTGTATGGGACTTTCAGCGTCGAGCCTAATATTTTATTGGTGGAAAGTCTGAAGGAAGTTTCAATGCAGGGCCCTTCAGTAGTTTTGTATACATCTTATGAGTATATTTTGGGATATAGAGCTTAGAAGATGCCGTTTTTAGCAGTTTTTTTTTGGAGTGGTATGTAATGGTGTTTAAAACGTGCATGACATCTTTAAAGCACTCAACAGCTCTCGTCTGTAGCGTGTGCTATTTACTCAGATGAGTACATTGGACGCATGTTTAATATATTCGCAGGAAGACTTGAATTACTAACACTCTGAAACGCAGTTCACGATAGCAGGTATGCGGGGAAATTAAGTCACCCTCCTTTACCTCATTTAACCCTTTTAGGACGGAGCAAAGTTATAGGACAAGACTGAAGTGAGTTGCTTGTATTCTCCACTAAAGCTATACAAGTTGTGCTGGTCTGTGTATTTATATTTACCAGTGTCCTGTTGGTTCTGGCTACACACCACACGCTTATATTGTACTCTGCGACGTTTATTATTGGCTAGCCATCGGCCAATGATGTCGCGCGTTGACTGTGTACCAATTAATGTGTCGCTACAGATGTAACACGTTTCACAATCCTTCGTGCTCATTTGAGAAATTATTTTAAAAAGCACTGGATATACTTACAAATTAAAAGGTTGATCAGTTACAATTTTTGTCTCAGATTCCAAACGTCCAGCGAAACAGTAGGTAAAACTATCAAAGTGTTAGTTTTATAGTCAAGCGAAAATAAATTTGTATGTAAACGTATTCCCGTGTGTATGCGTACATACTCCTCAAAGGGTTAATTGCTCTCCATGCGTCACTAGGGGTTGTGAGGGGAGTACGTTCCCCCCCCCCCTCCCTCCTGCCCCAACACTACGCTTTTAATACCTCAGGCGACACAGGAATTGTATTTGTCCCCCCCCCCCTGACAACGGGAGTACACGGCAGAGAGCACAAACACCACACATAAAGCGGTTTTCGCGATTGAGCGACGCGACGAGCTGCTCCAGCCATTCCCAGAGCTCTGACACTGGCGCCGGGCGCCGAGAGCATCCCACGAGCGACTAACATTGGTTTTGACGCTCGCCGCCAGCGACGGGGAATAAGAAGAATAACACTTCTGTGCTTCATAGCAAACAGTTGAGAAGCTGAGGCAAAGAACAAATAAAAAATATACACAGTAAACGGTTTGCAGAGATACTCATTTTTTCTACGTTTAGAAAAGCAAAAGTATAATGTATTCCGCTGCCTGGATATTCGTTCACGTCCTAAAAACGGCAGTTAAAATTTTAATACATTACTTTAATGGACGGAAAGTGTGTATCATAAAAAAAATAACAGTTTTATTACGTAAGTGGCAAAAAAATTCACTACCGTTCGTTCGCTTTCAGCATTTCATGGCGAGCTTCTTTGCAGATAAACAGATCGCAGCGACAGAACATCGCCTGCATCGTCAAACGCGACGCGCCGCTCTATTGTGAAAACGTGAACTTGGGAGCGTCGAGGTGTTATTGTACACATTTAGAAAACTGCTGTATTACGTGAGCTGGAAAGAAGTGTTTGTCCTCCGTACAATTTATCATCTCCACGTTTGATTTAAATCCCAGTAAATAAAAATATATATAAATGTAATTTTGCTGAACACAAACTTTTCTGTTGTTTGATAACTTAAAATAAACAAAACGATTGGAAAGTTCACTGAGAAATGCATTTTTAATTCGTACTAAAATGTGATTAGCTAAACTAATTTTTGAAACATTAGGGGCTGCCACGTAAACGTATACAAAAATATTTTCTTACATCCAAATTTTTTAGGTGGGCTACTTTGTACGAACGTTATTTCTTGGAACGCCAAGCTTTGGAACATTAAAGTAATCGTTATTTCCCGGAACGTCGGAACAAGCGATAAATGTTTCAGAGTAACCTGTTTCAAAAATAACATGTTAGTTAAATGTGTTACTTACTTGGAACTGGAAAGATTGATCGCGTTACGTGAAAGTAACTGTTTGGCCCATACCAACTGCGAAAGCCTGGGTGAGATTTATATCATCCCAGCCCTGGCCGTGGGGACGACAGGCGCCCTTGGGAAACGACGCCAGAGCGTCGTTCGAGGTCTTCGGGAGGGGGGGGGGGGGCGTGGGACGACAATCCAAACCCCGGCCAGTCGGACGTCCACGTCGACCGGAAGTGGATGCCGGAAACGACTGCACCGATCACGGAAAAGCTAGTATGTGGGCGAGCTTCCTCGACTAGGTCAGCGGAACAAGACCACCGATCACAGTTAACAAAAATAGAAAAAATAAACCGATGCTTAGAGCAGGGTAGGTCACTACAGAGCATTTTGTACCTCAGGGACAAATTTACTGCAAAAAAAAAATCAGCTCAGAATTGATAACAGAACAGTTCTGTGATCTGGTATCAGGGTAGCACCAAATAAACTTTGTACAAGCAACTCAATCGCGTAGGTATTTCAATGTCTGCTTTACTAAGTCAAAACAGCACTTGTTCCATTATGAAAACTAATTAACTACAGACATTTTTTAGGCTATAGCGATACTTGCCATTCATAAAACAGAGTATTAGGACGGTTTGTGACAGGAAAGATCGCTGGATAATGAACCGTACTGGTAAAAAATTACACTTTTCAGCGTCGTGGACATTGGGGCCTCGATGGGCTTTTAATTGAATTCTCATTATTTGATAAAGGCCTACTCAAAAAATAAAACCTTAATTTCGTTGTCGTTCTTTTGACTATTAAATTGTATTCTTCTAGACAAATAAATGTTATTTAATTAATAAGCAACGTCGGCAAATATTCCTCGAAATTTAAAAGGCATGATTGACGGCCGCCCTACCTAACGGACATATCCTTTCCTAGCCAGTATGAATATTATTATGTCTGTATAACCGAATCCCCAAGATAATTATGTCCGTAATTAATTCTTTCGATAAAAGTTTTAAAATAAAACGAATTTTTAAAGTTTATTGGTTACATGGCATGTCAAATCAATAGAGACCTGAAAAATTCGCGAGTTCAATGGCATTCTTGCAAGAATCTACAGTCTTGTATACAAATATGCCAATATCAACTACGCATTGGTAGGGACATGCTAAATTCGCGTTATTACTTGGCATCAGGCTGAACTTCACAGTACTGTATGCACTAGAGTCGGCATCCATTGGCTGCTGCATAGATGTAAAGACACTCCCTTTCTGACTGAAGTACGCGTGATAAGAGGTACATAATTGTGAAGTGTTCCTTTATTGGTGCAGAGTTACCCGGGGTGTGTCACATAAAATATGGTCAAATGACAAACGTATTGGAAAGGTACGTGTGTTTTTAATTTAACATGACCCCCAAATAATAACGCGAATTTTGCAGATCTCTATACGCTTTGTCCGTCTGCTGCCACAGTGGAAGGCGACGACTGAGCCAGCATTCTCCAGGAATTATCAAACACCATGTGGACCACGGGCTAAAGATATCTAAACAAACATGTTTTAAATTCTTACTCTACCCCCAAAATGAATACGCGAATTTTTCAGGTTTCTACAAATCGATCCAATGTCCGGAAATTTAGAGAAACTGGTTGGCTCGGCCGGTATCCTTGAAGACTTTTGTCGTTCCAGGACCTCTGGGACAGTTTGAGCATATTATAAGGAAACAAAGCCGAACCGCATGGAAAAGAAAAATTTGCTCACACTGTTCTTGAGGATTCAAATTAAAATAAAAACCAATATGGAAATCTTGCCATCATTCTGAACTTTAGTCTTTCGGGGGGGGAGGGGGGAAACTAAGATACTTGTAAACAGTAAATCTAAATTAGATAGCCTCGCCGCAGGAATAAATTAAAAATACAGCCGTGCACATGAGTCAATAAGCCTATAAAGTAAGAAGAATATTATATGTCATGACTAGGGATAGGAACATTTCGCGAATTCATTTCAGGACAAGATAGACGTCTAACTTGTGTACACTGAAGCTGACATTGCAATTGGATCATAGTTTATTAGACGCACATAGACTCCACATGTCTGTGCCGAAAGCAGACTTGCAAGGAAACAAGTAGCTAATCCTATACGGCCAGGTGTGAAGTAACATTGGCTACTCTCTGGGGTAGCAGCCAGGGAACAAACATCCGAGGACTCGAGTATATACAGGACTGTGGAGTCCTACTGTGACTGTGGAGTATATACAGGACTACAGGTCATTGAACTCACGAAATTTTCCTATCCTTAGTCATGACTAATAACAAGATTTTCTTGATTTTTGTAGGATAGTTCTTTTGATTATGTTTACTATGGCAAGTTAAATTATGCTATTGCTAACACCTTTATTATTAATGCAATAACACTGTTGAATGCACTATAGTGAATATATTATTATTTCTATTTTGCAATTCATTTATGTTATAATATATTTACTTTTATAAACTAAAGTGTTTCTTATTAGGCTTTTAAAGAAATCGCCAGATTTCTGGAATCATACTTATGTAATGTAATTAGAGTAAATCATTGGTTACCATTATTCCTTATCATCTCTGACCCTATAATTAGGGACACCCGCATTCGCGAAAAGATTTCACGACCAGTTGTATTTCATAACATTTTAGCTCAGATCCATATTTGTGATTGGGTGATCTAGGTGTTACGTGTCTTAGGTGCCTGACCAACGAATCAGAGACGTACGGTATCGGAAAAACATATTTCTGATTGGCCGGTCAACTAAGAAAACGTCTTCTCACAGACACACGCCGCCAATAAGCCAAAGGAAACTGCTGGTACGCTCGTAGGGTATTGAAATCTAGCATGTGCGGGAATCTTTTCGCGAAATTCGGGTGTCCTTACCTATAATTGTATTTCTTCTCGACATGTGAATTGTAAACACTTTGTATGGTGAACTGTATTATTTGTGTTACCTTGTATGTTAGAAAGGTGGTAAATCGTTTCACTGCCAGGTATCTGCACAGAACAGACAGGACATTAATATTAAGTAAAAATGTTTGTATACAGACAATTGTGATCCATTTTTCTAGAATATTGTCTACAAAACTATACATGAGTGCATTTATAATCCCCTTGACATGCCCAATACCCCTGTGTATATGACACTGTATGGTGATGATTAGAGACCTGAAAAATTCGCGAGTTCAATTACCTGCAAGCTTGACTGTGCAGTCTTATGTATAAAAATGCTGATATCAGCTCCAAATTGGTCGTATACTGTCACAGTGGAAGGCGACAATTGGACACCGTTCTCCAGGAGGTGTCAAACATCGTGTGGACCAATGGCTTAAGTTTTGTAAACGCACGTGTTTCGAATTCTAGCTTGTCCCAAAATGAATCCGCGAATTCTTCAGGTCTCTAGTGATGATGGATGCAGATAAACAAAGACGAGGACGTAACAAATCAGTGTCTATTCTCTCCTTTTTTGATGACAGTGATTTCCGCTAACCATCACTGCGCGCAGTCGACAAACAACTACGCCAAGGTGAACTTTGTACTAAGAGAATAATAACTGAATTAACGCTACGAGAAACGGAATTTACGTAGTAGATCGTGTTCTTGGAATGGCAATGGCTAGGGCCACCAGTTTTTCGCGAAAATATTTATACGGAAGCTAGACTTCAACTTACTATGTGCACGCTTGCACTCTTAATTTGACTACTGGACGCTTGTCTTTGTGAGAAGGCAGTCTACTACATGAGTCAGCCAATCGGATAAAGTTTCTCCGATACTGCCCGTCCGTGATACGTGGGTGGACAGATAAGGCACGTAACAATTCAAATGATCCAATCACGAAAGCGGTTCTAACTAGAGTGCCTCGGACCACAACTTGCCCTGAAATGTTTTCGCGAAAACCAGGTGCCCTAGTAATGGCTTGTATGGGTGCGAAGATAAAGCTACAAGAATAATTTAGCGGAAGTGTGGCTCCACAGAGTACTTAAACACATTCAGACCCAGTGTACACGATTGTGTACATTACGCGCGTGTAGGTACTTTTTGGTCTGTACTGCACACTGCGAAGCTCAATGACCAACGTTCTTACCTGTGGGTAAATGATCCGCAAACCGTCTTACTGGCCTATGTCATAATTTGTTCATATAACTGTAGCATAACTTATAGCTTACAGTTCACTGGCTGAGACAACGGAACAAGTGTTGCGTCGACTTAAGTACAGCACGCATCAAAATTTTTTTGTTTGCATCATCTGAAACCATAAATTAAAGTGAGTGAGTTAAGAGATTTCGGCGGCTCTTAACATCGAAGTCTTGACAGCCGATGAGGGTGAAGTGAGTTAATAATGGGGCAGCGTCAGAATGAAAGGGCGGGAGAAACGGGAGATCCCCGAGAAAACCCGCCGGGCAGCGGCATCGTACGACACGATTCCCACTAGCTAAAATTCAGATTGAACTGACCATGGGTTCGAACCCGGTTCGCCTTGGTGGGTGGCAAAGAGAGAAAAAGAGGAGGAGAAGCAGCAAGAAAGAGAAGAAGAAAGACAAGATTTGAAACGGATGAAAGAAGAACGGAAGCAACTGCGGAGAAGAAAATCTAAATGAGGGAAATGTTATTTGTGATAATATGTTTGTTGATGTCTGTGTAAAAAAAAGGGAGAGGGGGCACCCGTAGGAGTGGAGCTCCATTCCCTCGTCCGCCGGGAAACGAAGGCCTGGGTGTCCAGAAGGGGTACTTCGATGTCCTGGACGATGCTTAGGTTGGAGCGGAACGGTGGGCGAGGGAAAAAATAAATGAAAATAAAAAAATAGAATAGTACAGATGGGGAGGGGGCTGGGGGCCTTCGGGTTCGTGGGCGGGGCCATTCGACAGTTGGGTGCCATGCAGGACCAGCCGAAAGGCTAGTTAGCTGTGTGCGGGCTCTACGGCGTCTGGTCGCGCGGGCGGAATCCCAGTAACTGGTCTGTTCCTGCGGGGGGCGGCTGAAAGGATACCCGTCGGGGAGCTGTCTCGGTCGGGGCAGAATAGCTCACCACCTTCCTAGGAAGTGTGAATGATGCTTTTGAATAGAAATAGAATTGTATTATTTTTTTTGGTAAGATTCTATAACAGGAAACAACACTCGTTTCCTAAAGGAAAATGACGACATTCAGAGGGACGCAACATCAACTTGCGCTCTTGTGAAAGGGTGGAGGGGAGAAGGGACCAAAGCAGAGACTACCTCAGCCCTATCTGATGTAGCCTTGCTTGAGAGCTATATCTTTCTGCCCATATTGTCTCTTTCCGCCGCATATGAAATTAACTTTATCCAAGGACCCGATCACTTCATTCATCCATCAGCGAAACGAAACTACGTAAATTAAGAAAGTAAATTCTTGTTTTCGCGTGCATAAAACTAAACATTAATTAAGCAGAAATGTTCAAACACTAAAAAATTTTAGCATACATTATCACTACGCTGCCATCTACACTGGAGTATGCAGTACAGTTCGTCTATTTAAATATGTAATATATTTATTCCAACGTATGTCTTTCTTCAATGCTTGAGTAGGTACCACAGTCATAAACTAACTGTGAATAACAAAGCAGAATTTCAATGTAGGCCTATCATATTTTCAATTGCTCATTATTAGAGATATGAAGAATTCACGGATTAATTTTGTGGGACAAGCTAGAATTCAAAACGTGTGTGTTTATATAACATTAGCCATTGGACCACGCGGTGTTTGACACCTCCCGGAGAACGGTGGCCCAATCGTCGCCTTCCACTGCTACAGCAGACAACCAATGTGACATCGGCAAATTTGTACATAAGACCGTAGAGTCCAGCCTGCAGGTCGGTGAACTCGCGAATTTTTCTGGTTTCTACTTAAAATTAGGGACACCCGAATTTCGCGAAAAGATTCCCGCGCATGCTAGATTTCAATACCCTACGAGCGTACCAGCGAATTCCTTTGCTTATTGGTGGCTTGTGTCTGTGAGAAGACGTTTTCTTAGTTGACCGGCCAATCAGAAATATGTTTTTTCCGAAACCGTACGTCTCTAGTTCGTTGTCAGGCACCTAAGACACGTAACACCTAGATCACCCAATCACAAATATGGATCTGAGCTAAAATGTTATGAAATACAACTGGTCGTGAAATCTTTTCTCGAAATGCGGGTGTCCCTACTCATTATTAGGGATAAGAAAAATTCGCAAATTCAATGACCTGTAGGCTAGCTTCCACAGTCCTGTGTACGTTCGAGCCTCAGACGTTTGTTCATTGGCTGCTGCCCCAAAGAGTAGCCAATGTTACTTCACACCTGGCAGTATGGCACTCGCTACTTGCTTCTCTGCAAGTCTGCTATTGGCTCAGAGTCGTGCAGGGAGTGTCTAAAACTGCTATCCAATTACAAAGTCAACTTCAGTGTACACGTGTTTGACGTCTATCTTGTCCTGACATGAACTCGCGAAATGTTCCTATCCCTACTTATTATCAGTCATGTAAATGTGGGATGGTTCTAGGAAATTCAATCTCTCCTAAATGATTTCAAGTTATTCTGAAGATAAAATTGTAGGGCCGTCGGCAAAGTTACCAGTGGGAGAACAGCGAATGTTAAATTTCTTGGTGGGTAATAATATAGTTTCTCTATAATGAAATTACAGTTGAGAAGCAATGCATCAGCAGCGAACACTACGATACCTGCGTCGTCAGTAAAAGTGACATAATTACTTAAGTGGGCTGTAGGGGGTTGATACCTTGGGTCCCTGTACTGCCAACAATATTAATCTGAATCAGTGATAATTACAGTTTCAATCAGTCAAACGTATCTGACTGTTTCAACATTCACTTCAGTGAATTTAACTGATGATTCAGTGAAAAAAATGCCAGATTTCCTTCACTCATTGATTCAGTGACATTTTCCACCGATTCATCAGTCATTTTTTTCACTGTTTACTCAATGGTTTTTTTTTTAATGGTGGATCAGTTAAACAGCGTGTAAAAATGGCGCTTCGTATATCAATATGTCATGGATTTATCTGGCGATTACACAGAAAAAAACAGTTGGAAATAAATTTATTTCAGTGTAGAGACATGTTATTTTATGTAAACCTTTGTAAAGGGGGGAGAAAATTTTTAAGTTTTCTGCAGAAAAACTATGAAAATAACGGTTGTAATGTTTTTACTTACCTAATTGGATGGGTAGTTCAAGGAATTAACCTGTATAGAGTACGAATCATTAGAAGACTTCAGAAAAATAATACTCATACTTCCGAACGCCAGTTAACGCGTACTGTAAAGATAAAAACATATCTCAAAGAAAATACACACAGTTAAAATGATTGTATTCAAACACTTATTAGATACGATAGTTAGGCCTATACGACCAACAATTAAAATACCATCCTTTACTAATCATAATCAGTGATCACTGGCTTTACACAATTTTCAATCATGCACTACACAGTAACGACAAGCACAAATACATTTTTTAATTTCTTGGTTATAGAGAGTCACGTTAAATTGTGCAAATCTGTAGGGCAAGATCAATTGTTTTATATTTTATTATAATGACACTAGTCTCTCTTTGTATAACGGTGAGTTTAGAAATGCTTCATTCAGATTAGTGCAGCTATTTTACGCCATAGATGAGGGATAGAATGGTTTTAAGCGGATCTTAAAATGCTCGCTTGAGAGGGCACACCGTGTATATTATCATATTAATGATCGGCAGGTAAGAGACTTTAGATGTAGCAAAAAGTCGACCATTTGGACCTTTTTTATTGTATTACAACATCCTTATAGAAATTATAATTGTTTTTCATAAATTACGTATATACTTGAAAAATATGTTCAAGTGATCGGGATTGTAATGAAAATTTTGTGTGTTTAAGAGAGGCTTTCAATAGAGAGACAATCTTTTAAGAAAATGTGCCAAACGATACGAATACAGATAACCACGTAACGTTACGTAACAATTGACTGTAATGCAGAAAATAACATTCCGCGGGATTCATGACGTAGATGAATTCTGGGATTCATTTAGGGACGAGTTAAACTTCAAACAGTGTTAAGCCAGTGCTGCATTTGCAATTTATCCACGACTTGTTTGACACCGCACTGAAGGACTCGAGCCAATAGCAAACATGCTACAAAAACAGGCCCAATCATCGCCTCCCACCGTGGCAGCAAGTAGCCAACAAGCACTTGGCATCTACTAGAGTATACGAGCGAATGTCAAGCCTACAGTTTTTACCGAACTTGCTCAGTTTCCCGGTCTTCTCCGATAACACAGAGCAGATAAGTACACACAGACAAAATGGCGTAGCATTTTATTTTATGTGGGCGTACCCTTTCTCTGACTGGCTGGCCGAGGCTCTGGTAACGGGCCTAGAGTCTGATTGGCTACGCTGAGAGAAAATCGTCACATTAGCAGAGATTACTAAGGCGTAGCGCTCGTACCGAGGTGCTCTAGGTTCGACGCACAGTCGAACTTGTACATTTTTTTTATATCGGCCCAAAATGTTTAATGTACATGTAGCCAAACGAATCTTTAGTAACACCAACCAAATGTTACAGTTTGAGGCAACCAAATGAGAACAACAAAATAATTTGGTTCCAGCAACAAAATATTTCATTGTCCCTATACAAACGAATCTTTAGTTGCACCAACCAAATCTTACAGTTTGGGCCAGCCCAATGAGAACAACAAAATAATTTGGTTCCAGCAACAAAATATTTCATTGTCCCTATACAAACGAATAATTTGGTTGCACCAAACGAAGCTTGTCTGATTCAACAAAACCTTTATCTCAGTGTACTGCGCGCGGTGAAAGATTTATCATTGGCTGGGCTGCCAAAGTTATAGTAATGTTCAAATGAGAAAATAATCTTCCCGCGACTCTGATGGAGGCAATGCTTTTCCTGAACTTTCGCCGCTGGAGGGAGGGAAGCCACGTGACATTTATGACGCTGTGCACACCAAACTGATAACATCGCTCCCTACTACCGCGCTGCGCGATTTACGTTTTTAGTTTACAGGTAATATACACGTGCGGAGCAGCTCTCGCCCAACCGTACTCGGCCGCTGTCGCGACTGAGCTGAACCTTCCGGCAGCGGACAATGGACTACCCCGACTCGCCCGACGGGTTTTACTCTTCCGCGGGTTGTTTTCTCATTTGTTATTTCGCTATACCGGGGCGCTGGTTGGCGAACCGAGTTCAGCCATGTTTCTGGTCAGTGAACGCCATTTTGCTCGCGCGTGCGGCCTGAGTTCAGGCGGTTTTTTCACTTCTGTATAATAAAATATTCTGTACTTGCAAGGTGTTACAAAGCGACGTAGCAGGGTTCTTAGTAATATGTAGAGACCAGAGAAATTCGCGAGTTCAGTGACCTGTAGACTAGACTTCACCAGGCTTATATACTCTCATACAGATATCAACTGTTTATTGATTGATTGTTGTGGTAGTAAAAGGCGGTGGTTGAGCGCACAATTTATTGCATGTTTGTCATTGGCTCATTTATCTCCAGGAGGCGTCAAACAACACGTCGATCAGTTACAAAAGTAACATTAAAGTACAAGAGTGTGTGAATTCCAACTTATATAGAAACGAACCCGCGAAATTCTCGGGGTATCTAGTTATAAGCTGTGATTAAACGTTCACGTGTTTGAAGTCTAGCCTGACGCGCAATGAATTCGTGGAATACTTACACTTGCATGTGTTTCACCGTGCGTCTGAATTTAAAAAAAAAAGAAGCTGAGAGGGATGTTGTGATCTCGAAGTCACTCCTGCGAATATTTTCGCGTTCGCGCAAGCGCTATAACGAGGAGTAAGATTTCCTGCGGGGCGAAATCCATTCACACCAAACTGTGCTAGAAGGTGCTTCGAGAGAGAGAGAGTGAGAAGGGGGGAGGGTGCGTAATTTAATTCTCTGCAACTTGTGAACCAGCGTTCCTCGCCGCGAGAACTTGACGAGAGCGAAAGACGTCGAATCTTTCTCACCGGTGGACAGGGTATTTACCAATGTCTCGCCTCCCAGAGGTAACGGAGTCTCGACGGGCGATCTGGTGAAAACAGACGGCATCGCGCCTCGCTTCCCGCGCAGCAAATGTCTCGAAACGGGCCACGCGCCCAGCGACTTCCATCTTTGCGAGCACACCCGCGCTTCTAGCCGTAGTGTGATTTATGCTGTTTGCGCTATCGTCTACTCGCGATTTCTTCACAGTTTTCGAATCTTGCCTTTGAGAAATCACCCCACGGTTCACCTGTTTAGTTGTTTCCTAGATATGCCATGCATCGCAATCGTTTTTGTACGTTTATATAAATATAAATTATTTTTTGTTGTATTGGATTTTTACTTCCATTTCATTTATAGTTCATACGATTAAAAACAGTGAGAAAAAAGGTGTGTTAGTAATGCCTAATAAGTAGGGCCACCTGTTTTTCGCGAAAAAATTTACGCGGACGCTAGACTTAAATATCCTATGTGCATACTTGCGGTCTTTGTTCATCTACTGGGCGCTTGTCATTGTGTGGAGACAGCACGTTACATGGGTGAGCCAATAAGAATTAAATTTCTGCGACACTGACCATCGTGATTCGCGGTCAGACAGATAAGACGTGTAACAATTCGAATGATCCAATCACGAAAGAGTATCTGAATTAAAGTGCTTTGGAACGCAACTTGTCCTCAAATATTTTCGCGAAAAACAGGCACCCCTACTAATAAGTAGAGATGACGGATAATCACGAACATTTTTTGAGCCAACATATATTCTATAACACTCCAAGTAGTTTATTTTTTCATGATTGGATGAACAAGGTTTTGACTCGGCTAAGTTATTTGCGAACCAATCACGAACTTTCTGCCTTATAGTATCAGAATCCTCATTGGCTTAGTTGAATGGGATAGTATCTTCATACATGCATGGCAGCCAATAAGGAAAGAAAACTGTCGAACTTGGTTACAGTATGTTGAATCCTAGCACAAACAGTCATATTTTCCCGCGATAAACCATCATCTCTACTAATAAGAAATAGTTCCCATGCAAAATATTACTACACTAAGTGCGCACGAATACGGTGCGTTGCCCTTCCGGTGTTATTTTCTACACTTGGTTAAGATTTATTTGAATGAGGCGGAGGAATATCCTGCAAGTAGAACTTTAGCAGTGCATGAGAAAAGTTAGATGTAAATGTCAATGGACTATGTAATTGCATGTCATTATAGTATGTAGTGTGATGGATTCATTATACCACACGCGAGTAGTATAGCTAAGATGTAGGGAATTTTTCCAAGTGCAGTACGTTTGTTACACTTATTATTGATACACTTATAAATAGAGACTAACAGTAGGAAACTTTCGTGGTCAACCATACCAATAGATTGGCGAGTGATAACGCACTGGAAAACTTTCAATTTATCGTTGGAACGGAAAGAAAACGGAATAGAATACCTCACCCTTCCCGCTCATTTATGTGCCACAATCGGCTGCATAGGAAAGGCTAGAAACTAATAGGCCGGAAGAAACTGCTATTAAATTAAATTTTACGTCGGCTGTCACAAATTATTTTCACTGTCATACATAAAGTGTGATTTATCAGATTAAAAATTTTATATTGTGTTCCAGTGTTGATCTCCTTGTCAGACTATTTTACCTGATGTGTTAAACTGTACAATGTTTCAGCGCGTGTGTGTATGCGCGCGCATATATATTTCATATTTATTGTGCTAGTGCTAGTTGCATACCAGCCTTCAGAAATTATGTTATATATATACCAACCTTCAGAAATTATGTATTATGTATATACCAGCCTTCAGAAATGATGTATTATATATATATAATTTCTGAAGGCTGGTATGCAACTAGCACAATAAATATGAAAAATATGTCCCTCAAGAAATATGTTATGGCAGGAGAAAATAGGTAACCCTCGACCATAACAAACATTAACCCACCGTTACATAATGATTAGAAACTAATTACTTGGCTCGCTGTTGTCATTGGTTGTTGTGAAGACGTCTACGACCTTGAACGTAGTGGCCGTTTACGACCGTCCATTCGCTTAGTTGACGAGCTCTTCACTGGAAAAACGCTTTCTATGCTGCAACACATGATTTGTTACCGCAAAGGAAAAGTTTAACTGTGAACTACTGCAAAGTAGACTTGCCACGAACAAAGTATTTGTTTGAGCTACACAGTAATGACTATGACAACCTTACACTGTAGTTAAAAAGTTCAGCTAACGTCATTGTGATGACAGATACATTGTAAAAATAGGCGTGCTCTGAAAAACAAGGATAGTTTGTAAATAGGAAAGAATTAACACATCTTTAAAAATTTTATTTACTTTAAAAAAAACTAGGCCGTTCCGAGACTCGAACCCGCACCCCGTGTGTTTTAACATAGCCCTAACATCATTCACTAAACGACAATTTTGTCTTATTGTTTTCAAACTACTTTTGATATATAAGTTGTCTAGGGCCACTGATTTTTCGCGATAAAATCTGAGTACACAGTAGACTTCAATACTATATATACACCTCGGCTGTTGCCATACCTCCATTGGCTGCTGGTGTCGTTTCCGCATTAGACCGAGCCACTCAGGATTCCGTAACTCTGGCACTGTACCTTCTTGATTCGTGCGCAAACCATTAAAAACGGACCAGGACATTTGTTTCAGCCAATCAGAAAAGTTGGACGACCCCACAGTAGGCTACTTTGAATTACATCTTGTCTCTAAATCTTTTCGCGAAATAGCACTTGCCCTTAGTTATGTCTGGCAGTAACATGGGCCATAATATAAGCCACCTCCTGGGAAGAATTGAAGTTGGAGATTAGGAGCAACCCGGCACTTCAGAATGATATTAAACAGCTGCAGGAGGACTGTGCATTTTCTCACATGCAGTTTCGTAACTACAGAATATACTTATTGGTTTATGAATGCGTCGTGATAAGAGTTACATACTGAAAACTACAATGGAAGACAGAAAGCCTTTAACATCACTAAATCGTTACCTTTGGTACGAAATATTTCTTTACTGCGAACAAAAGCAGCTCAAGGAATGTTTTTTTTTTTTGCTATGAAGGAAGTTTATAATGCTATAAAACAAAAACCTATAAAGAAAACCGATATAAAACATTAATCAACAGCAAACCTATGTTTTGTGTGAATTAAAACTGTATTGTGTAGCAGTAAAAAACAGCCTCAAAGAACTCAATTTTCTTTGCCGAAGAGAAAACTTTGTAAGGGTTTCTTTAGTGACTGTGTGTATATGTATGTGTGTGGTTGTGTAAACGAGTGAACAACGAACATAGCAGTAGCAATGCGCAACAGTCAACCAAATAATGTCCAGCTCTTCACAGATGCATATAAACGTTTTACATCCACCCTGTCGACAGCTACAGCTTCGGTCCATAACTTCATCCGGTGTTGGAATCGGAAAGTGTAGATAATAATTTATCACGGGGGAATTTTTTGCTATTTTGTGTATTTCAATGTCCTTTAAACCATTCTGCAGGTCTATTTCCGTTATCGGCTTCGCCTGTAAGTCAAACTTTCTCATTTTTCGACTGCTCCAATGGAAATTCTGCTACTTTTTTTTTTGCAAGAGGCCTGCAATTTGTCGGCAGGCAGCTGGGCCATGAACAAAGTAGGGCCTATGTCCTCCAGACATGAACGTGGCAAGACGGTATAGAGTTTAGAAATGTAGAGATAAGAGAGACTGGCTGTAAGTGAGCCTTATGAACTAACACCTTTCCAAAATACTAACATTTAATATATAATCAATATAAGTAAAAATTGGGAGGAAATATATGTGCTGGTAATGCCTACTAAGAAATAGTTCTTATATAAAATATTGTTACTCTGAGTTCACACGAATGCGGTGCGTTATCCCTTTTGTGTGATTTTATAGACTCAGTTAAGTTTTTGTTTGCGCGAGGTGGAGGGATATCCTGAAGGTATAACTTTAACAGGGTTTCAGAAAAGTTGGAAGTAACTGTCAATGGACTATAACTCGCATTCGATACGACCGGGGTTCGATTCCCAGTCCGGTCAATTTTGGTTACGGGTGAAATTTTCAAAATGGCTCAAAACTAATGAGAAGAAACGGAAAGTGTTCAAATAAAAATCACTGGCGGCTTGCTGATTATTTAGTTTGCCGAAAATAGCTGTTGAAATTATTTCTAGAAGAATTCGAGTTTCGCGAATTCATTACGCAGTAGTTTAATATTTCTCGAGCTATAAGTATTTATTCCTCAACTGCGCCATGGTGAGAGATTTTTTTTTTTTTTTTTTTGACAAGACGGAGATTTTTGGATATTTTCCATTGCGATGCAGATGTCTGTCATGGAAGAAAACAGGACTGACATCGCAATATTTTATTTTATGGCCTCGGTTGCACGTGATACAGTCGCAATATTTCCTGCTATTAAGAGTTCTGCCTGCTTGTCTAGTTTTTCTACCTTTTTGGCTGAGAAGCGCTGGAGCTGTACAATTTACACCAACACGCACTACAAGTGCGCCATCGCCGCCACGCTCAAGGCTCTGAACTGGCGTGCAGTGTTCCCGTACTACTGCGTGTACATATGGAACTTTCAGCGGTGATACTATCATTTGGCTGACGAAAAGTCTGCAGCAAAAATCAATACAGGCTCCTGCCGCGTTTCCGGATACTGCGTTTCAAGATACGGCTGTCCAAAAAAGCGGTTTCTAACTATATTGGAGGGCTCCACAGTAATATTTACATCGTGCGTGGTGACCGTAAAGTACTATTCCAACCTCATCTAGGGTACGATGTATTTTCGTAGGTAAAAATACTGGAGGTAAGTTTAATAGTTTCGTCAAAGAACTAGGATTTCAGACACTTTGCAACGTGTTTGCAGCACCGGCGAGGCGGAGCACGAAAATTGTTGGCTAGTGAGTTGTCCAGAACTTTTCAAAACAACTGTGGATCAAATAAAATAACATCACAAAGTACACGTTGTAACACATACGCCTGTTGGCCATATGTGTACAATAAGGTCTAGGGGTTATATGGTTGAGGTTCATGATAGGGGCTGTGGCTTAATTGTTGGTTGAGCACTGAGGGTTGATTGACTATAAGACTGCCTGGAATAAAGTCGAGTTATTATTGTAATAACATAGCATTACATTACAAGATACACAGAATGACTGGGGAAGCAATGTTATATAACTACCTGATTAGAGGCATATTATATTACTGGGTTTGTTGCACCTTGCGTTGGGTCCAGAGGCTGTTGTACTAGGGTGGATACGGCGGTCTCTGGAAGAATGTATCTCGGTTGGCGTCACGAGGAGAAAGACGACGACATCCCTCATTCAGTATTGTTCTAATATCGGCGTCGCATGGTGCAATCTAGCCTGATTCCTGGTTAGCAGTTGGAGTTCCCGCTTACTGTAATTTGTCAAGGCACGCCCCGATTGCTGTATTCGCTGTCCTGGTTTCTACTTAATGTGACAGGGCGAGTTCAGGCGACGATTATTATTAAAGGCGCCTTCACGCCAATGTAACAACGTTTTTCATTATAACCGGCCACGGAAAGAATCTACGAAATTTACAGATCTGTAATGGTCTACGGTCATCTCCACTGCCACAAGCCATTCGTTCTCGGCAAACACGACTGATTCAGTCCCGATTTAATTTACAAGCTCGAGTGTTGCGGCCCCGGACATTTTTTGATGGGCGCGGCGCCTGTGTCGCGCGTCCTTTTCACAGTCGGTGGACGGCGGGCTGCGTGTTCGCTGACGTCAGCATTGACCAATCACAAACGAGAGGTGCAGAAATTTCAACAAATCATATTCTTCGAAAGTAAGACGCTCGAAACACCGGCCACCGATTTAATGTTGCGTACAGTGCCGACAATAAACATCCTTAATTTGCAACATGTCTTCGATTACGGACACGGATACTGAATGGTGCTAAGAGGGCAGTGCCCATTCCATTTCCAATTTTTCTCACAAATCTTCGTAATGACAATGTATGGCCAGACACGAAAAATCAAACTTGGACCTGATGTAGAAGACTAATTAACGATATTTTTTTTTAATTTGTACGATTTCAATTACACCTGTATTTTCCCACGTGGGATTGACATCATCAAATAACTAGGCGATATTTAATTACGGTCACAACTGTGAAACTAATCATGAAAATAAAATAACTAGGATTTCAAAAAAAGTGTTAAGATGTTCCCTATAACTTGACAAGCTTGGTCTTTAAATATTGACTCCGAAGATTGAGTTAACGAGGAAAATATGTAAACCCAAGATGGCAAGGATACTTCCCCCTGGCATTTCAAAGGCAGCTTGCTAATTACAAATTTAGTGACCAGCATTTACTGCCTCATTTTACATAACATATGAATATCCTTAGTGAGACTGAAAAGTAGTCTGCGTGCGAAACGTTTCTATCCAGTCATTTTCGAACAGGATCACTTCCTAGGGAAGTAAACGCTGGTCTTACGAGCCCTCAAGTAAGCAGTAGGGAAATGGGGCTTGACGCGCAACTGCGTGGTGCGTCGGAGAACTGGAGCAGGCCACCGCCATGTTGAAATTTCCCCCCCCCCTTTTTTTTTTACCTAAAAAGGGAAATTTTTAGGGTGTAGAAGGGGAATTTTGAAGTGAAAAGAGAAGTTTTTAGGGGACAAGGGAAAAAAGGGAAATTCCATCATGGCGGCTAGCTCCGATGCCCCACGCCCTTATGCGCCAAGCCCCAGTTCCCTACTACTACTGTACTTTACTACATCGGAGTGTTTTTTTTTTTCTGTTGCGGCCTATTTTCTGTCGTCACAATATAAAGTGAAACTTGATAAAGGCTGTTTACGATACAGTGAGCACTTTTGAAATCAACCTTTGGAAAACGTCACTGCCCCTATATGCATAATATTTTATCGGGACTATTGACTGGCTTACATCCAGTTAAGTTGGTAGCGACAGAGGGAAAGTAGCTCAATGTTTCAACGTTGAATTAAAGCTGTCAGATGAGTGTTCATGAATATTGAAACTATTTCTTCTGTTTTTTTTTTTTTTTTTTTTTTTTTTTTTTATGCGTCTAGGTCTAGGAATCAGCTAAATTTGTACAACATTTGCTTTTCTAATAATTTCACACTTTCACTCGACCGGCGCATGGATGAAGTTGTGAGGCCCACGGCGATATTAATTGTATCTACAGTGGAAGAATGAAAACTGTGCATACAAGATCATAAGCAAGTAGAAGACTATTGCAGAGCTTGGCGCAACTCAATAATATAACTAAAATTCACGCAAAATTTCTCACTTTCAAGCATCAATTTTTCAATCTCTTCTTCAAACATGATTCATCTCGTCAATCAAACACCCATAATCAAGATAATTAGACCCAAATCTTCATTCTCAATTACGCGCATTAAAAAAAACATACTTTGTTCACTCTTTGATGAGTGGTCCATTTTCAGGGTGAATGAGGCTAAAATTATGGTCAATAAGGAAAATATTTACTTTAAATTTGAAAGTCAAATCAATTAGTCAAAAATAATATCACAACTAAAGTATGAAAATTCTTGGAATTTCGTCAGAAATCTGATGATTTAGCTTGAAATTGAGTCTAAAGAACCACACGCAAAGAGTGGACACAGGTTGAAAATTAATTTTGATTTTGATTTTAAATATGGTTGATTTTGTATTGCGCTTTGAAAAAATTTGACGGGGAATTAGAAATTTGTTTGAATTTAGCTTGAAATTTGTTGAATTTTAGTTAAATTATTGAGTTGCGCCAAGATCTGCAATAGACCTCTACTTAAGCTGGGCTTTCGAAATTTCTCTTTGCCATGAACAGCCCATAGGCGAGAACTTTGAAAAGAAAATAAACCACATGATACCTTCACTCTGGCTAACTTACGTTGGAGAACGTTGTAATCTCGGCGCTAAGGAAACTTTATACCGGCCACTTCAACTTCTTACACTGGAACTCCTTCTTCTCTTATCGGGACGGGCTCGTACAAGGATTCTCGAGACTTTCCGAGATCATCTTTCTTTCCTCCGGTGGCCATCAGTCCGGGGTTTTCCGCGGTTTCACTTTGCCGACCGGAAAAAGTTCGAGGGACGTTCCGGTGAAGAGACGGTTTCCATATTAACCACTGAATATTTATTCGATTTTTTTCCCCTCCGTCCCTTCGTCCTTTTTCCCGTTACTTCCAAGTCCGCTTAGAGAAGGGGCGCTCCACAGGATGTGCGATTGCAGACATTCGTTTCAGCAGTGGAACTTGGAGATGCAAAGCGCGCCGCCATTTTACATCACTGGGACGCTACTCCCTCAGCGCGGGGGTAGAGCGGCTCCTTGTGAGGAACCTTGGCCACCCAGTTGGTTCTCAATTAGATTGCGGAGGCGAGGAGAAGCCAACCCCCTCCCCCCAACCGCACCCGTCAAACATATTTTAAGCTGCAAAGCAACATTCTTGTACAGGATTCCCTCGTACTGCTCGGTTTAATCTGGAGCGGCCAATTTATAGCATTTCCTGGCGTTGATAAAGTATACTAAAACCACAGTTAAAGACCAAATGTTTTGTACCATCATCTCAAGTGTGTTTTTCTTCTTCTTCTTCTTTTTCTTCTTCTTTTCTTCATGGATCAGCACATGTGGCTCCAGATTCAGCCGTTCGGTCACACATTAATTTCGGAGTTGAAGTGTTGCATTCACGTAATTTTTTTTTGTATGAGCTGTACTTGGGTTCGGCGTTTTTTTTTTTTTTTTCTGCCAATGATACAACGTGCTGCTTGTTCGATGATATTGGCACTTATCAATCATGCCAAAGAGGTGTAGAAAATTCCACTAATAAGATTAGCGAAAAGTACGACTGGACTCTGGTGCCCTGTTGGGTACAGTTCTGGTCATAACTTAAATTAATTTGCAACGTGTCCACGATTGTGGACATGGTAGCTGAACGGATTAAAAGCATCGTAAAAAAATTAAGGTGTAGGGACATTCTGCAACGCAATTTAACTACCAGGTAGGCCAGCCCTAACACTACCATGATATCCGTATACCATACTAGTAACGATTTATGATAGCCTGTTCACGGTAAAGTGAGCACTTTTTAAGGCCCTTCTAAGTTCTTCCTTTCATCCTATTTCCATCTCCCTGCTGCATTTTAATATAAACCTTGCAATGCAACCAATAAACAAAGTTTATACATTTCACCACCATCAAAATTTAATGCCTAAGGCTGCAATAAGAAAAATTTATTAGCGGGTAGTGCCTACTGGGAGGGCCTTAAAAAGTGCTCACTTTATCGTAAACAGCCTATTATACTGTTTCTGTTCTAACCCATCCGAACCCAGTGTACACAATTGTGTACATTATGAACGTGTAGATCATTTTTCTCCTCTACTCCACACTGCGTAGCACAACGACCAATGATTTTACCTGTGGGTATGTGGTCAAGATGATAATTGGTTCATAAAATTGTAGCCCAACATACAGCCTACAGCTCATTGGCTGTGACAACGAAACAAGTGTTGTGTCGACTCAAGTACAACACGCATAATAAAATATTATGTTTGCAACACCTGGGACAGTAAATTTAGGTGGGTCTAAGCTCTACGCCCACAAATGCCGCGGTGCTGTAGAGGTCAGACCACTCGCCTCTCACGCAGGGTAACCGCGTTCGATTCCCGGCGGGGTTGCTCCCGGATTTTCACACGTGGGTATCGTGCCGGAAGATGCCATATGGTCGGCGGGTATTCTCGGGGATCTCCCACTTCTCCCGCCCTTGCATTCCGGCACTACTCCATACTCACCTCGCTTCACCCTCATCGGCTATCAAGACCTCGCTGTCAAGAGTCACCCAAACTTCTCCACTCATACATCCCACCTATAGACTGTTCACAGTAAAATTACCACTTTTGAAAGCCCTGCTTAAGATCTATTTCTATACACGTTATGTATTCTTCCACCTAGTGCAAAATTAAAATTTCCATGGGCCTCATCAGTTTATTCATGCGTCGGTCAAATGAAAAGGTGAAGTTATTAAGGAAGTAAATACTTTACAAATCTGCTCATTTTCACACGTCGATACATTAAAAAAAAAAATCCGAAAGAGAAAGAAATAACTTTATACTTATCACAAATGGTTACCGAAAACTTTTTATTCAACGTTAAGATATGTAACTACTTTCCATCCATCGTTACCAACTTTACTGGGCGAATGCCACACAGTGCGCCAATTAAAATACATGCATGCAGGGGCAGTGAGTTTTTACTAAAGTTCATTTTTTAAGTGCTCACTTTATCGTGAACAGCCTTTACTCAACGCCATTCTTTAGTTTAGTGAGCTAGGCGCACAAAATTAAATATTTGTCCTTCAAAACACGTCCGACACATAGATGAGAGCAACACATTTGTTAATTGCCTGCTTTCATTTGACAACAGCCAATAGCTTTCATTTGACAATAGCTAAAGATCCAAAACACATATAGAGTATACAATCCAACACACTTACTTCGCTGCATCTAATAAAGTGTTGCCACACATAGATTTGTGTAAATATAAACCACTGCAAAGTAGCTATGCAACCAACAAAAAATCTTGTTTGATCTATATATTAATGACAGTGATAACAGACATAAGGGTGTACGAAATAAATTCCTGTGGATATTTCCGGTGATCGCCGAATACACCCACCAAGCACGATGCGTTTATTTTTGTTTATTCCGAAATTCGTTAAACGAAATACAGAAAAGCCACATATCTGTGGGACGTCAATTTCGCTACGGTCTGTCAGATGACCCCATGTTCACCAAATGGCGTTCTGCACGTCGCGTTAGAGAAAAAAAAAAAAACAATTCATTGTCCGCCGTGACGTCTCAACAGGCAGCTATCCACGTTTTTATTGGTCGTATAATATAGTCCTAAAAGTGGCTATTGAGATGCACTATAGTCGTCTTTTTTTTTTTTTTTTTTTTTTTTTCCAAAAATAATAAAACAGGTGCTCCATGCGATCGCCATATCTTCACCCAAAGAAAATTCTTCACGTCAGATGGCCGAGGCCTCTGGTAAGACTATAATACAATCACGGTTACTTCCAAAATTTTCAGAATCCCTCCGCAAAAATCTACTTCCAGGATACTCCTCCACCCCATGCAAACAAAGCTTAACCGAGTTTAGGAAAAATTACACCAGAAGGACAACGCACTGCATTCTCGCGCTTCCAGTCTAGCCGTATTTCGCATAATAACTACGCATTACTACGCATTGGGGCAGCGGTGGCACAGTGGCTAGGGAGCTCACCTCCCACCAGGGCGATCCGGGCTCGATACCCAGCGGGCCCACTCCCGGACTCTCGCATGTGGGACTCGTGCTGGACGATGCCGCTTGCAGGTGGGCTTTCTCGGGGTTATCCCGATTCCCCCGACCCTGCATTCCAGCGCCACTCCATCCTAGGGTCTCACTTCATGTCATGTCCAGGGATGACGGGCCACTACGGGTCCCGGCTTGGAAAGCCCGTCACTCGGTGAGTGTTGCCGCGCCCTGGATTCACTCCCCGCTCAAGTTTTTTTTTTTACTAAGCATTACCAACACACATATTTTGTCCCTGATTTTACTCGTATTAACTATAAATTAATTATTATAATTGATAGGCAAAATATAAATAATCGTTTAATTCAACCAAAAATACGGTACTCTTAGGTTATCACAAGTACAAAACGCTTGTAATACGTGACGAATTTCTAGGACAAATAGCCAATCATTTCATATACGGTATCATTTTTCAAAGGTTTGACTCTGAAAGTGTGAAGAAACCGCGAATAGACTATACAACGGATAGCGAAACATACATTTTGCATAACTGAGTTTGTCGATGGCGGAAATTCGTGGGGGGCACGTCAAATAAACTAGATTAACAGGCCGGGCCGAAGTGCGGCCGAATACATTAGCATGCTAACAAAATTACTGCCATCATCTCGCGCCTCTTATTCCCACTGCGGCTCGCCCACCTAACTTATGTATGGTCGGAGAATTACGTTCATCTGACGCACGGAATAGGGAGTGCGCCACTACGATTATAGTCTATTCGCACTATTCTGCTCGCGTAAGGTTGAAGTAAAGAAAACTGCCAATGGAGCCACTGCACCCGGCTATACAACGTGAAGAACTCGCAAAAAGGCAGTGCAGTCTCCACAGAAATTGTCAGAAAAGGTCTGATTTATGCTGTGTATGAAAGAAGAATTTATATCTTTTGCAACATTATTAAATATTTAACGAATATGTTCTTTTTAAAAGTGAAGAAAAAAATGTATTGATTCAAATTTTCTGTATTTGTAACAACATTTAAGCATA
Organism: Dryococelus australis; assembly: GCA_029891345.1. Classification (NCBI taxonomy): domain Eukaryota; kingdom Metazoa; phylum Arthropoda; class Insecta; order Phasmatodea; family Phasmatidae; genus Dryococelus; species Dryococelus australis. The sequence continues at coordinate 29,204,580 of CM057002.1, read as the reverse complement.
TTTCCATTCTGGATGCTTCAGAAAGAAGAATTTGCAAGCAAATCTTCGCCATAGAATATCGCCATAAAGAAAATCATAGCAATAATATGCCATGCCAATTTTATAGTTAACTTTATTTACGACTGTTTCAGCCATAACTGTTTGTGACACATGGATGCACATAAAATCGATTATAAAAATTATTTCCGACATTAATATTACAATTCTTTTTACACTCAACCATAGCAAATATTATGGCTATATTCCACGACAAATACTTTCTTGTAAATTCTGCTTTCTTGAAGCCTCCAAAATGGAAATATGCTTAAATTTTGTTATAAATACATACTATTGTAATCGATTACTTTTTTAAATTTGAAAATAATATTTTTGTAAAATATTTTATAATGCTTCGAATTATATACAATGTTCATTCATATGCAGCCTTTTATAATGATTGTACTACTTTTTTATAAGTTCTTCACGTTGTATAGTCGGATGCAGTGCTCCATAGGCAGTTGCTTTTCTTCAATCTTAAGGGGCCCGCCTACCTGCATGGTTTTTTCTCCTTTTATTGGGCGAGAAGCGCGGGATCTAGTATACGGGTTACGCTGGCACGCGCAAACACAGTGAAGAATGAATGAAGTGATTTTTGGGCGGCTCTTAACAACGAGGTCTTGAGATATGATAAGGGCGAAATAACGAGAATGGAGCTGCACCGGAACGCATGGACCGGGCGGGGGAGGAGGCTGAAACGAGAGATCCCCAAGAAAACCCGCCGACAAGGGCATCGTCCAGCACGATTCCCACTCTCGAAAATCCGGGAGTGACCCGGCCGGATGTCGAGCCCGTTTCGCCTAGGTGGGAGGCGAGCAGTGTAACCGCTCAGCCGCAGCGTCGCCCACGATACGAGAGCGCCTTCGCCGCTACGCGCAGGTGTCTGAACTGGCGTGCAGTGTTCTCGTGGTGCTGCGCTTACGTATAGGCTATTCTCGGTAAAGTGAGCACTTTTGAGGCACTGCTTACTTTTTCCTTTCAGGCATTTTTTATAATTTAACAAACTTTTAAAAAAAAAAAAATTGCCATGCAAGTAATAAACACAGTTTGCAGATTCCAGATCATTTGGAAGTAAGGCTAAAATTAAATATATTTAATGACCATTATTCCAAATGAGAGGGCTTTCAAAAGTGCTCACTTTACGGTGAACAGTCTTTATGGGACTTTCAGTGGCTGGGGGGAATGATGACGTTTCGTAGGTAAACATACTGGGGGACACTTTTATTAGTTTCGTAAAAAAAAAGACAGGATTTCAACAATTTGCAACCCAGTTCAAGCCCCAAGCAGGTGGAAACCCTCAAGGAGGCGTGATAATGTATACTAAATTGAAGGCTGTTCACTATAAAGTGAGCACTTTTGAAATCACCTTAGAAAAAAGTCACTACCCATACTTGCATATATTTTAACGGGCGCACTGAGTGGCTTGCGCCCAGTAAAGTTGGTAACGATGGAGGGAAAGTAGTTCCATATCTTAACGTCGACTAGTAAAAGTGCTGGTAAATATTTGTGATAAGTTAAAATTATTTCTTTCGCTTTTTGTTTTTTTTTTAAGCATCGAAGTATAAAAATTAACAGGTTTTAAAATACTTACTTTATCACATTTTTTACAGTTTTACTTGATGGACGCGTGACTAAAGTGATGAGGCCCATTACAAAGTTAATCTTACATAAGGTGGAACAATACACAGTGTACATGCAAGTGGATCTTAAGCAGGGCTTCAAACGTGATAATTTCACTTTGAATAGCTTAAACTTAAAATAGCTTTGATTCCCCGCCTTTCAGCAGCAGCTGCAAGCGTGACGTCGGAGAGAAACGAGAGAGTGGTTGTCTCAGTTTCACAGAGCGAGAGCGTGAGAGAGCGCGAAGCAGTACTCTCGCCAGGTTGTACGAAAGAGTGCTCTCTCAAAAGAGTATTATATGAGTTGAGACACGTTCTAATATGTAATTTGATGTATATACGTTGCATTTATCATCTTATAGAAATTGATGAATATCTATCACAGATATTAATTTAGTGATTCCAAAAATACTAAATTAACTTTGTAAAACAATGTTATATAGTGTGCAATGTAATGATACGATTTTTGTCTCTAGAAATTACGTGGGCAATACCAAATTCGTTAAGGGATGGAGATTTTAATCAAATAAAGGAATTTATTATAATTTCCTTATTTTATTTACAATAACTACAGCAAAATTCTCTGAACTCAAATTCTCACAATAAATTGAAATCACTTACTGTTCACAATTGACACCAATTATAAAATTTATAATTACGACAAATAACTCAATTAAATTAAATAATTAAAGATCAGTCCCAATAGACAGTGTATCAACCTATTCAATTCTTTTATAATTCATGCTTCCAAATTTGACAGTTCGAATATTTACAATAAAATCAGTATTACACTTCCATTCATTCCCACCTCACTTCAGTCCATATCACGCCAGTCGCAATGTTCTAGAGTCCTCCAAGCGCCCTCACGCTCAGTAGGCTTCACTCGTCGGTTTCACACCCTCTCATCCATTCAAGCCACGAACACCTCACTCGCCGTCATCCCGCAATCTCCTATCGCCATCCGCACCACACTTCGCTCGCGCACACTCACCAGCTGGCCTTCGTCAAAGACTGCCAGCCGCTGCGTTGCGGCAGTATTTATAGTGTCTTAGGCCGCCACCTAGAATGTTCCCCAACTCGCGTGATTCGTCGCGGAGGGCTGAGGCGCCACCCAGTCTCACCAGAACATTCTTGCGTCGTCGCTAAACGTATCGAAAACTCTAGCAGGCGAGAGGAGGTCTGTGACGCCAACAAGTCTCATCGCTGTCGGCATACAAGGGATTCTCAGAAGGGGAGGGGAGAGCTACGAGCGCATCGTTCCAGGAAGAGGGGAGGGCGAGGTGGGTCTCCGTACAGCCCGGGGCAATTGAGTCGGTGCCAGCTGCAGCACGTAACAGTAATGTTACACTAAGTAGAAATGTACTGACTGAAATATGTACATAGTTTCATTAGTTTGTACAGTTCACATCATATATTGCTTATGACTAGAGACCTGCAAAATTCGCGTTATTATTTGGGGACACGTTCAACTTCAAACACATGTACCTTTGCAATAAGTTTGTCATTGGGCCATACTTTATCTGACACACCCTGGGTAACTCTGCGCCAGTAAATTAACACTTCACAATTGTGTAGTCCAATCACGTGCAGTCCAGTAAAAAAAATAGGAGTGACTTCACACCTATGCGGCAGTCAATGGAGAACCGACGGCGGCTCGAGTATATGCAGCAATATGAAGTTCAGCCTGATGGCAAATAATAACGCGAATTTAGCAGGTCTCTTGTTAGGACAAATATTATAAAAATGATGTATCTTATAATCGATCATATGAACACTTGAAATAAACGAATAGAAGTAAATCGATACTAACGTGTTGAGAGTGTTTAATGCCACGTCCTCTTAAACCACAAACCTCGGTGGCGGAAGGAATGAAAAATAAACGAAAACAATATCTAAAGTAAAGCTTGGAAGCTTACATATTTGATAGCTATTTATATTTACGTTTTATCGAAATGTCGAAAGATCAGGACACCACGGACCAGCTCGCATACGTCTTCAAGGACAGCGACAAGGAGGAGCTGCGCCGAGTCCTGCACAAACAGGACCTGGTGAGTGGAGGGTGTGGAGATATTTCGGCGGCTATTAAGGCCAATTCTTCAACTAACGAGTACCTCCTACTGTTTCGTCGTATTCAAAATTTAAGTATGAAGGAGGCATATGGGAAAGGATAGTGTTCATATTAACTATGGATAGGAAATTTTCGCGAATTCATTTCAGGGCAAGATAGATGTCAAACATATGTACAGTAAAGTGACATTCGCAATTGGATCACCGTTTATTAGACCCGCCCTGGACGCCTCTGGGCCAATAGGAGACTTGCGAGAAAACACCTTGGGAATCCCATGACTGCCAGGTGTGGGTCAACAGCCAATGAACACACAGCAGAGGCTCCAGTTTGCAGAGGCCTGAGGAGTCTAGCCTACAGGTCTTCAAACTAACGAAATTTTTCTATCCCTAGCAGTATCCTTATGGCAAATTCTCTGACATTTCCAGGTATTCTGTTAATTTCCCTGACCAACTTACACAGCAAATATTAAAAGTATATATTTAAATCAGTGTCGTTTATTCCATAGACGCAAGGTAAACAATGCTTACCCTATACATATTGGAAAATGGAAATTTTTGATCCTTTATAGTTTTCACCTTAACTTTAAACACATTTAATTCTGTGTTTCCATTTCCGGTTCGAGTAACAGAGTTTTCGTAACTCCCGTACCGTAAACGCATAGTGCTGCTATCTAGTATTTATTACCACAAACGGGAGTGACTAGCAATGAATCGATATCGAAGTCACAAGCAACAACACCCCACAGGCTCCGCGTTCCTTCGGCAGGGTAAGCAGTCGTTCTGTTTGCGTCCTACAGTCCTACATTTTTTCCTTAGATAGTGCAAGAAAGTGTTCGGGAAAACGGGAGTTTTTCTTATAATTGGTAATATGATCTCTAAATAATATTCAATTTAATTATTATTGCATAAATTTTGTTTCCGTTTTTATCATTAATGTTGGGTATTATAAAATGGTAAATACATGTGGAGGGTAAGCAAAGTTGGATGTTCCGTTCGTTAGTAGAATTTGCTTACCCTGTAAAAAAAAAAACTCACTACACGCCACTGATTTTAATGTTTTTACCAAAATAAAATACAAATATTTTTATGGGTAAGGATAACATAGCCTTCACTTATGGATGCTTTCCTATGCAGAAATAAATATTTACAGAATAAAAAAGGAGGTACAAAGAAGCAGGCTAGAAAATATGTGTAATAATAGTTGTAATTAAACATGCAACAAAATTGTCCCCAGGCTCATAAGCATTCCTAGGAAGGTGAAATAAAATAAATTATCATTACAATTCATAAGATGGCATGTAGCAGAAGTGCTACAATCCAGTATTTATTTTATTATTAAATACATTTTAAACTATCTTATCTAAACTCTTTGACCTCACAGAAATTTCCCTGACTAGCCACCCTGGAAATAAGAACATGTGATAGCGGCATATGCAGAAAAAAAGATATCAAATGAATTACTGTAATTGGAGTATAGTACGCTTTTATCATATTAACAATTTAAATTAGGCAATGTTAGTTTTTATGCCAACATAACTGGAATATTACGTAGTTTGCATTATTTTTAGTAGCGACAAATTTTCTACCTTTTCAGTGTTTTTTTACGTCGAAACATGTATGATGTTTATGCTATACGTAATTTTTATCATATTTATATCGTGAAAGAAATAAACAATGTCTATAATATTGACAACTGTAATTTCAAAGGGTCATTCTGACAGTACTGTGTTCATAAAAACGAAATAGTAAAATATAATGCCGGGAGGTGCAGGAAATATCAAATGAATGTGTAATTAGAGTCTCGGGAAACCCTATTCATAATACTGCAGACAGAACTTGTTTTCCACACCGCCTCCACGAACTGTTTCAGTGAAACCATTTCACTGATTGAACAAGTGACGTGAAACAATTTCACTGGTTGAATAAGTCACAGGCAACTGCGTGAGGCGGATTAGATATTTTCGGCTATGCAATGAATCATGTAGAGTTTTAACTCAACAAAATGAATTGTTGATATGCTGTATTGCTTTCGTAAGTGTCTTATATACACTGTCAAAACTATGAAACTGTATTTATACACGTCATATTATGAAACATAAACATAAAAATACTTTAATAATTATAAATAAAACAATTAGAGATGTAGGAAGCTCAAAGTAACAAAATGATTTAAAGGAAGAACTAACTTAACACCAGCTAAATATACATTTTAAAAAAAGTGATCTTCGCTGATATATAATTCAAACTGACAGAAATGAAAACTTATGTATAAGATAAACGAAACGGAATATGACTACTAAATTTTTAAGATAAGTATATACACAAATGCTGTGTTCAAAGGCAGATGAATTTAAGCACAAGCTTAACTCAAGCAGCAATCGGGCTCTGTGCTAAAAACGACAACTCAATAGTTAAGCAACTCGTTATTGCACAACTAGCATATGGGACTATTTTTATTCATTGCATAGGAAATATACTCAAAACTATCTGCAGCTAGAGACCCGCCCGAATCATGCGTCAAAATGTTGACACCGCTCCGGTATGCAAATGGTTTCATAAGCCCCCGTGATCGGCATGTTCCGCTGCCTCTGCGGAACAGCGCTGTGACGTCACAATATGAGGCAGGAGAGGGTAGCAGGTGGCGAAACGCCAAACTCGCTCCTCGCGACCTCAAAAGTGGAACACTGCCTTGGAAGTTGGTACGTCAACAAGGAAACAACTCGGAGCACTTCCAAACAAACACGAGCAACGCCTGCAAACTATCGCCATTTGCTTCTGACTGGGAATTAGTTTAGCTTCCTAACGATTTTTCAAAATATGTCTTATAATCAGCCAAACCAAACGTTATAAATCATTAACCCTTTGAGCAGTATGCACGTATATACACGGTGATAAGTTAACACGTAAATTTATTTTCTCTTGAATATAAAAGTAACACTTTTATAATATTACTTACTGTTTCGCTAGACGTTATTGGAATCTAATTTAAAAATGCAACTGTCCAACCTTTTAACACGTAAGTATATAAAATTATCATTTTAATAATTTCTCAAATGAACACGAAGGATTGTGAAACTTGTTACATGTGTAGCGACTCATTAATTGGTACACAGTCAACGCGTGGCATCATTGGCCAATGGCTAGCCAATAATAAACGTCGCAGAGTACAATCCAAGCGTGTGCGGTGAAGCCAGAACCAACAGGACACCTGTAAATATATCTACGCAGATCAAAACAACTTGTATAGCTTTAGTGGAGAATGTAGGCAGCTCACTTCAATCTTGTCTTCAGTGACAATAACTTTGTCCCGTCCTCAAAGGGTTACAGACAGGCTGTGGTTTATATAATGAAACGAAATAAGAAAATTACTAGGATAGTCACTAGGATCAGCTGGAAGAGCCATTGGAACTCGAAGCACGTAAGTCTATTTCAAGATCAGTTAAATCTGTTTTTTTAACACAGCACAATGCCCGTATTTCATGCGGGTAACCATTTACTGGAACGCCCTGGGATTGAAGAAATTTCACAGTATAACTACATGTAATCAGTTTTAATTCTTACTGGTCTGGAAAGCAAGGAGCGTGCGATGAAAAAAATGTCCTAAAAATATTTTAGGGTTGAAAAACATTTTCTCGGCCGTGAAGGTGCAGCGGTGGTGTAGCGGTCAGATTACTCGCTTCCCACCCAGGCGAACCGGGTTTGATGCCCCGGGATTTGTTCCCGAATTTTCACGTGTGGAAATCGTGCCAGGCGATTATGCCGCTGGTCGGCGGGTTTTCTCAGGCATCTCCGGTTTCCCCCGCCCTTGCATTCCAGCGCTGTTTCGTACTCGCCACATTTCGTCCTCATTGGCTCTCAAGACCTCGATTTAAGAAGCAGGCTATATATATAAACAGAAAGAGAAAGACAATATTTAAAGCTATCACAAATGGTTACCTAACCTTTTCTATTTGACGTTAAGATATGGAACTACATTCCATCCAGCGTTGCGAACTTTACTGGGCGAATGTCATTCAATGTGCTTATTAATATATATGCATGCAGGGGCAATGGCTTTTTTTCTAAGGTTCGTTTCTAAAGTGCACTGAAAACTACGGATTATCTAACTCAATCGCAATCTGCAGTTTTCAATATATTATATATATATATTATATATATATATATATATACACACACACACACACACACATACATACATACACCATAAAATAAGCTAATTAGTCAACCCGTCACAAAATTTCCGCAAACCAGATTTATAACGTGGAGGATACCCAAAACGCCTGCCAGTGATTCCTTGTTGGGTGCAGTTCCCATCACAAACATCCTCCATGCGTAACATGTCTTTCATCAAGAACACAGGCACTGAGCTGGTAGAACTAACGTACCACTGCAGGTGTTAACGTTTCCATACCGATAGCAGATAATAGTTAACATGTTGCACAGGGAGCTGTATTTGACCAGCTGTACTCTGCGAGGCTCAGAGCCCAATGATCTTCCTAATGGATAGGGATAGAAAAATTTCGCGAGTTCAATGACCTGTAGGTTAAACTCCACAGTCCTGTATATACTCGAGTCTCGGATGTTTGTTCCCTGGCTGCTGCCCCAGAGAGTAACCAATGTTACTTCACACCTGGCCGTATAGGATTAGCTACTTGTTTCCTTGCAGGTATGCTTTCGGCTCGGACATGTGCAGGGTGCGTCTAATAAACTATGATCCAATTGCAATGTCAGCTTCAGTGTACACTTGTTAGACGTCTATCTTGTCCTGAAATGAATTCGCGAAATGTTCCTTTCCCTGCTAATCGATAACTGATTTGTGAACCATATGACTGTGCTACGTTATTACTGGCTCGTACCACTGATCACCTAACACGAAGACTACAGCTTATTGGTTGAGATAATGAAACAAGTGCTTTGCCAACTTAAGTACAGAACGCATCAAACAATTTATAATTTCCGTTCGTTGAAACACTTATAATAAGGTCTTAATTAATAAATTAAAACGATTTGATGTAATGTAAGGAACTATCATACAAACCGACGTGTATATTTTTCACTTGTCTAGGATGATGTGCCTCCTACTGTTATGGCGGTGGCCTTGGGCAGATTTGACATTCTTAAGATACTAATGAAGAAAGGATACTCCATAGATGCTACCGATGAGGTGAGTGAGCCACTTCTTTACCATTTCGTAGATAAAGCTCGAGTGTAGCTCGATGAAAGCTTATATATATATATATATAATTATTATTATTCAGAACAAAACTCGCATGGATGTGCAGTCTTTGTTCGGCTAGTGTTTAACACGACCTCACAAGAACACGACATTGCAGTAACAATGATATTGCTAACGCTAGAATTAATTCTTTATGGTCACTCAAGGGCACGTGATTGACTGTAAATCATTTTATACGATAAAGCACATTTGATTGAGTGAATATCAGTTCGGCTCCCATTGGTTGATGACCGGCCAATAATGAACGCTCTAAAGTACAGGGTAGTGTCCGGTGTGGTATGGACCAATAGGACGTTGGTGAGTTCTAACACAGACACCAACAGAACAGCTGTTGTTGCAGTAGTGGATACAGGTGACTCACTTCTAACTTGTCTTAAGCGCCAGTAAATGTGTGCAGAGCTCAATGTGTTTTAGAAATGCATTAATCTGAACTCCATGGTCCTCTGCATAATCCAGCAGAGGTCACTTGTCAATTAGTCTTCTCTTCAGGCAGAACTTTCTCTCCTAATCCGCCCGGCCGTACAGAATGGAGTTACTAGAACTGAAATTTAATCAAACAGCCCGGTGTAATTTTACTGCCTTCGGCACCTCACGAGGACGATCGAGTAATCGCAGTGGTAAACCTTCGGACACGCGTTCGGGAAGACCCGGGTTCAATTACCTGTCCGGCCAACTTTTTTTTTTTTTTTTTTTTCGGATTCCAATAGTTTCCAGAAATCACTCCAGGCAAATGCTGCGATGGTCACGATGGCCGATTCGTTCACCGTTCCTGCTACTCTAGGATGTTTACTCCGTTCCTAATACCCTTGTTGTCCACGAGACGTTAAGACTTACACCTACATACTACGTATAAGAGGTTACACCAAATCCGCAAATGCAAAATTAACCGTGTGACAATACAACCTCACGAAGACCCCGTAAAGCAACGAGCATTGAATAATGATTTCATTGATCAGTGTACTTGATGAATTGGTAATTTGATGGACGACTGGTTTTAAGTTCGTGGATGATAATGCCAGAGAAGAATGATAGATTTTGTAACCAATATTGGTAGTAATTTTGTATTTACAGAATTTTGTAGAAACTCGAATTGCGAAATATACTTTACAGAAACTAGCCACCAAAACCAATTTATATCACTTGCAGGTTTTCTGAGACGGCTTATTGTGTTTAATATACATAGCAGCTTTTAACCATAACCCTTGATATTAGAATAAAATAGAATATATTATTCTTCACAACTGCTGCGGTATTAATAAATAAAATTCTACAGACCAACTCATAAAAGTGACCACATATATTCCAAATTTGTTACACACAAAGAATAATTAAAAAAATAAAACACAATAACAGGCAGTCCATGTCCATCGAATATCGTTTCCTGGCAAGGACACCAGATGTCGCCCCTCGCACAGGGCTGTAAGAGACGATCCAACGAACAGCATCATCAGAAACGTCGGTGTATCACAACCGGAGATGACATTAAGCCCAATGTGCCCATATATAAGTGGAGTTGAGTTGAGTTTAGAGATGTGAGTGGCTTTTAACAACGATATCTTGAGAGCCGATGCGGGTGAAATGAGGTGAGAGTGGAGCAGCGGCTGAATGAAAGGGCGAGGGAAATGGGAGATCCGCGAGTAACCCTGTCGATTAGCGTCATTGTCCGGCACGATTCCCGCTCGCAAATAGCAGGGAGTGGCCCGGCCGGGGATTTAACCCAGCTCGCTTTGGAGGGAGGTGAGCAGTCTAATATGTACATATAAGTCAAAACCATATAATTTCGATTATGAACTGGCACCATGCTAGAATTAAAAGTGATTTACATACTCAAGCAGATCTCATTTTTTTCACTGACAGCACTCTGTCAGAACCTAATCCTTTGTTCGAGTCTGGAGCAGCAGTGGTTTTTGTGGTTAGACTACTCGTCTCCCACCAAGGTGAACCGGATTTGATTCTCCAGTAGGACCGTCCACGGATTTGATTCACCAATGGGACCGTCCACGGATTTGTTTCTCCAGTAGGAACGTCCAAGGATTTTTTCATGTGGTATTCGTGCTGAACGATGCCGCTGGTCGACGGGTTTTCCCGGGGATCTCCCGTTTCCACTCCTTTCAGTCCAGTGCTACTCCACTCCGCTTCCGCTCGCCTCCTTGACCCTCGCCGCCTCTCAAGACCTCGATGTTAAGAGCCGCCCAAATCTCTTCACTTCACTTCACTTTGCTTCTGTTCGATCCGACCAAACGAGATAAAGCCGTCAAGAATGCTGCGTGTTTTCTATTGGTGCAGAGTTGTGAGGGCGTGTCAGTTGAGCTGAGGTCCAATGAAACACCTCAAGCTTACATATGCTTTCATGAAACATAGTCCTTCACAAAACTGAGACTCGAAACGATAGCGTGTGTATTTGTAAGCTGGGGGTTATGGATCTATGCCTCCCTTCGTCGACTTTTGTCTCCGGAGATTTATCCTCGGGGCTTGAACCCTTGGGAGGAGAGCTCCTTGACATTGTGGGCGGTGTGGCAGTACCATTCTAAAGTATGCTGAGTCAGGGTAGCAGCCCATATACTCTAAAAGGGTGGATGGTGCTTCTCTTGTAGCCTCTCTCCACTTATGGCGACCCAACGCTCCTCGTGCCACCCTTAGTTTTCAACCAGCAAATTGGGCTCCATCGCCCGTTTCCCCATGGGAACCAGTCTCCTAGTGGTAAGAGGTGTCTGCCATGATGACTTGGGCCGATAGCTGGTACCTAGGCCCAACCACTTGGCGGGGCGTTGGACCACTTTCCTCTCTTGGCCGTCGGGGCCCAATACTGGAAATTTACTGTAAAGAAATTCAAAGTATGGCAATGTACAGTGGCCGATGCAGCTCCCTCTAAAATGGGGACCCGCGTAAGTGCCGCTGGTAGCTACAGTCTGGATGCGGTAATGAAAAATAGAGATGTCGGAGAGTAATGACTGAAAGTCTCCCCTTCAGAGCGAGGGCTGCTTTCCTCGTTGGGCCGGGGGACCAGCGCTTAGCTGGGAAATATGCCACTCCAGACATATGGTAAATAGGGCTACCCACACCCCATGGGAGCGGCTCTCGGATGAGAGAAGGCGAGCTAAAGGCCTCTAATGGGTGAAAGGCTAATGTCCAGTGAGGCGTTAAAATGTCCTCAACCACCGTTGTTAAAGCAGTGGAAGGAGCTCTCTCTGGTCACCTGACCTTGCGATGGTCGAGCGGTCGGTCATGGTTAGGGGCATGCAAAATTCGCGTTATTTTTTGGCATTAAACTCAAATTCACGGCACTGTATATACTCGAGACAGCGTCTTTTCCCCATTGGCTGCCGCATATATGTAGAAGTCAGTCCCTTTCTGCGTAATGCGGCACACAATATTTATTGGTGTAGAGTTACCCGGGACATGTCGAGTAAATAACTGTCCAATGATAAACGTATTGCAGAGGTAAAAGAGTTTCAAGTTTAAAATTCCCTTAAATAATAACGCGAATTTTGCAGGTCTTTAGTCATGGTTAACTCACTAGTGCCATGGAAAATAAGTGGGAGCACGTGACGATCGGTTAGCCCCACCGGAGATTCTCTCTGGTGACCGATCACTGGATTGGACGCGTGCTGGGAGTGATCGACTCCGTATTCTGGAGGAGGCCCGGAGAGATTTCCCCCCTTGTTGAAAGACCGGGCGATGCGCGGTAAACCGCTCCGGTTGTGCCCTGGAGAGGCACCAGGGGTATGGATAGAACACCGGTTGGCTTCTGAGGGCGAGGATCTCAGAACCTCTGCGGGGGAGTGGGGGAAGGGGGCCGGATATGCGTGCGCACCAGGTTTGGGCTTTAAATCTGATCAACGTAGGCATTAATCTGTGGTCTCCTCGCTATGAGAGGGCGCGATCCCTCTCCCCCGCCTATTGGGAGGCCGTGGCGGCGGCAGAGCCTAACAGGTAAGAGTGTCACGTAAAATAACGAAAAGTACGAACCATAACGTTATTACAATATTGTATTGTATTTGTAAGCTATAGGGCAATGGGCGAACCAATCATTTTTCTGTGACATTCGATGTTGGCAAAACGTTTAACATCGATGCGGATTAAGTTGTTTTACTTTCACGAAGGTGTCCTGTGATTCGCTAGTAATTTAATTGCTCCTCTGGGGCAGTACCGCTGCAACTCACATTCGGACTGATTAAAATATATTTCTCGACTCGCATCTCAGTCGAAAACACCCCCCCCCCCCTTCCCACACAGAGAGAGAGAAAGAGAGAGAGAGAGAGAGCGAGAGAGAAAGCAGTAATAGGTCGGCCAATGAATGACCACAAACTCCGATTTTATCGTGCTCTGCTCGTGTACCTAACTCATACTAATACAATTGTCAATGTCACATGGCCACCTGTGATGAACGAGCTTGTTTATTTCTTAATTTTCAAAAGACAAGCACTTTTATACGAATAGAATACTTTCACCAATCCGAATTCAATCAAACCGTAATACAAATTGATTAGAGGAAGTATACAAACACCTCAAAGCACTTGTTTACTAAGCAATGTTCTAACCTCAAATTCAATCCACTCCTTTTTCGCTACTCGTGTAGGCAGAAAATCAGTTCAATGTTGGGACACGGAGGTTGGTGGTGTACAGCGATGCGAGATCGTTCTACCTCATCTTTAGTATATGAAGTAAACACTTCTTATCTGCATGGATAACTCCACGTCCTTAGAAATACATAACCTAGATAACATTTGTATCCATTATGTTGTCAAAAATTATACTCTTATTGTTATTTACAAAGCTTACAAGATTTCATTAGTGTAATGTATCAGACGCAAACAGTTTGATATTCTAAAATAACTTAAATTGACGCTTTAAGAAGAAATCCGGTTATTGCCCCAATACCTGGCGTGTAAAACTATAAATAATTTGATGACAGAGCTCTGCGGCTATTTCATGGACTAAATCAGTCAATGAGGATGGCACTTTTTCACGTCAATGTCAAGAACTTTCTAGATTTCGAGAATATTTTAAGGTTTCGTGGCATGTTATTAATGATAACTTAATAAAAATGCCAAATAATTTTTTTAATTACGATACTAGAGTTTTTTCAGGGGAAATATCATAATTTTGACTTAAAGCTGGGTTTGAACATATTTTAAAAAAGTTTAATTACGTAACACAAAGTTTGGTTTAGGATAGAATTTTTATTGGAGTCACGAGTGGCATGTTGCAATTACTTTGAAATACCACACATGGTTTACGTGTGGTAAGGGTATTCCAGAGGTTCTAAATACGCGTTGTATTACGAAAATATTTTACACACATCGCATGCGCTGATCTACGGAAAGAAAACACACTTGACACGAAGTACGAAAACCGCTTTAACACCATGCACATGAAAATCAATGTTACCGAGCTCTACAACATAGATGCCACGGGTTTTTTCACAATACCGCATTGTAAAATGCACATGTTGGAAAGACTCAGAAACTAATACAGGGTCTGCTGAAACTTGGAATAAACTTTTCACTAGTAAAATGATAGGCTCGTCGATTGAAGTCCCACAGTTACAGAGGTATACACTGTTCACGATCAATTGAGCACTTTTTAAGGCCCTCCCAACAGGCATTAACCGCTAATAAACATATCTTATTGCCGCCTCAGGCATTAAATTTTGATGGTGGTGAAATGTATACACTGTGTTTATTGGTCACATTGCAATGTTTATATTAAAAAGCAGCAGGAAAATAGAAATTAGATGAAAGGAAAAATTTATAAGGGCCTTAAAAATTGCTCACTTTACAGTGAACAGCCTATGCAACGTGAACACTGCACGCTGATATGAACTAGCTCGCTCATCAACTCGTAGGTAGAGCCACGAGTATTTCGTGAATTCGTGGTAGACTCCAAACACTTGTTATTTTCTCCTACACCTGTGATTGTACGACAGTTGTTTAGAAACGCCCCGTTTAACTGTGAGTCAGTCATAAGCAGGAAGCAGTAGTGTGAGTGAGTGTTTGACAGTTCTGTACAGAGACCTCACTTGATCACAGCAACCAATAAGAGAACGATAATGTCTCGAGTGTATAGAGGACTACCCAACCCAACTTGGTGCCAACTCAATCCGCGAAATACTCGTGGCCCTACCTATATAGCCTGTTCATGATTAAGTGAGCACTTTTGAAATGAACCTTAGAATATTGTCACAGCCCCTGAACGCATATATTTTAATGGGCGCGATGAGTGAAATTTGCCCAGTAAGTTGATAACGATGAATGAAAAATAGTTCCATAACTTAACGTCAAATAAAAATTTCTAGGTAACCATTCGTGATAACTTAAATTATTTCTTTCGCTTCCTGTTTTTGTTAATGCATCGAAGTGTCAAAACGAGCAGATTTGTATAATATTTACTTTCCTAAAAATTTCACACCTTTACTTGACCGACGCATGAGTATAGGCTGTTCACAGTAGATGAGTACTTTTGAAAGGCCTGCTTAAGATCTACTTCTATTCACATTGTGTACTCTTCCGCCTTATGCCGAATTAACATTGCCGTGGGTCTCGTTCCTTAGCTGACACTTTTTATTCGACGTTACGTTATGGAACTACTTTCCCTCTGTCGTTACCAACTTTACTGGGCGCATGTCACTCAGTTCACCCGTTATAGGCTGTTGACGGTAAAGTTAGCACTGTTTAAGGCCCTTTCAACAGGCCTTAACCTTTAATAAATATATTTCAATAATTTGAGAAGAGTGAAATGTATACATTGTGTTTATTAGTCGCATGACAGTGGTTGTATTAAAAAGTGGCCAAAAGATGAAAATTGTCTAAAGGGTAAAATTTTGCAAGGCCTTAAAAAGTGCTCACTTTACCTTGAACAGCCTATAAAATACATGCAGCTAGGTATAGTGAATTTTTTATAAGGTTGATTTCAAAAGTGCTTACTTTAACGTGAGTAGCCTTTGAAAAGTTGAGGCCCATGGCAATGCTAATTTTAAATAAGGCGGAGGTATGCATACAAGTAGATGTTAAGCAGGGCTTTCAAAAGTGCTCACTTTACCGTGAACAGTGTATAGTACTTGTGAAGGGGCTGTGTGCAGGACGGCAACACGGGGTGCGTGTGGGCGGCGCGGCTGGGCAACAGGCGGTCGGTAGAACTGCTGCTGGGCTGGGGAGCCAACCCGGCGGCGAGGAACAGCAAGGGCGACGACGTCATGTTGACCGCGGCGCAAAGCGCTGAGTGGTGCGAGGCCGCCTTCCTCGACCTGCTGGCCGTCGTCGGCGACACCTACGACGTCGCCTGCTCCAACGAGGTCAGCGCCACGGACCCACGTCGTCTGCCCGGGGCCCTTCGCCCGCTCGGATATTCACGCGGATCTGTCTGTACAGGCCACGGCCGTAGAGCACAGGTCTGGACGCTCGCTTGAAAAGTTGACGCCCTTATTGACCTGTTTTTAGTTCATGAACCCAGCCGCCACAGAGCATTTCTACCGAAGGATCTGTATGGTGTTACTCCTATACCAGCAACGCTAACAACACTAGGTTGCTTGCAGCGCTCTGCGGCTACTGCACGAACTAAATCAGTCAATAAGGGGGTCAATTCGCTAACATTGTTAGATAGGCGAGTGTCAAGACCTGTCTTCTACAGACCGTGTGTGCGTGTGGCGATAAGTCGTAGCGTGTAAACGAATCACCGACGGGGGAAATTTGTTTACGGTACAGACTGTGTTCGGCCTGTGCGAAGTCTGGTAGAGTTTGATTAATGAGTGGGATGGACCCACCGCGTTTTCTATGAAATAGCTGTTTGCGCGAATACGCTTACCTCAGTAAATAAATGCGTCTGCAAATGCGACTTTTTTTCGGAAAAGAAAATTACAATTATCTAGGCTTTTTTTTTTTGTTCCCTTTTGTCGTATTAAGTGTATTCTTGGAGAAAAAAATATTCATGAAAATGGTCAAATGTCGCATTTTTAAAGCTTGCCTTACGCAGTTTCCTTAAGCGGCAAGAGAAAAGTACAAAGATACGGGCGTAGTTTAACCTGTGGGTTTTCATCGCGTGTAATAAAACCCCAGTTACAGATCTAATTAGACAGTACAGCGTCACGACGGAAACACTGCACGCCTTGCGCGTAGGAGCGATGAGGCGCTAGAAGTGCGTGTTAGTGTCGCCCGTATCGCTCCCTCGCTTCTTGATCTTAGTCGGCAGAGGGGCGATGTGATATAACTGTAGAAATATTTTCTTTGTGTTTGGAAAGTTGATACTAAAGAACATATCATCCAAAATAAAAAAAAGTAAGAAAAACGCGGCCTATGACAAATCAGTTTCCAATCTTCAAGAAGTCGAATATTTAATTTGGCCGTTACCAGAAAGCATATTGCAATCATGGAACGAGATACTGCAACGGGAACTCTGCACGCCTGCTGTGCATACGGTCGTTGCAGACATGGGCTGCGCAGACAGATCTGAGCGTGTAAAGGGTCCTTCAAGGCCGGATTTATAGACCACGCGACAAGCGTAAAGAACGCAACGACGCGAAGCAAAAAGGAAAAAAAAAATTACGGTCGTTTATAAACATAGCACGACGCAAGACGTTACCAACGAGGCCAGCGGCGAGATCTGGGCGACTCTCAACAACAAAGGTCTTGAGAGCCGATGAGGATGGAGCGAGGTAAGGATGGAGCGGCGCAGGTATGCAAGAACGGGAGATACGGGATATCCCCGAGAAAACCTTGCCGAGTAGCGGCTTCGTCAGGCACGATTGCCATGCGCGAAAATCCGGGAGCGATCCCGATGGGATTCAAACCCGTTTCGACCGGATAAGAGGCAAGCAGCCTGACCTCTTAACCACTATGAACCATCATATATGTTATATATACATATATATAACCATCATATATGTTATAAATATATATATATAGGCCTATATAACATTAAAAATTAAATGCCTGAAATACGAATTTCTAGGAACACTATTTAATTACCTCAGAAAGTCAGAGATACAAAAACATTTTAATAAGTAATTATACCCTTCATTTACGATTTGAAGCATAATGTAGACACTATTGCATTGTGCAGGCAGATAAAATAATAACAACTGAAAAAACGATAGCATTTTGTAGGAGTATGAAACGATTTCGCAGTCGATCACTGATAATCAAAAATGGCGCAAAACACAAGGAAAAAAAAGCGAGAAGCACAGAGTTGGCGAACTTTACGTTGCGTTATTGTATCCTGTGTAGTTTATAAACAGTATATTTGCATCCTTGCGTTTCCTGCGTAGTCCAGAGGCGTGGTTACCCTTCATTAAGTGCCCCTCCCACCTCGCTGCATCGTTTATCCTCCTGTTTTGTCGGAGAAGCGCGGAAGCTATAAGGGTTACACTAGCATACGCCACAAGAGCGCCATCGCCGCTACGCGCAGGGCTCTGAACTGGCGTGCAGTATTCTCGTGGTGTTGCGAGTGCCTATGAGACTTGCAGTAATTATATCGATGGAACGTCTTTAAAGGCTATTCACGATAAAGTGAGCTCTTTTGAAATCAACCCTCTAAAATGTCACTATCCCTAAAGGCTGTTCACGGTATAGTGAGAACTTGTGAAATGAACCTTAAGAAATTGTCACTGTCCTTGCCTGTATATATTATAACGGGCCCACTGAGTCAAGTTGTTAACGATGGATGGAAAATAGTTCCATATCTTTACGTCGAACTAAAAGTGTTAGGTAACCATTTGTGATAAATTATTATATATATAATATATATATATATATTTTTTTTTTTTTTTTTTTTTTTTTACCTGTCGAAGCGTAAAAATGGGTAGATTTGTAAAATATTTACTTTACTAATAATTTCACAGACGCACGAATAAAGTGATGAGGTTCATGGCAGTGTTAATTTTACATAAGGCGGAAGAATACACAACGTACATACAAGTAGATCTTAGGCAGGGTTTTCAGAAGTGCTCATTTTACCGTGAACAGCCTTTACCTGCATATATTTAACGGACGAACTGAGTGAGATGCACCCAGTATAGTTAGTAACGATGAATGGAAAGTAGCTCCTTATCTTAACGTCGAATAAGAAGTGTCAGGCATCCATTTGTGATAATTAAAAATATTTATTTCACTTTATGTTATATTTAGTGCACCGAAGTGTGAAAATGGGCAGATTTACAAAACATTTTCTTTTGTAATAATTTTAGAGTTGCACTTGACCGACGCATGAATAACGTGACGAGGCCCGTGACAGTGTTAATTTTGCATAAGCCGGAAGTATACACAATTTGTATACAATTAGATATTAAGCAGGGCTTTCAGAAGTGCCCATTTTATCGCGAACAGCCTAAAGTTCAATACAGGCGCCTATCGTAGTTTGACTCGTGTCCGGCTAGTATGTTTTAAGATACGGCAGTCTGGATAAGCCGTTTTTAGATATAATGGACGGCTCGAAAACAATATTTGCAGCATGCTTGGTAACTTTAAAGTACGGTTCCTTCTTCGTCTGTGGTATGATGCACTTTCGTAGGTAAACGTACCGAGAGCACGTTACAGTAGTTTCGTCAAAAAGTTGGGATTTGAAACACTGTAACACATTCCAAGTCCCAGGCACGCGGAACAATTAAGGCTCGCCGTCGCATCTTTTGCAGAAATTCATCGTTTTCGCCTCAAAATTTTGGGTTCAAAGTAATTGCTGACAGTATAGGCCTACGCGATTGTACGAAATTTTACATTTTACGAGTTGTTTAGTATTTTTGTGCGTAACTTTAACTACGCGCTATCTGCTTGTTGTAGAATATCAGAGGCACATTTATATTTTATCAATAAGTTTTCCGCATTTTTGCAAGCAGCAAATGACACAGTACAGCGAAAATTAGACAAAAAAATAAAGGATTAAACAACTAGTTAATTGTAAATTTCATATAATCAAAAATTTCTGATAATATATCTCAAACTGAAATTACGGCACGAAAACGAAGAATTTTTAAATAATAGATGAAACGTATACTTAAGGGATTTGGCCACGAAAAAAAAAAAGTGTTATTATATATGATTTCTTTAGCACATTCTGTTTAACGTTTAGACATTATCTGTAATTACTGTTTCCTCAAGTAAATCGAAATGAAAGACGTAAAATCGAATTGAAGGAAAGAATGTTCTTGTTACTTGGTTCTATAAAAGAAGAATACCCCATTTTGAAAAGAACATTTCAAGTGTTTTACTAGTTTATGTGTTGTTATTTTATTCATGCACATCGTTCGACAAAGTCAAAGTCAAAAAACTAATCACTGAAAAACAGAGAACGAAATAGTTGATGAATCAGTGTAAAATGTCAGCAAATCAACATGTGAAGGAAAACTGGCTTTTTTCCCCCCCCAAACTCGTCAGTCAAATTGACTGAGGTGAGTGTTGAATAACTCCGCCGCTGTTAACTAATCTAAACAGTGAAATTCTCACTTATTCAGGATTAGAGTGTATATTTACATGGGGATTCACTTATTTTTGTAAAACATTTTCAGGGCCTCCCCTCCACATGTTTGGTCTATTCCGAGACACGTCACACTTTTTTTAATCGTACCTTTGAAAAAGTACCCTATGTATGACGCGTTTAGTTGTTTCCTAAATACGCCACGCAATACAAAGGTTTTGCGTGTGTGTTAACGCAAAAGTACCTTATTTTTAGTTTAAATGAATTTTTACTTATATTCTACCCATAAATTAAAGTATCTGTATACTATTAATCAAGAACGAAAGTAGTTTGCCTCGTCTAACACTTTACGCCCAAACGATGAGGAAAAAAAGGGGGGTTAAGGGCCTAGGGGGAGTCGATAGTACCCCATGGAGATTGGGCCGAGTTATGGTTGCCGACCACCCCCCCCCCCCACCCCAAAAAAACATTTGGGTTCTGATGTACCATACTTGTCGTACACAAGTTCATATCCCCATTTGACGCATACCTTGAGGTCTTAATTTTTTTTAGTCTTAATCTTCCCATTACAACTGCAGGACGGGATGTTGGAGCGAGCTCCGATAGGCGCGAGCTAGCACGTGCCGTAATTCCCAGACTTGCACCATAAATACTAATCCGTACGGTTACCTGCTTCACCGACTGTGGCTTAGCCCGCGCATTCCGTGGGCTAAGCCACTGTCTTAATTTGCAATCAATATGAATAAAAACTGGGATATAATGGTAACGACTATTAGGAAATATTCCTTATGAAGATAATATTACATTGTGTGCACAATAATCCAGCAAGTTTTCCTTTTGGTATATTTTTTTTATATTTGGTTAAGCTTTGTTTCCACGAGGCGGAGAAATATCTTGGAAGTAGAATTTAGCAGGGTTTTAGGCAAGTGTGAAGTTACCGTGAATGAACTATAAGTAGGGATGATGGGGAAATAGCGAAAATGTTTTGAGCTAACACATCTTCTATAACTAGACCCACGAGTATTTCGCGAATTCATTCTGAGACGAGGTAGACGCCAAACACTTGTTCTTTTCTCCTACTGTTGTGATTGGACAGCGCTTCTTTAGACACCCCCTGTTTAACCGTGAGCCAGTAATAAGCAGGAAGCAATAGTGTGAGTGAGTGTTTAACAGTCCTCACTTGATCACAGCAACCAATAGCAAACGATAATGTCTCGAGTGTATGTAGAGCTGTCCAGCCTAACTCGCTGCCAACTCAATCCGCAAAATGATCATGAATATTTCTATGACTAGAAACCTAAAGAATTCGCGGATTCATTTTGGGATAAGCTAGAATTAAAAATCCGTGTGTTCAGATAACTTTAGCCATTTTTTCACACTGTGTTTGACACCTCCTGGAGAACGCTGGCCCAGTCATTGCCATCCACCGTATCAGCAGACAATCAATGCGCTGTTGATATCGGCATATTTATACATAATACTGTAGAGTCTAGCCTACAGGTCATTGATCTCGCGAATTTTGAAGGTCTCTATCTATAACACTCTAACTAGTTTATTCTTTCATAATTACTATAGGTAGAAAAATTTCGCGTATTAATTTCGGGACAGGATAGACGTCAAACACATATACAGTAAAGTCACCTTTGCAATTAGATCGCAGTTTATTAGACCCACCCTGGACGCCTCTGAGCCAATAGCAGACTTGCAAGAAGACACCTTGCAAATCCCATAACAGGGACAACAGCCAATGAACACACCGCTGAGGCTCCAGTATGCAGAGGACTGAAGAGTCTAACCTAGGTCAGTGAACTCGCGAAATTTTCCTATCCCTAATGATCAGACGAACAAGGTTTCTGACTCGGCTAAGTTGTTTGCAGACCATTCACGAACGTTCTGCCAGAGACCTGAAGAATTCGCGGATTCCTTTTGGAACAAGCTGGAATTCAAAACACGTGTGTTTATATAACGTTAGCCATTGGTCCACACAATCTTTGACACTTTCTGGAGAGCGGTGGGCCAATCGTCGCATTTCACTGTGACAGCAAACAACCAATGTGCAGTTTATATCGGCATATTTGTACATAAGCATGTAGCGTCTAACCTGCAGGTCATTGAACTCGCGAATTTTTCAGGTCTCTATTTATAGTATGAGAATCCTCATTGGTCTAGTGAAATGGGGTAGTATCGTCATGAATTCATTGCAGCCATTAAGGAAAGAGAACTGTCGAACATGTGTATACGTAAAGACCTGCAAAGTTCGCATTATTATTTGCCATCAGGCTAGACTTCACAGTGCTGTATATACTCGAACCGGCGTCTGTTCACCATTGGCTGCTATATGTGTGCGAAGCCACTCGTCTTTTTGACTGGCCTGCACGTGATTGGACTACACAATTGTGAAGTGTTCATTTTCTGGCGCAGAGTTACCCAGGGTGTGTCAGATAAAGTATGGTCCAATGACAAACTTATTGCGAAGGTACGTGTGTTTGAAGTTGAACGTGTCCCCGAATAATAACGCGAATGTTGCAGGTCTCTATGTGTATGGTCTGTTGAATCCTAGCGATAACCCATCATCTCTAACTGTAAGTTGTGCTGCGTTGCGGTGGCAGGACGGGTGGACGGCGCTGCACTACGCGGTGAAGAGGCGGTGGCAGGCGACGGTGATGTGGCTGCTGGAGGCGGGGGCGGCGGCGGACGCCGTCTCACGCAGGGGCGTCTCTCCCTTGATGCTCGCCGCCTCCACGGGCCAACACGGCATCTTGCAGACGCTCGTCGCCGCGCGCGCCGCCATCTTCCTCGAGGACGAGGTACAGTAAGCCCGTTAATGCACGTAAAGGCTGTTCACGATAAAGTGAGCACTTTGTAAATGAACCGAAGAAAAAAGTTACTGCCCGCTGCATGCATGTACTTTAATCGGCACACTAAGTAAGATAACGATGAATGGAAATTAGTCCCATATCGTAACGTCGAATGAAAAGTGTTAAAGTGTTAGGTAACCATTTGGGATAACTTAAATTTTTTTTTTTTTTTTTTTTTTCCCGAAGTGTAAATATGAACAGAATTGTAAAGTATTTACTTTCTTAATAATTTCACATTTTCACCTGACCGACGCATGACTAAAGTGATGAGGCTCATGGCAATGTTAATTTTACATAAGGCGGAGGAATACAGAACGAGTATACAAGTAGATCTTAAGCAGGGTTTTCAAGAAAGCTCATTTTACCGTGAACAACTTATAACAATTTTGAGTTATTTCCTGTCGAGCGGGTTTTTACGGTGTCTATGCTGGTTTTTCCCTTCCCTTTCTTAGTTATAGGTAGAGACCCGAGAAATTCGCGAGTTCAATGACCTGTAGTCTAGACTTCCCAGTTTTATATATACTCTCATACAGATATCAACTGTTCATTGTTTGATTGTTGTGGTATTAGAAGGCGGTGGTTGGGGCGCACAATTTAGTGCATGTTTGTTATTGGCTCATTTATCTCCAGGAGGTATCAAACAACACGACGACCAATTACAAACGTAACATGAACGTACATGTATGTGAATTCTAACTTGTCTAGAAATGAACTCGGGTCTGTAGTTATAGACTATTCACGGTAAAGTGAGCACTTTTGAAACCCCTCTTGATTGGAATAATATTCAATAAACTTGTTTTATTTAAGCCTTAGGCATTAATTTCCGAGTGTTGTGGAATATACACACTGTGTTTATTACTTTTGTGGCAATATTAATTTTAAAAGTTGGTTGAAGGATAACAAATTGCCGTCAGTATATCAGTTTCAAATTGGTCACATATTTTTGAATGCCTCTTTCTTCGGGATGTGGAACGATACATTGAAATCTTTATTCAAACATTGCCTGTAAGTTCATTCCTTATAGGGAGGGCCACTGATTTTCAGCGAAAAAATCTGAGCACACAGTAGACTTCAATACTGTATATACACCTAGTTTGTTGTCGTACCTCCATTGGCTGCTGGTGTAGTTTCCGTAACCCCGGCACTGTACCTTCGTGATTCGAGCGCAAACCGTTAAAACGGACTAAAACATGTTTTAGCCAATCAGAAATGCTGGATAACACCACAGTACTTCACAATTGTATCCTGTCTCGAAATATTTTCGCGAAATGCCATTCCTTGTTCCTTGCAAATGTCCAGGTATAAATTGTACATAAATATTTTTATATTCGATTTCGAAGAAAGATATTTCTTTCATTGGTAGCTCTCTACGGGGGCTTCTAGTATAATGACGACATACGTCGGGGAGGAAGCTATGTGTTCCTTTGCAGAGGATTCATTAAATTTCTTATGGGAATTTTATTGACCTGTCCCAGTCAATTTTGGCACCCCACCACCTGAGATTTTGAGCAACCTATCAAGAGGATCGCTATAGGTTTGGAGCTGTTTCAACAAGAATGTTTCGTAAACCACAACAACGCCATCTTTAGACTGCACTGTGAAGATATATGTTGCATCCTTCAGTTTCTTCTCTTCAGTTTTGTTAGGTCTCCTATTTCAAGCCCTATAGCGTGCCACGTCTTTCTTCTTACTAGACTGTGCAATGAAGCCGTGTTGTGTATTCACTTATGGTTATAGAGGTTAGGAGGTCTATTCTCTTGAACATGCTCCCTCGTTTAGTTACTTAGGCCTTGCCAAGAGTTCTTAAGTGATTTTCTCACACTGTCACACCTCTCACTGGGTTGTCTTGTACGTTTTCAGCCTCTACTAGTTGCTGCCATGCCTATGACTAAATGATATACAGTCAGTAAACTAGAATTATTTGCATTCCACTTGTACTGTAATTTAATTGGTATGATGTATAAAATGACCTAATTCATCAATACTACCTCCAGTTTGATCACATGTCCCTCCAGCTCAGCTGTGGTTCCCTTCAGAGAGAATTTCAGAGGTATCGGAGTGGCTTTTATTTGGCTCATATACCGTGACGTTGTTACTTGAAGATTCGTCACTTCATCGCCAAACTTGTCCCAGAATATCTAGCTTTAAGGAAACAAGCGTTGTTAGTAAAACTCATAAGATAAATTTTGAACCATATTATGTAATCTATACTTACTTTAATCACTGCCCCAGCCACTTATAACATCACATTCAACCCCTGCCTCTGCCATTTT
This sequence comes from Dryococelus australis, assembly GCA_029891345.1. Lineage (NCBI taxonomy): Eukaryota > Metazoa > Arthropoda > Insecta > Phasmatodea > Phasmatidae > Dryococelus > Dryococelus australis. The sequence goes on along the minus strand of CM057002.1, from coordinate 29,179,088 downwards.
AAACACCTAGTGGACACGGCCCTGTGTACTACTGAGGGGAAATATATCTCTTAGTAATACACATGTGCGTCAACAGATAGCAGGTATACATTTCAGGTCATCGCCCGTTTTTTGTTTAAAACGGGCTACTCTTCAGTTCTCATAACACTGCATTATTTCAAATCGACCAAAAATGGGCATGATCCTCTTTTTTACTCAAGTGCTCATTTATTATGTAGGAGGATCTTGTACATGCCCGGTACAATTTTTCTATACCGTTCTCTACTTAAAGTGTAACAGTGCCACAATTTTCCAGAACAAAGTTTCCCATAGTTAGCGATATATTGGTTATAACTTGTGGCCATTTTGCTCACACTTCAACTGTGAAACATGAACAAACTTTCTTAACTAACTAAACCATTAGTATGGATATGTGGCATTCCAACACTTTTTTTTGTGTCGCAGAAAATGATAGCGTGACATAAAAAAGAACAAAAATAATAAAATATAGCTTTAAAATAAAAACGGGCAAGTATTAGCTGTATGTGAAAAATACAAACAATTCCATAAAATGCGCAGTAATTGTGGATACGTTCGGAAACGAGCTAGACTCTAAATCCTTTGTTTTCTCGAAACTCAGTTTTCATTGTTGTTGATACAATTTATCTCCAGATTAGATAGAACGGGTGAATGAGTGAAAGAGTGAAGAGATTTGGGCGGCGGTTAACAGTGAGGTCTTGAGAGCCGATGAGGGTGAAGTGAGATGAGTACGGAACAGCACCGGAATGAGGGTGCGAGGGGAAGACGGGAGATCCCTGAGAAAACCCCGCCGACCAGCGGCATCGTCCGGCGCGATTCCCACGTGCGAAAATCCGGGAGTGACTCTGCCGGTAATCGAACCCGGTTAGCCGAGGTGGGAGGCAAGAAGTCTAACCACTGCATCATTGCAGTCCCTACACTCTAAATACGAATCAGTGGGAAACCACTGATTCGCAGTGAAATTCAACTGCTGTAATCAGTGAAAATGGCTCCACTTAGAATTAGTGGAAAACCACTGATTCTAAATGTCTCCACTTAGAATCAGTGGAAAACCACTGATTGTTTCAGTGAAAAATTTCACTGATTGAATGAATGACGGCTGACTGCAGTGGCGAATTAAATATTTATTTTATTGAATGTAGGCAAATAATTACATTAAATAAACATACTTACGATAATTCACTATTTATATTGTGCGATTTGCCGTAATTCAAAAAAGGAAAAAATCTTTGCAGGTGGCGGGATTGAACCCGCGCACCCTTCTGAACTACCACTCCAAGTTGAAATTGTTGGAGGAAAATAAACGTCTTATAGTATCGCTACGAAATCGTATAGTTTGAAATTCTTTGCTCGTACTTTTCGTTATTGGTTTGATTGGTAAAGTTAGGATTGTTAAAACGAATAGTACATATGAGTGCACTATCTTTGCCGCATTGAATGCAGTTTAAACCTTCAAACAGAGTGCAGTGATGATTACGTGCTAACGAAATGAAAGACGTAAAGACGAACTGAAAGACGTAAAAACGGAATGAAAGTCTGTGTGTTCATATTACCTCGTAAAATGGCGTTTTGAGAGACGAAACGCATTTTAGAAAGTATTTTGTATTTGTTTTATTTGTTTATTCGTTGTTATGGTACTTCACTTGTTACACGTCGTTTAACGGCCATTTTAAACGATGTTTGATGGCGATTTTTACACGCAGTTCACTGATACATCAGTCAAAAATAATAAGAGACGGAGCAAGTTGCTCAGATATTTCACTGAGAAAACAGTGGAAAAAATGACTGACGAATCAGTGGGAAATGTCACTGAATCAATCAGTGAAGGAAATATGGCTTCTTTTTTTTTTTTACTGGTTCATAAGTTAAATTCACTGAAGTGACTGTTGTATCAGTCAGATACGTTTGACTGATTGAAACAGTGAAATTCTCACTGATTCAGATTTAGAGTGTAGATAAAACTGGATTTGATCCTCAAATACCTTGCAGGTTGCTTATCGGTCAAAAGTTTTCCAAGTGGTGTTTAAAAAAGCTGTAGTCCAATAGATCCAGAAAACTCAACTGTACATGTGGTTGAAATTTAATTAGTTATCGATTGGATTCGCAAAATATCCAGGTCTCCACCCATTGCCAATGCTGCCCCGATTTTTGCCTTACTTATTTATTTATTTTCGCGTCTAAGTTTCTATGTAACGTTGTCAATTTCCTGTAACTTACAATCACTAGAGCCCCGAGTATTTCGCGGATTGAGTTGGCAGCAAGCTAGTCTGGACAGTCCTAAATACACTCGAGACATTATCGTTTGCTTATTGGTTGCTGTGATCAAGTGAGGCTTATGTACCGTACTGTTCAACACTCACTCATATTACTGCTTCCTGCTTGTGACGGGCTCACAGTTAAACACGGCGTATCTAAACAACTGTCGTCCAATCACAACAGCAGGATAAAATTTCAAGTGTTTGGAGTCTACCTCGCCTCCGAATGAATTCGCGAAATACTCGTGGCTTTAAGAATCATTTACCAGCAGTGCCAGGACCATTCGAAAATCAAACTGTCTGAAGTTCGATGCAATTTTTTCAGACAGACGTTAAGGAAGACATCTAGGTGGCAATAGGAACCGTTGCAGGAGATGGGATATTTGATTACGAAGTTTCACACTCCTGCTGGGAGTAAACGAAACCAATCACAGGGCGTCACTCTGCGAGGTCTGCATCTGACAGAAGAAGCGCCTGACGACAAAGACGACAAATAACTTTGTTTACCGTTCGACTGCCCGTCAGCAGTTCGGGATCACGAACGTAGTTTTCGACGCCTCTCCTAAAGGAAAAATAAAATGTTCCCGCGCGCTTTTTATTTGATTCCTTCGCAAACTCGCTTTCTTATTGAGTTTTCCTGTTGTTTGCCCTCCGCCACTTACCCACTGAGGCCGTTCCTCTGGGATTCCCTACCGTTGACGCTCTAGGGAGGTCAACTAAAGTAGAAGGGAAATAGTCGTTCGGCGTCACGCCCTTGCTTGAAGTTGAGAATAACACAGCCCAAGTTTAACACTTTCAGATTTGTATATATTTGCTGGCAATCACAACAAGGTAAGATTGAGTGGCCTATACACTTATATATCTATACCAAGGCACCAGTTCTGTTGGTCCATGAATTTCCACTCACCATCGTCCTATTGGTCCAAATTACACCAGCCATGCTTACCTCGCTTACAAGCCGCATTGTAGGCTAGCCGTCAGTCAATGTGTAGGCGATCTAACTGTGTCCCATTTGCAGTGATTTGTCATGTGTTACACAAATTACAACCGAACCATTTCGTTTTAATACCTAAAATCAATTCAAATTTTGACGTGAATACGTCTTTAAATTTGGGACCATAGTGGGAGGCAATTAAAAAAATCCGATGATAACAAAATCGGGGGATACAGTTTGACAATGCAGCTCCGAATCTATCGCCTTTGTTCAAAATTCAATTACACCACTCGATTGCCAAAGGCTCAAAGAATGCGTTACGTTGAGTTGAGTGAGGACTGCGAAGCATGGTACTTGATTTGGGGGGTGGGGGGGTGAGTTCGCAGGAATTTTGAGTTCGTTTCGCCGTGTTTCATAATTTCCGCGTAGTATAACTTTTGACTAGGAGAAGACCACGTTCGTTTAAGTTTCAATAGAGAGCTATCGTCAAGATCAATCGATTGCGTCTATAAAAGCATTTGTGTGACATAGTTATGGTAAAATTTTACTCGTTTAATGTAAAAAATTAAGAAAACTTAACACAGTTTCAATCTATACTCGTCAAAAGCCAAGTCGAAATACAGAATTCGTATACGGTTGGAAAGAGCATCTCAAAAGCAATCCAGTGATACCCATAAAACCCCATATGATCGAGTGAAGCGGTGCTGGGAACGTAAAATAAATATCAAGGCATCTGAGCGCGTCATCGTAGACGTATTCACGTGAAACAAACGACCGTGTCCCCAACACAGCCATACCCAAATTTTTGTTCAAGAAAATTACAAGTGATATTTTATAGTGCTCATATAAGATCATAAAATCTAGCGAAACCTTGGAAGTATATGCATGGTAGTTTTGTCCTCAAGGACTGATAAATCGTCGATCCACCACAGAGTAAATAAATACGGAGACGTAATTGCGTGGTTGTTCTTCTTTGTTGTGGGCGTACCCACTCGCCGATTGGCCACGCCAGTAGCTAGGAACGGACCTTGTGTCTGACTGGCTACTGAGTACTTGGAGAGGTTCCCTATTGGTAGGGATAGGAAAATTTCGCGAATTAATTTCAGGACAAGATAGACGTCCAACGCGTGTACGCTGAAGTCACCTTTACAACGGGATAGCAATTCACTATACACGCCCTGGACGACTCTGATCAAATAGTAGACTTGCAAGGAAGCAAGTAGCGAGTGCCATACTGCCAGGTGTGGAATGACACTGGCTACTCTATGGAGCAGCAGCCAATGAACACACATCTGAGGCTCGAGTGTACACAGAAATGTAGAGTCCAGCCTACAGGTCATTGAACACGCGAAACTTTCCTATCCACCTATTGGCATTACTGACAGCTGGCAAGTAGGATGTGAGACGCCGATTGGCTAGTATCGTTTCGATACGGTTCTGGTCGACGACGCCATTCTGCTGGCGTGCGCGGTTGGAATTCACGGAGTAAGCAGCTACTTCGCATCTGAATTCTGGAGTACCCTGTGGTATTATCGTCCGATCTACACGCGAACAAACTCTAGCCCTTCAAACGAGTCACGGCTGTGGTTACACGGGTGTACGACGGCCAACTGTTTTTCCACGAAAAGGTTATTGCGCAGGATAGACTTCAACTTCTTTTGTGCAAGCTTGCGCATTTCCTTTACCTATTGGCTACTTGTCTGTGTGAGAAAGCGTTTCCTACCCTACTGAGGCAAACAGAATAACGTTACCCTGACACTGAATAACCGTGATTGGCTGGCGGACACTTAAAGCCGTGTTCTAGTTGAAATCATCCAACCGCGATACTGGTTCTCAACTGACGTGTTTTGGAGTACAAATATACGCCATTCACGCTAAAGTGAGCACTTATTAGGGACCTAGTAACAGTTATAGCAGCAAATAAATGAATTTAATTGTAGTCTCAGATGTTAACTGTTGAAAGTAGTGAAACGAATATACTTTATTTATGAGTATTATGTCAAGTTTTATACCAACAAATAGGTGGGAAGACAAAAATTGGCTGAAAATTAAAATTGAGAAGGGCCTTAAATAGTGCTCACTTTATCGTGAACTGCCTATAGTAGTGGAATATTAGCCCGGGAAACAAGTGGCCCTACACCGGTGGCCTAAACGTCTTCTTGTAAACTCAGTCGGGAACCATGTTTGAAAGAGCCAGCGAGCACAATTATTACACTCTAAGAAATTATCCGCTAATTTACTATATGAGTGTATACGTAGAGTGAGAAAGCGCTAATGGTAAAGATATTTCCCATACATTCATTCTAGTGTTCTTACGTTTGCTCAGGAAACAGCCACATGAGTAGGAAACTTCCCAACTCTGTATAGTAGCGACGCTAAACATTTCATACCTATAGCCAGATGTGCGGTATTATTTCCATACGAGATATGGGTAAAAAATTTCCACTTCAGTTTACGAAGTTTACCAGAATTTTTTCAATGTGCAGTTAAAGTGGTTACCCTTCTATAACTCAATGCAAACGAAAGGAAACCCTAACCTCAAAGACGCGCTCCCGTAGTTATTTATGATCGATTCCAAAATCTATTAAAGTTGAGTTTCTTTAGTTTTGAATATAACTTAAGTTGTACTGATTGTAAGCTTTCTGACCTGGTTCTTTTTATTTATTTCAACGCGCAAAGAAAATCTTGCCAGCTTCAGCCATCTTAATCAAACTGTCTACTGACTTCATGGCGATCAATGGAAGTTTACTTTAACAAGACGTGACTGCGATCGGTATAAGCTCTGAGCTACCCTAACTGTACACAAAGCTGAACATGCCTGAAGTGAATAATTTCTCTGTTCCGTGCAACCGCGGATTCATGCCATTCGGCGTTATAATATCTTCACAGCCAAAACATGAAATTGGTATATCGCTACAGTTATCTATGTATGGCATAGACTGTTTTAAATAAGATAAGTTTGTTTATTTCCAGCTCAAAAAATTAACTTAACAGTTTGAGCGCATGTTTCGGACAACACTACTTTGCACACTTATTTGTCCTTGAAAATAAAACTATCTCGAATATAGATTCACTGTTTTCCTAGTGTTTCGTAGGATATTACAAGGACACTGCAGCCCAGCGGCAATAAACTTCCTGATTAAGCGTATATATTTATCTCATAACATTGGGGACCGTGGTGGCTGAGCGGTTAGCCTGCTCGCCTCCCACAAGGCAAACCAGGTTCACTCCCGGCCGGCTGGGCCACTGCCGGATTTTCGCTAGTGGGATTCGTGCCGAACGTGGCCGCTGGTCACCGGGTTTTCTCGGGGCTCTGCCGTTTCATTCCGGCGGTGCTCCATACCTCATTTCATCCTCATCGGCTCTCAAGACACTGGTACCTCTTCACTCACTCATAATCGTTCAAAAGGACACGATTTATTGTAATGCCTTTTACACAGTAAAGGACATTTGACTGGGGCATCAACTCCGCATGCCATTACCAGCCGATAATGGGGTTTGTAAGGTGCAGTAAGCAAGTCCCGTGTGATGTCGACTAACAAGAACGACGGTGAGTAAGAGTGGCGACAAACAGAACTGGGGAGTGTTGTTAATGCAGTTAAGTATATCGGCCACTCACTTTTACACAGTAAAGGACATTTGACTGGGGCATCAACTCCGCATACCATTACCAGCCAATAATGGGGTTTGTAAGGTGCAGTAAGCAAGTCCCGTGTGATGTCGACTAACAAGAACGACGGTGAGTAAGAGTGGCGACAAACAGAACTGGGGAGTGTTGTTAATGCAGTTACGTATATCGGCCACTCACTTTTACACAGTAAAGGACATTTGACTGGGGCATCAACTCCGCATACCATTACCAGCCGATAATGGGGTTTGTAAGGTGCAGTAAGCAAGTCCCGTGTGATGTCGACTAACAAGAACGACGGTGAGTAAGAGTGGCGACAAACAGAACTGGGGAGTGTTGTTAATGCAGTTACGTATATCGGCCACTCACTTTTACACAGTAAAGGACATTTGACTGGGGCATCAACTCCGCATACCATTACCAGCCGATAATGGGGTTTGTAAGGTGCAGTAAGCAAGTCCCGTGTGATGTCGACTAACAAGAACGACGGTGAGTAAGAGTGGCGACAAACAGAACTGGGGAGTGTTGTTAATGCAGTTACGTATATCGGCCACTCACTTTTACACAGTAAAGGACATTTGACTGGGGCATCAACTCCGCATACCATTACCAGCCAATAATGGGGTTTGTAAGGTGCAGTAAGCAAGTCCCGTGTGATGTCGACTAACAAGAACGACGGTGAGTAAGAGTGGCGACAAACAGAACTGGGGAGTGTTGTTAATGCAGTTAAGTATATCGGCCACTCACTTTTACACAGTAAAGGACATTTGACTGGGGCATCAACTCCGCATACCATTACCAGCCAATAATGGGGTTTGTAAGGTGCAGTAAGCAAGTCCCGTGTGATGTCGACTAACAAGAACGACGGTGAGTAAGAGTGGCGACAAACAGAACTGGGGAGTGTTGTTAATGCAGTTACGTATATCGGCGACTCACTTTTACACAGTAAAGGACATTTGACTGGGGCATCAACTCCGCATACCATTACCAGCCAATAATGGGGTTTGTAAGGTGCAGTAAGCAAGTCCCGTGTGATGTCGACTAACAAGAACGACGGTGAGTAAGAGTGGCCACAAACAGAACTGGGGAGTGTTGTTAATGCAGTTACGTATATCGGCCACTCACTTTTAGGTCGCCTTAAGTCTGTAGATGAAGTATTAATTTATTCACTAGTACATCAGCTATACGAGTAAATCGAACAAAATATGCGTTTGTATACGGCCAAATATGTATTTAGTTTCCCTAACAAAATATTTTATTGAGCAAACAAAATGTGAAAGGCGACAAAATGACATTTGTTCGTCTAACAAAATATATGTTTGAATAAAGAAAATATCTGTGTTGGGCCAAAAAAAAATTTGACTGTCAACTAAATATTTTGTTGAATCAACTATATATATTTGTCTGGCCACTCATATGACTGCCTTCGTTTGAAAATACAGCTCGAGAGTTAGTTTGAATTTCTTGTGACAATTAGGACAGTAACAGTGTTTGTTAGTGCTTCTATTGATGCTTAACAATCGTATAAACACAGTAATAAAACAATGCAACAAGAAACTGACAAGTAAAGCTGTAAAACTGAAAATATTTGTTTGAACACGTTGCCCAATATTTGGAGTATATCTATTTAAAAGCTTTCCGGCATTAACAGTTGTCACATTAGCTGAGGTTACTGAGGCGTAGCGTACGGACGCAGGTGATGTGGGTTCGAAACTCGGCCGAACATGCATTTTTATTTATATCGGCCCAGACTGTTTAATGTGCGTGTAGCCAAACAAATATTAAGTTTCACCAGCCAAATCTTACAGTTTGGGGTAACAAAATGAGAACAACAAAATAATTTGGTTTCAGCAACAAAATTTTTCACTGTCCCTTTACAGACAAATAATTTGGTTGCAAAAAAAAAACCAATCTTGTTTGATTCAACAAAACGTTTTTCTCAGGGTGTAACACTAAAAGAAACCGAATCATGGTTCAACGAATCTAGAAATGTAATGGAATAACACAGTGGATTTACAGTATAATGAAGTGAAACTAACCAGTTCCCTTCCAAGATATTTGGGCGAAACACAAGCTAGAATTATAGACCTAAAATAGCATATTACAAATGCTAAGTAATATCCCAGTGTTAAAATATGCATACAGTAGCCTACTTTATTATTCGTTTCGATTTTTTTTTTGCGTTCGGTCTTAAATTATAATAAATCAAAAAATACTCATAAAATACACACTGAATGAAAAGATATATTGGCGTGCTAAAGTAGTTATTATAATCATTTCATAAATAATTTTTATTTAAACATTCCTTAATGGCCGAAACTGTATTTACGGTTTTAATTATATACGTCGGTTGGCATTTCTCATTAATAAATATGTGTAAAATGTAATAACTAACTCCTACAATACGTTGTATTTATTGTGTCAACTATTGACTTAAAACACTATAGGCTATTCACGATAAAGTGAGCACTTTTTAAGGCTCTGCTAAATTTTTCCTTTAAATTAATTTCTACCTTTCCGTCACTTTTTAATATTACTAATAAACATACTGTATGCATTTCGACAATCTTAAAAACTAACGTCTGAGACTGCAATACAATATACTTATTAGGGGTTAATGCCTTTTGGGAGGGCTTTAATGAGTGCTCACTTTACCGTGAACAGCTTATAAATCATTTGATTCAGACATTAGACTGTGAGAAAAATGATTGTGCTTTATCGGCGAGCTTTTGAGGAATTCCCAATGCTAGTGTCATGACATTATTATTAATATGAATGTAGACGCCATTGTGTAAAGTATATGCCAGAGCACCAATTAATTCTGACAAGATGGTATTTGGTCTATGGTCCTTGAAACTATCGGGAGACTTAACTCTTGCCAGTGGCTTGCGTAAGCAACTTTCAATTGGCTTGGAAAAGTCTCCGTTTCTAGTAAGTAGTTGAAAATGTCTGTCACGAGACCATTACCACAGAGCTATGGTGAGGGCAAGCCATGTCCACAACACTGGCCATAACGGAAACCCCACACACGAGAGGCGACACACCGCTCCAACCAGGGCGAGGCCACAAGCTGAGCGACGTTTTGGAAACGGAGTTAAGTTTATGAACCCGCGGCGAGTACTTAGCGCCGGCGGGGACATGAAACGATGCCTAACGCCTACCAGCCGCCGCGGGGGGGGGGGGGGCAAGAAGGACCGCAGAAGGGCGTGCTGTGGACCTCCGCCACCAAGACACAATGCAAAGCAGCCTTCGACATCGAGATTAATGTGAACAAGGAGCACTTGGTTCAGAGATATTTAGTTAATTAATAATAACGCGCGTTCTGCATAATTGGTTAGCAGATATTGACCCCCCCCCCCCTACTTTAACTCGACGATTGTAGAGAGTCGTATTAGTTGTTATTTATTTGGGTTTTATACTAAAACGTTTGAATTAACGCAGACTTTACCTTCAGGTACGCACCCCAAACCTGTTTGCTCTAATACCTTAAAACACCTCAGGTTACTAAAACATAACAATATCCATATCCACAGCAATTGCCCTAGTAAAATCATGTGTTACAATTGACATAATGAAGGGATGTATTTTCGTACGTCGGCTAATAAGATTTATCTTCCAAATAGAAACGTTATAGGTACGAATAGTTACCTGAATTTTTGATTTTGTAAGTTGGCCGACTTTTTAGATGTATGATTTTTCACTCTATTTTAATATGCAAACTTCTCGTTGGTTTATAGTCCCGGCTGCTACCGAATAATTATTAGAGCTGTTCACAAAATACGCGCTAAAGAAATATCAAACAACAGGAGCAACGAAAAAACATTACATGTTTAGTTTCATGACCGGGAATGCGTGGTTGCGAAAATTAATTTTGACGCGTGTAGTAAGATGAGATGATTCTGACTGTTTACGCGTGGACCCCTGCACAAGAAATGTACAATCTCGCCCTCTTGCTATGTAGCTTTGTTTTCGTTGGCAATGGTTATGATTGCTTAAAGGTGTATAGTCGTATGTACTGGAACGTTTTCTGTGAAATCGTTGTTTGCGGGTAAACGCGTATTTTGGTAAATAAAAGTTCTGGAAATATGACTTTTTGTCAACAAAGATAACACACAATTATCTATGGCTTTTTTTTTTTGTGTCATATTAAGTGTATTCTTGGATTTAAAAAAATTCGTGGAAATGGTCAAATATACCATTTTTGAAACTTGCCAATGCAGTTTCCTTAAGCGGCAAGAGAAACGTACAAAGATACGGACATAGTTTAATCTATGGGCTTTCATCGCTTGGATACACAGCTACATAGTCCCCTTAATTCTTACCGTTATTTGTACGGTTATCATTATTTCGTTTGTAGCACCGGATTTAGCTCAGCGCTTTTAAAATAACTCTATGTAAAAAAAAGTATTTTTTTTGTGCATTATCCCAGTTACGTTGGCAGCCATCTAGGAAATAGTATCTTCTTGCATTTCCCTCGTATCATAAATGTACGTTTATGTTCGCAGACAATGAATTTATTACGTCCAGCCATCCTCGGGATGTGCCCATTTTCACGTGGCGGATATTTCTGCACATTCGTGCGCACCACGCGGTTCTAACTCGTCAGATTCCTGGTCGTAAGGGCTCGCTAAGTGCGCGATGGGTGTTGTAAATGGCTTACGTGTGAGAACGCACGTTCTGCGAAAAGTTGTGGCGAATGTCGTAAATACACGCAGTATCCCACGCCAGTTTTTGTTCGGAAACATTCGCGGCGCGCGCGCTTTTTTGTGCGTCTTTCCGTATCTCCCTCATATTTATCCTCCAAACCTTCCTGCTTTATCGCTATTCTTCTTCCACCTCTGCTTCTACAGACCTATCACGTTGAAAAGGGCTGTGAACTGTACACCTGTGTAAACAAAACGTGAGTTTCGTTACACTCAGGTAAACGAAACGTGAGCTGCTGTACATGGTCCGCTTTGGAAAATAATACATGTTTCATTTATGCAGCATGTTAACACTCTTTTTTATAGAAATTGTAAAATAAATAATTTATTGTTCGTTGAACACATAATGTGTTATATTTAGAAACGTGAATATATTACCTTTAAGATAATACGCGCGCTGACTCATATCAAACAATAAGAAACTCATTATAGCTGCTAGTCATTCAAACAATAAATTTAAATAATATGTATAGCCATGGAAAAACGATTTTTAAGTTGCTCGGTCCGTGACTCAATGGCAGATAGATAACACAAGTAACAGTTGAAATCGTTCAAGCACAAAAGTGGGGCTGAGATGAAGTGTTTTGGAGTACAACTGATAGTCGAAAAAAAATTTTTCGTTAAAATCAGGTGCCCCTTCCTGACCAGTATTTACGTAAACCGTTTACATCCCTCAATTATTTGCCATAGCAGATGTTGCACATTAATAATATTTACGTTCGAATACTAGCTGTAGTCACAAATAACTCGTTTCTCGTAACCAAATGATTGCGATCTTTGCGAGAGTAGTAGGGGCAAGGCTGTCCTGGCTCACTAGAGATTGATTGGAATTAATTGAGGGATAAGCGTAATAATTAATTATCTAATCGTATTAATCAGCTAATCCCTCAATTATACCCTAGTGAGTCAGGACAGCCTCGCCCCTACTACTTACGCGAATCGACGTGTGTATAAGTCGGGATAAGAAAATTTCGCATTTTAGACGATCTGTTCATCGTCCTAAGTTTCTTCAAGCCTCTGTTTTCTGTTCATTCTCTGCTTCCGCCAGTGTGTAGTCTGTTCCACCTCAGAGCAGGTGGCTCGGTGTTCGGTGCTTGTTTACTTGCAGGCATGTTGTTGACTCAGAGTTCACCTAGTCGTGTCTAATAAACTGTGATATAGGATGTTCACGGTAAAATGAGCACTTTTGAAAGTCCTGCTTAAGATCCACTTGTATACACGTTGTGTGTTACTCCGCCTAATGTAAAATTATCATTGCCATGGGCCTCATCACTTTATTCATGCGTCGGCCAAGTGAAACTGTGAAGATATTAGAAAAGTAAGTATTTTACTCATTTACTCATTTTATCACATCCGAAACAAAAAAAAAAAAAACGAAGGGAAAGAAACATTTTAATTTATCGCAAATGGTTGCCTAACATTTTTTATTCCATATTAAGACGTGAAACTAATTCTCCTCCATCGTTACCAACTTTACTGGGCGCATGTCACTCAGAGCCCCCGTTAAATTATATGCAGGCAGGGACAGTGAGTTTTTTCTAAAGTTGAATTAAAAAGTGCTCACTCAATCGTGAATAGCTTTTGCAATTGCGAACATAACATATACCGACCCCTAACCTAGACGAGCTAAGATGTACACAATTAATATAAATCTCGGGTACAGAATAGGTAATTATACAGAAGTCATAACGCGTGGCGGCTTCTTTGAATTCGGCGTACCCATTCGGGGGCCGCGGTGGCTGAGCGGTTAGAATGCTCGCCTGCCACCATGGTGAGCCGGGTTCTACCACCGACTGGGTCACTCCTGGATTTTCGTAAGTGGAAATCGTTCCGGACGATGCCGCTGAGCGGCGAGTTTTCTCGGGGATCTCCCGCTTACCCGCCCCTTCATTCCGGCGCTGATCCATACTCACCTCACTTCACCCTTATCGGCTCTTAAGACACAGATGTTAAGGCTGTTCCCTGGATCAGAATTTAGTATAGGAAAATAAATATTAATGAAATTCTTTTTTTCTTGGCGTTCCTGTTAAAAATAGATGTTTACCAACAGGGATTTTTTTTTTAGCAGAAAATATACGCACTTCTTTGCTATCGAAGCTTTATGTAACATTGATGTAAAGCCTGGCTTCGGCAAAATTCAGAAAAACTAATAATTAGATAAAAACTTACTAAAAAACAAATTGTTATATCTTCAAAACTGGCCTCGAAATCAGAATTTCACTATCACGTATTGCCATATCCTAAGTTCTGAACCAGACAACAATTCTCTTCACTCACTCGCGTACACATTTTCTATGCTGCGTTCACGGTTAATTCACATTTTTCTGAAGTCCTGCTAAAGTTCTACTTTCCGGTTGTTCCTCCGCCTCGCGCAAGCTCAGATTAAATAAGTTGAGAAAATTACACTGAAATACAACGCGCCGAATCCGTGCGGCGCACTCTGTTGTAACAATATTTTGCATGAGAACTATATCTCACTAGTCGCTGCCACCATGCGTGTTTTCTCACTGTCTTATACATATTTATTGCAAATGAAATATTACAATTCATAAATAAAATATTGGTGAAACTTGAATTTAACGAATAATAAGATAATTTTATAACAGGAATAAAACGCTTGTGATAATTGCATATTCAGAAAATGAATATACACGTCATACAAGGGGTGGTTTTTCAGTGGTTTGATTCAAAAAGTGTGGAGAAACTGGGAATAGACTATATTCATTAATGTTACATCGTACTCCGCAACGCACATTCATTGGTAGAGACCTGCAAAATTCGCGTTATTATTTGAGGACACGTTAAATGCGAAACACGCGTATCTTTGCCATACGTTTGTCATTGTATCACTTCATACGTGACACGTCCTGGGTAACTCTGAGCCAATAAATGAAGACTTCACAATTGCGTGCCCCAATCGCGTGGGGTTCAGTCAAAAAGGGAGTTATTTCACATCTATGCAGCAGCCAATGGAGAAACGACGCTGTCTCCTTTGCGTACAGCACTGTGAAATTTAGCCCCCACATTTATCCCAATTAAAAGTCGTGAACTCTGTCACATAATAAGTTAAATTGAATTAAAGTTTTGTGTTATTTGGGGGGAGGGGGTTTAATTTTGAAGGAAGTTATTTACAATAATTATTTTTGAGAGATATGAAAGAAAATACATGTTCGATATAATGGAAATGATTGATAAACCACTGCCAAGAGAACATTACTACAGAGGGTACTGGGATGATGATTGATGGGTTAACATATAAATGGGAAACTATCGTTTATATGGTCTTCTAATGGGTCCTGAACTCTGATGCTGTGAGTTCAGGAAGGCGGCTGTTCGTCCCGGTACCGGTGATTTTTGCTTTAACTATTTTCGAAACTAGTAGCAAATGTCTCTACCGAATCTCTCTGAACAGAGATTACACGATACCTGCAGCCGTACTTGGTTCTTGTACAAGCTTCTACAAGCCGTGGTGCACGAGCCGGTATACCAGCCGGTATACCAGCCGCCATGGAAGATTCATATTACACGGAAGCAGTTCGCGTACAAGCATTTGGCACCCACCACAGTGTGTGGTTTGTAGTAAATATGAACCCCATTCGTAGAACTGCTACCAGTTAGTAACTTGCGTAGGCTTATGAAAACAACTGTCTAGCACATCTTAATATTGCTGTATTACTGTTCGCCTTTAAGCTAAATAGATTGCTTACTAGTATAGTTTCATTCATTTTCTTGAAAATGACTTGGTCACTAGAGTACGAGTGTGTTATTTTAAATTTTGACGAAAATTACTGACCGGTTACAAAATATAGCATTTTCTTTACGTACCGGGATGTAAAATTTAACGATAAAAACAATTTGAGCCCGACGTAATTTTCAACTCACGCCCAACAGATACTCTTTTGTAGTGGAAGTCTTAACTTTACTACTGTACTACCAGTTCACACGCCAGGTGTTCAGTTTATATACTGTAGATTTGATAGTAAGTTCGAATTAATGTTTTCATAGAGTAGATAATGTTTAAAGTATTTAGAGCGGTTTTAAACAGTAATTAAAAGTTTTCATAGCCAATATTATTCGTCCCTGTCACACGCCCTGAATCTGCGACGTGTCCAACAACTAAACCTGGTGCGAAATCTGGCCGTGCAAGGAGGGAAATGCCATGACGGGTGCCACACTAACCCGTATACCGGCCGCTATGGCGGGCGGATATCGTGTAATATTGCCTTTAGAGTCTGGTGTGAACATGAAAAGGCTTTTACCTGTCTAGATGGACCTCTCAGATTACCGCAAGAAAGAATTTAACGTGATTGGCGTGTCTATTACAACTACGTGCCGGGAATGAAGTCGCCCAACCGTAAACTCTAAGCGAATTTATATTGTTCGAAGCGTGTCTAGACTCAAAATATTTCAAGCATAACATAATTGGTCGTTTACATTATAATTCTAAGAATACTATACCAGATAATTAGCTATAGACTGTTAACGGTAAAGTGAACGATTTTGAGGCTCTTGTTACTTTTTTGTATCAGCCATTTTTGATACTTCCGCCGCTTTTTAAAATAAATATTGCCATGAAAGTAATAAACATAGTGTACAAATTTCAATGAACTCGAGAGGGTAATGTCCAAAGCCACAAGAAAATATATCTATTGACTATTATTCCAGATGAGAGAGCTTTAGAAAGTGCTCACTTTACCGTGAATAGCCTTTAGTTAATCCTGCATTGATCTATGATATTCTCTTTAAGGCGGTTGTATTAAACATGTGTGTCGTGCAGCGCGGGTGTACGGCGTTCTGCTACGCGATAGCCTTCATGATGCGGAAGCGCCTGAACGAGCCCAGCCATGCTGTGTTTACCATGAGCTGCGCCATCCGCAGTGACGAGAACTCTGTCAGCGTGGACTCCTACCTCGAGGTCAGTCCACTGCGTTAAGGCTGTTCGCCACCAACAAAAAAAATGATCTATAGTTTCACAAAATACTCTTTATCTTGTACTTAAAAGTGTAGGCTATGCTCGAATGTAGCCCGAGCAAAGCTAATTTCAAAATTTTGTTTGTTGTTCAGAACAAAACTCGCATGGGCGTGCAGCCTTTGTTCGGCTAGTGTTTAACATGACCTCACAAGAATTCAACAGCGCATTAACAATGATATTGCTAACGATGGGATTTCTTTTTTTTTTTTTCTACAGCCAATAAAATGCCCTTCATTTTATTGGGTCAATATCAGGTCGGCTCTCCATTGGTCGATTACCTGCCAATAATGAATGATGTAAAGTATAGAGACACCAAGAGAACCGGTGTTCTTTCAGCAGTGGACATAGGCGACGCACTTATAATTTGTCGTAAGTGCCAGTAAATGTGTACTGACCTCAATTCGTTAGTGTTTTTGGAACCATTAAATATAAAAATAATGAAAACTAACTCACTTACCGAAATGAGATACTTCAACATTGAAATAAATTACCACGATATACTTCTAGAAGTCTTTAAAATCATGCTATGGAATGCTTTCGCAGTTTTTAAAAATTCCTGAAATTGAAGAAATTTTTGCATATTAAAATTTGTAACAGTCTACGATTTATTTTATAAAATAGATTTTGCTAAGTATTCTTTAAAATGAATTTCGTAATTTACAGTTCAGTCATCCTTGCTAAATTTTCTGTAAATGTTTTCGTTGGTTTTATTCGTACATCCTCAATACGTGGAGGCTAGACTTCAATATCCTATGTTCATACTTGCAGTCTTCATTTGACTAATGACCGCTTGTCTTTGTGTGAAGACAGCCTTCTACATCAGTGTGCCAATCACACTTAAGTTTCTCCTATATTGACTGTACGTGATTCGCGGGCAGTCAGATACGCAGCGTAACAATTCAAATGATCCAATTACGAAATTGGTTCTGAACTAGCATGCTTTGGAACACAGCTTGTCCTGAAATCTTTTCGCGAAAAAAAAGGTGCCTCTACCAATACACTAAAATTGTGATTCTGACATGCCACGATGCAAAAGCAAGCGATCTATTTTTTTTTTTATGCGAGGAAAGCGTACTTACTAGTAATTTTTAAGTTAATTGAAATTTCGTGCAATAAATAAATAATTATTTGCTGTTACTTAACGCTGCTAGCTGAAGAAAATTAATTTGTTGCACCTGTAAATACATTGTAGAAATTTTAACAGTAATCTTCCTACTGTACTGGTTGTTTTTAACCTACGCATTGCGTGTAAAGTATCAGGACGCAAGTATAGAAATCCTACTTCGCAAATTCTATAAATCTATTACGTATTTGACTTATCCTTTAAGAAATGCAGAAAACGTACCATGGGGATACGGAAAGATATGTGCCATTCGTGATTCCTCAGTACGCGAACACAGTAAACAAGGTATGCACATTTTGCAGTCTATCCCAAGAACTAGTGACACTACTTCGAGTTATTTTAATAGCAAAATATTTTCTGTTGACGAATTGGGCAGGTTGAAAGTTATATGAGTATTTTAACGTCAACGTAATCTGTGTCTTGCGGAAACACTTCTGTAGCCATATAAACAGCTGTAAATAGGACTGCTGTCAGAGCTGTCAAAAAAAGTGCAATCGTTAGTGGGACAGACTGTACAAACAATTATTTGAAGACTAGTTGCCAAAGATTCCATATATGACGTTGCAGCTGAACTTCTGAATATTTACAAAATATTAACTTATTTTAAAAAACATGTAAGACTGTTTACGTAGTTCAGTGTTTATAATAAACTGGAAGTCCACAACAACTGATTGTTAAAATTCAACTTTAGTTTTACATGTCTCACGCTAAGGGGTTTGTGAAATTTAATCTACTTTGTTTTTAGTCTTGCAAAAATTTAATTCGCAAATAGTTTCAATTAATTTTTGTACAAATACTAAAAAAAAAATACAGTGTATACTTGGCCTAGACTTAAGTTGGTATAACCGACCTCCCGTGGCGCAGTAGGTTGGTGCGCCACCGGTCTGGGGTGCGAGAGGCTCTGGAATCGAATCCCGAGCAAGGCATAGGTGTTAATTTAAGTTAGGTTATAAGTTATTTTGTAAACCGTCCCCTGCTAAGCCTTCTAGCATAAAACAGGTAGACATTAAAAAGCCCTATACAATACAAAAATTAATTTGGTATAGAACTCACCTGGCTTAAAGTCACTTGGGCTACGTCATTTGGTCTGAAATTTATTTGGCCTAAGAGTCACTTAATCGAAAAGGCAATTTGTCTATAACATTATTTAAGGCCTAATTACTAGAAACCTGAAGACTTCGCGGATTCATTTTGGGACAAGCTAGAATTTAAAACGCATGCGTTTTCGAGCGTAGTTCAGAATGTGTTAAACGTTAACAGCCTCCACAAGCTACAGCACAAAGACTAATTATTTTTTCTATGCAACATCCCACTATAAGTAAATGAAAATTATTATAATGATGTTCACTGTTAATTGAGCACTTTTGAAATAAACCTTTGAAAAATTTCACTGCTCCTACCCTGCATCTATTCTAAGAAGCACACTGATTGGCATGCTCCCTTTAATGTTGGTAATGTTGAAGCGAAAGTATAGTTCCATGCCTTGACTTTGAATTAAAAGTGTTAGGTAAAAATACGTGGATGTTGAAAGGATATATAATGCTTTATGTTCTTTTAATGTGCACAAGTGTAAATATTGACACATTTGTAAAATATTTCCTTTTTTTTTTTAATAATCTCATATTTTTACTCAACCGACGCATGAATACAGCGATCAGGTCCTGGCAATGTTAATGTTCCATATGATGGAAGATACACAATGTAAATACAATTAAAGGCTGTTCACGATAAAGTGAGCACTTTAGAAATGAACCTCTGCATGCATAATATTTTTATAAGCGCACCGAGTGATATTCGCCCAGTAAAGTTGGTAACGATGGATGGAAAGTAGTTTTATATCCTAACGTCAAATAAAAAGTGTTAGGCAACCATTTGTGATAACTTAAAATTATTTCTTAAGCTGTCTGTTTTTTTAATGCATCGAAGTGTAAAAATAAGCAGATTTGTGAAGTATTTACTTTCCTAGTAATTCCACAGTTTTACTTGACCGACGCGTGAATAAAGTGATGATACCCACCGCAGTGTCAATTTTACATAAGGCGGAAGAATACACAACGTGTATACAAGTAGATCTCAAGCAAGGCTTTCAAAAGTTCTCGTTTTACCGTGAACAGCCCATAGATCTTAAGTAAAGTTCTCGAAAGTGTTCAGTTTACCGTTAATGGGTATATATTTAAATTTAATAGACGTTACAAATATGGAAATTTAAGTGCCAGAATATATTTCCTGCGAACTTCAATATTGGCTGTTCGTCAGCTCAGGCTAATATTCATAAACTCCAAAGTATATCTCGTAAGTGCTTTACCTATTTCTGTTTCTGCTATATTGAAACGTTCCTCTTTACGTACAGAACTCTAATTTACATTACTGCAATTGAGATTTCATGGCACACGTGTTATGACGGGATTGGCGCTTGATGAATGTCGCAACGGGGCTTACTAATGCCGGCCGATAGCGTAGGGATAGGAAAATTTCGCGAATTTATTTCGGGACAAGATAGACGTTAAACACGCATCGTGAAGTCACCTTTGCAATTCGTTCCCAGTTTTTGTACACGCCCTGGACCCTTCTGATCCAATAGCAGACTTGCAAGGAAACAAGTAGCGAATCCCATACTGCCAGGTGTGGGGTAACACTGCGGCAGCTGCAAATGAACAAACATCTGAGGCTCTAGTGTACACAGGACTGTAAAGTCTAACCTAAAGGTCATCGAACTCGCGAAATTTCCCTATCCCTACCGATAGGTTGACACTGAGCGGCCAATAAGTTCTGTGAGCTGGTGTGTTTCGCAGAGGCGCATGGAGTTGCTGTTTAAACCGCCAGAGTGCGTGTCAGACTTCGACAGAATCATCTCGAGTGTCATATCTCTGGTGCTGATATTCTTCGCCAAGTTCGTCCAGGGCGGATATGAGCTGCTGCTAGAAAACAGGATCTTCCATAACATTACCCAGGTAACAAAAATAGTAAACACGAGAAATTTCACCATTCTGCTATCAAGTCAAAACTTGTATTTTTATATTAATTGCTTTAAAGTTCTTATAAATGCCACTGATTTCATTCAGAAAGCCAGTCCGTGGAGGAGATAAAAGCGGCTAACAAACTAAAATTACCTAAATTAACAAGCATAAAAAATGACGTATACACTCTAAATCGGAATCAGTTATTTTTTACTGATTGTCAGTTGAAACTGCTCCATCCGGAATCAGTAGAAAAATAAAACTACTAATCTCTTCAGTTAAATGAAATCCACTAATACAAACAGTAAAAAATCAGTTATTTATAGTCGATTAATAAAAAGCACAGGTATTGAAAACCGTGCATTATGGTTTGAAATAACTTAGATATACAATTATTTTGCCGTAAAACAACATTATTATATGTACAAGGAAATTTTGGAAGTGGTTTTTATCGAACCTCCACCCCAAAACGCAACACATTCTCTTGTTTCTTTTGGCTGACGTCCTACCAACTCTGTTACTTTGCTACTGGGATAAACGCTCTCGCATTTGCATAGTAACAAAAACGTACAACGGCGAACGGCTATAAGTTTCGTAATGTGAAAGTACTTCACGTTGTCGAAATACACACATATAATGCGTACGTAGGTACATGTCTTTGGAAGGCTCGAAAGTCATTCAAGTTAAGTTTAGTTCATATTGTGTGCTTTGAAAGAGAAATATGGTGGTTTTAACGGTGTTGTCGGTGTTTTATATGTATCTACAATTTTGCAATGCAACGAGATTTTACAGAATGAACCTGTTATTTTGAAGATACAAATTGACTAGTAATAACTGTGCTAATTAGACAGTGGAACGATAGAAACAATGCAATATTTTATCAAATTTGTCATTTCCTCATTATTTGATCTGTTAACTTGCAGACACCACAAAACTTTTGTTGTTGTAAATCCACCTTTCTTATTGAATCATCGCACTATCGAGTCAGTAAAATTATCACTGATTTATCTGTCAATAAAAATAACAGTTTAAATCTGTAGTATCTGTATGTAGTAATGTAGAAAGGCGTATACTAGTGGACATCGATAAGCTCGTACATTGAAACCACTATATTTAAATTTTAAAGCACAGAATCCGAACTAAACTAAAGATGGATTGACTTTCAAATTTTGCAAAGACATGTACTTGTGCAGAAAATCTGTATATTTCGACAACAAGAAATACTTTCACATCACGAAACTTACAGCAATATTTGACATAACATTTTGTGGTTAAATACCCATAATACGAGAACACATTTGGCAGTAGTAAAGTAGGGCAGTGGATATTGTTGATTATGAAAGCTTCAGCATACTTTGTTTTATGGGCGGAGGTTCGAGTCCAACCACTTCCAAAAACGTTTCTGTGTAGACGATATTTGTGTTCTGCGACAAAATAAATCGCTCCTAACTTACATCACATAGGGATGGTCTGTGTTTATTTATTAATAAGAACTATAAATAAGTAGTTTTCTACTGCTTGAATTAGTAGATTTATTTTAACTGATGAATTAGTGATATTTTTTCTACAGATTCCGGACGGAGCAGTTTCAACTGACAATCAGTAAAAAAATAACTGATTCCGATTTAGAGTGTAGATGCATTACTAGCCCAGTATTCGAATAAGACGCCTCACAACTTAATACGACCACGACCACATCAAACATAATGTTTTTTTTTCTGAAATTCTGCGACATGGGTAGTTTACCTGCTCAAAGATACATTGATTTGTAGGCAATAGTAGAGTTTAAATTTATCAGACCCTCTTCAATTTACAATTTCGGGTGTTCCAAATTAAAAGTAATAAGTAATCCTTTCTGTATTTAAGCTGGAGCAGTACAGAGGTCAGAGCACAAATTTAATATATATATATATTTTATTTAGTACCTACAGATCATAAAGAAGTAACCAATTTAGTGACTTATTTCTATCATAAATACTAAAGGGAAGTTTCGATATACGCTCCAAAAACTTGTGATTGTGAAAAGTTGGTAAATATAATACATAAGTGCACCATTCCCCTTAAAAGAGTTAGATCAGTTTTCACGAGGCATTCTAAATATCATCCAAAATATGCTAAGTGCCATTTTTTAAACCATCCCTTTTTCCTTGGGTGTGCGAGACTAAACCACGAAAATCGACCAAACCTGACTTGCAGATGAATGCAAAGGTATCCAATGAAGCGAAAATGATGTGTAAATTCTGGAACTCCAGGGCGTAAAGAAAAAAGTGAGAAGGATGCCCACAAATAATGTTCAGAGAGAGCGAGAGATTAAGTTTTTATAATGCAGGTATTCCAGACAAGTGGCAGAACTTGAAAAAAGACAATTCTGAATTGTTCACAATGCTATGTCTGATGACTGACAATATTCTATAGTACATTCACCGTTACTTCAGCCTTTTCTGAAGCCCTGCTAATATTCTACTTCCAGCATATTCCTCCGCCTCGTGCAAACTAAGCTTAACTAATACTGAATAATTACAACAGAGAGATAACGCATCACCTTCGTGCGCACGCAGTGTAACAGTGTTTTGTATAAGGACTATTTCTCACTAGGCGCTTCCAACATACCTATTTTCGCCCTGATTTTTTATTCAGATTATTTATAAATGGTGCATTATAATGTATAGATAAAATATCAGTAACATTTCAATTGAACAGGAAAAAAAAGTAACGTTTACGAACACTAGTGATACATGACGTATTTAGTAAATAACTAAACACGTCACACATGGTTTGATTCAAAAAGGCCGATGAAACCGTGAATGGACTATATATGTACGGTGCATTAACTTCTGTTAACTATGTGTCAACAGTTCTGTGTCGAATTTCGTAACATTTAGTAACTTTTAGTCACATAACTGCAGAAAAAAAAAAAGGACCTTAGTGAATTTGCTTAAAAAAAAAAAAAAGTAACTTTTAGTGACTTGTTCTTTGCCTTGCGCAGTATGAGGTTTCATTGTCGTAATCAGTAAGATTATGTTTTGTGATCGGCCATAGTAATATAAACCCCTCGTCACTTACAGCATTAGTATTGCCTGAATTTATATAGAAGAACGTTAGTGGTACCTTTATAAAACCCTATGTGTGTAACTCACATTCATTTAGGAATTTTAATTTAATTTAACTGCTTTACCTAAATATATTGAAGATTGGGGGGGGGGGGCTATTTTAATACAACTAATCTTATTATCCTGTATAATTTAATCATTTGACTATTTAAACTTCTGCATTATCTTGTATATAATCTTTCCATCCTTTGTCTCTTTCATTGTAGTACATATTAATTTACCCTTGTTTGATGATAACAAAAGAGCAACTCTCTCTTCATGAACTATTCCTCGCTGACCCATTAGAGCCTACCTTCATTACTTATTTTTATTTTAAAATATGTTCATTCTAATCCATGGATTCATTGTATATATGCCATGTCATTCTCAAAACGAAACCAATCATATTTTAATGTACTTGTCACAATGTAGTCATTCTCACACACTTTTCTTTACTGCTTTTATCATTGAAGGCCCATTTTTTTAAACCGACTTTCAATTATTTTCTTAATTCTTATGTAATGGTGTATATAGTGCAAATATTGTAAACTGTTGTTCATTAAATTGCTTTCACTGATCAACGGGTTTATCATAAGTTTTTCCTTTTATATTTTCTTATACCGTTGTTTAATTCACACTGCTAATCGCCTATTTCGACATAAATTTATTTTAAGGTCGAAAGAGCAACAATGCTGGAGTTAGCTTTCAATTCTTGGTTAGTAAACGAACGCATACTAGCGCAAGTAATTTACTAGATAATCTAGTAGATTTCTTGCGCTATTTACGAGATAATCTAGTAAATTATATAAAAATTAACACTTTGTTATTGGTCACGACGATGATGCCCGAGTCACATAGCCCCAACAAACAAGACACGACACTTAAAACTAAACAACCAATGAAATACAAGATATAGCTGACGTAAGCCCGACAAATTCTGTCGTCCAACCAGCAAGTTTGGATTAGAAATTATTCCTCTTTTCGTCGTGTCGTGCGGCATGACACCCAGAGTTACAACCTTGCAAAATGAAATCTTATGGCAATCATACCCTATAATGGCTAATACGCCGCTTAAATGAAAAAAAAATTGAACATTTCTGTATTTAACTCTTAAAAATAATAATTGTATCTTTGTATGCATTAGCGTTAACACTTTGTCGCCATCATGTATTGAAAATTCTCCGTCTGCCCACAGCCTTTGAAACTAGCGTAGTTAATCAGCGCCTTCCGAAAATGTCTATTCTCCGTCTCCCGTCAGTAAAGTGTCGGGCTGTAAATTCGAGCAATCGCATTGTAAATAAGAGTGTTGTGTCGTGGTTGCTGTTTGTTTCGTGTGTAATGCTGTGTTTGCCGGGTCTGTGTGACTCCAGCATGGTAGAACGTTGTTCTGATACTAGTAGAGTTCCGAACGAAAAATGCGTGCTCTTTGCAAAGCCTAAAATTATATTGCTTTGTATATGCCTGAAACAGTGATTGAGTGAAGGGACTTTGGTGGCTCTTGACATCGAGGTCTTGAGAGCCGATGAGGGTGAAGCGAGGTGAGTACAGAGCAGCGCCGCACTGAGAAAAAGGTTTTGTTGAATCAAAAAAGATTTGTTTGGTGCTACCAAATAATTTGTTTGTGTAGGAGCAATGAAATATTTTGTTGCTGAAACCAAACATTTTGTTCTCATTTTGTTGCCCCAAACTGTAAGATTTTGTTGATACAACAAAGATTTGTTTGGCTCCACGTACACTAAAGAGTTTGGGCTGATATAAAAAAGTCTAATTAATTCGACCCAAGGTCACCTGCGTCTGAGCTCTACGCCTTAGCAACTTCAGCTAACGTGACACGTGACGAAGTCGGAATGCTTTTTAATAGATATACTATAAATACTGGGCAAAGTGTGCAAACAAATATTTCAAGTTTTACAGATTTACTCTTCAGTTTCCTGTTTAACTGTTTTATTAATGTGTTTATACGATTGCTAAGCATCAATAGATGCACTAACAAACATGGTTACTATCCCAACTGCCACAAAATAATACAAATTCTCCAGCTGTATTTTTGAACGAAGGCAATCAAATGGAGTGGCCAAACCAATATATACAGTTGATTCAACAAAATATTTAGTTGACAGTCAAAATTTTTTTGGCCTAACAAAAGAGATTTTGTTTATTCAAATATATATTTTGTTAGAAGAACAAAAGCAAATTTGTTGCTTTTCAAATTTTGTTTGCTCAACAATATATTTTGTTACGGCAACCAAAATATTTTGTTCGATTTTCTCTCAGTGCGGAATGCAAGAGTGGCCGGGGGGGGGGGGAATCAGCGAGAAAGCCCCCGTCGACCAGAGTGCACGCGAAAATTCCGCGGCCCAGGTGTGGGAGGCGAGTGGTCTAACCACTACATCCCCGCAGGCCGCAATGCCTGAAGGAAGTGTTTAGGGTGGTGTGGGGGGATGACCGTGGTGTCGCAGGCGCTGCTGAGGCACGTGGACGATGCGGCGTACACGCGCGCTCTACTCTCGCTGCTGCTGGAGCCGCTGAAGATGCTGGACCGCTGCTCCGGGTTGACGGGAGGCCGCGTCGCCGAGACGGACGTTGCCGACTGCTTCGTGTGGGAGGGAGCGGCGGACGCCTGCCTCTCTGTCCTCAGGTGGTCAGTATGTAGATGATCTGCGAAATTAGAGTTATTATTTCGCGGCACGTTAATCTTAAAGCAACGCGTACCTTTCCAATAGGTAGAGGCCCGAGTATTCCGCGGTTCAGTTGGCAGCAAGCTAAGCTAGACAGCCCTATATACACTCGAGACAGTATCTGTCACTTATCGGTTGCTGTGATCAGTAGAGGTGCTGAAATTTCGGGAAAAGATTTCAACACAAGTTATAATTTATAACACTGTAGAGTCGTTTACATATCTTGATTGGCTGAGTTGCTTTTTAACACGTGTTAACTGTCTGCACACGAATCTCGTAGGAGCCACCCCAATGTTGCCGAATTCTGATTGGGCCGATCAAATATGAAAAAAAAAAAACCCCTTCTTAAGCAGTCAGCAACCAATGACAATAGACGAACTACTGCTGGGTGCTTATAGTATTGAAGTCTACCGCATACTCATATTTATTTGCGAAAAATCACTAGCTCTAGTGATCAAGTGAGGCCTCTGTACAACACAGTCAAACACTCACTCACGCTACTGCTTCCTGCTCATGACTGGCTCACGGTTAAATGGGGCGTGTCTAAAGAAGATTCGTCCAATCACAGCTGTAGGAGAAAAGAACAAGTGTTTGGAGTATACCTCGCCTCCGAATGAACTCGCGAAATACTCCTGGCTCTGGCAATAGGTGTGCCGTTAGACCATACTTTATTTGGCACTCCCTGGGTAACTCTGCTCCAATAAGTTAACACTTCACAATTGTGTGCCCCAATCATGTACAGCACAGTCAGAGAGGGCGTGGCTTCACACCTAGGCTGCAGCCAATGGATAAACGACGGCGGCTAGAGTATAGACAGTACATTGAAGTTTAGCCCAGTGCCAAATAATAACGAGAATTCTGCATGCACAACCCTGGGAGAAGGGGGGGGGGGGTATGAATATACACTGTAAAAATGTCCGTATTTGTAAAACGAATTCCTTGGAAATTAGATGCTAAATATTCCCCTTGTAAAACCACTAATTATTTACAGAGAAATCCACAAAACCTACGTGTAGAATATGTAAAACTAATGTTGAATTCTAAAGCCCCTGACACATTGTCAAATTTTTCCGTCAAACTCCTTCCAATAAGTCTGGTCAAATAAAATTGGATAATTATAACGTCATCAAAACGTCATAAGCACCGCCATTTTTGCCTGAGAAAGTTGTATGGCTTCCGTTTCCATCCAATATCAATTGCTGGAAACGAAGTAGGTTACGAAGAAGGGCATGAATGCTATTTTAAGTGAATATTGCACATAATATTACGAACTCGTAGACTTTCAATTTCATTGTGCAGGAAACATCTCTGATAAATAACATTTGAACTTATTAAAGAAGTGGAAATAAACTACAACATTCCTTTCATTTTATCCTGTTCAGTACTGCATTGAAAGACAAAATCAATATCTCACTGTGAAAATAATGTTGAAATAATAATTCGGATTGGATTCTCCCAGTAAAAATAATTTGACAGAGTAACACATTTTGATACACATTCAAGATTATTTCATAAAATTTGTTGGAAGGAACAATTTTATGGCTGCATTTTGTCTTTAAATTGTATTGTCAAATATAGTTAAAGGCGAAAATTTGACAGTATGACAGGGGCTTAACAAACATGTTGTACGTCTTGTACACAACATTTATAGCTATATTATTTTCAGTTTAGTAGCTTATACTTAGATATTCTAAAATGGGAAATAAGGTAATTTAGCTTGATTGAAACTTGTGTAGGTACATACCCTGTGTTCAGATAGCAAGTATAGGTTAGGTGTGATGACAGGACTGAGATACTTTCAGTCTTACCAACTTACACCCGTTCTGATGTTCTCTCTTTGTGAGGTCCTTACCTTAAAGAGAAATGCTAGAGGACATATCAACACCTTAGCATAGTAAATAGGAACCATAACTCGATTTCCAAATGCTTCTGAATTAAATAGTGGTCGAAAAATTGAATCATCATCTGACATCTGCTTTAGACAATAAGATTTGTAACGACTCTCATGTTCATAAAATCAAATTAATTAATTAACTTTTGAAAATGAGTAGGTGCAAAACCAATATGTGGCAGCTTAAAATAGAATTGTATCATAACTTATAAAATTGAAATAATTAACTGTGGTGACTGCAACTGGAGTAGCCAAACCCGGTAAAACTTGCCATCGCTCAACCAATAAGCTATTTAGAATGAATATCTGCGAAGTCGTATTGGGCTTTAAAATACTGAGCGTCCATAGCTTACATGAAATGGCTTCCGGGCGGATTCACTACACTAATATTAATCCGCGGCCATCTTTCCAAAAATTGACTAGAACTTACAAATTCCGTAGTGGTCTGGCCGATCCTCCTCCGGGCGTCGTCCTGAAGTTCTACGATGTCGCTGGTCCTCGGTGCAACCCCAAAACTCTTCCCTCACTTCCAGGTCATCGAAACCCTGGTGCCCCGATATTACAGTCCAACTTTACTACCACTGGAGATCGTGGGCGTCGAAACTAAATTATTATTCTAGACACGTATGAAGCCCGTGCAGATGTCTTCTGTTCTTCTCACTACTCGCGCAGGCTGTCTGCCGCAACTCGATGACGAAACTCCTACTTTCCCTACAAAAATTAAATAAAAATCTACCGGGTCTGCGACGCCGTCACAGCCAGCCTGACGGTTCCAATCGAAAGACAAAATGTCTACCTCTAATGCTACCTCATAACTAGATTAACTCGACTCTCCAATCGTGGTGCGGCTACTCCAGTGCGTCACGAGATTGCCCTGGCAACCATCAACAACGGCTCATGTTTACTGCCGCGTGACTGAAAATCAACATATAACAACTGGAAACACTTATAACAGCGAAATATATTAAATCATCATAATTACTTAATAAAATACACGTAAAACAAATTATATGATTAAACATGACGTGAAAATAAACATTACTACACATATTAAAATATATTCATATCAAATAGAATTAAGTCAGTTTAGTAACAGTGCATAAATAATCATAGATGGCGTAACGCATTATAAAGTCCTTCAATCACAGGCATTACAAAGTGTCGTAGACTTCAATTTTACTGTAAATATAGCGCTACATAAACATATTTGTATTGTTTCCTAAAATAATCTGTCGTAAATGTACAATATTTCAACTGTAGAGTTACAAGAAACTCTTTGGCAGTATTTTTTCCCCTAACAATCGCTTGGAAACAGTAAAGAAATTTTTTACTGTATACGTCGTTACCGCTTTCAACACTATGTCCATATATAGTCTGTACGCAGTATCTTTACGCTTTTTTTAATCAAACCTTTGAAAAATCTCCCCATGTATTACGTGTTTGGCTGTTCCCTAAATAAGTAGCATTATATTACACGCGTTTATACCTGTGTTAACATAACAATGTATTCATATTTGTTCAAATTAATCTCTTGTCTATATTTTTCTATTAGTTATAATATTTAATTTATAATAAATTAGCATAAATACATGTAGTAAAGAGTTGTGTTGTTAATGCCTAGTAAGATTGAGTTCTCATGAAAAATGTTGTGACACTGAGTGCATACGAATGAGGCGCGATGTTACTTCGGTGTAATTCGGAGGACTTTGTCAAGCTTTGTTTGCATGAGGCGGAGGAATAGGTTTAAAGTAGAACTTTGGCGAGCCTTAATGGACTATGACATACTCAGCGATTTACAGCATCACCTGTTTTTTTTTTATTCGAGAAGATTTTTGCTCAAACTAGATTTCAACATCCTGCACACCTGCAGATTTCCTTCGGCTATTTATAGGGAGAGGAAAATTTCGCGGATTGGTTTTGAGGATAAACCAGACCTTAAACACACGTATATTCAAGAAACTTTTGCTTTTGGTTCGTAGTTTATTAGAGACGCCTCGGACGACTCTGGGCCAATAGCAGAGCAACCTGAGAACAAGCACACGAATCCCGTGTTACCTTGCCAAGTGTAAAACTGGCTTATCACTGAGGCGGCAGCCAATGAACAAACAGCTGAGGCTCTAGTGTACACAACACTGTGGCGTCGAGCATGCAGGTCATTCAAATCGCTTAATTTTCCATTCCCTAGCTATTGATAGAGGCCCGAGCATTTCGCGGATTGAGTTGGCAGCAAGCTAGGCTGGACAGCCCTATATACACCCGAGACATTATCGTTTGCTTATTGGTGTCTGTGATCAAGTGAGGCCTCTGTACAGGACTGTTAAACACTCACTCACACTACTACTGCCGGCTAATTACTGGCTCACGGTTAAACGGGGCGTGTCTAAAGAAGTGTCGTCCAATCACAACAGTAGGAGAAAAGAACACGTGTTTGGCGTCTACCTCGCCTCCGAATAAACTCGCGAAATACTCGTGATTTTACGACCAGTTATATTGCATAACACATTAGCTCAAATCCATGTTCCTGATTGGACGATCTAGGTGTTACGCGTCCTGGGTATCTGCCCGCGAATCACAGACGTGCGCTATCAGAGTTATTTAATTCTGATTGGCCAGTGAAGTACGAAAATATCTTCTCAAAAGGACACGCCACCAATTAGGCAAAAGAAGACTGCTGAGATGCTAGCGTGTGTGGAAATCTTTTCGCGAAAAGCTGTTGTTCCTAGTTATTGATAGGAACCAGCAAAATTCGCGTTTAAACCTATCGTTGTTAACTCCAACTTTTCTGAAGCCCTGCTAAAGTTCTGCTTTCAGGGTATACTTCCGCCTCGTGCATACAGAGCTTGAATAAGTCTACAAAAACACCAAAGGGACAATGTACTGCATTTGTGCGAACTCAGTCTAGTAATATTTTGGGTGAGAACTATTTCATACTAGGCAATAGCAGTAAACTTATTCCCCCCCCCCCCCCTGATTTTATTCATATGAATTATCAGCGAAATATTATATTTGCAGATAAATTATTAAATAATATTATAATTTGACTAAAAATAAGTTACGTTTATGTCATCAGAAGCATAAAACACTTGTGAAAGATGGCATATTTAAGACATAACTAAGACCACATACATGTGGCCATTTTTCAAAGGTTCGATAAGAATTATGAAGATACTGCGAATATATTGTATTCATTTCGAGACAAGCTAGAATTCAAACGTTCGTACGTTTATGTCCACGTCTTCGCAGGATCATACAGCCTTTTTGCAATAGTGATGATTACAGTACATCACTTCGTCCAGTGTCGAAAATGTTAACACTTAGATCGAGGGTGCATATTTACTGGCATTTTAAGACACGTTACAAGCGAATCGCATACGTTCTCCATTATGGTAACACCAGTTATATTGATCGCTTTATTCCCAGTTACCACTGTCCTAAGAGTCCATGATACACTGGGCCCTTCATTGTGCTGAACAGTTTACATAATTGGCTGGCCGTCAACCAACGTAGCGCTGAGTTGACTGATTTACAATCATCGTGTCCTTAAGACCCTGTTACACTGTCAAATTTTCGCCTTTAAAGGCTGTTCACGATAAAGTGAGCACTTCTGAAT
Organism: Dryococelus australis; assembly: GCA_029891345.1. Classification (NCBI taxonomy): domain Eukaryota; kingdom Metazoa; phylum Arthropoda; class Insecta; order Phasmatodea; family Phasmatidae; genus Dryococelus; species Dryococelus australis. The sequence goes on along the minus strand of CM057002.1, from coordinate 29,147,230 downwards.
TGTACATTAGAAAAAAGTCTCTGCTCCTAAACGCATATATTTTAATGTGTGCGCTGAGTGACATTTGCCCAGTAAAGTTGATAACGATGGATGGAAAATAGTTGCATATCTTGACGTAGAATAAAAAGTGTCAGGTAACAATTTGTGATAACTTATATTATTTCTTTCGCTTTCTTTTTTTGTTATTCATCGAAGTGTGAAAATGAGCCTATCATACAATATTTACTTTACTAAGTGATGAGGCACATGACAATGTTAATTTTACATAAGGCGGAAGAATACCCAGCGTGCAAAAAATTAGATCTTAAGCAGGGCTTTCAAAAGTGCTCATTTTACCGTGAACAGCCTATAAATATATTTGACACTAAGATTTGTAGACAGAATTCAGCCATCAAATTTTTCCTTCCATTCAATTTTATGAAACAATCTTGAATGTCTTTCAAAATGTGTTACACTGCCAAATTATTTTTACTTGGGAGAATCCAATTTGAATTATTATTTTAGAATTATTTTCATAGTGAGATATTGCTTTTGTTTTTCCACGCAGTCCTTTACAAGAAGAAATGTAAGGAATGTTGTAGTTTATTTTCGCTTCTTTAATAAGTTCAAATTTTATTTATAAGAGATGTTTCCTGCACAATGAAATTTAATGCCTCTAAGTTCGTAATATTATGTACAATATTCAGTTAAAATAGCATTCATGCCCAGACAGCTTCTACATATATTAATTAATTATATCCATAACCTACTTCGTTTCAGCAATTGTTCGTCATTTTAAAGTTCTTTGATGTCAATTTTCGTCGTGCACGTTTGTGATTGACTGAGACCGTCAAACATCAAAGAAATTTTAGAACCGGCCCAATCTTTAAATGTTTGATGTAAACTGACGCCGCCCAAATTTTCCAGACAAATATGGCGGCGTTTATGAAGTGTCTATGCCGTCATAACTGTCCAGCATTATTTGATCAAACTTATTGGAAGTAGTTGGACGGAAAGTTTTGAGAGTGTGACAGGGGCTTTAGGAACGTAACGGATGTTACAGTCTATCGAGCTATTTTAAGACGATTTAAAACAATTATTTTTCCCATAAGAAAGTTACATTTTGTGGGCTGCACATGTGTTAACTATATACCGATAGAAATCCGTGAAACATGAAACATTAACCCTGCATGTTTATTCTTTAAAAAAAAAAAATTAACATAAATTTTTCTTGGTCGTTGAAGTGTTAAAAACATACCGACACATGGGGTATAGACTATTCACTGTAAAATGAGCACTTTTGAGGCCCTAGTTACTTTTTTTTTCGTATCTGTAATTTTTGTATCCTTAAACCACTTTTAAAATAAATATTGCCATGTAATAAGTAATAAACACAGTGTCAGTATTCTACCGGACTCGAAAGTTAACGTACAACATTCAATAAAATTTATTTGTTGACTTTTATTCGAAATGAGAGTGCTTCAAAAAGTGCTCACTTTACCGTGAATAGCCCATAGCTACGAAAAGTACGAAGTGACACGTGCAACAGGACAATTAGAAAACAAACAGCCAATCAAATATAAGCCACTTTTGACGTCAGCGAAACGGAAACTGCCACCCGACTAGCAATTGTTCATTAGAAAGTATTTATAATTTTACTGTGTTCGCCAGCACTTGAAATAGGCCGTAGGCCTACAACCTTTTAAAACGTAATTGTTCGACTATCTTTTCCGACAGACAAACATTTGCATCTTAAAATTAAAAAATTATTTGCCAAATCGTGGACCTTTTACTTAAGTGTAATACGAAAACTCTTTGTCAGCATCACGTGAACCGAATTTACCATCGAAAAAAGTTTGTTTTATGAGCGGCTTCTAGACGGTGACAGAAAATCACAGACTTTGATTAAACTGTCGTGCTGTAAATTCAAGCAGTGACAGTGAGCGTGTTTCTGTCGTGTCGTAGTTGCCCATTTTGTCGCATCGTGTCGTGCTGATCACTGATCACAGCCATGTGATTTCAGAATTATGTATCAACGTTCAACGTTTTAGGAATATATGTGTATATATATATATATATATATATATATATATATATATATATATATATATATATATATATACACATATATATATACACATATATATATATATATATATATATATATATATATATATATATATATATATATATATATAACTTGTAACTGTAAAAATAATAACAAAAACCACGAAGGAAATAATATTAAATTCATTATCACCTACCAACTATGAAAAATATATATCTACTAATGAATTACTTGTTTTAATTAGTGGCAACAGGAATATACTTTTTATTTTTTGTCTAGAATTTGTGTAAATATTTGCGCAATAATAACATATTTATATTTCTAACTATTTTGCTGCATCTCCTGATCTATACATGGATATAAATCGCTACACCTAGCTATTAAGTACATTTGAAATAACCCTTTTAAAAATTCCCTGCACTCTTCTGCTAATAATTTAATGAACGAACTGACTGATACGGTCCCAGTAGTGTTGTACGTGACGTATGGAAAATAGTTCCATGGTGACGTTTAAATTTGTAGAGACAGAATTATTCGATGTAGTTTCTGTTAATTCCATACACAAGGATGCAAGAATCAGTATATTCTTTACATGTTTATATACTTCTGAAAATTTTTCGTTCAAACTTGATCGACGTGTAATAAAGTGATTGTGTATGTGTCTGTTTAAATCATCACATTGCTGAAGGATAAAATGTGGGCAGAAAATTAGATTCTAAGCAGGGCTTTTAAATGTTATAAACATGTCCCTCTACACTCTAAATTCTAATCATTAGAAAACCACTGATTCGCAGTGAAATTCAGCTACTCAAGCAAGTGGAAATGGCTACACTCAGAATCGGTGGAAGCCCACTGGTTTTTTTTTTTTTTTTTTTTTTTTTTTTTTTTTTTTTTTTTTTTTTTTTTTTTTTTCCCAGTGAAACAATTTCACTTCTTGAATAAGTGACAGCCAACTACGTGTGACGAAATAATGATTGTTTTTATTTAATTTAGCCGAATACGAACGAAGAATAAAAATATTTCCGATAGTACTTAACGTTTTATATTGCGCAATTCAACTTAATTTACGAAAACGAATTAAAAAAACCTCGCCTTTTCCAGGTTTTGAACCCATATCATCTCATTCGTAGACTGTTATCTTGCCAACCGAGCTACTACGCCAGCTTTAAATTGTATGTCCTTTATTTCTTTTTTCTTTTTTTTTAATTATTGGTTACGCCAGGACTGTTAAAACAAATAGTACGTATGGATGCACTCACTTCACCACATTGAATGCACTTTGAATCTTCAAACCGAACGCTATAATGATTTCGTGATAACGAAATGAAAGACGAAAAAACGTAATGAAAGACTGAATATTCATGCTGCCTCATAAAATGGTATTATAAAAGACAAAACTTACGTCAACAAATATTTTATTGGTTTTATTAATTTGTGTGCAGTTATTTCATTTGATACACATTGTTTAACTGATCCGTCAGTCAAAAAAACAAATCACTGAAAATCAGCGAATGAAAGGGTTTACGCATCAGTCGAAAATGTCACTGAATCAATAAGGGAAAGAAAACTAGCAATTTCTTTTCACTAGTTCATCAGTCAAATAGACTGAAGTGACTGTTGAATAAGTCAGTTGATGTAAACTGATTTAAGCAGTGAAATTCGCACTGATGCAGATAATTGATGGAAAGCTCCCAGTCTTGTGTTTCAGTGGATTATCAATTTGTATAGAATGTTGTTTTTGTTTCCTTAGGTACAACGAAAACACAGACTCATCAAGAGAAGTCCAGCGGGCGGCCATGATACCTATCATCCTTACCTGCGCTACAAAAAGCTCTGCTAGAACTTGGCTTCAAGAAAATTACAAAATTGTACAGGCATTCTATAATTACGATGACTGGTGCCAACAAAACTCCAAACACAGAGTCGATATCGACAGCCTAGACTTATTTTTGCGCAATCGTCAGTCTTTCAATGCCGTGATGACAGATTTGAAAAATGGGCTGAACATCGCGTTTTATGGGGGGCATAGGAAGAAATTTAAAACGACGAGTATACAGCACCAAGTTTACAAAGACAGAGCAAGTAGGCCAATAACTAAAACATTCAAATTAAAACTTTTAAACGGAAACAACTCTGCATTAGATATGTATGCAAGTACAGACTACGGATCGTTAACGCCTCGGGAAAGAAACTGTCCGAATAAACATTTCGAAGAGCAAACTACAGAAAATAAGTTCTCTTCTCCCAGCTCACAGCTTAAGACTAGAGTAAGGTTACATCGCCAAAAAAATAATACCTTCGAGGAAGGTATTCAACTTGAACATAACCCAGTAAGAGAAGTGGGCATAAAACGTCATGTTATCGAAAAATCGGATATCGACAAACATAAATATGAAGTCACTGTTGACGGAATCGAAGCACACAATATTCACAACGTAGGAAACTACGAAAATATTTCTGAAATTAAAAACCTGGCTAACATTTGGTCACTTAAAACAGGACATCTTTCGAATTTTACTCAGCAGAACAACGTGCACAGAACAGGTTCGGGAGAGAAAATTCCTTTAAGTAAGTCACAAGGAATCAAGAACATTTTAGGAAGTACGTCTCATATTGGGGAGAATTTTTTGGGAACTTTTGAAAAAACACCACTAACTCATCAGGCGCAAGATGAAACTGGCCAGAAACCTCGCTCGCAAGGTGTTCCTGGTAATACTAAACAGCTAGAAGCGAATTACATTTACTGTCCTGATTATGACAGTTTCGTGTCGTGTCTTGAACAAAGCAGAAACTCATTTCTGGATAAAAGTCTCACTCCAGATTTGCGCGCTTTAAACTTCGTATATAACAACTTGATTAAAAAATATCTGCTCTATTGCCAACTTAATTACATGATCAAACTGTCGGTAAGCGCCAACTTTAGGAACGTAGAAGAATTTAATAATATTTTACCTGTTTCGGACCATAAAATCTTTAGCTACTTGACGAGAGTATGGGAGAGCATGAACTCTTTCCTCGTAGAAATGAAAGATACGGTGGTCTTCACCAGAAATATGTTTAATATTAGATACACGATACTTCGCTTGGACAAAGCGCTAGACGAGAAAATAGAAATAATTGAACGTAATGCTGCGGATCAAGCACGGCGTGAAACTAGCAATGAAGTTAATTCATTCCCTTATAAAGAAGATACTGCTCACGAGGCTTTCCAACAAAATAATCTGAAAAATGAAAAGGAAATTTTGGAGGAATGTGATCAAGTGGTGATGAGCGTAATTAATTTTCTGAGCCTTGACGATGCAGGTGATTTTACAAGCGAAAACAACAGTGATTACGAGTTTATTTTCAATGATGGCAGATCTGAACCTACAGCCCGCAATGAGGTGTCCCACAACAAACCACAAAATGTAGACAGTCAGAGCAATAACGTGATTTTCCAAGATCTCTTCCTTGAGGAGTGCATTGATAAATATATTGGCTCCGATGATATTATCAACGCTCAAGAACAAGTACCTTCGGGCAAATCAACTTCTGTAAACTGCGAGAGTAAAACAAATGGTAAAGATTGCAATAAACTATTCGAGAAACGTGGAGATCCCTTTAATAATTGTGCATTAGAGAGCCGCATGGATTCAAAAACCTGCAGAAACGCCCGAATCCCATCAAGAGACGCGGGAGCAAAACGAGAGTTCGCCTATCATCATTCAAATACTGTAACAAATTCTAGCAAACGGAGCCAAGAAATGTGTGCAGAAATATCACCCGGTGCTTCAAACGCTGGCATCGGCAAGGAATCGCCCAAATACCAATCGGGTAATGAAGATAAATTCAGAAATTTTACGTCCTTAAAAGCCTCCTGGAATTCCCCTAAACCTGTTAAAGATAAAAATTCTAACATCGCCCCCGACGCATCCCCACTTTCAGAAACTGAAACTTGTAAAGCTGAAATCACGAAATTATATTCGAATTCGATGAAACAGCCCCTTGCTTCATCTACTTCGGCAAACTACCCATCCCCAAGGCAACAAGACGCAAACAATTCCACTGAGAACCATCAAACGCATTCCAAAACGATGCCCGCGGATTCCGAAGCTAGCCACCAGCAGTGTAGGAAGAATGTGACGCTCTCGGACAGGTTGTTTCACCCCACCCTTCAGCCAGCGCAGCGGCTCAGGGAAGGCATTTCTCGCCAAGAGGCGGCCCAGACGAGGAGAAAGCAGCCGGATGCGAAGCCAGGCGATGTACCTGAGCCAATTCAGAACAACTCCAGTCACGTTCCTTCTGTGAAAACTTGCAGGTAATGTTAAGAAAGCTGACAGAGGAAACGATGCTAACACACCGACCTGCACTCGTATAAACTATTCACGGTCAAGTGACCACTTTTTATCCCCCCCCCCCCCCGCATTAACAACACACACACAGATATATATATATATATTTCATTGCAGACACATAAATTTACTTTCGAGAATGGTGAAATGTCTGATTATTAGTCGCATTGCAATGTCTATATTAAAAAGTGGCAGAAAGATAAACATTTTAACTGAAGGGAAAAATTGAGCAGGGCCTTAAAAAGCGCTTACTTTATTGTGAATGGCCTATAACTACTTACGTGTTGAGTGTTCATATGGTTTGTTTTTAGGTAGTTCGGTAACTACTTACAGTTTAAAACATTTTATGCTTATGCGTTTTGCATTATCACATTATTATCAATTGTTCAGTGCAGGAAATTATTCGCATATTTACCACACAAGTGTGCATGTATAGTGAGAGACCGCGATTTCAGCATTACTACATTTGTTCAGGATAGAGTCGAATATGTAGGGTAGCGAAACTTAATATTCATATATAGAATGTACCCAAATTAGATCGACAAACTTCGAGTGCAGGTTAATCACGAAACAACGAAGGTGAGAACTTATATACGACCTATGGTCTGTAGCAAACTCTGTGGGGGTTGCACACGTTTGAAGATGGACGTGAAGCTCTAGTTTATTACAAATAATGGAGATGTAACACTGAGTGCCATGATATCGGGTAAAGTTAATTTTGTCATAAGGTTTAATATTCCTTCTTTTATAGCCCAAGTATGCTACAGAATCATGGAGATCAAGTTGAAATAAGGGTAGTAACCGTGATTATTTCCATGAAATAATTTGACGAGAGCGACAGACAGTTGCTGTGTTTATAGAGCTTTGTTGTGCGACACATTACTGAGATACCAAATACTCCACCAAAAAAAAAAAAAAAAAATCCCCAATATTTGTAATGACTAGTGTTTCAGGTCCACTTAGGATTCATCTTAAACCATAGGCAAAATATATATCTTAACCCTTTTTTCGTGAATAACCTACGGACTAAATTCGTCGGTTTAGATTAGATACGCCCTCTATTTACAGCATGTTATGTGGTATTATTTACATACAATGCAGAGGTCGAAATCTTCCAATAGAGTTCTGATAGTTTACTAGAAAATTGTTAACCCTTAACACTATACCTACAACTGAATGCTTCTTCAGTATTTATCACGGCAGAATATGTAGTCGAGAATCCAGTTTGGATTAACTTAGTCTTTGCATGAACAATGTTTAAAAATATGCATATGTTTACGTTGGAAATGACGATTCTGTTTTTTTTTTTCCCTGTAGAACTTTCATTGGGGCCTTTGATTTTTGCAGGATATTATTCTGTCAACCATAACCTTATATAAAATGTTGTTTCAAATGCCGAAACTAAGGTAGCTGGACCATAATTCATCGGCCATCCTACTTGACGCTACATTCCTTACTTTGTACAGATGGAGAATAATGATGACATTTTGCTGTTTCACTTAGCTTCATTTTTCAGAGCGTTTACCCCAGTACTAAAATAACGTATTAGAAACTCCGACTTCATTTTCCAATCGTTTATTACATGCACGATACACACACTTACAAGTTCCCAAATGTCTGAATACTTTTAGATTTATTTCCATGCATTGAAGTTGCAAACAACAATGGGAATTTTTCGACTCTCGGATGACATGCTACGAAAATCGGGCACATAACAGCTAAATAAAGATACTACTGCCAAATCTTGACAAATATGTTTTAAACTAATAGCAGCACAGCACTTAAATAGTATGATTACAATACCATAAGACTTTGATATAAGCGCAAGTGCTCAATGGTATTCAATAAATTTATGGATGTTTTAGATTTCTCGAGAGGTTCATTTATACTGATCAAAGTGATGTTTACATAATAACATGGCAAGGTGATAATGTAAAAATCTTGAAGAAACACATATATTTCCTGAACTTTAGTTCATTACGTAAATAAATGGCACAGTTTTTTCACCGAAAAATAACACAGCAAATATTTTTTCTGGCCAACGAACTTAAATACCGGAAAAAGTTTCCCTTAACTTATTTCGTATAACATACGGGATAGAATGAATGGCATCTCAACTGAAAATCAAGCGCGTTAAAATGCGTACTAACGTGCATTAACTAATCACTTAAAAACTACTACGAGGCATAATGCATCCTTATTAACTAGTTAGCTTTTTCGGGATGGTTCGACCTAGCCATTTTTCTTCCTAAAGCATATACACACCCGCACTAAAGCAGCCTGGTTAGTGTCACAATGGGAATACTATTTCCTGACTTTATCCTCACCCGCCATGTTGACTTTTCCGTTTATTCCCATGAAGTAACTGAATATTACTTATTAGAGCGCATTTACATTTTACAAATGCCTTCAAATGTAATCGGTCAATTTTGCCCACACGTAATCTGGTAATTGTGAAACGGGAAGAAGCCAATGATAATTTAAAACGATGCTGCACTTACTACGTCGTAATTGCTTGACAAAAGGTTAGAATTTATATTTGTTCTACATCGTAGTCAAAGAGCGATAGTTGTAGTTCCAAACAAGTGTTCTCAAACTACTGAAAACATTTAGAAACCAGTAATTCATCATGGTGGTAAGGCCGAATTTTAAGTATCACACTTTTGGTTTTGTGATTTTTTTTTAAGCTGCGCGCAATTTAGTAGTACATTTGCATTTCATCTTACGAGTACATGAAATGTTAGAATGTAACTCGTACACGAATTAAAATTTATGAGCGGTGGTATTAAAAGGCTTGACGTCCCCAATGTTCAGGAGGTCCATTGTTTATACTCAAAGCCAAGAGTCAAAAATTCCTGCATGCACGTAATACTCTAACTTAGAGATGTTTAAATTAGTAGAAATGTTTCTTACCCTTCGTTTAATGGTCTACTGAGTAAAATGCCAAATCCGAGGCATGACTTACGTGCGTAGGTCTGGGTTCCGGGTCAATTTACCTTAAAACGGAGTGATTCGTGTATAGTTCTGGAATAGGATTTTAAGATGGCCGCCTGGGTAGGCCGCCGAACGGTGTGTAGAGCTCCAGTAGAAAACTTTTTATTAAAAAAAACCGTCCAACGTGTCTGGGTGAGGTCTGCTAACGAATATAATTTAAAAAACGTCACGCGTCTGTATACGTTTTCCAGTCCCTCCATTTCTCTCAAACGGATGTTTTCACTGTCATTTTTATGTACGAATATTTCGGTACAAAACATTGAAAAAAGAATAGGGGCATGCATTAAACCTGTACGGTCTCCGCTGAAAGTCTCATAGAGGCGTGTTATCGACGGCAAGACTGCACGCCTGTTCAGTGCTTTGGGCGTAGAGGCGATAAGAGAGTTGATGCGCATGTCTCGGTCGCCCCTAGACACTTCTACACGCGGGAAGTTCCCAAAACTCCATGTGTGTGGAAGGCTTCCCTCGCAAAAACGTCAACCAGTTGCACGGCGATGTCCTAATTTATTTCCGAGTGTTTAATTGCTTTCCGCAAGATGACCGCACTGGACCTTCAGTGTGAATAAAAGGTCTATGGCCTCCCGCGACTGTTCGGCTCTCACGTTCCGAGGTTAGCAAAACAATATGTACATGCCTTTCGAAGGCCTACACTCCCAACTCCAGCCTATCTCCTCTCTCTTTCTCTCTCTCTCTCTCTCTCTCTCTCTCTCTCTCTCTCTCTCTCTCTCTCTCTCTCTCTCTCTCTCCTGGCGACCACAGCTATAGGCCATTCACGCTAAAGTGAGCATTTTTTAAGGCGCTGCTAAATTTTTCCTTTGGACCGATTTTTATCTTTCCGCCATTTTTTAATATAAACATTATGATGTTACTAATAAACACTGTGTATACATTCCACCAATCTCAAAAGTTAACGTCCAAGGCTGCAATAAAACACATTTATTAGTTGTTAATACCTGTTGGAAGGGCCTTAAAAAGTGCTCACTTCACCGTGAACAGCCTATACCTTCTCGCCGCTCGGGTTGACCCGAGGATACCCGACGAGTGTCCTCTCGGGACCAACCAGAGATGCCATACCCTAAGCCCCGCCTACATCGTCTGTGAGCCTTCCCCGCGGCACAAATTTTTTTATGAATGAATATTACATAGTCTTCTCAGAGGAATGACTCTAAACAGCTATTTAATACTACCCAAAATGCCATAACTTTATAAAATAATAATTATACAATTGTGGCATCGCCATTTACGCTTGTCACAATACCCTCAGTCAGGATGTTATCAACTGTTCTCGAACGGAGATGACCTCATGACCTACGGCTGCTGACCCTCCTGTCAATCAGCACTTCCTTCAAATGATACGTTTTGGTACACACTACTGGTATACATAGTTTCCTTATAGGAAAAGTTTATTAAAATCTACTGGTAAAGTCTTGCCACAAGCGTTTCTCAAATTAGTCACCCACTTCTAAGCTTACACACCTGCCTCAGCCACTTCTCAAGGCCCTAACACAATTGTAAACTTTAACATTTGACTTTACGTTTGCTTTCCGACATGTTGTTTCTTATGGAGCTTTACACAATAGAACTGTCAGAGGTTAAGTCAAGCACTCTTGACTTAACGATTTCGAAAAGTTGAAATTTAAGTCGAAATCAAGCAGGCATTTTCCCGAGAATCTAACAGAGGTTACGTGGAAAGTGCGTTATTTTATTATAGGGCGATTTTAATCTCCGTAGATGGAAAACAAATATAATGTGAAGAAAAAATGTATGAATTGACATATTTTAATAAATTAAACAAATTAGTTTTTTTTATTTTGAAATAAACTTTTAATATTAATTTTAACCCCATTTTTTTTAAAACAAAGGTAGGTAAAATGCATTCTTGGATAACATCATAATTATTTACATAACCAGATGCACATTTTTGTGAAGCTCGCAGAACCGATTTTCAATTGTCTGAACTCTGACTTTACAATTGTATTGTGTATTGGTGGTATCGTCAGAGGAAAGGAGACGTAAAGACAAATGCTAAAGTTTTTCTATTGTGTAAGAAGCTTTAAAGCAAATGGTAGTAAGTATCTCTGACATCAGTCGCGTCCTTTACATGGGCCTGGATTCTTCCAGCTTTTAAGTAGCCATCATTCGTTAAATACCACGAACAGCATGTACACGAAACATCTACAGATACGACAATGGCAAATAAATCTTTTCCGTTTATAACATCAAAATATTTTCGTTGATGGTCTACCATGCTAGAATAACCTCCAATTCAGTTTTGGAAACAGCTCCCAGGCGCTACCCTGGGAATCCTGTACAATAATGCTAGCCTTGCAGCAAAAATATGTTTGATGGGTGCGGAGGGGGGAGGGAGTTAGCTTCTCCTCGCCTCCGCAATCTGACAACCAACTGGGTGGCCAAGGTCCCTCACAAGGACCGATCTACCCCCGCGCTGAGGGAGTAGCGTCCCAGTGATGTAAAAATGGACCTCCATGTTTTCCTCTAATGCCTACAATTAGCTTCGCCACAGGAATCTACACTTACCTGCTGTCCAGGAAAGGGTTTTCCACCATTGCTAGGAATTACATTATCCTCTCCCTTGCCCTTCTTAATGCTGGACCACAATAGCACCTCTTTAGCCCGTCTAAGTTACAAACCCTGTGGCGTTTCTTTGTTGTGGGCTCAAACAGCTCATATGCCGAAATTCTCACTTTCTGTTTGACAACAAAAGGACACGCGAACAGAGCCTTAAGTTTTGCCGTGCTACGTTTACACTTTGAAGACCGTGGCATCCATCTTCCTGGCCAAAACTAGGTTCCCAGCAGTTGACGTGTTACAATAATGAATACCAAGCATCTTAAACTACCTCTTTCTCAAATTTGCGGCGAAGTATTTAAGCGCAAACAGGCCTGCCTCTTCCTTCTCGATCCGCTTAAGGGAGACGGGAAATTATGTCACCTGTTGAGTAACGCAAGAAGGAGTAATTCCCTTTGCCAACTCATGAGGTGTTAACTAAACAGTGGGGTTTACGGTCACATTCATATATCGTTTAGTGTTTTTCCACACTGTCGATAAAGAGTTATATTATCAGTAGTCCCTTTACATGTCATGACTTCCTTCCAGGTCTTCGTGACGAAGACAGTAGCGTTATGGTGACCACGATTCTACTGGTCCTACCAGACGGGACAAAAATAGCCATATTTTAACGCCATTACTACATGTGATGTTCTTCACGTAACAATTAATTTTCTTTGTAAATCTAACTGGCCGCGAGTTTTCGATCATTCCACTAAGCATAAAAGTACCTTATTTTTATTTAAATTAAGCTTTTACCAATAAATTCTAATAATTCATTTCTAATTAGTATGAATAAAAATTGAGAGAAAATAGGTGTATTGGTAATGGCTAATAAAAAAATTGTTATTAGCAAAGTATTATTACATTAAAGTGGGATATACACGAATGCTGTGCATTAGGCCACTTGGTGTAATTTTCTAGACTGCGGTAAGGTTTATTCTACTCAGAGTAGGAAAAGAATCATGAGTTCTTATGGGAGAGTTTTGCATAGAGGAATTTTCCACCGCTAGGTGCGCAGTGTTCCACAAAGTAATATTTAATTAAACTTTTAGGCTATGTGAATAATAAAAGATAAATATTTTACTTATTTATGAAGTTATTTTATATTTGATTAATTTTTATTGCAATTCTCCTGTTTTTAACATAGTAAATAGAGAAAACCTGGTACGTTGTCGACATTAACACTTACCTAGTGGCAAAAATTTTTGGTTGCAAAATTTTAACATTGATCTTCCCAACCTCTATTAGGAGTAACCTTAACCACGTTAAGCTTTGTTTGCACGAGGTGGAGGAATACCCTTGAAGAAAAACTCTAACACAGTGAATAGACTATACATCATTTTGTACCTTGGGTTTGGATGGGTTGAGAAGCGACATGGTGTTCTGTGCCGCAGCGTGAGCAAGTGGGACTACCTCGTGGGGGCGTTCGCGTCCTTGTCGCCGAGGGACCGGCTGTCGGTGGCGGGCGGGAAGCTGGTGGTGGCTCGCCGCGAGAAGCGCGTCGACTTCAAGTTTGCAGCGGCGCTGGAGCTTGGTCTGGCGGCGGACGGCTCGCCGCTCGCAGTGCGCCGCTGGCGCTGCAGGGGAGGCCGGCATTTCGATGACACGCTCCTGTCTGCCATGACGCGGCTGCTAGGCCTCGCGCACTCGAACCTGCTGCCGTACCTGCTGGCCGACCGCCACGATGGCGAGATGTTCGTCGCCGCGCCGCTCTGCGAGGCCAACCTCGAGCAGCACGTGGCAGAGTTGTGGTCTTCCGGGACCCAGCACAGCAACGCCAAAGTCATCGCCTGGCAGGTCTGACACATGGTCATCCACGTCTTCATGTGACCCAGCCGGAAATTGAACCCGGTTCGCCTCGGGGTTCTCCCGTTTGCCCTTTCATTCCTCATCGGCTCTCAAGACCTCGCTGTTACGTGCCGCCACACTCTTCACGCGGTCGGTGGGGACTCCCCGCTGAATTCCTCCGGGTTCGGGAAGGGTTGCACTCAATAGGCCATGATATTGTTACCAATGTACCCTTCATTTGCGATTCAACCGGATTCGGTTGGTCCTAGAGAGTTGCAACAAGGGGGGGCTTATTTTCCACTTATGTCGTCCTGCTTCATCTCATGGTATCCACAATCAATTTATCCTCACAGTGTACGTTTCACATGCAATCAACGGGTGCCAACTCCTATTATTTACATGATGGAGGTGTTATACGACGGACCATACCTACCGTGTATCCAAGATATTGGTTTACTTGCTCCGTATACCAATTTGTGTTCTTCTAACGCAAGCACTTTGCCTAATATCCCACGTAATGTCCTTGTCGCGCAGCGCCTTTAGGAGCTGCTACAGCCCTTATTATTTGAGATGGACCATGGGTGTTCTATATCAATCTTCCTCTTTTCGGATCACAAATCACATACCCGATTTTATACACATTTTTCTATCCAAGCTGTATATTTGCTTCATAGTGATGTTTTTAACGAAAAGAGTTTAAAATAGACAGGTTACGATATAGGGGTAGTAAGAATAATATATGAGCGGATACGATCCACCTTTCACATTAGCCGTTGTCAAACTAAGCTCCATAAAATGGACCCAGCTACTTATATACTTGCTGTTGTTGATGTTGCATCCTGCATTTGTTTCTGGTAGCCATATTGTCTATGTTTTCTATGTCAAAAATATCTGTATTTATTATTCGATTTTAAAATTTCTCTATTTTTAAATTTTTATTAAATTGTACTTAAATCGTGCATAGAGTACAGCAGAACCATGCAAAAAGTTCTCTCAACTTAATTTCCACTCTTCTCTCTTTAAGTCTAATTATTACACATCTGTATCTGTTGTTAATTATTTATTACCTCTATGGTTTTGTAAGAATACAAAACTGCTACTCTGCTTTTCTTTAGATGTATGTTTATGGGACAAAACCAAGCACCCGCATATTCTCTATATCTGGGGAAGTAGGCAGGATATAACTCCAGCGATAAATTAAAGACTTTTTCATTGGAATTATACATATAGCCTATTTACATACTTCAGACTACAAACACAAAAACTGAATCCTTAAATTTTCCACATCATTCACATAGCGCCATTAGAGCAGCATGGCCACTTTTCATGTAGTGAATATATTCTGCTTGTATGGAGTTCAAGAAAGTCTATCCTAGCAAACGTACAACCAGAACCCACAACAAAGTTTTTCTTCCAAGACCTCTACAGCCCCTGGGATACTGTCAACATTTCACAGTGCTTGATTTGCAATCTTCAATGCTCGGCGACTGATTCCTTCATCCAAAGGTTGAGGCTTTTTGTAGGTACACTCCAGCCAAACACTGTATTTTATAGTACCTTCTTTAACTTCTTCTATTAATTGATTATCCTTTGCTTAATGTGGCCCAAGTATGTTCATATGTCTTTCGTGCCTACAAACTTATTTCGTATCACATAATCTTTAAAGTACCCTTGATTGCTGATTGTTTCAGGTAGAATCCGTTCGATATGGTTTCGCCAACAGCTACTACAGGTCGTTTCTTAGCTGCTGAAACTAGGTCTTTACAGTTCTTTGACCCTCATCGGCTCACAAGACATCGATGTCACGAGCAGCCCATATCACTCCACTCCACTCGTTCACAGTGTATTATACATCTGTCTGTCAAAGCCTTGACTACATAGGACACATCTCTTCCCTTAGTATCTTACCGATCTCACCACCAGAATCTTGCTGGCTTCGATAGACGTGTCACTAGCTATACCTCAAGTGTCGCATCCAGGCTGCTCGGAAATTCCACTTACAAACTCCTAGGACTTGTAGAGAGGACTACTTTTGAGTCGGAACCCATGTTCGGAAACATACGATTGCCGTGCTACAACCATTTCAAATCAGGTATTTTACACACGACCGTCCAAAATACCTGCCCACCCCTTGATAGAAAATCTATGCTGGAATACCTGGATATTCGTGGTATTAGGGTTTTCGTCTGCCCAGACATGGCTATTTCGAGAATAGAGAACTTTGTTCCTAGTGAATTTGCATTCATCTGTGAACAGAACACGACGTGGGAACGGGCTCATCGGTGCAGCGGTGCAAGAACCACGTACAGAAGTCAACGTGTGGTGCAAAATTGGCTGGACCCAAAGACTGTAACCTTTGGAGGTGGTAAAGATGGAATTGTTGCTCATACAGAACCTCCGAGACTATGCTGGGAGCAACACCCATTGCAAGCGCAATTGTTCGTGTATTCACTGATGGGCTCTTTTCAACGTGATGCAGTGCAGGCTCTTCCAATTCGGGAGTGTGGCATCTCTTTGGAGTACCACAGTCGTTCCTGTAGGTAGTGAAGGTACCTTGTTCTCAGAGCCGTTGCGCAACTGTGGCAAAAAGGGTATGCGATTGTGTTGCACATTGTGAATAACGCTCTTGATAAAGCCGACGAACTGCTCTTCCATTACCTTCAGCTGTGCCATACACAAGGATCATGTCTGTGTATTCCGCAAACGTGTTCTCAACCGTGTTAATCGGAGACTCAAAGGCGTGTGAATGGAGCTTGAGGCAGGGTAGACGTCGCATGCCATCATGTGATTGTCTGAAATAATGTACTGCCTATCCAGTTGCATACCAACACAGGCACTTCCGAGACATTGTTATTTCCCTCAGCGGAAGTGGACAAGTGATACACCTGATTTGAAATCGTTGTAGCACGGAAACAGTATGTTTCCGGACATGGGTTCCTGTTCAAAAGATAGTCTTCTCAGTTCCCTTTACAAGTCCTACGAGTTTGTAAGGGGAATTTTCGAGCACCCTATATATTTTACCACCCAAGTCTTGGTGTCTACAAAAAGTGGACCAACAGCCCCTGTAAAAATAAGTAAATTTTGTTTGGGGAGTGCATCCAGTGCGAGGTGACACCCTCCTAATGATGGATTTTCAACCTTGGAGCCGTGGGTGCCTGTCATTCCCGAACATGGCATCAAATGAAACCCCT
Source organism: Dryococelus australis (assembly GCA_029891345.1). Taxonomy (NCBI): domain Eukaryota; kingdom Metazoa; phylum Arthropoda; class Insecta; order Phasmatodea; family Phasmatidae; genus Dryococelus; species Dryococelus australis. The sequence continues at coordinate 29,130,308 of CM057002.1, read as the reverse complement.
GGCAGGGTCGGCGTGGAAATTAGAGGGAGGGGGAAACTGGAGCACCCCGAGAAAAAAGATGTCGGCAAGTGGCATCGTCCAGCACTATTGCCACATGTGAAAATGCAGGAGTGCATCCACCAGGGATCAAACCTGTATCGCCGTGGTGGGAGGCGAGCACCCTGGCCACTATGCCACCACTGCCCGAACAGCTCCTGTAATTATTGCACTTATTGCTTAGCAATAACCTTTTAACTGGTGTACAGCTACCAACACAATGGACGGATATTTAAAAGTAATGAATAAAATATTGAAGTTAAAATTTCCTTCTAGTGCTGGATTATTCATTTCCACAGATTATGCGCGGCCTTCAATTCCTTCATTCTTTGTTACCGCCAATCGTTCACGGTAACCTCAAGCCAAGCAACGTTCTTGTGGACACAGCTGGTGTCATCAAACTGGCGGACTTCGGTTTGGGACAAGTACGTATAATTTTGGCATCCTCTGCGTGTGAAAGACTCAAATATTATTGCGCAAAAATATATTTTTTAAATGGAATAGTTTTATTCTTGACCAAATTCTTGGGTTTGCGGAATCGTTATTTTTGTGGAGTGAGTGGAGTTTGAGTGAAGAGATTTGCGTGGTTCTTAACAGAGAAATAGTCCTGTAAATACTTTTTATTTAATGCTTCTGGATTAAAAATTATTTTAACCAGGTCGATTACATGCACGTTCTGTGCAGATTCACGTGCCTCTTCGTGCGCAGGTGATGCAACTGGGCTGCGTCGCGGACCAGTCGGTGGTGTGGTGGCCGCCCGAGTACCTGGCTCCTGCCGGCCAGCAGCGACCGCCCCTCGTCACCACCGAGGGCGATGTCTTCTCGGCGGGGCTGCTGATGCACTACGTCGTCACCGGAGGGCTGCACCCCTTCGGCAGCGCACGCCACGAGATCCTCTGCAATGTGGCGGGTTCCAACCCCTGCTTCAAGGACAGCGATCCCGACTTTGCGAACCTTCTCGCCGCCCTCTTCACTCCGCAGCCCCTCGATCGGCCCTACATCCGCGATGTGCTCAGGCAAGTTTCCCCCACCTGCATGAGTTGTTTAGTCTATTCTCTCTATCTTGATACTTTTTTTTAGTCAAACCTTTGAAAAATCACTCCATGTGTAACGTGTTTTGTTGTTTCCTAGATATACATGTGTCACAAACGTTTTGTACTTGTGTTAACAAAAATTCCTTATTTTTGATTAAAGTAAACTTTTGTTTTTATTTTATATATAAATTATAAAATATAATAATAATTAATATTAATAAAATCTGGGAGAATATAGATGTGTTGGTAATACTTATTAAGAAATAGTTCTTATGCAAAATATTCTACAATAGGAGCACACGAATGGGGTGCATTCTCCCTTTGGTGTAACTTTCTAGATTCGGTTAAGCTTTGATTCCATGATGCGGAGGAATATTCTGGAAGAAGAACTTTAGAAGGGCTTCAAAAAAGTTAAAATAACTGCGGATGTGCAAAATAGGGTAGTTATTTAAAGGTTTGATTAAAAAAGTGTGAAGATACTGCGAATAGACTATAGTAAATATTGTTCCAATTCGTAATTATTTCCACCTAAATGTGTTGAAACCAAACAGAAAGCAAGATAAAAAATTTGAATGTTCACAAATGTTACTAAAAGCTTTGAAGTCGATGTTTAAGACAAGGAACTACTTTCCTTCCGTAAATACTAAGTTCACAAAGCGCTTGTATACACGTTAAAATATATGCATGTAGGGACAGCGACATTTTTAAAATGTTGTTTTCAAAAGTGTCCAATTGACAGTAAGCATCCTATATGTATTTGAGACATGTAGGTGTTCGCGTGGATTTATAATGGCACACACCTTCGCTGTTATGGAATAATCACACTATATATTAGACCTGTAGTGCTACCATTACCATGGACCCTTTCATGGTGCCCTAGATCGCTTAGGAAATCTCCATCTTCCAGATAGTTGTTGGAAAATGAGCAACAGTTAAATTCGCACACCAAAGGAAAGGCCCCCGTCAGACATCAATTCTTCACATAAATTAGCATTGTCATTTTCTGACTTACTGTTGAATATGCCAGAATTCATTCCCCTGACTATTATATGTGAAAATTTTATCATATTTCTGCAGGATAAGACGGATCAGCAAAATCCTTTGACACATCTTAAATTTAAGATAAAATGTTATGCCTAATCTGTTCCAAAAATATTGAGTGAAATGATATGATCTCTGTTGGATATAGAATGGAAAACTTACAGGTTCATTGAGCTGTAAATTCCAAATTTTGCTTCGTACTTGGGCCGCAGCCCTTTTTCCTGCTATCCTTATAATTTGCCAGTTTTACCTTAGACCGTAACCTGGAATGTAGCCTATTTCCTTGTTTTTTTGCAAGTTTTTTATTGATTGAGAGCCCTATATCATACACCTAGCCGACTATGATCCAATCGCAATAGTAACGTCAATCTACGTACCTTTGAAGTTCACTTTGTCCTCAGATGAATTCGCGAATATGTACAGTATCCAGTTATGACTAAAAGTATGTGAATTACGGCAATTCATTTAGCATCAGCCATGCCTGTGCCAGGTAAGAAAAACCAGCTTGTTTTAGGATAAAAAGAGACCCTCTCTTTTTGCAGTATATTTGACTATTGCAGTAGACTCTGTAGCCCTGGGCCTCAGCCCCAGGATCACAATTTCACTCCCCATACTCTCCTTGTCCCTATCCTTCCAAACAGTAGCAGATATATAAGGTTCTTTGTGTTTTCGAAATCCAGGTGATATGTGAAAGTAATGAAACAGGGTTTTAGCACTACGATTTAAACCCAATCCTTCTCTGAAAGTGATTTTTATTCACTATCTCAAAAGTATCCAGAATACTAACCAGCTCAAACAGCAATTCGCCATATTCTTTACAACTGTATTTTCCTCAATTACACATTTATGGAACCAAAACTTCAACTGAAAAACACTCCACTATATTATCAACCTGATTTACAATTAAGTATTTTCACACCTTGTTAAATAAGAAATAGAACCATATAAAATCATTAAAATTTACACATATTCCTAAAATAACCCCTTCACACTGGTTCCTGGTGAATCTCCCTTATGCTTTCCACTAAACAATACTCATTCATTGAAGCATAATAGAAAAAGCCACATTTGCCTTGCACCCTTGCAGTCCTAAAAATCCTCTCGGCTTCTAAAACACACTCTAAATAAAACTTCAGTCATTTAGATATACAATATATGTCCCTTCTAAAACCTGTATTAACAATCTCGCACAGTAATTTAGGACACACACTTCTTCCCACTCACCAGCGAAGCCCGCACGAACTTCCCATATATACCGGTCAGCCTTCCTAGCACTGCCATTCCCTCCCTTGGTACCAGTCACCCAAGCATTGCCTTCACGCGTGTCACGCCCCCTATACGCCAGGCATGTGCTCTATTTTAGACACGCTCTTAAAATTAACGAGCCAACTTCCTGCGGCGAGGAAGACCAGCCAATCAGGCACAACTGGGTACACAAGAGCCTAAACAGCAGCGGATCGCAATCCGCCATACATATCTGTTCCGTGGGCAGTAGCGCAACAGGGATCCCACTGTAAAAAAAAATCCACATAGAACCTTTAATAAACATAATTTAAAACATTATTCAACTTGATGGACTCAAAACCGTCACAACTCTAATGACCAGGCTAGATTCAAGTGGTCTGTAGACACTCAAGATTCGGCCATGACTCAGTGCCGTATAAGTAAGGCCAACTCTTTATTGAGAAAAGATTCCATGACATGATGTACTGGAGAACACGTTCGTTCAGAAACAATTTCGTGGTTGGAAGATTCGTACTCTCCCGTGTTCGAGGAGTCTGCCAGCCAATCACGGAAGTTCCGTGCCGGTGTAACTTAATTCTGATAGGCCCAGTCAAATAAGGAAAGTATCCTCACAGACACCCAGCCAATAGCCAAAGGTTGCATGCTTGTGTGCACGTAGAATGTTGATGTGTATCCTGCGCACAAATATTTTCGCAAAAAACAGGTGGACCTACCAATAAGCATAAGCCAATTTAACAGTGGCCTTGTTATGCAATTTAAAAATACATTCAGCTCTTCAAAGTCTATGTTGTTAAAGAAACAAAATGAGAAATCATTAGGTGCATATTGTTGAGCTTTCAGTGAGAGATTATCTTCCACCTCCCGACAGGCATGTGTTCTTCTGGGATAAGACAAAGAGGTGGAACTTCCTGCTGGCATGCGCGGGCATCAACCCCCACGTGAAGTCTCCAAAGAAGTCGTTGTTCCACCTGTACCAATTCATAGACAGCACTGCCGCCGCGTGTAACGTCACCGAGGACTGGGTTAGTAAAAACATGTCTACCATCACACTATAGTCTATTCGTGGTGTCTTCACATGTTTTGAACAAAATTTTTCAAAAATCACCTATAACGCGTTTACATTTTTTTCTAATTTAGTTATGTATCACAAGTGTTTTGTACTTGTATTATCGAAAAAGAGCATGAAAGTACCTTATTCTCGGTTAAATTGTAATTATATTTATATGTTGTTTTTAGTTTGCAATATTTATTTATGATTAATATGAATAAAATCAGTGAAAAAATGTATGTTGTAAATGCATAGTAAGAGAGAAATAATATTGCGCAAAAGTGCGGTGCATTGTCCCCTTGGTGAAATTTTCAAGACTCGGTTTAGCATTGTTTGCATGAGGCAGAGGAATATCCTGGGAGTATATCTTTAGCAGGGGTTCAGAAAAGTTGGATCTAACCGTGAATGGATTATACCCTATCATCAGTCGAGTACCAAAGATGCATCACACTGGTTAGTGGATGTTAACCTCTGATGCCGCAATGTTGTCTGCTGGCAGAATTTACAATTTGAGCGTTCATCCCAATTTATGGTGGAAGACTACAGTAGAAGAATGTTAATACTGTACAAATTTTCATTCTCCAAACAAGGAGAAATAATAGACCGGGGGGAGGGGCAGTGGCTAATTCGCTGCATCCCACCTAGTGCAACCCGGTTCGATTCCCGGCGGAGCCACTCCAAGTTTTCGCACGCGGGAATCATGCCAGACAATGCCACTGGTTGGTGGATTTTCTCGGGGACCTCCTATTTCCAAGCCCTAGCAGAAACTTAACATTATTTGCACAAAACCAGTGTGGGTTATTTTAAGTTAACTTTATTTGGTTAATGCACTGCTGTAAGTAGCCTCTTATTCAAGTTTCTACACGAATGAAAATGCATTTAAGGAAGTTCATAGGAATACACATGTCTGCCCAAAAGTTAGTACACAACAGAAGGTGGTCGTGCAGAATTTAACAAAACATCCAAGTCCGCGGGACTTCCGCAATATTAAATTTGCACGAGGCGGAGGAATATCCTGGATTCATAACTGTAAGCTTAACTAATTCTAGAAAATTACACCAAAGGACAATGCACTGAATTCGTGAACACTCAGTTGTAATAATATTTTGCACGAGACCTATTTATTACTAGGCGCCAACAACAAACATGTTTTCTCACTGTTTTAATTCGTCATTATTATAAATTATAATATTATAATTTATAAAATGTTGCAGGAAAACTTCAATTCTACGAAAAATAAGATAATTTTTCTGTTTACAGAAGTATAAAGCGCTTGTGATACATGCCATTTTTAGGAAATAACTAAACACATCGTCGACATCCCGAAGCGCAGTCGTTGGCGCGCTGCCAGTCTGGGTACGGGAGTTTCTGGGTTCGAATCCCAGGTAAGGCATGTGTGTTAATTTAAGCTAGGTTGTAAGTATGGCAGCCCGTTTTTCGCGAAAAGAATTACTTGAAAGCTAGACTCCAATGTTCTATGGCATACGTGTAGTTTTCGTTTGGTTATTGGCCTCGTGTCTTTGTCGGGAGACAGTTCCTTACTTGACTGAGGCAATCAGAATCAGGCAACTCCGTCAATGAGTGTACGTGATTCGCGGGCAGACACCCGCAAATGCGTGACAGTTAAAATCACCCAATGAAAAAGTGGATCCGAGCTCTCGTATTTTGGAGTACAAGTGTAGTCCTAAAATCTTTTGGGGAAAAAGAGGTGGCCCCAGTTTATAAGTCAGTTTGCAAGCCGTCCCCTGACAAGCCTTCTGGCGTAACTAGGGCCACCGATTTTTCGCGAAAAAAAATCTGAGCACGCAGTAGACTTCAAAACTAAGTATACACATCGGCTGTCGTAATACCTGCATTGGCTGATGGTGCCGTTTCCGCATTTGACCGAGCCACTCAGGATTCCGTAACTCCGGCACTGTACTTTCGTGATTCGTGCGCAAACCGTAACACGGCAGATTAGAACATGTTTCAGCCAATAAGAAAAGCTGGATGACCCCGCAGCACTTAAACTGTATTTCGTCTCGAAACATTTTCGCAAAATATCACTTCCCTTAGGCATAACACAGGAGGATATCAATAAGCCCTTTAAAATACAATACTAAACACGTCATACACAGGGTGATTTTTCAAAGGTTTGTTTCAAAAAGAGAGGGCCCACTGTGGCCGAGCAGTTATACTGCTCGCTTCCCATCAAGGCTAATCGAGTTCAATCGCCAATTGGGTCACTCCCAGATTTTCGTAAGTGAGAATCGTATTGGACGATGCTGCTGGTCGATGGGTTTTCTCGGGGCTCTCCCGTTTCCCCCGTACTTTTATTCTGGTGCTGCTCCATACTCCCCTCACTTCAAACTTATCGGCTCTCAAGACCAAGATGTTAAGAGCCGCCCAAAACTCATCACTCACATATGGTGTAAGAATACGTTAAGTGCATACAAGTAGATCTTAAGGTTGAAGTAAAGCAATTGCCAGTAGAGCACTGCAACCGAATGTACAACGTGAAGAACTCATAAAAGAGTAATACAGACACACTAAAAATTGTCAGGAAAGTGCGATTTACACTGTATATGAAAGAATAGTGTATATTTTTCGCAACATTATAGAGTATTTTTCTAAATTTTACTTACTAAATGTAGAAAAATAATCTAATAATATAATCTGTATTTTTAACCAAATTTAAGCGCAGTTCCATTCTGGATGCTTCGGAAAGCAGAATTTGCAAGATAATCTTATTCAAGAAATATTGTCATAATATTTACTGTGATCATGTGAAATAAAATCATAGTAATAATGTATCATATAAATTTTACAATTATTTTTATTTACGTCAGTTTCAGCTATAAATGTTTGTAACAAATTGAAGCACATAAAAATAATTATAAAAATTGTTCCCTGCATTATTATTACAATTTTGTTACACACAATCACAGTAAACATTACGACGACATTCCATGACGGAGATTTTCTTGCAAATTCTGCTTTCTGGGGCACCCAGAATGGAAATGCACTTAAATTCTATTAAAAATGCAGACTATTTTAATCGATTGTATTTTTACATTTAAAAAGTTAATTTTAATAAAATATTTTATCATGTTTCAAAATATACACATTCTTCTTTCATATACAGCATAAGTTGCACTTTTCTGACAATTGTTATGTTACGTGTACTACTTTTTTACGAGTTCCTCACAGCGTATTGTCGGGTACAGTGCTCCATAGGCAGGTGCTTTACTTCAACCTTAATGCGGCTCAGTTTACTGCGAACTGTCAATAGTAGGCCGTTGAGTGAGGGCGAGTTCTGCCGGCAGGTGGGGGTCGTGAAGTCCACGTTCCCGGAAGCGGCATGCGAGCCGCCCACTCTGTCGGCGCTGCTGCGCTTCCTGCGGCGTTGCGCGGAGAAGCGGGGGCGGGAGCCGGGGGTGGCACAGCAGCAACAGCTGGAGCAGTACTTTCTCGCCGCCTTCCCCAACCTGACCTTGAAGCTGTTCCGCCTGCTGGACGGCACCTGCCACGCCGTCAGGCCGGACCTCGCCAGGTTCTTCGTCGGACCCGAAGTCGCCGGGATGTTACCTTGACCTCCCGTGGCGGTCACCTTGACATCCTCTGGAGGTCACCTTGACATCTCCTGGAGGTCACCTTGACATCCCCCGCCGGTGACCTTGATGTCACTTTTCCTCATCATGCCTCCAGAAACAATCCACCTTCCACTACAACAATCATAACCCCGTGAGGCTATGTTCATACTTCCCTTCACTCCTTTTTATAATCTTATTTCGCAAGTTTTCATACCTTCGGTTCATTTTTTTTTTTTTTAAGTATTTGTAACAAGATCGTTATTTTATATGGACATGTAACTGTTTGTATGTGATTTTATACGCACGTATTCTGTTAGATGTTTGTAAATTTATTTTCTTAAAAAAAAAATGCTGTTAAATAATGTCAGCATTTTGTTTATAAAAACCCATGTGGGTACTTTGCATGTTTTTTTTTTACTGTTACAATTCTTTTTATTATTTGTGACGTATCTTTGTGGGTGTCAGAACTTTATCTGGACGCCCATAGAAATAAATACCGCAATCATTTTTGTTTCTCTTTCTTTGATGAGACATTTGTGACGATATTCGTACACAAGTTAAACCTCTGTGGCGGTCAGGGTTTTTTTTTTTTTTTTTTTTTTTTATATAAAAAGACTTCTGCCCTGGCGAGTTTGAAGTTTGTATTATAACACAGACTTATATTTCAACATATTTGGAAAACAAAAATATAACGTGCAAAACGGGACAATTAGTTCAACGTTACTTCAAACTACACGATCACTGTCACATGTCAATTTTTTTTCTTTGGTTAGAAAATGTTAATATTTCCCAGGGGAAAATCACGATTACCTCTCACAGTTATAGGAGAAGTTCCCAGATCTCCAAAAAGTTATTGCAGTTGCGCAGGCGTTATGAAACTGTAAATCTTAAGAACTTGCGCCAAATAGCTACAATCGGTTTGCAATGTGAAATATGTATTTTATTCGTCTACCCCCTTATCATTAGGGTCAGATATGTAAAAAGAAAAACTATAAAAACACCACAAAGTGTCTTGTATGACTATTATGCATGGATACTCATAAATAGGAGCGAACATAATCCTTTCACGAGAAACTAAAGACTGAAATAATGGATTACTTCCTGGAGCGAATTCTTCTGCTAAATTCAGTAATAACATGGCCATGTACTGGATGTGTAATTTACGGACAGCCATTAATAAACACTGCGAAATTGTTAGAAATAATTATTATGTTTGTCACTGTTCTTTTGGTACTTCCAGTACTATGTGGGCAACTCATTTAAACATTTAATTATAGTGTGACATACAGAAATGGCCTACGTTTTCTTATTCGATGTAGCTATAGTAGCTCTCACTGTCCAAGTTATATTTTAGACCAAAATAGGGACCAAAAAATTACAAAATAACAAAAATTTAAAAATTAGATGAATTAAAAACGTGAAATTTATTTATTTATTTATTACGCAAGTTCGCTGTAAGAAAAGCTAGATTTCAAATACGTTTACTTGTCATGTTTGCGATAGGACCACAGTTTGTTGGATAGGCCTTGGTGAAATCTGGACCAATAAGAGACTGTGATCATTTCCTGTTACAAATGTTCCCAACTGCAGACAAATTAGGCTACGTGTAGCCTAAATTATGGCTATAGCTTGTAGCGTGATGGGTATAGCAATATGAAGATGTAGTAAAATTGATATTCGATCTAACCAACTCCTTTAGAACTTATGAACCTGTATCTTTCATTTTTTTCCTTCTTTTCTCAAAAATTCTTCACTAACAACCGGGCCTATTCCCTTTAAATTATTCCAGTCTCCTTTATTTCTCAACTAGGGGATCCAGCCCGTGACCTTTTTTTGTATTGTCACGGGACTGGAACATTCACCATCTTAAAAAATTTTGTTATCATACAAAGACTGAGAAAAATTTTGCATAGATAAATGTAGGTAATAATGAAATTATGTGAAATTAACTCAACATTGATGCGACTGCGGTCCCATTTAATATTCTTATATCCACTAGGCCACTGCGGCCCCACTTGATATAGTTCTATCCACTAAGCCACTGCGGCCCCACTTAACATAGTTCTATCCAATGAGCCACTAGGGCCCCACTTGGAATCGCTCTATCGACTGAACCACTGTGGTCCCTTTTAATTAACTCGACATTGGAGCGAGACATTTAAAGTAAACAAAAATTATATTTCATTACCTTCATATCTCTATGCAATATTCTGTATACATTAGTACAAAACTTTTCATAGGGAAAAAATAATTTAAATAATTAGTTTTTAGGGTAAAAGGTAATGATTGCGTAATCTGATTTTGCTGAAATTCGAACTTGACCTGTATTTTAACGCAAGAATTCGCTCTACAAAATTTGAAGAATTTCTGTTGAGTTTCAAGGGACTTAGAGGTATTAAAAAGGTACAGACAGACAGAGATTGTCTACGTATTATATAGGATGATAATGTTCTAACAACATGATTACACTATACAATGTTGGCAATAATTTCAAAAATACATTAATTTATTCATTTATGTGTCTAATTAACATTCCTTGAAGTCATTTATAAATGAGTCTTAAGTAATTTCCTCAACAAAAAGGATCATTATTATTGTATAATGTTTACAGTGTAACTTAATTTTAACTTGTAGCGGAGTTTAGAAATCCCTGCTCGTACCACTTAGACAAAGGAAAAGATTACTGCTCATCGGCAACAGCTGACGCTCGAAAATACTTGGGACAGTTGATTCTGGCGTAAAGGACGTTGAACCCACAACATTTTCTTATATGTGGTTACGCGGTTATGCTTTTGCGGGTATTTCAAAAGTTATTCTCAGTAAACGGCGAACAGTTAATAAATACCTTCTCTCGATAAACGTCTAGTAGACGGCCGTCACAGAAGAGATTAGGAGGCAAGGTGATTATCTTGGGGTTGAGTAACACATCTGACATGTTTATTATGGCTGTCATATTATAAATACTTGACATAATTCTAAAGACTGTGGTGCTTCAGCTGTTCTTGAGCTTGCAGCAGCTTACAGTGGACTAGTAAATGTGTGCATAAGTGCGTGAAAACAAATGCATGTAGTTGATTCACGATAACTTCGGTCTATTCTGAAGCCCTGCCAAATTTCTACTTTTGGTTACTGATTACGTATCCTTCCGCTACACGTAAACATAAACACTGCCATGTGAATTCTACTTTTATAACTGTCAAATGCGTTGGTTGCTGTTTAGAGCTGTTCAAATAATGCTGTCATATTTCCTACGACTGTTCACAATTTAGGCCTACAACAATATTTAAGTCGGCTTTATAACCATTTGTTACACACGATATAGCACGTTACACATAATACATATTAATATTTAGCCACGGCGGTGTTTGTTACAACTGTGGCGGAAACAACAGTAGTATTTAGCCTGTTGTTATTAATATGTGTTTGGAATAAAAATTAAAACGAAGGGACAACTAGTCCAACGAAACGACACAGTAAATTCAAGCAAGCAACTAGTGTCGCTTATTTATTGTACGTAGAATCGACAAATGTAAAAGATAGTGGTGAACATGCAAACACATAGGACTACCTGAACATTTTTCTGCTAATATTTACATGCATTAGTTCCTACTGTTGAAGGAGATTTGATGGCATTGTGTAGAGGAACTTCTTCCAGAACTTCACTTTCTAGGCCAAAAATGGAGACATCATGGACTCTAAAGATGTCTTTGTTCAGAGGACACAAGCCAGTCTTTTTGAAACCGTTGACAGCTGCTTCAACTGAAGCAGTCCACAGATTAGTCTTATTCATCAAGTCAACCACCTGGTAATGCGTAACTACACGCCCAGGATGATTTTTCAGCCACGCGTCTATTTCCTGAATGTAATAGATCTTAAATGGCCTCATGAAAGCCACATCGAGTGGCTGCATTTTGTGTGTTGAGTGCGGGGGAAGGCAGATCAACGAAACGTGGTTGTCTCTTGCCATGTCAATTACATCCACGTTCTTTGTGTGGGAATAATGCCCATCGAACACTAAACATAACAGGGTCATCCTTAGTCGGTTTCACACAACCTATAAAATTTTGAAACCACTGGGTGAATATGTGCTCTTGTATCCACCCAGAAGAGCGACAAGTTGCAACTGCTCCTGGTGATGCCAAAACCATTAACTCAGGCTTCATGTTTTTTCCTGGGGAATATCAGCATGGGCGGGACACAAATGATCCTGCGGCGTTCATGCACGTGATGACAGTGCACAAGTTTCCCCATTTCGGCCGATGTTAAAGCAGCCGCTTGTTTTTTTCCCTTTGCAGCTTAACACTTTTTGGTGTTTGCCAAGGACTATGGTAATTCCCGTTTCCTCGAAGTTGTACAATCTGCCAGGCGAATGGCTAATTTTCATCGTTTCTGGCTCGAGGACGGAAAAAAAAAAATTGGCCACATTCTCTGGGGAGAACACCTTTTCTCTAGCAGCAGAAATTCCCTGTGGTGTTCTCAAAGAGAGTGTGCTATGTCTTTTAAAGAATCCTTTCAACCACTTTTCATCACTTGTAAGCTAAGCAACGGACATCAAAAGCCGTTAAACCAAAGTACCTCCTGTCCATACCAATACAATATTGAAACAGACTATTCTCAACTTCCTTGGGCAAAACAGTTTTTCTTCCCAAGGTTGTTGCCGCTGCCTGTTTGGGATCAAGAGTGGTGTAATTTACATGCCTTTGTAGTATCGATCTCAGGATATGATGTGTTTTAGCTGCTTTTTTTTAGCCCCATTTCTTTTTTCCTCACTGCAGAAATGGCACTTACTATAGCATCCTCATCCAACTTCTTAAGCTGTGGCTTCGATAAGGACATCTGAAAGACACAGTCAAATGTAGTACGGTATGTTCCAATTAACATATTTTCAATAAGACATAATTAAAAATTTAATTGCACATAATTTGCAGTCGTATGTGATTGCAATATCAATTACTTCCTATTATGGGCCCCTCTTGAAGTCCCTTCCTATTATGGGCCCAAATGGCAGCCAGAATGGTCGAAATATCGCCATTTTTCTACATGAAGCATGCATATGAATACATTATATAGTTTGTAGGTTTATAGTACAAGTTATATACTTTAAGAAATATTTAAGTTATATTTAAATATATCTTACCTCCTGATATTTATATAGCGTAACGTTACCCACTGCAAAATATTTAGAATAAACGAAATTACTTATATCACTGTGGACAACATAACACTTAATGTAGCAGGCCACTGCTTGCTACTCGTTGAGGAAGTTCTGATGTGAGCCAACAGAGGGCAGCACCAATCACGCCGAATACGATGGGGGCCCGTATTAGGCCGGGGCCCAAATTTGGCGGGTTTACTCTACTCATTCCTCAATCACGATTTTTTAGTTTGTCATTTGTTTATACATTACTGGAGGCCACCATCTTGAAAGGCGACCGCCATCTTGGTAGGTGACGACAATCTTGGTAGGCGACCACAATCTTGGTAGGCAACCACCATCTTGGTAGACATATTAGAAGCAAATGACCATGACCTTGACACCATGACCTTGAATGGCCTTGAAAACAAAAACTCGATAAAAAATACATAAAAGTCAGCAAGGATAATACATTACAGATTTCCACCGCCATATTATATGCAAACTACCTCAACCTTGGCCCTAAGACCTTGCATAACCTAGAAAATAAAAACTCACTCAAATATACATAAAAGTCAACATTCATAATACACTGCCACATTAGATGCAGACTACCTCGACCTTCAGCTCGTGGCCTTGAATGACCTTGAAAACCAAAACTTGAGAAAAATACATAAAAGTAAATAAGCATAATAAATTACAATCTACCACCATATTACGTGCAGACTACCTCGGCCTTGACTCAATGGCCTTGAAAACAAAAACCTGTATAAAGCACATAAAACTCAACAAGTATAATACATTACAGACTACTATCATATAAGATGCAGACTATCACGGCCTTCTCCCGATTACCTTGAATGGCCTTGAAAACAAATAAAAACTTGAAAAAATGCATACACTTCAGCAAGTTTATGGCATTACAGACAAACACCGCCATATAAATGCATACCACGTTGACCTTTACACCATGACCTTGAAAGCAAAAACTTTAAAAATTAAAAAATCCATACAATTCAGCAAGCATAATACATTACAGACTACCACGCCATATTAGATGCAGACTACCTTAGCATTGACTCCATGACCTTGAATGGCATTGAATGACCTTGAAAATAAACCGAAGAACACGAGAAAAAATCCATAAAAGTCAGCAAGCATAATACATCGAATTACAGACTACTACTGCCATATTGGATGCAAACTACCTTTATCTTGACCCCATGAACTTGAATGACGATGAAAACAAAAACTCGAGAATAGATTCGCAAAAGTAAGCATGCTAGAGGCCAGGCGAGCTGTCGGCCCTTATATTTATAGGTATAAAATTCTCCACCTTTTAAATTTTAATTATATTCCGACAAATTAGGAAAACATGAAATTAAAAAAAATTTATTCACCAGCATTTTTTATTCATTAATTTATTACAGTCGCTAACACCCTCAATTAAATATCAGTTTTCTTTCATATGTCTAAGTGAATTGTCGCTATGGCTGATCTGATTACCACACCTGTCACATTAATATGGCACGCAACAGAGATTTTTAGCACAATTAAAGCGCTCATGTCACCGAGTTTTGCTGCTGCTCGTGAAGGTCTTTTCACAGAAGCGACACGTATAACGTCGGAATGGTTCAGCAGAGGCGATTGCCCATATCGATGATGCTGGAACAGAGGTCGCTGGTCCAGTTGACGACGCCGATGGAGCCCACCCATAGAAGTCGATGGCACTGTCGAAGTCATGCCTGAGGTCGTCGATGGCTGAACTGCTGTAGGTGACCCACCCGAAGAAGTCGACGGTTCTGTCGACACCATGCCTGAAGAAGTCGACACCACATGTGCAGAATAAGACTGATGCGAAGAAGCACAAGCTAGCAGAGGCGATCCACCCTTCACGACAGCCGCTGTCAAACAAGACCTTTCAGCTGAATTCCCTGCTGCTTATTATTGGTGGGCGTGTAGAGAGAATTGAGGTGTAGAGATGATACTTGCTACTGAACACACGATGCTTAAAACAGCTTTTCCTAGTCGGTAACTCACCTTGTTCTCCGCTGAACCAGTTGCTCCACAACACTGACTGAAAGTACTAAAATTAAGAGAGTCTGGCGCCACACGGAAATATCAGTGAATAGCTGGTGTAGCTTTAACCAGATAAACCAGTACACTTTCTTCATTCAGCACTGTAATTATACGTGCCAATGCACAACTCAACTGCTAAAAGATACAGACTGAAAATGATAGGAGTATTTACTATTGATCAAAATATATAAGCACACCATAAAAAACTCATAATGGTCTCAAAACGTGTGAGGGATTCCCTAAATGTATAGCTTGGTACTGTCATTTAAAAAAAAAGGCAAAAAAAAAGTTGCTCGTTTGTGGAGGCGGGCGACTCTCGTCAAAATTAATCTTAAAAAATGTATGTTTTACTGCCAAAGCCCAGACCTATCCTCATACACTTACTTCGTCTGGTTGGATCGCGGCAAAGCCCTTGGAAAATATGTTCAAGTTTGCCGTAAATATTAAATCGCGAGTCTGACGCATTAGTCTGTATTTTCACGGTTATTAAAGCAATTTTGAAATCAACCTTTGAAAAACGTTACTGCCCCTACCTGCATGTAATTCCACGTGCGCCTTGACTGGTCTTGTTGCAATGTGATCAGGCCTTACGTGAACGGCCTGCCTAATCACACCATCAAACACTGAACCAGGGCGCGAGCGGGACTGCAGTAATCACCGTGTGAAGCGAGTTGCAGAAATCCCCTCCACCAGGCCTGTAATCGGGGACGAATATGTTAAACAACGCCCCCGATATAGGCCAGTGTAGCACGGGGCGGGGCGTCTTTCCTCATCGGGCCATCGCGTCGAGAACGGCACGAAGATGGGTATGTCCGGCCGTCGTTAACCGCCTACCAGAAACAGCCTCCAGCATCACGAATAAGGTGGGGAGTTTCCAATTAGATTGCAATAGTGTTGGCGTGTGGTATTTAATCATAATAGTTTAAATTAGAATAATGATAATCCATTCTTAGCTCCTTGATTAATAATCAGGAAATTATATATTGTATAATCATTGTGTTCAATAAACCCCATCATTTACTGTTGTGTTGTACCTAATCGTGCCTCATTACTCAGCTACGCCCTCAGCCCCTTTCACGTATGAATTGACTAAGTCAACTTATAACAGTATGCGGCCAGTAAAGTCGGTAAGAGCTGTTCACGATAAAGTGGCCACTTTTGAAATCAACCTTCGAAAATGTCACTGCTCCTACCTGCATAGTGTAGCAGCTACGGCTGGCAGCACACATGTTTGGTCAATTGACTGCGCTGACCAACTCGGCCTTCATAAGACGCCCAGACGTTATACAGAGTGCTGCACGTCGGAGCCGACGACGCCGAGGTCCCAGAGAAGCTGATACGACGAAGGCATCTTACCAGTCCAGACATCGAGGATCTCATTGTCGACGTCTACTGCAGTGGTGAGCATACTCGGTTTAGCAGTAGGGCTACCTCTCGAGACTTCGTTAGGCGGTAATCTATTTATATTCTGGCGAGAACCTCACCCTAGTACGAGAATACTGATTGTGATTACGATTAAGAGTAATTGTGAATGATTCCGACTGTTGTAAAGTTTCATGTTAGTAAAATGTATTGTGCTTAGAGAATCTCCGGGTTAATTGTACTTATTGGCCACCGAGCTACTAACCTCCGTGTACGCCCTAAACAGCAGTAACTTGAGTGATTGAATAGGTGATAGCATAAATAATTTCTTTCACTTCCTGTTTTTTTCATGCATCGAAGTGTAAAAATGAGCAGATCTGTAGAATATTTTCTTTCGTGATTTTTTCACAGTTTCGCTTGACCGACGCGTGAATAAAGTGATGAGGCCCATGGCAATGTTAACTTTACATAAGCAGGTGGAATACAGAACAGGTACACACGCAGGGCTTTCAAAAGTGCTGATTTTACCGTGAACAGCCTACAACGACAGAGAAAATGTATTCCCACACTTTCTTCAACCACCAACTTCACTGGCGGAAGGAATGAAAAATAAACGAAAACAATATCTACAGTACAGTTTGGAAGCGTATTGTTTTTACAGGATTTTATATCGACGTTTAATAGAGATGTTGGAGGAGCAGGATACCACGAACCAGCCAGCATTAGGCTTCAAGGACAGCGGCATGGAGGAGCTCCGGCAAGTCCAGGACCTGGTGAGTGGAGAGTGTAAGAGATATTTCGGTGGCCGTTAAGGGGTTCGCCTACCTGCATCGTCTTTCTCCTTTTTATTTTAACTGAGAGGCGCGGGAACTATAAGGGTTGCACTGGCACGCGCTATAGGAGCGCTATCACCGTTACGTGCAGGACTCTGAATTGGCGTTCAGTTTTTTCTCGTGGTGCTGCGTGTAGCTATTGGACTATCAGCAGTGACACTATCATTAAATTGATGAAGAGTATGTCGCTAACTTCAATACAGGCTAATATCGTACTTTGGTTCGTGTCTGGCAAGTATGTCATAAGATATGGCAGTCTGAAAAAGCAATTTTTTTAACTATACTAGAGAGCTCCGAAATAATATTTACAGCATTCGTAGTAACTTGGGTGGGGTAGGACGTCCTTTCGTAGATAAACATACTAAGGGGCACGTTTAATAGTATCATAAAAAAAAGAATCCCAATCACTCTGCTAAGCAGTTTAAAAGCCAAGCGGGCGGGACCCTTAACATCGAGGTCTTGAGAACCGATGAGAGTGAAGCGAGGTGTGGGAGTTGGGAGAACCCAGAGGAAACCCACTGTACCAGCGGCATCGTCCGGCACGATTCTCCCGCGTGAGATTCCGGAAGCGACTCCACTAGGAATATAATACAGTTCGCATTGGCGGGAGGAGGGTAAGCGAGTCTAGGTCACGTGTCCGGCTGTGAGGAAGCATGTCAACAGTGGCGGAAAATAGCATGGGCAAGCTTTATCGTGGGTTCCGTGTCCCTGAGATTTTGAGCGGTGACTACTAGATTTCAATACAGCTAGATTTTCAGAAAATGTACGACAGGGTTGAAATAGTTTAACACCCTTTTAAGGAATAATATATATCGTAGACAGAGGGCTACTTATATCGATATTTGCTGACTGATGGCACTTTTCAACAACCATATTTATGTTTCAATAACCAAATATAAAAATGGTTTCGTCTCGTCTTCCAGAGTGCGCAGCGGCTCGGGGAAGAAACTTCACGCCAAGCAGCGGCTCATACGAGGAGACAGCATCCGGATGTGAAGTCAAGCCATGTATCTGTGCGAACTCAGCGCCATTCCAGGCACGGTCCTTCTGTGGAAATTCGCATGTAAGGTTAAGAAAGCTGACAGAGGAAACGACGCTAACACACCGACCTGCACTCTTATAGGTTATTCACGGTCAAGTGACCACTTTTTAAGGCCCTTCCCCTCCCCGCATTAACAACATATAAATATATTTAATTGCAGACTCATAAATTAACTGTCGAGAATGGTGAAATGTCTGATTATTAGTCACATTGCAATATCTATATAAAAAAAGTGGCAGAAAGATAAAAATATTTGCTGAAGGAAAAAATTTAACAGGGCCTTAAAAAGCGCTTCATTTTTGTGAATGGTCTATAATTACTAACGTGTTGAGTGTTCATGATTTGTTTTTATGTTGCTATGTAACATACTTATAGTTCAAAACATTTCATACTTATGCATTTTGAATTATCACATGTTAACTGTAGGAAATTACTCACATATTTACTACATCAGTGTGTACCTATAGTGAGAGACCGCGTATGGTAGAGTCTTTTCCATACATAAATTGTAGCTTTCCTACATTCACTCAGGAAAGAGTCGAATATGTAAGAGTAGATAACTTTAATATTCATGTACAGGATGTACCCAAATTAGATAGACGAACTTCTACTGGAGATTAATTACGAAACACAGAAGGTGAAAACTTATATACAACCTATGGTCTGCAGCGAATTCCAGCGGCGGTGCATTGTTTGAAGTTGGACGTGAACCACTATGTTTATTACAAATACTGGAGATGTAACACTGAGTGTCAGGATAGTGGGTAAAGTTAATTGTGTCATGAGATTTGGTAACCCTTCTTTTATATCCCACGTAAGCTGCAGCGTCATGGAGTTCAAGTCGGACCTTCAGTATGTGAAAAATGTCTCTGGCCTCCCTTGAATATTCGGCACTCATATTCTGAAGGTTAACAAAACAATATGTGCATCACCTCCCCCCCCCCTTTCTCTCTCTCTCTCTCTCTCTCTCTCTCTCTCTCTCCCTCTCGTCTTGGCGACCACGGCTACCCTCTTGCCGCTCGGGTTGACACGAGGATATCCGACGGGTGTCCTCTCGGAGCCATACAGAGGCGAAACACTAAGCCCCGCCTACACCGTCTGAGACCCTTCCCGCGGGCATAAATGTATATATAAATGATTAAAACATAGTCTTTTCTGGAGAATGACTCTAAACAACTAATTTACTTCACCCACAATACCATAACATTATAAAATAATTATTATGCAATTCTGGTCTCGCCATTTACGCTTGTCGCAGATTATATAAAAAAAAAAATTCATTTTACGATTCGTTCAATTTTTTTTTTGCGTATACCTAATTGAGTGTTATCTGTTTGTTGTAAAAAGTCAAAAACTTAGAAATAAAACATGAATATGCTATCTAATTTCACAACAAGCAGAAAACATACCATTAAAATTACGCACGAAATATTTAAAAAAATCGTAAAATGTAAATTTTCTGTGATCGTACATAGTCAGTAATTACTATGAATCCGAAATCATGGCGCTAAAACGAAGAATTTCTGAAAAATGGTTTGAAGCCGAACATTAAGTTTTGATAATTCACATAAGACATCCTGCTTTCCATTTCCTTGGATTTCGTATCCGTTGAATTTCCCCTCATGGTGTCGCATTTTTCGCACTCATTGGTGTACCTCCGTATTGTTACGATTAGCCTGATGTGCTGTCGTACAAGCTATTGGGGTGCGCAACTCAAGAATGGTAGGCGACGCAATATCATTTCACTACGTCATTAGTTTAATACAAATTAAACAAGTCACTTACAACGCCTTAAATACATATCTTTACAACAAGTTACTTTACGTTAAAACTGGGGGAGTTCAGTATAATAATAATTATTAAATTACCGAATTACTTTAAGGTTAACCACGCCATTATCTGCAGTTTTTTATCCCTGCATGATCCTCTGGAACGACATCACCTTGTCTGTTGCCGAAGGCTGGTTCACATCTCGGCTACGGCGGTTCACGGTACACCCTACGTTGTTCCATTTCCTTGGTTGGCGGCTGGTGCAGGAAGACAGCGTTTCGTGGTCCTGGCGGCGTTTTAAGTATCCCCGCACGTTTATAAACTATGATGCTGTTTTCCGAACCTCTAGCTGTTCGTGGCCTCGCCCTGAATACTGTCGTTTGTCGCCTCTGCGTGAGGCGTGTCCATGGCAAGCATTAAATATATTGCTTCAATATACATCACATGTAAGCGTCAGGGATTGAAATAAAATACGCCTAATTGTATTTTAATTTTTAAAAACCCTTTAAAGAACCAAGATCGCTCAGGACCCGCCCTGCGGAGGATAAACTCTGCGAGTAGACGGAGTGAAGGGCAACGTTAACTCGATGAAGTTAATGGACGGAGAGTAAACTCGGGTTGATGTGATTCCCGAAGGGGGCGGAGCAAAGTTCCAATCTAAGCGGATCGGCCCGACCAGGTCCGCTGTAAGCACCCAAGGGTCCATCGAGGACAAAGAAGTTAGGACGCTATACGCCCCACAGGCACGAAGCTCGCAGGCAAAGTTTGTCAGACGAGCATTCCCTGCCTGCAACTACGACGACATGCAAAAAAAATTAAACATTGCCTTGCGCAAATAGTGGGTTAGTGAAGAGATTTGGCAGGACTCTAAAACGCCGAGGTCCTGAGAGCCGATGAGGGAGAAGCGAGGCGAGTATGGAGCAGCAGCGGAATGTAAGGGTGGGGCAAACTGGAGATCTCCGAGTAAACCTGTCGACCAGTGACATATTCCGGCACTATTCACACAAGCGAAAATCCGGGAGCGAACCCACAGCGAATCGAACCAGATTCGCCTAGGTGGGAGACGAATAGCCTAACCACTACGCATTCTCAACCTAAGCCAGCAGCATGGCTTACAAATCAGTTAACCCAGGGCTGAGCAAAGCAGTATACTGTACCGGCCAAAAGTAATCTTTATGTATGTTATGTACAGTACATTCGCGGCTTCTTCACACTTTTCGAATAAAACCTTTGAAAAATCACCCAATGTATGACGTGTTTGGTTGTTTTCTAAATATGTCATCTATCACAAGCATTTTATACTTGTGCAAACATAAAGGTACCTTATTTTTCGTTAAATTGAACTTTCACAAATATATTATTATATGTCTTTTTAAATTAATGTTAATAAAATTTGAGATAAATATATGTATTTGTAATGGCTAGTAAGAAATAGTTATTATGCAAAGTATTATTAAAGTGAGTGCGCACGATTGCTAGGTGCGCAGTGTTTCAAAAGGTTGATTTTAATTAAAATTTTAAGCTATGTGAATAATAAAAGAGAAAGGTTTTGCTTATTTGCAAAGTTATTTAACACTGGCAGCCCGCCATTGCTTCGCTCAGGTTTTATGGAGTTATTAAAATACATACCTATATGGTTTGTAGATTTTTACACTATAATCGGAAAAAATTTTACCGTCGCGTTAGTGTTGGTTTTTGGTAAGATGCACCCGCGACTACCTGCGACAACTTGCGACTACATGCAAGTACATGCGACTACCCGCAACTACCTGAAACTATCCGGGACTAATTGCAACTACCTGCGACTACCTGTGACTACCCGCGACTACCTGCAACTACCCGTGACTACCTCCGACTACGTGTGACTATCTGCGACTACCTGCGACTACCCGCGGCTATCTGCGACTAACTGCAATTACCCGCATCTACTTGCGACTACCTGCGACTACTTGAGATTATCTGCGACTAAGTGCAACTCTTTGAGACTACCTACGACTACCCGCGAATACCTGTGACTACTTGCGACTCCCTCCGACTACTTGCGACTACCCGTGCCTACATGCGACTACTTGCGATTACCTGTGACTACCTGCGACTACCTGTGACTACCCGCGACTACCTGCGACTACCCGCGACTACCTATGTCTACCTTCGACTACCTGCGACTATTTGCGAAATTTTTATATTAAGATATACGATTTCTTCTTACGTTGTTTGACTATATCTTTAATAATTTTTTTTTTGCGGATTCCTTTAAAACAGCCAAGTAACTCATTTTTCTTTGACTTGGTTTACAAATTTTGACATTTCTCAAGGAATTTTTTTTCAATAAAAAAACATATCCTATGACCATCTAGAAGAATGTAGCTTTCTAATAACGAAAGAATTAAAGAATCGGCCGTGTAGATTCCAATAACCAAGTAAATGATTTTTCTCCGACTTGGTTTACAAATTTTGTAATTTCTCAAGGAATTTTTATTAATGAAAGATATTCTATGTCCATCTGGAAAACTGTAGCTCACATTACCTCTTTATAATATTAGTATAGCTTTGATTTATTATTATTTCAATTATCCTGTTCTTTAACATTGTAAACAGAGAAAATCTGGTACATTGCCGTCATTAGAACTTACCTAGAGGCAAAAATTGTTGTTTGCCAAACTTTTAACCTGAATTAGAAGTAAACTTCACTAAGTTAAGTTTTTTTTTTTTTTTTTTTGCACAAGGTGGAGGGATATCCTTACAGCAGAATTTTAACACGGCTTCAGAAAAGTTGGACATAATGGTGAATGGACTGTACATTATTCTGTACATTGGGTTTGAATGGGGTGAAATACGACATGCTGATCTGTGTCGCAGCGTGAGCAAGTGGGACTATAGGCTATTCACAATAAAGTGAGCACGTCTTAAGGCCCTTCCAAATTTTTCCTTGTAACCAATTTTTGTCTTTCCGCCACTTTTTAATATCAACATTGCTATGTGACTGATAAATATGGTGTATTCTTTCTCCACTCTCAAAAGGTAATGCCTGAGTCTGAAATGAAACATACTTCTTAGTGGCTAATGGCTGGTGAGAGGGTCTTAAATAGTGCTCACTTTACCGTGAACAGCCTATACCTCGTGGGAGCGTTCGTGTCCTTGTCGACTAAGCTCCGGCTGTCGGTGGTGGACGGGAAGCCTGGAGGTGGCTCGGCGCGAGATGCTCGCCAACTACAAGTTTGCAGCGGCACTGGAGCTGGGTCTGGCAGCAGACGGCTCGCTGCTCGCAGTGCTCCATTGGCGCTACGGGGTAGACCGGCACTTCGATGACACGCTCCTGTCTGCCATGGCCTGCTTCCGTACCTGCTGGCCGACTGCCACGATGGCGAGATGTTCGTCGCCGCGCCGCTCTGCGAGGCCAACCTCGAGCAGCACGTGGCAGAGTTGTGGTCTTCCAGGACCCAGCACAGCATCGCCAAAGACATCCCCTTGCAGGTCTGACACATGGTCATCCACGTCCTCATGTGTGATACCTCTTCCTCGTAGTGTAACATATCTGACCATCTGCTCCCGCCTACCTAAAGCTTTTCTTCGTGTTAGAGGCAACGATAAGGTTTTGAACCACAGTGCAGCTTTCTCGTCGCAATGTGTGTACCTATGGGACTTTCAACAGTGACCCTATAATGTTATTGGTGTAAAGTCTGTAGGAATGTTCTATGCACAGACATTGAGTAGATTTGTATGTGTCTGGTGTGTATATTATGAGATACAGAGCTTTGAAATAGCCATTTTAGCCATTTTGAAGAGATACGAAATGGTGTTTCTAATGTACAAGACTTGAAAGTATCCAACATGCCTCGTCTGAAGAGTTTGTTCTTCTCGTAGATCATCACATTGGGCGCAAGTTTAATAGTTTCGTTGTAAAACGTGAATTTCAAACATAGCTCAACACAGTTCAAGTGTGATGTAGGCGGGAGCCTAAAGGAACCAACAATATTACGACCGCCTGCAACTTGGCCTAAAATATTAGGCCTAATATAAATACAAATATTTCTAGGCCAAGTGACTTTAGGTCAAATAATTATAGGCTGTGTGACTTTGTAAACAACTTTATGACAAATATTTTAGGTCAATCGACATGCATGCAATGATATTTCCCTTAGTGTCTACCCTATATGATCACCAAAATATTTACAATTACAAATGACATATCAGCAGTTATTCCCCTCATTGTCATGCACGTATATTGACCACTACTCCTTGTGACTACGAAGAAAAAAAATTTTAAGCCTTCTAGAAGCATCTTACTTTTCTGATGGACATAAACTTAATGGTATGAAAGAAATGACATAAATGTTGACTCCAGAATATTGGTGACTGCGAATAACCCATCAACAGCCCCGTCCCGAGTATTTTAATTACCTGACTGCAAGAATTTTGATAACTACACAAAAAGTTTCAAATTCTCTATATTGAGGATTCTGTAGGGCCTACATCTGAGTCGGATTCTCGATAATTATGACGGACTGTCAGTAGTTCTTCTTCAAAGTGTTGGGGCTGCAGTAGTGAAATGGTTAGACTATTCACCTAGGTGAACCGGGTTCGATTCCCGGCGGGATCGCTCCCCGGATTTTCACGTGTGGGATCGTGATGGACGATGTCGCTGGACGACACGTTTGCAATCCGACACTGATCGACACTCAGTTTGTTTCACCCTCATCAACTCTCAAGACCTCAATGTTACGAGCCGCCCAAATCTCTCCAATCCTCTCCTTCACAGTATATTATTCATCTGTATGTCAAAGCCTCGACTACATAGGACACATCTCTTCCCTTGGTATCTTACTGATCTCACCACCAGAATATTGATGGCTTCGAAAGACGTGTCACTAGTTCTACCCCAACTGCCATATACATTTGACCACCAAAGTATTAAAGTCTTGGTATCTACTAATAGTGGATCAACAGCCCCAGTAAAAATAGATAGATTTCGTTTGGGGGTGCACAAGTGCGAGGTGACACCCTCCTAATGACGGACTTTCAACCTTGGAGCCGTAGGTGCCCATCATCCCCGGACATGACATGAAATGAAACCCCTGGGTGGAACGGCACTGGAATGCTAGGGCGGGGGAAATGGAAGCGCCATGAGAAATCCCGCCAGGCAACCGGCATCTTCCAACACGATTCCCACATGTGAAAATCTGGAAGTGAACCTGCCGGGGATCGAAACCGGTTCGCTGTGGTGGGAGGCGAGCACCCAGGCCACTATGCCATCGCTGCCCGGACAGCTCCTGTAATTACTGCATTTGCAGCTTAGCAGTAACGTTTTAACTGGTGTACAGCTACCGACACAATGGTTGAATATTTATAAGTAATGAATAAAAAGTTGAAGTTAAATTCTTCTTCTCATGCTAGATTCTTCATTTCCACAGATTATGCGAGGCCTTCAGTCCCCCCATTCCTTGTTACCGCCAGTCGTTCACGGGAACCTCAAGCCAAGCAACGTTCTCGTGTACGCAATTGGTGACATCAAACTGGCGAACTTTGGTTTGGGACAAGTACATATAATTTTGGCATTCTCTGCATGTTAGGTTAGGTTAACTTAGAATAGTTTAGGTTACCTTAGATTAAGTTAGGTGAAGTTAGATCAGGCGACTTTGAAAACATAACATTATTGAATGGAGGCGTAAATTGACACATTTGACTACAATTTATAACACAAGCAAATATCAAATAAGAAAATTAATTATAAACACAAATAGTTTCAATAATCAGTTATTATTTTCAAAATATCAACACAAAAATAAAATTTCAAATCACAAACATTCTGTTTTCTACAACATTGTTACACTAACCTAACTGTAATATAAACATTTATTTACACATCTTTCAGTAACCTCCAGAGCACACGATACTGCTACTTCTTGCTACTCACACCAGACAGTCTACTGGATGGCCAGTCCTCAAAGTCCGAATCGCTACTGCAGTCTAATAAGGGACGCCAAAGGACATGGGGACCCAGAATGTCCAGCCTCATCTAGGAACAGTCTGTGTGCCTACTGCTCTAATAAATCTGTTAAACTCATGGAAGAATCTGAACTGGATGACGGATCAATAATATTAATGTTCATCGTTTTAATATGTTAAACTTTTATAACTTCTCTTGAAATCATAAATTAGTATTATCCACTAAAGTTCTTATTCGCAGTTAACAGGAGAAAATCAATTTCAACATAATTATACGGTGTTCTGTTAACTTTAAAGAAAAGTATAATCCTTCTTTCTTATATGACAAAACAATAATCATATTAATAATTAAATGTAAACTGTTAATAAAACCAAAAATACTCGAAGATGTTGAAATAAATAAAATATTATAATTTTTCACAGGAACTGGTGCTTTGAGTAGGACTATGGCATTTACAAGGAGAATAATCCCAATAATCAATGTAAAATATATCAGTCTATGCAATGCTTCCTTTGCCATACTCGACAATGTGTTATTGGGGTAAAAAGTATATGTAATTGTTATTACAGGACTGATAATTTTAAATTGTAATTGTGTCAGTGCAGAGAGCATTCGCTTAGGAATGTATATTATGGAATGGACTGTAAGAGACACGACGCAGATTTTGTTGACAGAGGTCGTAAATTGTGTGTTCTGAATACTTAATGTTTTGTGAAGTTGAAAAACTATCTTGTTAAATTTTTATGATTTCAACATAGCGATTACATGAATTTTAACAGTAGTACCAACAAAGTTGCGACAAAACCAAATTTCATCAAAAATCTCAAACTTAATCTTATTCGGAGTAAACAGCACGTGTGTAGAGTACTTGCTAATTACAGCATTCTGATTAGCAACATTTTCATGCACAAGAATAGTTTTCTAACAAACTATGTCCCGCAATACAACTTCAGACAAGTCTGTAGATGTCAGATATTTTACATTATGAGACTCCTAAAGAAACAAAATTCCAAAAGGCCACTGCCAGCTTTGGCAGTTATCCCTTCAAGCCCAAAGCGACAAATAGAACAGAAGTATAAAACATGTATGTAATCGGCCATGTTAAAATCATGTTTAATCCATAAGTATTAAATAAAAAGTAATTACCAGACTATCTCGTCGGTTTTGTAGTATAGTTTAAATTCCTAAGCATGCATCCATTATTTGCTTTAAAAATGATACATGTGATATAAGAAGATCACATTGTGTTGCCTATATAAACCTTATAAAACATATGGCGAACAGTTACTGTGTTACACGCAGGGAGTGTCTGCCCATTCTGAAGGCAATTTTACATCCCCACCCCTACCTTTATGATAGACATTTTATTCCAAGAATCGAACATGATTTATTATGCTGGCAACTAAATTTCAAGAACCTCGAAGGTCTAATAGCTCGGTGGATACACAGCAATGCATATGTACTTTTTAGGAAGCCACATGAGCCATTTTGTCATCTTTGCGACCACCAAGAAGTAAAGAATGGTGAAATGTTGAAGGTACAGAGTGCGAGAATTCAAGGTTCTCTATCTTGTGATGGGACACCTACCTGGAATGATGAGCGTACTAGGAAAGACCAACTGAATTATTCCACTTAACAGCCATTATTAAAGCGGAAGAAGCTGGCTGTCGGCCAAATTGGGAAGAGATTTCTAGCCTGAGCGCAGTAATCAAAGCATATTGGTCACAATGTAATTCCCATACACTGAAGAATGGTGTACTTTACAGAAACTGGGAAAGTAATGATGGAACACACACACATTTACAGTTGGTCCTTCCAGAAATCTTAAAAGAACTACATAATGTAGTAGCCAGTGGGTACTTTGGTGTTAATAAGATACTCGAAGTAAGTAGACAGAGATTCAACCAGCTTCACCGTCAGGAGGATTTTGAGAATTGGCGCTGATTGTGTGAAACCTGCGCTGCGAGAAAGGGCCCAAGGGCCAGAGATCAAGGTCACCGCCAGAAATACAATTCTGGAGGCCCATTCGAAAGGATGGCAATAGACATTCTGGGTCCTTTGCCTGTCACAGAGAAAGGTAATCGGTATTTACTGGTGACTCAGGATTGTTTTACTAAGTGGCCTGAGGTCATTCTTCTCTCGAGCAAGGAAGCCCGTACCGTGGCTCAGGCACTTATAGAACATGTCTTTTCGTGGTTTGGGCGCCACTAGAACTTCGATCTGATCAAGGAAGAAACTTTGAAGCTGCGGTCTTCCAGGATGTAACAAAAAATCTGCACATGAAAAAGACTTGGACTACACAGCCTTACACCCTCAGTCGGATGGAATAGTCGAGAGGCTTAACCAAACTCTTGAGCAGTACCTGTCTATCTTTGTGGCAAACAACCAAAAGGGCTGGGATTCAAAGGTGTCATGTTTCTACTTGTCTACTGCCCAGCAGTTCACGAGTTGGCAAGGGTAACGCCATATCAAAGATGCTGTTTGGAAGATAGCCTGTTTCTCCAGTGACTTACTGGTTGGCCGACCGACAGAAAAGGAAGCTGCAGCCCCTGATTATTCCAGTGAGTTACGTAACAGACTTGTTGGCATTCACGATTTTGCTCGACAGAACCTCCAAATAAATTGTGACAGGATGAAGACGTGGTATGAAAGGAGAATGTCAGAAGAGGTATTTCAAGAAGGACAACTGGTGTGGCTGTACAAACCACAGAGGAGAAAAACGTACTGCCCAAAGCTACAGGTAAGTTGGGACAGCCCCTACAGAATTTCTACAGGATTCTGAATAAGCTCAATGACGTGGTCGTTCGGATTTGTCGTTAAGGGTCTCGGGCGAAGCCGAAGAGTGTCCACATCGACCGACTGGTACTCTACGAAGTTCCGAATGTTGCAGTGCCTATTCGGGACGAACATACTTGAGGAGGGGGCAGTGTTCGGCGCTCACTACTTCACATCGTGTGCGGGCGAGTGGAAGAGAAGGAAAAAGAGTTGTCATACGATAGTGATGGTGGAAGGCCAGGCAATGACGAGTTTCGACTTACAGACGAGCACCCTGGACTCTGGTTATATTGTTTTCGGCCGATATCTGAATAATTCACTGGATTACTAACCTTGTTCCCTCAGCTTATGCTTCTTGTGAATTGAACCTTCCACATGGTAAGGCACGACACTATAAAAATTGCGGCAGGCCTCCAGGCCTGGAGGTTTGAGTTGGAGTGGATGAATGAATGACTGATTTCCGAGCGATAGAAGGCAACCAGTAACCAGCGAAGGGGAGTCTGCGACTGGAAGTATCAGGCAGTAGAGCATGCGGCTGGCAGGCTGGACTATTGGTCTAGATGAGTGAGTGAAAGACATTATATATGATGGCAACAGATAGACTGAACATGTGTCGATAATGAGTATGAGTTAACTATAACCAAACGAGACACTTAAGAAGGATGTTGATTATACTGGAAAGACATTAAATATTGTGCTTACTGGGAAATAAAAAGTGTAAAAGTGCAGATAGTTAATTAATGTTGTAGATAATACTAGAGCGAATAAATTAGACACAATATATTTTATTTAACATAATTCTTTACATCAATCGGAACAATTACAATTACTCATAAATCCTATTCACAATCCATCTTCTCGTATTTAGGTGAAGTCAATTATACTAGCGATAACTACTTGCCTGTCCTTGCCATAACACCAATCGATTACCGCCTAATGATTTCTCGAGAGATAACCTTACGCCCTACTGCCAAGTCCGATGTCCTTACCATGGTAGTCAAGATGTCGTCGACAATGAGCTCCTCACTCTTTAGATTGGCAAGATTCCTTCTTCGTATAACCCCTGCTGGGATCTCGGCGTCGTCGGCTCCTACATGAAGCACTCTGTGTAAGGTCTGGGTGTCTGGGGGCGGGGGTGGGTTGCGGCAATATATTTATATTGTTGGCCGAGTGGGTCAGTGCAGTCTATTTACCAAACATCGACTGTGTGTGTAGCCAGCCATGGCTGCTACACTGTGTAGGTCTGATGTTAAAGACATATTCGTATCAAAATACTGCCACCATATCACGAACAACCACGGTAAATTCGGTAGCCAATGAACAAACAAGATTAGTCTGAGTATTTTAAGGACTAATGAGTCTAAGCTGCTGTCAAATGAACTGTCGAAATTTATGTACCTTTATTTGTGTATTCTGTGCAAAATTCATGTGTTTCTATCTGTATAATATGTATATACCCTTGTGCCTCTAGCAGTGTATTCTGTGCATATTCATATACCTCTATCTGTGTAATCTGTGCAAATGCATGTACCACTACTTGGGTATTATGTGCAAATTAAAATAATTGTATCTGTGTAATCTATGCAAATTCACAGTACCTACCTGTAACTCTACGTATGTATTTTGTGCATAGGCATTACCAGAGCCGGTCACTATTCTGGTAATGGCAGCTCCATTATAATGACCCAGGAGAAAATTTGCCTTGAATTAACACGCAGTGTAGTCAGGGCTAATTTAAATGTATTTGTCATACTATTAAATCAACATATAAAATTAATAAAAATGTGAGCCTTGCTGTATTAATCGCACAATTTGGGACTGCAAGCTAGGGGAGAATATCAGTTAGTGAGTTTGAACATTTGTATAATGGACTGTACTTTTCACGCCTGGACCAGCCCTTGGTGACACCTATGGTTCTGTGCAGATTCCCGTGCCTCTTCCTGCCAGGTGATGTGGCAGCTGGTCTACATCGCGGACCAGTCGGTGGTTTGGCACAGGCGATACACACAACAGAACAACAGTTCTTGAAAACAGTATTACTGCTAGACACTAACACTGCTATGCAACTGTGCCGCGACCGCGACACCATGCAGCCATGCTGCGAGCAAAATGTAAACAAAACCAAGAGCACTAATGTTGTAGAAATGGTAAATAAGCCTCCGGAGACAGTGAGAGCTCCCATCAAGACAGTAATTTCCAAACCAGAAGCTGTTGATTCCAACAGGGCCAACACACCACTTACAGGTATTCGAACAGACCTATACACGTAGTGTGGCGGACCACACTGGAACAATAACTGTCCAATGTGGGCGGATTTTCCGCGAGAGAATATCCACAACAACAACACAGATCGCCGCCGGGAAATGGACAGTGGGGGTAGGGCTGCTGGATGCCGCTCGCCCCAGGCCGCCACTGAAGGAAAGTAAGCAGAATGCAACCCACTCTTCACTCAGCCAGATTAAGAAAACTTTGTCCATGGCAGCTACATCGAGACCCACAAGAAGTTAAACAGAATAAACAAACCATACAGTTAGCTACATGTCAACACACAGGAGAAACTACCGAAGAGATAACAGCTACAACCAGTATCCAGGACATCATAACAACCACAATGGCCCACGTATCATATGACATCAGGGAGGACGTCATATTACGAATTTCATGGTTAATAGAGCAGAAAACAATTGTGGAGCCGGCTGCACAGTATATACCCTTCGGGCGTAAAGAGCGCCGCACCGTTTACAATTTGGAGCATCGATCACCTAAGGACACGCCAGCCGTAGTTTGGACGACCTTGACCATACAGTACCATTAGAACACACGAAGCTGTACAATGACTTCTGAAAGAGAGAAGAAACGTGTTTACAGTCACTGACCCACTGTGCAGGACAATTATAGCAGAACATACCATCCCATTAACCACGGAGACACCATTATACGGCAGCCCACACCATTATTACCCCCACTAGCGGGAAATCATACAGGAGCATATAGTGTAAATGCTGGAAGAGGGAGTCATTGAGCCGTCAGGAAGTTCCTTCAACTTAGTGATTACTTTGGCACCAAAGAAGGACAGAACCTGGCACTTTTGAGTATATTTCCGTCGCATAAACTTAATCATGTGTAGTGCACCACCACCGTATATGCTCATCCATGACACGTTGCACACCTTGGGATGCGCGAAGATACTGACCACCAACGACCTTCGCAGCAGCTGTTGGCAGGTACCTGTGAAACCGACAGACCCCCATAAGACCGCATTTACCACTCCTGACAGGCGCCATTTCCCATTCTGCTCCATGCCGTTCGGCTTTAAATGTGCCCCATCTACATTCCAAGAAATGATGGTATATGTGTTGGGTGAACTCATTGGTGTTTGCACCCTAGCATACCTCGATGATGTTATTTTATAGTCTGAGACTTGGCCAGACCACCTGCACCACCTGTCACTCATTTTCGAGCATCTGGCAATAAACAGCCTAACTTGTGCGAACAGGTAGTGCCTCATCGGGAAGGAGAATATCTAATTCTTGGGTTACCTAATCTGCGAAAATGGGAGGAAACCCGTACCAGAACAACTCAGCCTCATTGAAGAACTCCCTGTACCGACCACATGTAAGTAGTTGAGAAAGTTCTTCGGCCTGGTCAACTGGCTTTGTGAGTATATCGAGAGGTTCGCCATCATTACTGCACAGCTCATGGAACTCATGACACTCAATATACATTTCAAGTGGCGGAATGCACAACAACAGAGCTTCTAAGATGTGAAACTGAGTTTCTGTGAGTGCAAGGCATTGCTACGATACGGCCCAGGTAGACACTTGTACGTACAGACCGATGCAAAGGTCTCATAGTATTCCAGCTGTCCGACAACAATGAGCACCATATTGTACACATCGGGAGCACCAAGTTTGGTCCAGTAGAGCGGCGGTACGATGTAAACGAACGTGAATGACAGACCATAGTTGTGGTGTTTCGAGATATGCAGAGCAAACCTGTGGTACCAGCGCTTCACACTATGGACCTATAACCACTGCCTACTGTGGCTGCACAGTACGAAGGAGAGCCGGAGTATGCTGATATGCTGGGCCCTTCTCATGCAGGCCTACTACTTCGAGGTACGGCACATAGCCAGG
The DNA here is from genome assembly GCA_029891345.1 of Dryococelus australis. Classification (NCBI taxonomy): domain Eukaryota; kingdom Metazoa; phylum Arthropoda; class Insecta; order Phasmatodea; family Phasmatidae; genus Dryococelus; species Dryococelus australis. The sequence goes on along the minus strand of CM057002.1, from coordinate 29,097,254 downwards.
GAGGAAAATCAACTCGCCGACCACTTGTCCTGTTCGCCAGGGACCGAAATTGTGCAAGATAAAGAGGAGTGGGAGAGCATCCTGCCCCCTCCCCAACCTGCTCAAGAAACAACACATCGTGGGTACAGTGTTCAAATGTCATGGTACTGTCATAGGTGCCGGCACTCACAATGGTAAGAGCACACATGGTGAATAAGCAGTACGAATGCTCAGTAGCACAGAGATTGATTGCAGTGTGTGAACAACATGTCAGTGACAAATGGCGCATGCTTAACGATGTCCTGGAATCCTGCATGAATGGAAACACTGACACGTGGATGACGTACATGCCGACAGCAGCCCACAGTGTAGTGTCACAATACGATCACTTAACCAACCTCATGGGACATCCCGGTGCGGGACAGACACGCTGTAATGTATTGAAGCATTTTCACTGGCCGGGAGTGGCAGTAGAAGTCCGCCATTTCGTACGATACTGTACCGCCTGTAAACATTACAAGCGCAGATACATGGACGTTACACAACTGCAGCAACAAAGAACTTCGCAAGAAACGTTTGAAACCATGGTGCTGGATTTAATGGGCCCTTATCCATGTATGTCGACAGGCAAGAGATTCATAGTGGTGGTACGGACCTATTTGCCAGGTGGGAGGAAGTGTACCCAGTGTCAAGTGTGAGAGCCCCCGCTGTAGGGAAAGTACTGGAAAATGAATTATTTTCTTGTTGGGGTTACCCACACATGCTGTTGAGCGATACCGGAACCCAGTTCATGGGCCATGTATAGAGAGACATGTGCGAGAGATGGGGTGACCGACACTACACCACAGCTGTTTACCATCGATGTGCAAATCCAATCGAATATCGCAAATCAGGAGTTAAAAACTCAGCTAGGTTGCGCATGGGTGAGGATCACGCCTCGTGGGCTGAACAACTGCCTGCAGCCCTCTTCATACTCAGGATGCGTACGAATCAGTCCACAGGTATGACGCCGGCCCAACCGGATCAGAGCCGTGACCTTCCCCTTCCCGGCGAGTTCGTGAGCGGAGCAAGAGAGTGTGCCAGCAGCGTGGAAGGAGGCGAAGGAAGAGATGAAAGGCGTGCATTTGCAATAAGAAAGGCGAGAGAAAACCAGTGGTGCTACATCTCACAATGAGCACTGATATCATCTCTACCCCCACCACAGCTCCTATGAGGACATCATCAGTCCATAAGACAGAAGGGATTTTGTGCGGGGCAAGCAGAAAAATGGAGCGGCCCACATATCATCACAAGGAAACTGGGGAAATGTGTTATGAAGTACATCTTGGCGAGTGGAGGAAGGCTGTTTTTCATTGCGATGCCCTCATATTGGCAAGCACCAACATCACCACCCCCGGCGACAAGGAACAACAAAGTGGTCACAATGAGAGTGAGAGAGCCACAACATCATTGGCCGACATCACAGGCATTGGGAATTTGTTCAACTCGCCACCAAGCCCGCTAACAGCTGACATGACCGACGCCACCGCATCTACAGGGGAAGCCACTGCTCACATCGCAATAGTGCCGAGGACGTCACTATGAGATAATGGACTCTGAAGGGGAGGGCGTTTGACATGGACAGCCCCTTGGATTCAGGCCATTCAGCACGTCATGACGGGCAACATATCACAGTGCACTACAATGCCATGGAGAAGCACCTGCTAAATGAACCAGCACTGTGTGCGTGTGTTAGTGTGAGAATTACAAAGAGATAGTGTATAAATTGTTTTTAATGGCCTCTTTAAATAGGTAGGAATGTGTAATTAAGTGTACTGTGATCACCAAATTTATTTACTTGTGTAATTAATTTCTGCTATGCCATCTTGTTAGTGTTTTGTTTAGGTTATCAATATTATTCAGTGAAACATGTCTTGAGCTTCGTTTCGCATCGTGCACTAGTGCACCCTTTTAAGATACCACGTGCATATTTAATTAAGGTATGTAACAGTATAACGAAAGATACATCATGCATGTCAGAAATGCACACCAAATGCTTCTGTTTACTTATTCAATGTTGTTGTTTTGAGGGTTATTTATTTATATTGCCAATGGTTATGTCAGGGTTGTTTTATTTACCCATTGTCACCCGACCTGTCATGTAAGTACTAGACAAATGATCTCAGAATGCTATGTTTAGTATTCATAATTAGTTTTATCCCCTTTAAGTGTTGTGTATATGTTTACATGCATGAGTTTGTGCACTTGGTGTGCCATCTTGTAAGAGAATCAAAATGGCCACATGTAAGGTAACAATGACACATGTTGTGTATATAAATATTCCTTATAATTTATTACACTAGCCTTGACACATTTTAAGTATTTTTTCAGAGGTTTAATAATAATAAGCATTTTTATCCAGTATGTTCAGTACATTCTGTATTGCGATACTGACTTTTGGTTAGCATTCCGCAGCTATGCATTAAGGTCAACCGGTGCACAAAACTACATGGCCGAATAGCCACCTATTTTACAAATGTGTTTTACCAGTGTTTTTATGTACAGAAATATGAACTCACATAATTTTTAGCCAGTTAATTACGCAAGGGCAAAATTAATTTTACCAGGGAAAGACTCCAAAGGATTATTGCACCTCCTGAAGAGAGAAGACCACACATTATCTAGGGGGATTGAGGTAGTCAGAGGAATAGCACACAAGTTATATAAAACTCTATTTATTACGTTCACAAACTTTACAAGTTCCACCAGGCAAATGTGTTAATGTTCATACAAGAACTACGATGTGACAAATTAACTAAGTCAAGTAACTCAACAGTAATCCACTTACTCTAGCTCTTAAGGAGCTTAACTTGTCTTCGCCAGTCCCGAAACCTCGTGAGCCCTAAGCCGCCCTAACGTGAACCCAAGTCTCCCTCCAGCGTCTCGGGCAAGATGGCTAGCCAAGGTCGCCCTGCACCTCGTGCCAGCTCGTCTCCCAGATACCCTTGCTGTGCGCAGCCGCAGCATGATCCCCCTCTCTAAAAAATCCAGGCATCCTCGTCTGAAAATACTGGGGGTCATTCGTTGTGGGGGAATGACAAAGTGAGGTCGGGCCGTCGGTGTAGTGAGGCAGCTTGTTGCAAGTGGGAAGGCCAATTACCTCTGGACTGAAGAGACGTGAGATTTGGGAATGTGTTACATATAAGGTGTGAGAATTATATTGGCTTGTATATACCATAACTAGTAGAAATGTTTTTACCACAGTAAACATCATTACCTTTGTAGAACTTATACATAGTAACATACCTGTAAGACAGGTGTATCAAGGATTATTTTAATTGTTCTTTTTGGTATTTAAATTTAATTATTATTTAAATTGTCTAATATTACATATAAGTTGTGTAAACTTCATTGTGAATTGAATATTATATACGATTTACAATTATACCTTAGTAGAAAGAAGGTAATTGTTTATGAAAATCAGTGCCACACAGATGGGGGAAGGAAATGGAATTCTTGGTGCACCAATTGTAGACAACAGTCTAAAAGTACCTGAAGTCGTAATTAATTTCTAAGGTAGAGCAGTCTTAATTCTTTGTACAAGCAATATTTAGACAGGTCGGATATAATATATATACAATGTGGGAGCATATACACTTCTTTATGTTTTCCCTTTTTATAGTAGCTTTCTTGTCATGTCAAATACTAGATAATTACATACAAAATCAACAATTTAAAGAGAGAAAATACATTTGAATGGGGCCCCGTAAGAAAATATTAAAATCTATGGTGCATTTGCTGCATGGTTTTGATATACCATCGAGTGCTCTCTAGGGCCAATTTTGTGAGCCCTGGGTTGTGCCAACGTATGCTACTGCACTCTGCAGTTAGATTCAACACTTATTGTCTTTCGTTCGCGACTGTGCCACCAGTGCTTTACGTTCCTACTCGTAGATAGCGCTGTGTGTGTTGCAGCAGTTTCAGTCTCTCTAATATTTCTTACCCACTACACGTAACTGGGCATTCGGTAGACTGAGTGTTTCTCCCTAATTGGCAATATGAATCCAACGAGGCTACAATAAAATGGAAATAGCATAATATCTATAATAATTATAAGGTTGTTCACTCTTGTGAAGTGACCTGAACTTACTTTGTCTTATAAGAATGGTTGCTTGCCACCTTGTGGGTTACTCTAATTTATCATATACATTCATTTACTGATCCTCTAGTATTTTATATATATATATATATATATATATAGTTGCCCGAGCATGCTGCCCGTATTTTATTCTCTTATGCAGTAACTACTAACACATAAAGGTCTGGTCCTGGAGTTAGTTAATGGATTTCATATACATAAGTTTATATTGCATTAACTTATGATGTCTTTACTTCATTATATTGTTACCTATCCTTCACTCTTTACACAGCCTATGCCGTGAGATTCAATAAGAGGGCAATTCGTATTAGTTTATAGTAAATTAGTGCGAGAGCTATTTTGAGAACCACAATCATGGAGAGGCCTATATAATTACAATGCGTTTGCGATAAAATAGAAAACACTTTTGTCTGCCTAAGGAGGCCTGTTGTTAACATACTGAATTGAGGGGAGCTCAGTAGGCTCGATTTTCCAATCCTGATTGACGCTGTTATTTACAGAATGAAAGGAGATATCTTCGTTGATCTTAAGCTGTTGTGCCTCAAAATTGTTGTTTTGGAGATATTGTATAGGCAAAATAGTGCGAGAAATTGCAATTTTTGAGCTCTTTATGTCGCAAACATGCGCAGCTTGGATAAGCATCATCTGGTTTGATGTGACCTCACCGCCGCACGGTATGTGGATTTAAATAGTGCCAAACTTGGTTTTAAGAATTTCTTTCTTAAGGTTTTATTAATACATCTTAAGACTAAGTTGCCAAGGGCGCTGGTGACAACGAAAAAATGTGGTTCAATGGCTTGAACAGACAAACGGTTACCTCACTCGCAATGAAATTTACAATATTTAAACAAGGTGTCAATATTGGCTAATTTTATAGCTGTTTTTAAACATCTTAATTGTGGGTTGTCTGCGATCTGTTTTGGGAGGAAATAAGTATCCTTTACCTGCTTTGGGGTGTCGTAAACTTATCTTGTCTCCTGAGCAGTTCAATCAATGGTAATTATATTTTGAGTAGCTAAATGGCAAGTTTCGTTTTTGTACAAGTACGGGACTTTAGTCGTTCGAAAAAACTGCCGTGTATTTTTATTATTCTAGAGGGGAATTCGGATTTTCATTATTAATTGTGTGGGGGACAACATGCATTCTGTTAATCTCAGAGTATAGTATTTCAAAATATCCTTGATGGGGATACTGAGTTGTAAGCCTAATGAGCTAACTTGTGATTGTAGCTCGAAAAGGTCGTTAGTTAGTTTGTCTCGATAAAGCTTGCAAGGGTAAAAACTTTTGTTGGCATTGTTGGATATAGGTGTTAATTCTAACTTAATTCACAATATTGTTAATGAGTTGTAAAACCATGCTTGTCAACATTTGTCAGTGCACTTTGGCAGAATCAATTTCATTAATTTTCATTATTTACTTGCTTTGACAGTGAACCAATATTGCGCATAATTTAATTAATTTTTGTTTCTATCTGGTATTTAATTTTTATAATGCTGTGAACAGTAATATTTATTTTTTTATTTGAGGTATTAGCATTAGCTTCTAGATCGTTAAGTTGAACTGCGACCATCTCATCATTTGCCAAGAGGATTTGAGGTGTTGGGACGTGAGGATGTCACACCATGTCGCGACATCCCCTACGAAGGTAATGGCACACTTTATTCTGTTGGACATAGAGACCTCAGACAAGAACTCCTCAACAATATTACTAGACGTTTCATTAAAAAAAAACTGGCATAATCTGTCTGCATTACGGCAAACAGTGCTGTCCTTCTTTGCACATGCACTGTGGTACCATACATCAGTATTCTCTGGCATCATCCGCTGGTGCATCGGTATGGTGTAGGCTATGGGAACAGTTTCTTCAAACTGTAGTTCCTGCATCAACTGCTGGTAGTATATTCCGGCATGTGTTTTGTATAGTTGCACGCCCGCCATACCCAATACACTGTTGAGGTCAAGGACCAGCAAGTAGGATGCACCCATGTCAAGAGCGTAAGACCTGTAGCATAGAAAATGACATTAGTTCCTTATATTTGCGATTTTCACATTCCGTGTACTGGCAGTGTCAATTATGGTTTGCCCTCACTTTCATAGTTCTATCGCAATTGTTGAAGACCCTAAAATATCATGGGCACGGTAAGAGCTGTGGTATTTAAAATTCAGTGCCTTTTGTCTCGCGTGTGACTTCGCCCAGACAAATTGACCTATCTTGAGGTAATTTTGCCTGAATTTTGTGTCGAATATGGCCTTTTGTTTCTGTTGATAAGTGAGTAAGTTGATGCGGGCTTGTTCATGAGCTTGTGTCAGTTGTTGACACCTGTCATCGGTATGTGGAAAATATTTGTGTGTTTTGACATGGCATGGTTGTACTGCTTCTACTCCATGCAAAAGGGAAAATGGGCTAAATTTTGTACTATGGTTAACTGTGGAATTATAGTTGAAAATAATGTAGGGTACATATTTGTCCCAGCGTGTATGGTCCTCATTCGCGCAGGCTGTGAGCTGTTGTGATAGAATCTTGTTCACCTGCCCTGCTGGGTTGTACGCGGTTGTCTGGAGTTTCTTTATTTGCAATTTGTGGAATAATTCGTTCATTATGTCATTATTAAATGAGGTACTGCTGTCGGTGAGGATTGATTTGGCGCAGCCATATTGGAGAGTAACATCTTTAATGAAATTTGTGCATGTACTTTCATCAATGGGTTTCTCTGGGCGGGCGACTGCATATCTAGTAAAGAATTCCATCATACCAATAAGTATTTATTTCCTGATGCTGCTGTTTGTAGCAGACCTCTGGTGTTAAAGCCCCAGGAATGTAATAAGGGGTGGGATCGGTGTCATATGAACAATTGGTTTCTGGTTAGTATGTTTGACTTTTTGGCATGTGGGGCAATTTTTGATGTATTCCTTAACATCTCTGGACATTGTGTCCCAGTAGTATTCATTCTTAACTTTTTCCAATGTTTTGAATTGCCCGAAGTGCCCTCCGCCCAGTAAGGCCATTGTGGTGGGCCATTATGATTTTGAGTATATAGTACTGTGGAACTAGTGTCAGCCTTTTCTCGCCCGTCTGTGTACGTATTTTCATATAGATCTTTCAGTTTCCAGTGATGCCATAACGCCTGCCAGCCTAAGGTATTTGGCTGTGGCCTTTTCTGGTTCTGTAAGCGCTATTTTTAATTGTGTAATATGTGGGGCCGTAGCATATTCTACTAGGAATGGGGATATAGGATTTTGTGTGAGTGGTGCTAATATTAAGTGTGTGTGATCATCGACCTTTATGTATTCTTGTTCGTGAATGTACACAGGGTGATAGTATGGTGTTGTGTAATGTAGTGTAATGATTATTTGACCATATAGGCATGTGTCGAGACATGTGGTGTTTATTTTGTGTTTTATGTCCTTACATAGTGATTTCAATGTTTACTTAATATAGTGCAGTAATGATTTTTGCGATTGCTTGTAGTGGGAGATATTCTTTGTTTATGGCCATCTTTGCTATATGGGCTTTATTGGTAGTGAAGAAGTCTTGTTTTATTAAATGTTTTATTTCTGGCCAATTGTTAGTTATATATTTCGCAATGTTACTTTTGACCTCGGTTTCTTTATTTTGATTTTGGAGAAAAGTTTCTGCTAAGGCTTTATAGACTGAGGGGCGCATCACAAATTCCATTTTTACCTCATATGTGTTATTGTTTACAATTATGGGTGTAGTTTGAGCTGTTCCCATTGATGAAATTCTACTCATAGCGTCCGCTAATGTGGTGAGCTTTCCTTTGATTATTCTTGCTTCGAAGTTGTATTTAGTTAAAGTTATTGTGAGTTTCTGGATGCAGACATTATGTTTGGCCTTTGTTTTCAAGTAACAGAGACTTGTGTGGTCGGTCTCTATAGTAAATTTGCCACTGTACAGGTATTGTATGAAATAAATGATGAAATATTTAATTGCTGATAGGTCCTTTTCTGTGACTGACCTTTTTTTTTCATTGAGCGATAGTTTATTGGATGTGAAGGCGATAATAGTACAGTCTTTAGTGCCCAGTGCCCAGAACTTCCTACATTAGGACCGCCCCTGTTGCAGTTTGGAAAGTGTGGCATACTAAAATGATGTGGCGGTGTTCGTCAAATTTTGATAGTATGGGAAGTTTAAGTAGGGCTGCTTTTAGTTTGCCGAATGCTTCCTGTTCGGTTTATGTCCATTTGAATGGTGTGTATTTCTTTGTTAGCTCTGTTAAAGGCTCGGCAAGTTGAGCGTAATTCAGTATTATCTCCGTAAGTATGATGTAAGGCCTAGGAATGTCCACAGTTGTTTTACATTTTTTGGCGGTGCCATTTGTTGGGTGGTTGCAATTTCCTCAGGGTCCAATGAATACCTGCTGGCAAAATGTAATGTCCGAGAATTTTTATTTCTTGCTGAGCAAAGTTACATTTCTTACTGTTGATCTTTACATTGTACTTGTGCAACCGTTCCATAACTTTCTGGATATTATGTAGGTGTTCGCTAAACATGTTGCCTATAACAAAGATGTCGTCGATGTACGTGACTGATGTGTTCCAAAGCAATGGGCTGAGCATAATGTCAACAAAATTTTGAAAATATTTCGGACTTGTCACAAGGCCCATTAGCATTTGTGTGTACTCGTACAACCCTACACCATCAATGCTAAAGGTGAGTTCTTCTCTATCTTGTTCGCTCACTAGGATGGCATAAAAGCAGCTGAACATGTATATCGAACATATGTGTTTAGAGTTCTGTTTATTATATCCTCCATTCGCAGGATTGGGTATTGTACTTTCTTAAGATGTTGGTTTAAAAGCCTGAAGTCTGTTAGGAAGCGTATACCGCCTTGGCATTTTTTATCACAAGACTTATGTAATTAGTTACGCCCACTAAAGTAAATGACTCAGTCACCAGTTCTTGTATATGCTTGTTAGTGAGTGTGGATGCAATGCTCGAGCATCCGGAGTTCAGTAGTGTGTTATACAACATGCTGCCAATCCGGACAAGGACGTGGTGTTGATGTTTTCATGTAACTGACGCGACATTCGTCCTTGCCAGTCAGCAGGGCATGTTTGTTTGTGTGAAGTGATTCGGACATGTGGCTCAGTTTCTGCTTACGCATATCATCACTACCACAAGGTTCCATGTTGATGTTTTGGTTGGTGTTGACTGTCATTCCATTGTCTTTTCTCATAATTGAAATATGAAGCTTGCTGTGTCCAATGTCAAAACATTTTTTGAAATTATTGAAACGCACCGTGATGACTGTGAAATGGCTTATTCTGGTTGGGGAAGAATAAGCATGTGGCACTTGGTGACCTGGATACAAGCACAGAGCACATGCCATGGCTGGCAGCGAATGAGGACCTATGAAGGTCATGCACACTGCACTGACATCGTGGCCATGCTGACTCATGCATTTCCCCAGGCTGGCCTCGACGCACACCTTTACTTCCGTGATGTTTAGTGTGTCAATTTTCATGGGCATGGTATTGTGTGTACGTTTGCTTGTGTCCTTGCGGGCGGTGTCACTGTTATGGATATTTTTCCCTGACCTGCATTTTATGTCGCTAAATGTGATGCAGGGTGACCTGTTTATCGTGTTTACCTGTGTCTTGAATGTTCCTGTGAACTGTTCTTTAGGTTGGCTTGGCATGTGAAAATGTTTACTGTGGGAATTGAACTTCGCGATTTCCGCATATGATCTCATGGGTACACATTTACTGAAAAGTGCCTCACAGGCACTAATTAAGCATTTCTCTTTAATTTCATGTTTCACACTGTGATATGGGTCCTTTTGAGTATTGACTTACCTTTCTTGATTCTGTGCTATTTTGGTTATTTTTAAGGGTCCTGTCTGTCTGTCTTTATCGTGGTAATATTCCCTGTGTATGTCCCTCTGGGAGTTGCTCTTGAGGGGCATACCTTACTGTTCTTCTGTGTGTTATACTTTTGCACATTACTCTGTGTTTTTCACGGGGGTGGTGCCTATTGCCACCTTGTGTAGTCGTTTTTTTGTTAGTAGTTCTTGTTCGTTTGATTTTGAGTTTGGTAGTGCCTAGTTTGTCTTGGGGGGGGGGGTTGTTTTGTTGTCTTGTGTCAGTGAGTGAGGGTTTCTTTGCAAATTGGTGTGGGGTGTTGATGTGTGGTTGGAGGGGTGTGGGCTGTCATATTTTCTTGGTCGTGCGATGTATTCCTTCACGACAATGAATGGTTGGCAATTTTGTCTGCACTTGTTGTTCTGTTATTGGTGAGGTGTTGTTGAGTTGGAGTGTTGTTGTTTGATGTAGTTTGCTTTTTTCTGGTTCTGTAATGATTAGTTAGATATTTCCTCCTTTAGCTTGATTACTTTCGCCCTTAATGTGTCGGTGTCTGAATGAACTTGATGTCCTGTGAAAACTTGGTTGTAGCAGAACAACCAGAGTTCTACTATTCGTATGTTTGATATTATGTCTTGAATAGTGTCATTTTTTAGCCCTACAGTCTTATCCACTATAGATGGCAGGAGAGAGCCCATACTATCCCAATACAATCTGAATCACTGACATTGAGATTATATTTTCTCTTGTAAAACAGGAGATTCTCTATGTGTTTTGTGCGCTCTCTTTTATTTTTTTGCTTGGTTGTGTATAGTAGCTGATTTAATTATTCTCGTGTTGCCAGGGTGGAAAATGTACCCTTTAGTTTGGTGACTATGCCGTTCCATTTGATTTGTCTGGCTTGAGTTTTTAAGTAGTTTTCCAGTGTATGCTTGCAGACCCCTTTAGGTAAAATTTCAGCCTGCAGAATTTTCTGCTTCGTCCCAGTTATTATTTTCTGCTGCATGGTTGTATTGTTCTAAACACTGGCAAATTTTTGCTTTCATGTTCTGAGAATTTGGGCACAGACATGAGGTGTTGAACTATAATGTTGAGGGGTCTGGATTCATCATGGTGGGGTTTTGTTGTTGAGGGGTTGCATGTGGTGTAGCTAGCTGGGAGTTTTCGTAAATTGGTTCTGTGGCTGTAGTGTCAATTTATATGGGTGTGAGATAATCTGATGTGTAATGGTGTACGTGGGATAATCTGATGTGCAATGTTGTACGTTTTCGTATATGGGTGGTGGTATTATTGGCAAGGGCATCTATTTGTTACCTTTGCAATTAAGCTATGCGTGAGTCGTGTAGAGCTGGTGTTAAATTGTTCAATGAGTTCTGTGTTTTCATGTAGTAGTTTCTCTGCTGAAGCTATGAGTTGGTGAAATTTTTGAGTGCTACTAATGTATTGCCCTTGTAATTTCTTTTGAGTGTCTGTAGGGTCGATCGCGGCGTGTTTGAAAATATTTCTCGCTGTTTTGGCAAACAATGTATTAGTTGTGTTGTCTGACAATATTATGCGTGACCTTAAGTAGTACCATGCACACGCAAAGCTTGCTAATATTTGTTTTCCACTTTTGCACACACCAATCTATGGAAATTTGCGCGAAGCAAAGGAAAAATGGCCTGAAAGACGGAGTCATGGTTTAGCACGCATTTAACTTAAAAGAGCAAACGCACACACCTTCTATTCTATGAAAAATGAGCGACTGTACGGCCGAAGTATCTGCAACACGGCAGGTTTGCTCACATACTCTCGAACGGCCACAATTTGCTGAGTAGCAATACCCTGGACTTTGAATGAATGCCTTCAATGTTACTACTGTTTACTACATGGGATACGCTGAACCGTAATTTCCGAGGGAACTCGAACCTTGTAGGCAGGTGAGGGATATTAAACATCTCTAATGATTCGTTTTAATTTAACTTGATAATTCTACATTAGTTATTATTCTGACTAAAATTTCGAATTTAATAGGGTTTGCTTACAACGAGAATGGGAAAACCCTAGCCTCCACCATTTGCTGTGACCTCTCCTGAAGGGAGAAGCTCAAGCATTAACTAGGGGAATTGAGGTAGTCAGAGGAAGAGCACCAAGTTATATAAAACTCTGTTTATTACAATCACAAACTTTAAAAGTTCCACCGGGAAAATGCGGTAAGGTTCATACAAGATACTGCGACAGTAGTAGAGACTCACTAAGTCAAGTAAGTCAACAGCAATCGAATTTCTCTCGCTCTTTAGGAGCTTAACTTGCCTTCACCAGTCCCAAACCCTCGTGTGCCCTAAGCCAACCTAGCATGAAGTATATTTACCCAAGTATCGCAGTAGTCTATGAAGAGGCTCTCTCAACAGTGGGTGCAGTGAGCGTCGATCCAGGACCACGGGTTGGTGGTCCTCGCAGCGGGCGTCCTTCGGGCAGGGCCTCCGGTGTCTCGGGCAAGGTGGCACCCGAGCTGCCAATGTCCCAGCCTTATATACCACTGGTACGGCTTGGTACTGTCATTTTAAAAAATGATAAAAAATTGATTTTGAAAAAATGCTCGTTTTTGGAGGCGGGTAACACTCGCCAAAATTAAATTTAAAAAAATTATGTTTTACTGCCAAAGCCAAGACTTATTCTCATACGCTTACTTCGTCTGGTTAAATCGTGGCAAAACCCTTGTAAAATATGTTTAAGTTTGGCGTAAATATTAAACCCCGTGTCTGACGCGTTTGTCAGTATTTTCACGTCAAAAATATTTTTAGAGTGTTGGCGGTTATTAAAACAATTTTGAAGTCAACATTTGGAAATGTTACTGCGCTACCTGCATGTAATTCCACGTGCACCTTGACTGCTATTGTTACGATGTGAACCGGCCCTTAGGTGAACGGCCTGCCTGATCACACCTTCAAACATTGAACCAGGGCACGAGCGGGATTTTCGTAATCACCATGGGAAGCGAGTTGTAGAAACCCCCTCCACCAGGCCAGTAATCGGGGACCAATATGTTAACGCGCCCGATATAGGCCAGCGTAGCACGGGGCGACGCGTCTTTCCTCATCGGGCCGTCGCAACGAGAAGGGTACGGAGATGGCCATGTCCGGCCGTCGATAACAGCCTCCGGTAACATGAATACTTTACAATTAATTATACCAATTGAAATTAGAATGATGATATTCCATTTAAGCTCCCCCGATTAATAATCACATAATTAGATATTGTGTGATCATTGTTTTCAATAAACACCATCATTAACTGTTTTCCTCTACCTAATCTTGACTCATTATTCAGCCACGGCCGGGAACACACGGCACTGGAAAACTCCCAGCGCCTGGGGACGGTTCTTGTCTCAAATCTGTGTTGATGGGTTTCACGGGCCCGGTCCATTTTAGGAAGTTTCTTGCAGAATCATAGACGAAGAAAGACGTAGATTAATAATTATTGGTTTATTACGGCACCGAAGAGCGAAGAAGAACTCTATAATTAATTTGAAGTGAAAAACAATTGTTGGCAAGTTGTAAATTTATAAATGAGTTCATTTAAACGTGTTATGCGTAGCACTTTATGTATAGTTTTCAAGAATGAAAATAGCTACCATTGTAATAATGTTTATATGTTTTTCAATGCATTTAATTGAGAATGGAACTAACCGTCAAAGCCTACATTTATGTTAAAATATTTCCGCTGCAGACCGACTAAGCTGTATTCAAAGGAAGCATTTGTGTTATATTGATAGTCAACGTATAACAATTATATTGAATTTGTTGTAGTAAATCTACGACACTATTACAGCTGCACTATTTCATATTTAAGCATATTTTTTTCCACTTGTTTGTACCAGGAAATCGTATAAATTGGTTGAAATTAATGTAAATCTGCATGCCATTCCCTTTGCTGTTAGATTTACGTAATTGTAAATACTACATATAATACGTTTTCAAATTGAACACACTAGAATATTACAGTAAACATTTGTGAAACTTGAATTAAAAATACAAATTATGTTAAATTTTTCACGTAATTAATTTATTTTATAAATCAACAAAGATGTGCCCAGTTGGATATTTTCACAAGAAAAATGAGAGTTTAGAATTCCCTCTATTAATAATTGTTAAGCACTATCTCGGCTGTTCATGATAAAGAGAGCGCCTTTACGAAGCCCTAGTTACTGTTCCCTTTCAGCGATCTTTTATCCTTTAACAACCTTTCTAAATAAATATTGACATGTAAGTAATAAACACAGTGTGTTAATTCCACTGCACTCGGAAGTTAACGTCTAAGGATAAATTAAAAATATATATTTTTTCTATTGTTCTAAATAAGAGCGCTTTCAAAAGTGCTCGCTTTACCGTAAATAGCCGACATACATTTGTATGGTTTAGTATGCTATTTTTAGGAAAATAAAGAACTGCACAAAACGAAAATTGATGACATTTTCCAGCGAAAAGCGCTTTTAAAACGACTAGCCGTTTACCAGGTCTGCATTTAGGTCTATTTTTTAACTTAACACAGTAAAACTCCATTGCGGTAACCTCAATCTTTGTTAACTTCACTCGATTTGTCCAAGATTTCAGGCTTTTCCTGAACGCTGGCAATGAACAGTTCAATCTCTATCTATATCGGTGATCGTTGTCAGGTCGACAGCGCCCGGGACCCGGCCCGCGCCCGTGTGTGTTGCCCAGTATGCCACAATGGTCCGCTAGAGGGTGTGCGGCGCCAGTCACGTGCCGGGCCCGGACCGTGCCCGTGTGTGTTGCCCAGTATGCCACAATGGTCCGCTAGAGGATGTGCGGAGCCAGTCACGTGCCGGGCTCGGCCCGCGCCCGTGTGTGTTGCCCAGTATGCCACAATGGTCCGCTAGAGGGTGTGCGGCGCCAGTCACGTGCCGGGCTCGGCCCGCGCCCGTGTGTGCTGCCCAGTATGCCACAATGGTCCGCTAGAGGTTGTGCGGAGCCAGTCACGGGCCGAACCCGAACAGTTGTAGTGTACCCCACGAGCGGTTCGCTACAGTTCGAGCGGGCCCTTTCGAGCCTTTCACGTGCCGGGCTCGGCCCGCGCCCGTGTGTGTTGCCCAGTATGCCACAATGGTCCGCTAGAGGTTGTGCGGCGCCAGTCACGTGCCGGGCCCGGCCCGCGCCCGTGTGTGTTGCCCAGTATGCCACAATGGTCCGCTAGAGGGTGTGCGGCGCCAGTCACGTGCCGGGCCCGGCCCGCGCCCGTGTGTGCTGCCCAATGCCTCGCCATGTATCATCAAAAGTGGATCGGCCGGACCCAGCCCGTGGAGCTAGTCGTGTGTTCCCGGCGTAAAATGGGCACGGACGGACGCGCCCGGGGACGGCTGCCGGGGGTTTCCCGGTGCCGTGTGTTCCCGGCCTTAGCCCTCAGTTCCTTTCGCGTAAGAATTGACTACGGCCGGTATTCCAGAACATTCAGTTCGGCAAGACACATGTGCTGCCATCTCGGGCGGCAGAAAAGCCGCGAGGCCGTGACTAATCCTTAACTCGCGGAACGTATTTCTGAACGTGTTTTATCTATGCCCTGAGAGGGTATCGGATGTGGCACGGTTTATTATTCGCCGCTCCGTGCAACACCGTGACGTGTTTATTTACAATAGCTTTTGTAAAAAAAATAATACCTGCAGGGCTTTGTTATGTTATCTTTAGCGCTGGCAGTTTGAAATTGATTTTGCATAGAACAATGAAAACAATAATTATTATTAACTGTCTGATGAGATAGGTTTATTTCGTTATTTATTACGTGACAACTATGGAACAGTTATATGCCTATATTTCGTGTTTGTAATGTGTAAATTATTGACTTAAATGTTTAATTGTTCACGTGAATTTGAACAGCAGAATTACAACTTTCTGGTTATATGTACATACTAATAATGAACCTAAGGTATTTAGCGGTCCTGAAATTCTCGGTTCTATTACACCGTTGAAGCAGACGTCAGGCAAGTTCGTAACTCCAATGTGAAAACACTGAACAAGAATGCAGTCTTTCATTTGCACAATATGCAGCTCGGGAACTGAATACTTAACCTTATTTTCGGTCCGGGTAATAAGAATTTACCACCCGCCCCTGGGTTCTAATGTTTTTCTACTGATATATGTGCTGTTTTAAATATTTCCTGAAATACAAATTTCAACCAATTTGCACTACATACGTTAGTTTTATGTTATTATTATTTTATGAGTTTTACTGGCTGGAATCTAGCTTTTTTTTTTACAACTTGTTGAGCTGTAGCAAAGGTTAAAATCACAGATGCGTCGAGCAAATGAATTCATTATTGTGTTTCAAGCAAGCAAATAAACGTTACATAGTTGTGATAAATAACTTTTAAAAAATTACTTTAGTCGGTGACGACTCTTCGCGGTTAGAACAATCTAGTTCCCGCTGTTGCGTGTGAAATTATAACGGCTACCCCAAGGGGTCGACGACATTTTCGTACGACCACATGCCCGCCACTTAAGCAATCGATAAAACACTCGCTGAACTACACGTAAGTCTCCACGAAAACGTCCAAGCGTTAGAAAAACAACTTTACATACAACTCACGCGAACGGTTTAAAACACAACGCGATTTTGAGTTTCACACGGGACAAAATATAGGTTACAGATTACTACGAGACTTTTCTGGTACTGTTTCGAAAATATTAGGCTTTGCTTATTTGTCTTTGTTTCATGAGATAGAGGGATTCTTTGCGTACGATTTCATACAAACATATTGAAAATAATTACCCCCCCACCCCACCCCCAATGATTAAATAACAAAATTTGGTAATAAAAGTAGGTAACTCCGAGATATTCTAGTCACTCCGTGATAGTATTCAAGTAACTCCGTGAAAAGTATGGTGTTTACCACTGAATGTATTATTTCACTGTGAAAATTTTTTAATGCAATGAAAATGTACTGTACATATCATAGTAATAAAGGTCTGTTACATCTGACAGGCCATAACGAAAATTCAAATTACACAGCTTAATTCACAAATCGTAAAAATATTCAAACTTTCAACATAAATTAACACAAACAAAATTTTTGCACTTATCTGAAGAGAAAGGGTGTTTTAAGTCCTGCAATTACAGCAACCGTATACCCCAAGCGTCTGACCTGGTTAACTGTAAGATAAAAGCCTAACGATTGCATTGTTGTTTTGTAGTTCACTGTTCACTACCTTAAGTTCAATTTCAGGCGGCATAACACCTTTAACTGGTGTTAACATGAAAATTATACATTGGAAAGTTTATTTCTAAGAAATAAAATTGTCTACTATTGTTTTCATAAATTCGTAGAACTTCGTATAGTTCCCTAGCGATGGAGTGCGCGGGCTTAAAAGACTCCTAGATGCTTCTGCCATCTCCCGGAAAAGTTCTAAAACCATTTGGAGTTCAAGCTATGGCGCGGCAGACAACTTTCTGTCCATCACGGAGTTACTTGATATTCCTAACAGCCAGCGTCAACAAACAAGCCATATCGTCAGTTGTGCCAAAAGTTGTAACTTGTCCCGCCACTGAAGATATCGTTTTCCCGTTGTAGAATGCGGGTTCACGAATATAATTTAAACACATGATATACCACTTTCTTTGCATTGTAAAGTCTTCAGATAAAATGGGAGAAACGCAAATACCTTTCGACGTGAATAGTGGGTTTTTTTTTGAATAAATTATGAGAGATATAATTATTACCAATAAATAAAAACTTACTCTTAAATAATCCCCATTATATCATGGGCAAATATATTAATACTTATCTCAGTTATTTATACAAATAGACTTTATTCAAGATAACACGCGTAAAAATATTTAACTTCTAGTTAATTTTAAAACTCTAAAAAGCTTTGCACTGACTGGTACTTGAAAACGTGACGTGTGCGTGATAGCTAAGTACTTTACCAGTAGCGCTATCACGACACACGCTGTACTGTAGAGAATAAATAATGTAGCTATAGTACAAACTATTACGTGTTTTACGTTGTTTTTAATGATGGAAGCCTTTAAAATAAGTTTTACATATTACACAGCATTCTTGCTGACTTTAACTTATATTTGCAAAACAACTTAAACGTGTAGATTGCCTAATTTTCTCTATAAATAATTACATCAAAGCGTATAAAGGTCTGGACGCGTCATACTGTTTATGAACGTTCGTCATGCTACCAGCTCCGGCAGAGTGAAGTGCGTTCTGCGCATGCGTAGGTTCCGTTTGCGCCAAGGATAAGTCAGCAAAATTGAAGCCCTGAGAGTGTGGCTTATCTAAGCCCTTAGCTGGCATTATGGCGTTCTGGAATACTGATAGGGCCTGGCCTGGGTATGGCCTGAGCTCTGCCAAGGCACATATAGGGATGTTCTGGTATACCGGCGTGATTAATTCGGCTAAGCTCTCAGCCCCTTTTACGTATGAGTTGACTAAGGGCCGATTCCACCAACATCGCTTCGATCCGAGATGGAATTATCCTAGTTCCGAAGCAGAATCCAGCTTGATCTTGGTTCCAACGTAAGAGTATTGTACCAACGAAATTTCATGAATTGGATCGATTCTTTCAAAGTGAAAGATCGATATTAAGTATGAGACAAGTTTTCCTATTGGTTTGCAATATATGACGACATGGAAGTATGCGCATTTTTCAGTATAGATAGAACTTGATCCGCCATTTCTAATCACTGCCGAAGCTCAGAGCGGGGGTAGCCCGGGCCCTTGTGAGGGCCCTTTACCACCCAGGCGGTCTCATGTGAAATGCAGGAGAGAGGAGAAGCTAACCCTCTCCCCCTCCCACACCCATCAAAATATTTTAGGCCAGTGCTATAGTTCTTATAGGGTAGCCGAGTACTCCCAGCAAACCCTGGTTCCCAATGCAGTCCCCCCCCCCCCCCCACTCTCCTGCCTGCACAGGTTCGTGGGAGGAGGTAACAGTGAGGCTGTTACCTATTGTTGTCCCTTGAATTTCGTTAATTTTGAAAAATGCAGGTTAAGTTATAGACTGGACGAGAGTTTTTTTAGACTCCCGGCCAGTCTTTCCTTGTAAAAGCTGAAGCTAAGCCTGAACATCCCGTGAATTTATTCGCGAAGGGTCTGGGTAAAGGCGTTGCCTGCAGTGAAGTGAGGTGAGGTGATTGTGTAATGAATTGTGAATTAATATTAATTATTCTATAATTACTTGTTCTGTTTAATAAGTTATATTTTAATCAATCAGTCTCATTCCCTGAGGCGCTGTAAGTACCCGAGTCCTAAGACAGGCTGGAAACGTACGGTGGTCGTATGTGTTTAATTAAATATAAATAATATTAATATGTTTCAGCTAAAGGCGTCTATATTTAAGATTTATTACAGTAAAACTTAAAATAGGAGGCGGTAATTACTAGTTGCGGGTTTATCACGTCTGAGAGGAGACAGTGCTGCCATCTCTGGGTGGGGGAATCGAAGCCCCGCCCTCGGAAGAATCCGGCCAATCAGGAGAAACCTTGCTGTAAGTGTAATTTTCGGAGCAGAAAAGACGTTTTTAAGCTTGTTTACGACATAGAAGAGGTAGTCCCACGCCCTCTTCAACCACCAACCTCGCTGGCGGAAGGAACGACTGTCTGGAAGCCTATTGTTCTTGCAGGTTTTTGTATTTACGTTTTATCGAGATGTCGAAGGATCGGCCTGCGTACGTCTGCAAGGAGGATCTGCGGCGAGTCCGGCGGAAACAGGACCTGGTGAGTGGCTAGTGTTGAGATATTTCCGCGGTTATTAAAGTGTTCTAATTTTCCGCCGTAACCCACGGAGCTGCGACAGGCAAGATGGCGGACATCCGAGTAACAACCTCGAAGCGTATATATCCGTTTACGAAAAAATTACGCGTTCTGCGAAACGTATTTATGCACAAAATGAAACTAAGTGTACGCGTAAACGGGAAACGTTTCAATTAACTTCCACGGTCATAATAAAACAGTAAACACAACTTTAAAATACGCGATAACTATGGACTTTTATCGTATAGCTTATATAGGCTATTCACGGTAAAGTGAACACTTTTTAAGGCCCTCACATTAAACATTGACCATTAATAAATATACATTATTGCAACATCAGGCGTTAAATTTTGAGATTGGTGATGTTTATACTCTGGTTTTATTGGGCACATAACAATGTTTATGTTAGAGAGATGGAAATTTGACGAATGGAAAATTTTAGAAGGGCCTGTACACGTGCTGACTTTACAGTGAACAGCGTATATAACCTCACACGTAGCATTTGATAAGTTGAGTGTGTAGCTCAACCACGGTCTGCTAAAAACATTGTTAGACATATTTTTTCTGTGATGGTAGTTGCTTTCTTGTATGTTGTAATGTTTGTTAATTACTATGAAACATCACTATGTACAATTTACTAAATTATGTATTTATCGAACATTAATATAAGCGAATTTTTCATTTAAAAAAAAAAGTGGGTTGGTGCGCGTCATCGTGCCACATAACTTTATGTTTTAGAGTTGTTAGACATATTTTTTCTGTGATGGTAGTTGCTTTCTTGTATGTTGTAATGTTTGTTAATTACTATGAAACATCACTATGTACAATTTACTAAATTATGTATTTATCGAACATTAATATAAGCGAATTTTTCATTTAAAAAAAAAAGTGGGTTGGTGCGCGTCATCGTGCCACATAACTTTATGTTTTAGAGTTCCTATCTCCGCCGTTTAACGAAATTTTTTTTAGTTAATTTATGAGATGCATGATTGCGGTTTATAATTTAAGTTATTGCCAGAAAACGCTTGGTTCTATAATATGTTCGTCTAAAAGCAAAATTACAAACAAATAACACAGAACCAAAGCTAAATAAAAAAAAAAACAGGCTGCCGACTGCACTGTACAGTTATTTGCGTATTATTGCTTTTATACAAAGAAATTCTAGAAACAAACGTTTTACGACAAAAACATAAATTATATACAACAATGTATCATATAAAATAATTTAAAAATTTCGTTACATACTGACCTGCACACATAACATACAAACGAGCAATTTAAACGCTTAATTTGATCTGTGTAGCATGAGTGATGTTAACCCACACACATAAAAGCTTTATTATTAGCATTGTGATATTTTTGCCTTACTTAAGTCTCTTGGCAGTATATAAGCTTGTCTAATTGATTATTAAACCTGTTACAGATAAATATTTAAATAATATTTTAATTAGTCGTGTAAATGTCCGTTGTACATAAATTTGAATACAATACCTGTTTTTTTTTGGTTTTTTTTATTTTTTACATGAGCAGTGTCGTTACTAACATAATTTCCCATGCATTAATAGTCCAGTACTCCTACGCTAAGGCGGCCAACTTTATGAAAAGACAATGCGGGACATTCTTGTGGATGTCGGTGGAGATTGAGGGTAAGTGACTGAGGATGTCAGTTGCGCTGAAATTAGGAAAGAAACGTAAGTTACTGACGTATTCGTTTATTTTTAAAATCATATTTCTCACATGAGTAACTTTTTTTTTTTTTCCTCCCATAAAAGTTTTCATAACCGCCTATATTCCATCGATCGAAAACTTTTATTATTGTGACATACCTTATGGAAAGCCCACACACCTTCGGCTCTTGCAAGCTCTGCTTCTTTATCGCCGTATTTTTCTTGACGGAAGTAAGTTAACAGTGATGACGACGTACTTGCGGCGGTCTGCTTTTTTTTTTTTTTTTTTTTATGGTTGTCAAACGTAATGTCTTTGTAGATCATGTTTCCCCGCCGTGAGCGAAGGAAAATATTTCCATTATATATATTGCATCGTACTTCAGAAGGTGTTACACACTTTTGTAGTAAAAAAAAAAAAAAAAAAAAAAAAAAAAAAGGAACTCTTTTTGCAAGTCCTCCTTGAATTTACAACTTCTCTTATTTGCGGTCTGCGGCATTTGCGGTCTGCGGCATTTCTAATTAAAACAGAAAAAAGAAATGATATATCGAAACTGGGCACCGCAGACACCAGTTAACAATCCCATGTCACCGCGTGCACTAATCAATTGCCACTACTGGCGCTTTTCGACCTTGACTAATAGTCCTATGCTAGGTTTGGTTACGAAAAGTAAACAATGCTAGACGTTCCAAAAAATAACTTTTACGCATGCGCCGAAGTCAGGCGTCAGACGTTCCAGAAAATAACGTTTACGCATGCGCAGAAGTCAGGCGTCGAAGCAGTTATAGAAAATAAGTTTTACGCTTGCGCAATAGTCTATAGACTAAATATAAGATAGACCGATCTCGCTGGCTGCGCACAACCAATCTCCGTGTCCCAACATTGAACTGCTATTTATGCCAACACGTCTTGCGAAAACCGCATGGTTTAGAGGTTAGTCTAGAAAACTGATTTCTAAACAAATGTTTTGAGAGGTGTGTATGTTTCCTCTAGCCCATTTTTAAGGCAGGTCGATTAAATTCAAATTGGTACACGTATTTTATCCATATTACAGTGCTTGTCATTTCAAATTTCAGATATAAACAAACACATTCATCATTGTTGACCATGTGACTTTGACCCCACCTGCCTCCATCGTTTTTTTTTCTTTCTCTCTCTCTCTCTCTCTCTAGAGGCGCTGGAGCTATAAGAGGTTTTCACAATAGAGCGTCGCGTCGAGCATCAGCCAATCAGAGCCTTGACACTCGTCGCCAGCGTCGGGGAATGAGAAGAATAACATTTCTGTACTTCATAGTAAATAAACTGGCGAGAAGCTGAGATAAAGAACAAATGAAAATATGCATTACGAACGTATTGCAGATATATTAACTGGAGTCCGAATTTGTATCACTTTTACCGACATTTAGGAAAAGAGTGTTTTCCGATGCCTGAATAATCGTTAATGTTCTACAATATCATTTTTAATTTTAATATAATACTTTTATTAAATAAAAGTGTATATCACTAAAAAAAAAAAAAAAACGATTTTACTAACTAAAGGACAAGAAACTTCACTGCCTTTCGTTCGTTTTTAGCATTTCATTGCAATCTTCCTTGCAGGATAACAGATGGCAGCACGGTGTGTGTCGCCGGCGGAACATCGCTCTATTGTGAAGACGCGAATAACGCTCGTCGCTACAAGAGCGCCATCGCTGCTATGCGCACGGCTCTGAACTGGCGTGCAGTTTTCTCGTGGTGCTGCGTGTACCTACGGGATCTCCAGCGGTGAAAAAGCCATTTTTAACTATCCTGGAAGGCTCCGAAAAAATATTCACAGCTACTGTGGTAATTTTAAATTACTATCCCGTCCCCTTCAAAGCTATGACGTCCTTTCGTAGATAAACATACTGAGGGCACTTTTAATAGTTTCGTCAAAAAAAAATTCCAATCACTCTGCTAAGCAGTTTAAATGCCAGGCGGGCGTTTACAGCGAGGTCTTGAGAGCCAATGAGGGTGAAGCGAGGTGAATATGTAGCAGCGCCGGAACGCAAAGGGTGGGGGAGTCGGGAGAACCCGGAGGAAACCCACTGTACCAGCGGCGTCGTCCGGCACGATTCACCGCGCGAGATTCCGGGAGCGGCTCCACCAAGAATCGAACACGGTTCGCACTGGTGGGAGGCGGGTAAACGCCCCTGCACTGTAAAATAAATTGAGGTAAAATTCCCTTACATGTAAGGGAAGTTAATTACGTATACGTGTAAGGTAAAGTTGCCTCTTATACGTAGAGTAAATTTACATTAGTAAAGTACTATTCCCTATTTGTAAGGGAGAAGTACCTGATAAAAGTGGGGAGAAAATTCCATACAAGTAAGGGAAAATTAACTATAATGTTTAATAAAATTATATTCAAAACAAACCCTGCGTATTAGAATTGTGTAATTATTCTATTATAATCACTTTCTGGCGAACAGTAACCGAAAGCTCAACAGCAAAATCCTCGACACTTCCTGGTGGATGGGCGCGAATCATCGACCTCTACCACGATAGGACGATGCGCTGTACTTTACGCCACGACTACAACATTACAGCTTTCGTGAATATTAACGTGTTAAAGGATTGTTTCTTTCACCTGTCTTCCCCCACAGCTGCTGAGGCAACGTTGAAGAGATGCACGCCTCTAAGGTAATTTTCCCATCCATGTATGGGAATTCCCACCACTATGTACGTGAATTTTGCTCCAGAGTGCGGTTATTTTACCTTACTCGTAAAGAAAAACTATGTTTCCTCCACAAGTTTGCGAATATTACCTTACCCTTGACCTGTAATTTTCCCATTACTATTTACAGTGTAGGTCACATGTCCGGCTGCGAGGAAGCATTTTAACGGCGGCGCAAAATAGCATAAACAAGCTTCTTCGTGTGTTCTGGTTATTGGGGATTTTAAGAGGCTGCTACAGCGTTTTAATACAGAAATCTGTTAAGAAAATTTACCACATTGTTGCAATAGTTTTAAGACCCTTTTAAGGAATAATATATATCTTAGACAGAGAATAATATATATCGATATTTGCTGACTCATGACACTTTTCAACAACCACACTTATGTTTCAATAACCAAATATAAAAATGGTTTCGTCTCGTCTTCCAGAGTGCGCAGCGGCTCGGGGAAGAAACTTCACGCCAAGCAGCGGCTCATACGAGGAGACAGCATCCGGATGTGAAGTCAAGCCATGTATCTGTGCGAACTCAGCGCCATTCCAGGCACGGTCCTTCTGTGGAAATTCGCATGTAAGGTTAAGAAAGCTGACAGAGGAAACTACGCTAACACACCGACCTGCACTCTTATAGGCTATTCACGGTCGAGTGTCCACTTTTTAAGGCCCTTCCCCTCCCCGCATTAACAACATATAAATATATTTAATTGCAGACTCATAAATTAACTGTCGAGAATGGTGAAATGTCTGATTATTAGTGACACTCCAATATCTATATTTATAAATGACAGAAAGATAAGCATTTGTGCTGAAGTGAATAATTTAGCAGGACATTAAAAAGTACTTACTTTATCTTGAATGGCCTATAACGACTTACGTGTTGAGTGTTCATGGATCGGCAACAGAGTGAAATGGCTGGTTGCTCATCCATCATTAAAAAACTTGTGTGTGTGTGTGTATAGGCTGTTCACGGTAAAGTGAGCACTTTTGAAAGCCCTGCTTAAGATCCACGTGTATGTACGTTGTGTATTCTTCTTCCGTCTTGTGTAAAATTAACGTTGCCATGGGCCTCATCACTTTGTCAATGCGTCGGTCAAGTGAAACTGTAAAATCATTAGAAAAAGAAAATTTCACAAATTTGCTCATTTTTCACTTCAATGCATTAGAAAAAAAAAAACAAGAAACGAAAGAAATAATTTAAGTAGTTATAAATGGTTACCTAATAATTTTTATCCGACGTTAAAATAGGGAACTACTTTTCGTACATCGCTACCAACTTTACTGGGCACATGTCACCCACTGCACCCGTTAAAATATATATATGGAGGCAGGGGCACTGACGTTTTCTAAGGTTGATTTCAAAAATGCTCATTTTATCGCGAAGTGTGTGTGTGTGTGTGTGTGTGTACACACACACTCAGTGTTTTTGTTTTTTGGTTGTTCTGTAATATACTTAAACTTCAAAACATTTTATGCTTATACGCTTTGTATTATCACATTATTATTACATGTTCACTGCAGGAAATTATTCGCATATTTACATCAATGTGCACATGGAGAAAGACTGCGAATGGTAGAGTTCTTTTCCATACATAAATTATAGCTTTCCTACAAGTGGTCAAAAGAGTCGAATATGTAGAGTAGCAAAACTTAATATTCATATATAACATATACCCAAATTAGACTTCGGCTGCCGGTTAATCACGATGAAAAGAGTGTGAAAACTTATATTCGACCTAAGGTCTGCTGCGAATCCTAAGGGCGGTGCATTACCTCTGAAGTTGGACGTGAAGCTCGAGTTTATTACAAATACTGGAGATGTAACACTGAGTGTCCAGTGAGGACAAAGAATTTTGGATGCGATACGCCTCGCAGGCATTTCGCTCGCAGGCAAAGTTTGTCTGAAGAGTGCTTCCGAAATCAACCTCTTAAAAAAAAAAAAAACATCCCTTCCTGCAACTACGATGACATGTGACATAACTTGAACATTGCCTTGTGCATAAAGTGAGTTAGTGATGAGGTTTGACCGGTCTGTAAACATCGAAATCATAATTGAGAGTCGATGAGGGCGAAGCAATGTATGTAGTAGCACCCGAATAAAAGGGTGGGGTAAACTGGAGATACCCAAGAAAACCTGCCGACCAGCAGCATATTCTGGCATTATCCCCTCGTGCTCAAACCTGGGAGCGACCCCACAGCGAATCGAACCAGATTCGCCTAGGTGGGATACCCTAACCACTACACATTCTCAACCTAAGTCAGCAGCATGGAGTAAAAAATCAGTTAACCCAGGGAAGATGACTGAGTACTGAGCAATGCAGTATACACTACAGGCCAAAAGTAATCTTTTTGTGTCTTATGTATAATGCATTCGCGGCTTCTTCACACTTCTTGAATCAAACCTTTGAAAAATCACCCCATGTATGACATGTTTGATGTTTCCTAAATGTCATCTATAGCAAGTATTTTATATTTGTGGAAGCATAAAAGTACCTTATTTTTCGTTCAATTGAACATTTACCAATATATTATCAATAAATTATAGTATTTCATTTTTAATTAATATCAATATGCATTTACAGAATATAGGTTTCTTGGTAATGCAAAGTAAGAAATAGTTATTATGCAATATATTATTAAAGGGAGTGTACACGAATGATGTGTGTATGTTCTTTGGTGTAATTTTCTTGACTACGTTAAGTTTTATTCCACTAAGGTTAGGGAAAAAAAACATGATTTCTTATGCGAGAGTTTGGCATAGGTAAGATTTTCGTCACTAGATGTCCAGTGTTCCAAAAGTTAACATTTAATTGAAAATTTAAGCTAAATGAATAATAAAGGAGAAAGATATTTTATATTTGATTTTTTATTACTACAATTCTCCTGTTTTTTAATGTAGTAAATAGAGAAAACCTGGTATAATGCCGACATTAGCACTTACATAGTTGCGAAAAAAAAAATGTGCCAAACTTTTAACATTGATCTTCCCAGCCTGTATTAGGAGTAAACTTCACTAGGTTAACTTTTTTTCCACGAGGCGGAGGGATACCCTTGAATCAACTCTAACAAGGCTTCAGACAAGTTGGACGTAACTCTGAATGGACTGTACATAATTTTGTCTACTGGGTTTGAATGGGGTGAAGAATGACATTCTGGTCTGTGTCGCAGCGAGAGCAAGTGGGACTGCCTCGTGGGGGCGTTCGCGTCCTTGTCGCCGAGGGACCGGCTGTCGGTGGCGGGCGGGAAGCTGGTGGTGGCTCGGCGCGAGAAGCGCGTCGACTTCAATATTCTAGCGGAGCTGGAGTTGGGGCTGGCGGCCGACGGCTCGCCGCTCGCCGTGCGCCGCTGGCGCTGCAGGAGAGGCCGGCGCCTGGATCACACCATCCTGTCTGCCATGACGCCGCTGCTAGGCCTCACGCACGACAACCTGTTGCCGTACCTGCTGGCCGACCGCCACGACGGCGAGATGTTCGTCGCCGCTCCGCTCTGCGAGGCCAACCTTGAGCGACACGTGGCAAAGTTGTGGTCTTCTGGGACCCTGGAGAGCAAAGCCAGAGTCATCGCCTTACAGGTCTGACACATGGTCATCCACGTCCTCATGTACGATAGCCCTTACTCGTAGTGTAACATCTGACCACCTGCTCCTACCTACCTATCACCACTAAGAGCAAGGCTTTGAACGACCATGCAGCAATATCGTCACACTGTGTTTACCTATGGGACTTTCAGCCGTGACCCTATAATTTGATTGGTTGAAAGTCTGTAGGAAGGTTCAATGCATAGATCTTGAATAGATATGTATGTATCTGATGTGTATATTTTGAGATACAGACCTTTGAAATAACCATTTTAGCCATTTTGAAGAGCTACGAAATGGTGTTTCTAATGTACGTAACCTGAAAGTATCGAACAGGCGACATCTGAAGTGTTTGTTCTTCTCGTAGAGCACCACATTGGATGCAAATTTAATAGTTTCGTTGTAAAACGTGAATTGCAAACATACCTCAATACAGTTCAAGTGCAATGTAGGAAGTATCCGTAAGGCCTCAACAATATTATGGTTACCCACCACTTGGACTTAAAAAACGTTGCCTAATATTAAGTCAAATATTTCTAGGCGAAGTGAATTAAGTCAAATAATTATAGTTCAAGTCACTCTGTAAACAATGTTATGCCAAATATTTTAGGCTAACTGACATGCACACAATGTTCTTTCCCATATTGTCTACCCTATATGATCACCACGTTAGCGTCATTTATGTAAATTGACCACCAGGGCCGGATTTCCCATTAGGCCGACTAGGCCCGGGCCTAGAGCGGCGTTTCCAATGGGCACCAGGGTGAAAGACATGTCTGCCTTGATTTGTCATCATTGATGTTTAAGACAGCTGCGTTACTTCGCTATCACCGTGAAATACGACACACAGGCGCGAACGCGCTGTGTTGATAATCTTCGCTTACACGATACTCCCTAGATAATAAGTTGCACACAGCGCATTTTGATACACATTGTTTACATTTTCAACCTTTATGTTCACACGGGAATCTGCTTGATAAATTATCCTTTGTCCTTTGTATTTAATTTCACAAACCTCCCGTCCCGCCGTTTCTGCCGCAGTTTTATCACATATATTGTTGGGGGGGAGGGAGGGGGTAAGGAATTTTAACCTTCACCGCCCTCACGGTGAGAGAATTGACCTCGGCGATAAGGGCAGTATGATTCGATACCATTGTTCTCTGTTTTTGAAATGGTATAGTTGCCAGTTGGCACTAGTTGTGGTGCTGATGTGATGCGGTGCAGCTGCACGTCGTGGCGCGGGCCACATCATGCCACATCATACTCGCATTTCGTACCAATGTTGTTTATTTATGTTCGGTATCATACTCGCATTTCGTACCAATGTTGTTTATTTATGTTCGGTATCATACCCGCATTTCGTACCAATGTTGTTTATTTATGTTCGGTATCATACTCGCATTTCGTACCAATGTTGTTTATTTATGTTCGGTATCATACTCGCATTTCGTACCAATGTTGTTTATTTATGTTCGGTATCATACTCGCATTTCGTACCAATGTTGTTTATTTATGTTCGGTATCATACTCGCATTTCGTACCAATGTTGTTTATTTATGGTCGGTCAAACTATGAACACGTCCGAACTTATAAGTGCAAAATAGGTACGCGTGCATCTGCGTGTTTTAGTGTTGAGAATTTAGCTGACTATCAATCGTGAACAAAATGAGTAGGCCTACCCAAAGAGCAAGACTCAGTGGTGCTCAATACAAAAAATTTAAAAAAGTTAAAGAAGAAAGGAGTGGTGCTCTTTTAAACAGATCCCTAAGATTTCTTCTTTTTTTTTATGTAAACAGTGATAACCGACAGGGCGAAGATGTCGCTGCAAGTGATAACGCTACCAACAGTGACAGTGCTTCTATAAATCGTCCTTCCTTTAATAGTGATGACTTAGAGGCTACCGTTGTATGTGTTTCGTCATTCCCAGAAAAACTATTTTCTGCTCAAGAACAGCAAATTCCAACATCAAGTATCAATGATTCACTGAACAGTGGCAGTATCCATCTACATGTCCATGCTGAAGCGACCTGTACGAATTTGATGGGACCAGATACAACTAGCAATCGTAAGAAGCTTGTTTTTGAACCCAGTACAGATCCAGCCCAGTGGGAAATTAATGGGGAGCTACGAGACTATGTGGCTATTCGTGGAATCGAACAAAACTTAGATGCAGACTTCAGTGCTTCAAAACGTAAGTACCCTGATAAAGAAAGGCGTGTTTCAATGCATATTTTTTCTCGAAAACTACATAATGGGGAGACACAAGTTAGGCATTGGCTAGTATACTCGCCATCAAAGGAATGTGTTTTTTGTGCGACTTGCTTGCTATTTGGTGGGGAAAATAGTATGTTTACTTCAGGGTTTAATGAGTGGAAAAATGCTTCTAAAAGGGTACAAGACCAAGAAACTTCACCTCAGCATAATAATAGCTTTGCAACACTTAAACTGAGAGGAAATACTAAAGCACGAATTGATAACAGGCTCGTTGCACAGTTTGAGCAAGAATGCAATTACTGGAAAAATGTTGAAACGTATCATCGCAGCAGTAAAATATTTGACTATTAGAAGTTTACCATTTCGTGGTACCGATTAACACGTAGGCAGTAAAAGCGATGGCAATTTTCTAGGGTCGACAGAGTTTCTTGCAGAGTTTGATCCATTCATGGCAGAACATCTAAGAAAACATAGCGACAGAGTTTCGGGACATACGTCTTATCTTTCCAAGACCAATTATGAAGAAATGATCATTTTGATGGCTGAAAAAGTAAGGGATGAAATTGTGAAGGAAGTGAAAGAAGCTAAATACTTTGGTATAAGTGTCGATTCCACTTTATTATACGCTATGTTAAGAAGGATGGAGTTGGGGAGCCAGTTGAATGTTCTTCAAATGAAGGACATAAGTCAGAGGAAATAGCCAATGCTGTTTTTACTGTTTTGAGCAAATATGAGTGGGACATAAAAAACCACAGGGGCCAGTCATATGACAATGCCTCGAATATGTCCGGAGCATATGCAGGCGTACAAGCAAGGGTGAAGGAACTTTGTCCCTTTGCTGAATATGTGCCATGTTCAGCACACTCTCTTAATCTTGTGGGTTCATGTGCTGCGGAATCTTGCACTGAGCAGTATCATATTTTGGACTGCTACAAGAACTGTACAATTTTTTCTCAGCTTCCACATATCGCTGTGCTCTCCTAGCTCGAAACTACAAAGGAGAAGGAGGTCGGACACTAAAAAGTCTGTCGAAAACTTGTTGGTCTACTCGAAATTATGCATGCTCTGCACTGGAGAGCAATTGGTGTGGACTATTTGACACCTTGCAGACTTTAGAAAATTTTAGTTCAGAAAAACCTCAAACGAGGAATGAGGTATCTTCATTGAGACAGAAATTAAATATACTAGAAACTGCATTTATGGTAGTCTTCTGGACTGCAATCCTTCGTAGGTTTAATGCTATCAGTGTCAAGCTGCAGTCAGTAAACCTAGATTTGGGGCAAGTTGTGAAAATGTACAATTCGCTGTCTGACTTCGTAGCAAATTTAAGAGAAACAGAAATGTTTGACCACTATGAATGCCTTGCGAAGTCGTTGAGCAGAATATAAATTTACAAATTTGACGAGGGAAGGAAAAGGAAACGCACTCTGAGGCCTGCTGAGACTAGGGCTGGGGAAATAACTCTTAAGACTGGATCAGATAATTTTATTGTTGGTACGTATAATGTAATTCTGAATACACTAAGACCAGAACTGCAAGTGCGAAGTGCACGTTACAATGAGCTTCAAGTGAGGTTTGGCTTTTTATAACATCTCAGCACGTGAACAAGCACAGATTTCATCAGCTGCACGTAAATTGGCCTCTTAATACAATAGTGATCTTGAAGCATCCATTGTAGAAGAGTCACTGCACCTTCGAGTGCATGTGAAAGTCACAAACACCTGGCGACGAGGGATATGTAAACCTAAAAATTAAGTAGATTTTTAAACCAAGAAGGGCTATTGAAGTCTATCCCAATGTGAACATAACACTCAGAATGATTCTCAGTGCTCCAGTAACAAACTGTCCAGGCGAAAGCTCTTTCTCTACGACGTATGAAAAACTACCTGAGATCGACCATGGGAGAAGACGGGTTATCGGCCGTGGCATTGATGAATATCGAGGGACAGATGCTGCGGGATCTGGACTTCGAGGATATTATCAATTCCTTTGCCCAAAGGAATGCTAGAAAGAAGAGCTTCCGATAAGACATGAGTTATCTTAGTAGGCTTAAGTTTTTTTTTCTTTCATGGAAAGCAAATTAAAATTCCTTACTGTTGAATTATACCTTGTCAATGCATTGCATTGCAAAACCATTGCAATCATTTTCATAATATCTGCATTTCTGGTTGTCAATTTTTTTATGCTGTGATTTATTAAAAATACATTTACACGTCGGTTCTAATTATGTTGCACCTCGTATGCTCTCTGTGGATCATAAAATAACAAATAAATATGAGGTAGAAAAAAAACAGTTTTACTGGAGGGTCGGCACATTTTTTATGGGCCAAAAGGCGGCTACAAAGGAAATCCGGCCCTGTTGACCTCTTGGTGACTATGAAGAACAGATTTTTAACCCATCTACAATATCTTACTTATCTGACGGGCAAAAATTTGATGGTACGAAAGAAATGTCATAAATGTTGACTGCCAAAATTTTGGTGACTGCGAAGAACCCATCAACAGCCCATTCCCGAGTATCTCAATTAACTGACTGCAAGATTCTTGATAACTATACAAAAAGATTTAAATTTCCTTCCTCGAGGATGCTGCACATCTGAGTCGGATTATCGATAATTATGACACTTCTTCAAAGTGTTGGGGCTGCGGTTGTGACGCGGTTAGACTACTTACCTGGGCGAACTGGGTTTGATTCCCGGATTTTCACGTGTGGGAATCGTACCAGACGATGCTGCTGGTCAAAGGGTCTGGATTCAGGCGATGATTGATACTCGTTTCACTCTCATCAGCTCTCAAGACTTCAATGTTACGAACCGCCCAAATTACTCCCCTCCTTCAGAGTATATTATACTTCTGCTTGTCAAAGCTTCGACTACATAGGACACATCTCTTCCCTTAGTATCTTACCGATCTCACCACCAGAATCTTGATGACTTCGATAGACGTGTCTCTAGATTTACCTCAAGTGTCATATATATTTGACCACCGAAGACTTGGTGTCTACAAAAAAATGGACCAACAGCCTCCGTAAAAATAAGTAAATTTCGTTTTGGGAGTGCACACATTGCGAGGTAACACCCTCCTAATGACGAACTTTCAGCCTTGGAGCCGTAGTTGCCTGTCATCCCCGGACGTGACATGAAATGAAACTTCTGACATGATCGGCGCAGGATGCAAGGGCTGGGGAAACGGGAGCACCCCGAGAAAACACGCCGGCCAGTTGCACCGCCCAGCACGATTCTCACATGGGAAAATCCGGGAGTGACCCCGCCAGGGATCGAACCCATATCGCCGTGGTGGGAGGCGAGCGCCCTGGCCACTATGCCACCACTGCCCGAACTGGCCCTGTAATTACTGCACTCTCTACTTAGCAATAACGTTTTAAATGGTGTACAGCTACCGACACAATGGCTGAATATTTAAAAGAAATAAATAAAATATGGAAGTTCAAATTTTCTTCTAATGCTTGATTCTTCATTTCCACAGATTATGCGAGGCCTTCAGTTCCTCCATTCCTTGTCACCGCCAGTCGTTCACGGGAACCTCAAGCCAAGCAATGTTCTCGTGGACACAACTGGTGTCATCAAACTGGCGGACTTCGGACTGGGAAAAGTACACATATTTCTTACATTCTCTGCACGTTAAGTTCGGTTATGTTACCTTAGATTAAGTTAAGTTAGGTTAGGCGACTTTGAAAACATAACATTATTCAGTGGAGGTGGACATCGGCACCTTTGGCCACAATTTATAACACAAGCAAATATCAAATAAAAAAAACTAATTGCAAATACAAATAGTTTCAATATCCAATTATTACTATCAAAATATCAACACATAAGTACAATTACAAATAACAATCATCCTATTTTCTACAACATTGTTACAATAACCTAACTATACTATAAACATTTATTTACACATCTTTCTGCCACACCCACAGCATACAATACCGCTACTTCTTGATACTGACACCAGACAGTCTACTGGATGGCCAGTCCAAAGTCCGTATCGCTACTCCAGTCTAAACCTCTATCTAATGTTCTCTTCGAATACTCATCAAGTGGACTGGCAGCAGCAATAGAGGACGCCAAAGGACAAGGGGACGCAGAAGGCTAAGTCTCATCTAGGAACAGTCTCTGTGCTGACTCTAATAAATATGTTAAACTCATGGAAGAATCTGAAATGGATGACGAATCAATATTATTACGTTCGCCCTTTTAATATGTTAAACTTCTATAACTTGTAACTGTTTTCAAATAATAAATTGGAATTATCCAGTAAAGTTCTTATTAGCTGTTAAGAGTAATCATATTAATAACTAAATAACTCCTGTTAACTAAACATAAATACTTGTAGTTTTTAAAATTTATAAAATACTATAGTTTTGCACAGGAACTGGTGCTCTGAGCTGGACTACGGCGTCCACAAGGAGAATAAGCCCAGTAATTAGTGTAAAATAGATCGGTCCAGGCAATGCTTCCTTTGCCATACTAAACTATGTGTTATTGTTGGGGTAAAATACATATGTAATTGTTATTGCAGGACTGATCGTTTGAAACTGCCATTCTTTCAATGTAGAGAACATTCGCATAGGATTATATATTATTGTCTGGACTGTAAGAGGCACGACGCAGATTTTGTTGATAGAGGGGGTTTATCCCGTTTGTAAATTGGTTGTTCTGAATAATTAATGTTTTCTGAAGTTAAAAAACCATTTTGTTTAATTGTTATGACTTCAACATGGTCGATTACATGCATGTTAACAGTAATACACACCAATTTACGATAAAGCTAAATGTGATGATCAGTTTCAAACTTAATCTTCTTCTGAGTAAACAGCATAGGTGTAGAGTACATGCTAATTACAGCATTGTGATTAGCAACACAATTATACAGGAATAGTCTTCCAACAAACTATGTCTCCCAATACAACTTAAGTCCGTAAATGTCAGATATTTTGCAGTATGAGCTTTCCTAAAGAAAAACAAATTCCAAAAGACCACTACCAGCTTTGGAAGTTATACAAAAAAAAAAAAAAAAAAAAAAAGTATATAACATGCATGTAATCGGCCATGCTGTAATCACAGTTTAATCCATAAGTTTTAAATGAAAAGTATTTACCAAACAATTTCGTCTGTTTTGTAATAATAGCTTATATTTCTACGCACACATTCATTGCTTGCTTTACAAAGGAAGTGATAAAAGAAGATCATATTGTGCTGTCTGCAAAAACCTTATGAAATTAATAGCGAACAGTTAGAGAGCTTCTGTAGGAAATACATCCAACATAATACATACATATGTACACACACACGCACACACACACACACACACACACACATATATATATATATATATATATATATATAATATATATATATACACACACACACATACATACAAAATTTTGTTCGTGTGGTAAGGGGGTTTTTTTTTAACTTTGCCCTCCGAACCCTGCACCTAGATGGTGCAGGTTTAGACAAGGATAAAAGTGATGATGTAAGATCTATTTTTTGTTTGTTAAATTCGCAGTACTCGATCATATGCGTAAGTTTTGATGTTACATTAATTTGTGTTTTAAGTTATATATGTGTTATGTACTTATTCTGCAATGAATTTGTGACATTGTGGCATTTGAATGATGTAAAGCGGTTCATTAGATCCTGCACAATACCCAAATGCGAAGATCCGGGAGCGACTCCGCAGGGAATCAAACACAGTTTGCCCCGAGTGGGAGGCGAGCAGTCTAACCACTGCACCACCACCGCTCCCATGCCATGTTGGACTCCAAGCACATATAACATATTTTCCTTGCGTGATTATACAACAGTTGTTTTGATACGCTGTAAGAAACTGTTTAAATGGTGTTCATGGTTAAATGAGTACTTTTGAAAACAACCTTTGAAAAATGGTCACTTGCGCATATTTTAACGGCAACTTTGATTGTCATGCGCCCAGTGAAATTGGCAAATACAGAGGGGAAGTAGTTCCATTTTAAATGTGTTAAGTCAACGTTTGTGAATATTGAATTATTAATTTTATTTTATATTCTTTTAAATGCATATATGTGTAAGACTAAGAAAATGTAAAGTATTTGCTTTCCTAATAACTCCACAGTTACCCCTGAACGACACACAAATGAAGCGATGAGGCCCATGATAATGTTGATTTTCCATATAGTGGAAGCATGGACAATATGCATACAAGTAGATCTTAAGCAGGCTTTCAAAAGTGCTCAGTTTACAGTGAACTTCCTATAGCTATCAATTAACAGGGGAAAAATCTTGGTGTGGCTGTATTGGTGGCATGACCTTGTGTTTAACGTGAATACGTATGCGAGAGCAGGTAATATTTTTTTTTATAAATTATGGGAATGAAATGACACAAATTAGATGGACGGTACTTGGCTTTCATGGTTTAAACAGATATATTTAGACGATATAGGCCGTTCACAGACAAGTGAGCACTTTTGAAAGCAGTCTCATTTGGAATAATAGTCAATAAATATATTTTCTTTTAGCCATGGTTAACTTCCAAATGCGGTGAAATATAAACACTGTGTTTATTGCTTACACTGCAATATTTCTTCAAAAAAGTTGGATAAAGGATAACAAAATGTCACAATATAAAAACTAACTAGCGCCTTACAATTGGGCTCACCTTACCATTGAGAGCCTAGATAATCCATTCACATTTACTTCGCACTTTTCTGAAGCTCTGCTGCAGTTCTACTTCCAGGATATTCCTCCGCCTCGTGCAAACTAAGCTTAACAAAGTCTAGAAAATTACACCAAAGGACAGCGCGCCGAATTCGCGCGCACTCAGTTGAATAATATTTTGCGCGACAACTATTTCTTAATTAGGCGCTATCAACACGTGTGTTTTCTCACTGTCTTTAGTGATATTGCGCGCTCACTGCTTTGCAAAGTGGCGCGGGCGAGATATGAAGAGGGTTGTCATACGACAGCGACGGTACAAGGCCAGGCAATGGCGGGTTTCGAATTACAGATGCGCGCCGCGAACTCTGGTCGTATTGTTTTCGGCCGATATCTGAAGAACGCTCTCGAGTGCTGACCTCATTCTCTCAGCACGTCTCGGAGTTCGTTGAACCTTCCAGATGTTAGGCGCGATACTATAACAATTTATTGCGGCAGGCCACCGGGCCGGGAGTTTTGAGTTGGAGTGGATGAAGGAATGAGTGGCTGAGTTCCGAGCGATAGAAGGCGACCAGTGACTAGCAGAACGGAGTCTGCGACAGCTAGTATGAAGCAGTAGTGTGTGCGGTTGGCAGGCTGGACTATTGGACTAGATTCTTGAATGAAAAACATTATAAATGATGCTAACAGATAGAATGATAAGGTGTTGATAATGAGTATGAGTTAATTGTCTGTAACCAACAGAGACAATTAAGAAGGACGTTAATTAGAGTGGAAAACCATTAAATATTTAGCTCACTGTTATATAAAAATATTGAATGTGGAGAAACCTAATTAATACTGTAGATAATAGCGGAGTGAATAAATTAGAAATAAATTACATTTAGTGTCCTTTTATCTTTTTTACTAAGTCCTCCATCAGTCAGGAACTCAGATACGCCCTTAAGGCATCTCGCATGCAACAATAATGAAGTATAATTTATAAATAAAAAAGAGGCGAAACTACAATATAAAGATACTTTTGTGTTAACAGAGGTTTAAAAACGGATGTGATACATTACGTATTTAGGAAATAACTAAACACGCTATACATGGGGTGATTTTTAAAAGGTTTGATTCAAAAAAGTGCGAAGAAACCAGTGAACAGTCTATATCATTCGTTTGGCACCAAAATCGGTGTCGAGAGTCATAATGCCCGGAAATGTTCGCCCGTGCCTAAAATGACCACCAGTCGCCGCGGACCCCCACCCGCGCACGCCTCGCGCATGCGCGCCGCCAACTCGACGCCATGCTCTTCTCGTATTTGTATACCCGATCGAACGCGATCACATTTGGTTGCATCGTGTTGTTAGTCACCAAGATATAGTGTGGGAATGGATCAATTCGCTGTTTCAGTCCTGATAACCCATGTGTAGGTCTGATGTTAAAGGAGTAATCGCGTCAAAATACTGCGACCATATCACGAGCAACCAAGTTAAATTCGGTAGCCAATGAACAAACAAGAGTAGCCTGAGTATGTACAGGACTAACGAATCTAAGTTGCTGTTAAATGGAAATTAACGTATCTCTATCTGTGTATTCCGTGCAAAATTCGCGTGCTTCTTTCTGTGTATTAAGTGCAATCACACGTACCTCTAGTAGTGTATTCTGTGTGTATTCATACACCTCTATCTGTGTATTCTGTGCAATTGCATGTTCCTCTACCTGTGTATTCTGTGCAATTTCAAATATTTCTATATGTGTATTACGTACAAATTCAAATAATTCTATGTGTGTAATCTGTGGAAATTCACATTCCTCTACCAGTACACAATCACCTACCTACACCTGTGTATTCAGCGCAAATTCGCACATTCTGTTAAGTTCATATACCTTTACCTATGTATTCACATTGCTCCACCTGAATATGATGTTAAAATCCATGAAATGCAACCCGCGAATTCTGTGTAAATTCACGTGCCTCTCCCTATGAATTCTGTGCAAATTCACGTGACAACCTGTGATTTTGATCAAATACATGACTATGTACTAATTTGTTATGTACAAATTCCTGTAACTCTACATATGATTTTGTGAATAGGCATTACCAGAGAAGGTCACTATTCTGGTATTGCAAGCTAGGGGAGAATATCAGTTATGGACTGTTCATGGTAATATGAGCACTTTTGAAAGCCCTGCTTAAGATCTACTTGTTGTATTTTCCAGTCTTGTGTAAAATTAACATTGCCATGGGCTTCATCACTTAATTCATGTGTCGGTCAGGTGAAAGTACAAAAATATTTTAAAAAATTAAATCTTAACA
Organism: Dryococelus australis; assembly: GCA_029891345.1. Classification (NCBI taxonomy): domain Eukaryota; kingdom Metazoa; phylum Arthropoda; class Insecta; order Phasmatodea; family Phasmatidae; genus Dryococelus; species Dryococelus australis. The sequence continues at coordinate 29,058,455 of CM057002.1, read as the reverse complement.
AATTTGCTCATTTTTACACTTCGATGTATTAAAAATAACAGTAAGCGAAAGAAATAATTGAAGTTACTATAAATGGTTACCTAACACTTTCTATTTGATGTTAAGATATTAAACTATTTTCCCTCCACCTTTACTGGGTGCATGTCGCTCTGTGCGCCCGTTAAAATATATGACGTTAGTAGCAGTTACTTTATTCTTACGTAGATTTCAAAAGTGCTCACTTTACCGTGAACAGCCTTTAGTGTGATTGAACACTTGTATAATGGGGTGCCCTTTTAACACCTGGACCAACCCTTGGCGACGCCTATGGTTCTATGTAGATTCACGTGCCTCTTCGTGCGCAGGTGATGCGGCAGCTAAGCTACATCGCGGACCAGTCGATGGTGTGGTGGCCGCCCGAGTACCTGGCTCCTGCCGGCCAGCAGCGAGCGCCCCACGTCACCGCCGAGGGCGATGTCTTCTCGGCGGGGCTGCTGATGCACTACGTCGTCACCGGAGGGCTGCACCCCTTCGGCAGCACGCGCCACGAGATCCTCCTCAACGTGGCGGGTTCCAACCCCTGCTTCGATATCAGCGAGCCCGACTTCGTGCAGGTGCTCGCCGCCCTCTTCGCCACGCAGCCTTCAGAACGTCCCGAAGTCCGCGACGTTCTCAGGCAAGTCTCCCCCGCCCATGGAGGTGTTCGTCTACGGGGTGGAAGCCGAGACACGAAAGTGAAGGGCTGGTAATGGCAAAAAGGTGCATGTTTTACATTGCTTACTACGTACTGTCTGTCTCATATAAAATTGCAAGATTTTGACAGTTCAAATAATGTTTACTTTTAGTCTAGTTATCCTTTCGCCATCAGCTGGTGTGTCAGTCGGATGATACACGAAAACAAGGAAATGGGTTTCGGAAAATACATGGCGTGTAGGGATGAGCTAAACAGTTATATTACGATAGCGATTATAAGAGTTATCGTTATTTGCGTATAACAGGTTATTTGAACAGTTATTGCAACTGTTAGACGACATGAAAAAATATATTTTACTATCCAACTTATATGTTGTTATACTGGAATCGGCTCTTATATATATATATCTGCACACGCGAATACCATATTATACGCTATTAGATGATTAACATTTTAAAGAAAGTAAAGAAATATCAATGACACTCTTTTTAAACAAATTTTAATCATAATTTTTACATTTAATGGAGAGTCGGCAAGTTGTTTATAGAAATCTGATGTCACCTTAGCCCAATATCTATGCTAAAGATTTTAGTTTATATCTTTATTACAAGCAAACTTAAACTGGCGGTCGACATTTGCTTTGTGATCTTCCTGTGATAATTGAGGATAAAGAAACTGTAGGGTGTTAAACTGAAACATGTTTGCATGAATTACTTATTGTGCTCTTGTACAAACCTTTTTGCTTACACGTGTTACATGATGCAATTTCATCATTAACCAAAGTGAAAAACTTCCATATTTCACTTGTTTTACGCCGTTTAGGTTCATACATTGTCGAAATTATTTCATAACACCGCACAAAAATCTACCCGAAAGCGTAAACCGTTTTCGTTACTCCAGTATTGAAACTCCGGGAATGCTAAACGGTTATTGAATAACTGAGAACGGTTTACAGAACGGGATCAGCACAGAAGATTCGAAGCCTGCATTGAAGAGTTACCTAGAAAGTTGTAGAGGAGTTATAACTGAACAGTTGTTACTTATGCCGCTAGGTTGAGCTAAGGTTAAACCGTAATTGGTAACAGTTTTACTGGACTTGGGAACAAGAACGGAACTGTTATATTTTGATAACTGTTATCATATAACTTTTACGTTAAGGAACGCTTATCTCTAATGGCGTGTTTAGGACATAGACGGACAATTAGGCCCCTACTGGCCCAATAGAAATTACTAGTAATCAAAATCGCTGTACATGAAATATATGATATATGTTGCTTTAAAAATTATGCAGAGCTCGCAGAAAAATAGAACTATTGGTATCTATTCGTAAATTTATTTTACATACGAAAAATATTCATTTGAGCGTTATAGGTGGTTAGGTTCGAGAAAGAAGTCACAGATGGTGCGCACGACATGATGAAGTGTGTGAGCCGACAGCTAGCAGTAGGTTTGCCGCCTCCAGATCCTGTTTTTTAAAACCTGACTTTTCTCCTATTACTGTCTCGAAACGACACGAATTTGAAATATATTTCGCCAAATTATTTGAAATAATAATTCAATATTATCATGCAATATTTCTGTAGGCTTTTGGAATAAATATCAAGCACTTATGGAAAGCATGCATGGACAGTGGGAATACGAAATGAACAGATCTAAGGTTTGAAGTCGTGTTTCATTCGGCTCTGAATCGTCTTATTGAGCATTTCATTTTGAACACCTATACATTACTATTTTAGCACGAAGATTAGTTTGTAACACTTAAAATCGCTGTTTTGTGACCATGTAAAATAAAATATATTAATTAATCTAGGAACTCTTTGTTATCTCGTATTTTACACAAGTCTGATGTGCGTCGCCAGTGTACTTAGAATAGCCAACTTAATATTTACTTTTGTTCGTTCATGCATCAGCTGATACACGATTTTTTAACGGCACTTTGTTTGTTTCGTATACGTCAAGTTGCCACACACTGACTGTCGAAATCTTGCCCTCGTATACGAGATAGACAATAACTTTGTCTACTCATAATATGGCGGCTGCCGTAAACAATCGGTCTACGCATGCGCAGTTGAAAGAAGTCAGACAAGACATCGGCTTCACTTGATAAACGTGGAGAAGATAGGTTGTTACCACTCCATCATCTATTACCTCCATGCCCCCGCCCTGCACACGCTGTTTAGTCTATTCCCTCTATCTTGGCCCTTTCTGAATCAAACTTTGAAAAATGACCCCATGTGTAACGTATTTAGTTGTTTCCCAAATAAGTCTTGTATCACAAGCATTTTATACCTGTGTTAATAACCATGCATTATTTTTGATTAACGCAATATTTTCGTTATATTTTATCTATAATATAAAACATAATTCATAATCAATATTAATAAAATCAGGAAGAATATAGATGTGTTGATGGTGCCTAGCAAGAAATAGTTATTGTGCAAAATAATCTACAATGAGTGCGCACGAATGTGTTGAATAAACCTTTTGGTGTAACTTTCTAGATTCGGTTAACCTTTGTTTGCATGACACAAAGGGATACTCTGGACGTAGAACTTAAGAAGGGCTTCAGAAATGTTGGAAGTAACTGTGGATGTGCTATACCTGCGGACCTTGTAGTCCCGACATACAAGACTCAAAATTATTTTTCAAGAAAATAGGGTACCTAAAGTATTTACTTTTACATATTGTTCACGGTAAACAAAGCACTTCTAAAGCACTTCCAAGATCTACTTATACGCATATTATGAAGTCTTCCATATTATATAACATTACCATTGTCACGAGCCTCGTCACTTTGTCCATACGCTGGTCAAGTCGAAATGTGAAATTATCGGATTATAGTACATTCGCTGTTGCTTTCTAAATTTTCTGAAGTCTTGCTGAAGTTATACTTCCAGGACATTCCTTGCACCTCATGCAAACAAATCTTAACCGAGTCTAGAAAATTATTCCAAGGAGACAGCACACCGTATTCGTGCGCACTAACTGTAACAGTATTTTCTATAAGAGATGTATGTTACTAGGCATGACCAAAACAACTATTTTCTCCGTTTTTTATTCATATTAATTTCATAATGAAATATTATAATTTAGAAAAAATATAAATCAAAGTTCAAGTCAACGAAATATAAAAATGTACTTCTACAAAAAAAAATAAAACTCTTGTGATATTTATAGTATAGTTAGGAAACAACCTGAGTATGTCATACATAAGGATATTTTTTAAAGATTTGATTCAAAAAGTGTGATGAAACCGCTAATAGACTTTAGTAAATATTGTATTAATTTACTAGACTATTTCCACCTACATGTATTGAAAAGAAACAGAAAGGAAGATAAATAATTTCATTATTCACAAATGTTAATAAAAGCTTTGAATTCGATGTTAAGACACAGAACAACTTTCCTTCCATCGCCACTAACTTCACTAAGCGCTTGCCAGTCGATGTATAAGTTAAAATATGTGCGTGTAGGGACAGCGACACTCTTGAAATGGTGATTTCAAAATATCGCAATTAACCATGAACAGCATAGATATGTATTTGAGTCCTGTAGTTGTGTTTGCGTGGATTTCCAATGGCATACGCCTTCGCTTTTATTGAATTATCACACTGTATATTAGGACCTCTAGTGGTGCCATATCCAAGGCCCCAGACTTACACTTACACGGCCCCCTCCCGCGGAACCTATGATTGGTTGATGTGTCGGGTGGCAATTGTTTTTACAAACACCCAGTGAGTTACGGGAGCTACGGCTCCCGGTCTCATGACTCACGTGTCATTCCTGTGGCGTATGAGGGTCGGCGGTGGCGGTGGCGGTGGCATATCCAAGGACCTTCTCATGATGTCCTACACCACTTACGATATTGAAGGAAAATTGACATACCTCGCACCGAGGGAATTGAGGTACTTTTGTGTCTGTGCTGTTCAATCTTCCCGATAGTTGTTGGTAAATTTGGCACCAGTCAATACACACACCAAAGGAATGCCCCCGTCAGACTTATAATACTTCGCATAAACTACCACGATCATGTTCTGATTTACTTGTATGTCAAAATTCATCCCCCCGACTATTAAATGTGACAATATTATCATATCTCTGCAGAATAAGTCAGATCAGCAAAGATCCTGTGACATCTTAAGCTAAGACGAAATGTTATGCCTAACCTGTTCCAGAAATACTGAATGAAATGATAGGATCTCTGTTGGATATAGAGTGAAAACTTACAGGTTCATTGATATGTAAGTTCCAAATTTCGCGGCATACTTGGGCCGCAGCGCTTTTGCCTGCAATCCTTATAATTAACCAGCTTTTTCTTAGACCGTAACATGGGATGTAGCCTATTTCCTTGTTTTCCTGCAAGCTTATTATTGATTCATAGCCCTATATGGCACGCCTAGCCGCCTATAATGCAATCGTAATAGTAATGTCAATCTACATACCTTTGATGTTCACTTTGTCCTCAGATGAATTCGCAAATATTTACGGTATCCAGTTACGACTAGAAGTATGTGCATTTCGGAAATTCATTTAGCATCAGTCAAAGCCTACGGCAGGTAAGGAAAATCGGTGCGTTTTAGGATAAAAAGAGACCCTCTCTTTTCGCAGTATATTTGACTATTACGGTACACTCCAATGACCAGGCTAGACTCAAGTGGTCTGTAGACACTCAAGAAGTGGTTAACCACACAAGATTCGGCCATGGCTCAGTGCCCTCTAAGTAAGGCCACCAAGCTTTTTTCTGCGAAAATATTCCACGAGTTTTTGTAGTGGAGAACACGTTAGTTCAGAAATAATTTCGCGGTGGTTGGATGATTCGAACTCTCGCGCATTTTAGAAGTCTGACAGCCAATCACGGAAGTTCAGTGCCCGAGTAACATAATTATGATACGCCACGGTTAAATAGAGAAAGTATCCTCACAGACAGCCAGCCAATAGCCAAGTATACATGCTTCTGTGCAAGTAGAATGTTGATGTCTATATTGCGCACAAATATTTTCGCGAAAAACAAGTGGGCCTACCTGTGAGCATGAGCCAAATGAACAGTGGCTTTGTTAGGAAATTTAAAAATACATTAAGGCTCTTCAAACAAAATGTGATGTCACTGAGGTCCTACTGATGAGCTTTCAGTGAGAGGTTATGTTTCCCGTCCCGACAGGCACGTGTTCTTCTGGAACAAGAGGAAGAAGTGGAACTTCCTGCTGGCGTGTGCGGGCATCAGCCCCCCGGTGAATCACACAGAGAAGTCGATGGTCCACCTGTGCCAATTCATAGACAGCACTGCCGCCGCGTGTAACGTCACCGAGGACTGGGTTAGTAAAAACATGTCTACCATCACACTAAAGTCTTTTCGTGGTTTCTTCACACATTTTGGATCAAACCATTGAAAAATCGCCTAATGTGTAACGTGTTTAGTTTTCTTCTAATTATGTTAGTATCACAAGTGTTTTGTACTTGTATTAAAATAAAAGAACATGATAGTACCTTATTACTGATTACGTTGAAATTATAGTTATATTTGGTTTTTAGATTGTAATATTTCATTTATAATTAACATGAATAAAAATTGGGGAAAAAAGTGTTACGGAAATTCATAGAAAGAAATTGTTCTCATGCAAAATAAAATTACAGTGAGTGCGCAAGAGTGTGGTATGTTGTCCCTTTGGTGTAATTTTTAAGAATCGGTTTAGCATTGTTTGTATGAGGCGGAGGAATATCCTGGAAGTAGAACATTATCAGGGCTTAAGTTGGATGTAACCGTGAATGGATTATACCGTATCATCAGTTCAGTGTCAAATATGCATTACACTGGTTAGTGCATGTGACCCGCTTGATGCCACAATGTTGTCTGCTGGCAGAATTTGCAATGACTTTAAATGAACTGTGTTTTGAAAAACAGCCGATATTCAATTCGAGCTTTCATTCCAATTAGTATTGGAAGGCTACAGGAGAACAATGTTAAAATTGTGCAAATTTTCGCTCACGAAACAAGGAGTAATTAAAGGGTGGGAGACCGCAGTGGCGCAGTGGCTAGTGCGCTCGCTTTCACCAAGGCGAACCCGGTTCGATACTCGGCGGAGCCACTCCCAGTTTTCGCATGCGGGAATCGTGGCGGACGATGCCACTGGTTGGTGGACTTCCTCGGGGTTCTCATGTTTCCGCGCTCTTGCATCGTGACTCTACTCCATACTCACCACGCTTCACCCTAATCGGCTCTCAAACACCCCAACCAGTCCACTCCACTTAGCATAAAGTAAATTAAATATTCATTTTATTCAATTGGATATGTCATGGACCTAGTTAAATAGCAGAAACTTAAGATTATTTGCAGAAAACAAGTGTGTAAAGGCTGTTCACGTTAAAGTGAGCAGTTTTTAAGGCCCTCCCAACAGGCATTATTCACTAATAAATATGTTTTATTGCAGCCTTGGATGTTAACATTTGAGATTGGCGAAACGCATACACTGTATTTATTAGTCACATCATAATGTTTATATTAAAAAGAGGCGGAAATATAAAAATAGTCTGAAAGAAAATTTTAGCAGGGTCTTAAAATGTGCCCACTTTATCGTGAATAGCCTGTAGTTATTTTAAGTTACTTTACTTTGATAATGCGCTGCTGCAAGTCTTATATTATTCAGGTTTATACGCCAATGAAAAGGCATTTAAGGAAGTTCATAGGAATACACGTGTTTGCCCAAAAGTTAGTACACAAGCAGAAGGTCGTCGTATGGAATTGACCAAAACATCAAGTCTGGGCGGCATCCATAATACTGAATGCAACACATAAAGTAGACACCATTATAAGGAATGTAACCATCCCGAATGGCCACACATGCAGGAGTACCTGCTGGTAAGAAACTAGTCATTATTACAAATCTCTCTAGGGTACGGTATACTATGCTCGCTTTACTTCTTAGCGTAGCTGTGCGATGGTCATTGCCGCGGCCGGACTGGATGTCAGTGGTCGTCCCATAATGTCTCTCATATGACCGATGGGCCTGACATGTGGAGATCTAGCAGGCCAGGGTAGCATGCGCACGCCATGTAGAGCACGCTGTGTTGCCCTAGCGACATGGAGATGCGCGTTATCGTGCTGGAAGATTGGTTACTGCAGTGTGTCGAGATAATATATGGTCAGAGGACAGGATTGACATTACAGATGTACTATGCACTCGTCATGCTATCCTGAATGAACACCAGAGGCGATCGGGATGTTTACCTAGGAACACCCGAATTTCGCGAATAGATATCCGTGCAAGCTAGATTTAAAATACCCTAGACGCATGCTAGTTGATTTCCTTTGCTTAACTCGAGGGGTTTCTCTGTGAGAAGACATTTTCTTTCTTATCTGGACAATCAGAGTAAGGTTACTCCGAAAAAAGTACGTCTGTGATTCGAGGTCACTCACCTAAACACCTAGATCATTCAATCACGGCAGTGGATCTGAACTAAAGTGTAACGAAATACAACTGGTTGCGAAATATTTCGCGAAATTCGGGTGTCTATGTATTACTTATGGCCTTTACATCCAAACCCAGGCGTGAGTCCGGTATGGCGATTGCAAATACACAATGTATTGTTCTGCTGACTCGCACATCTATGAACGCGAATATGGTCATTCCTTTGGCCAAGGCGAAATGACTCATCATTGAACTAAGTTTCTCCATTCGCTTCTTCCAACACCAGCGGAGATGTTCTCTCAGCGTGACTCGGGGTGCATTGAACCTTCCAGATGATCAAGGGAACACTATAAATATTGCGGCAGGCCTCTGGGCCGGGAGGTGAGTTAGAGGTGATGAGTGAATGAGTGGCTGAGTTCCGAGCGATAGAAGAACAAGCATCAAGAGAAGAGAAGTGACCAGCGAAAGGAAAGTCTGCAACTACGAGTATCAAGCAGTGGATGCGGCTGGCAGGCTGGACTATTAGACTAGACACGTGAGTGAAAGACATTATGAATTACGGTAACAGATAGACTAAACATGTGTTAATAATGAGTATGAGATAACTGACTGAAACTAACAGAGACAGCGTAAACGTGCCAGTGGAACACGAGAATGTAAACCTACCTCCAACAGTCGATTGTTTATTGTACTTGCAGACTCATAGAAAGCCACAGTGGCTCTAATTGCACATGCGGTTGCTGTTCTGTCAGTTATAGTGGCCCAATTGAGCGTTCTGTCCACGCGCCCATCAGTGCAGCGAGGTTGCACTGGTGGGGATAGGCGGCTGTGGGATGCCTCGTCGCCTATGTTCTCCACTTCTGATGAACCACTCATACGTCACACATCCCAAATGAGAAGCAATTCTGCGTAACATCCAGCCACCCTCTCGGATTTCCACTGTACAGCCTAGCTCAAAGTCACTAAACTGTTCAATTGGAGCAAGCTGTCGTCTTTCAGGAATTGCAGACAAACACTGTGATACACACGTAATGTAACCGTACAGCCAACTGCACTCGTCGTGTTGTCACACAACCTATAAGACATATGGAGTAATGGCTGCAGAGTGGTGCCTTTCCTCTTAAGATCAGACTGCACTTCACGTACGAACAGTTGTGCTGTAAAACCCGTTTAGTTAAGGCGATGTTGACTAGGTGTTCTCCAATGCATTTGCACTAGCGAATTTACATACGACTATAAAAAAATATGTCAAGCATGCTGCACTTAATGTGTTCTAGTACCTCAGTTTCAGCCAGGCAATTGTCAACAAGTACCTTCCTGTGCGTTAATACGTTGTCACTGACTTTGGATTGGGATAGGCCTATGTGCCGTCCGAGCACGCTGCGAAATGTAGATGTGGCTCAAGAGTTCTCATCACCAGCGGCGTCGATCTCACATGGCGAAAAGGCATATTCGGCGGTAGTTAAAGATTTAACCTCAAAATGTCTCCCTATTCGAGCACTGAACCAGCACCGATGCGATTAGGACTAAAATGTGATCAATAAACCAATATTGTTTGTGTTGATCTCTACAAGAATGAAAAATATATCGATCGAAAACAATGTGATCTTTTATATATAGACGTTCCCTGTCTTGTCAGGTATCATCATTATTTTCAGCATTCTTGAATCATATACGCTATTCACATTCTACGAAACACTATTTATATCTGCAAAGAGAGGAAATATAATAGGAAAAAATTCAGTCAGCGGGGGGTAGTTATGGACATGGAGGGTGACTTTTTGACACAGGATTTTTCACTGTTATTTACATTCCTTCCATTTCAGAGGCTGTTTGTACTGCTCAGTGATTCATTTGGCACCACTGAACATCTGAAACATTCCACTGAAATAGGGAGACATTTAAATGTTATTTCTTATGTCCCAAAATCACACCCAACTTGTCACAAAACCGAGATCAATCCTCGGCTGGGTCATTCCCCGATTTTAGCAGTGGGAATTGTGCCGGAAGATGCTGCTGGTCGGCGGGTTTCCTCGGGGATCTTCCATTTCCACTTCCCTAGCATTCCGATGCTGCTCCATACTCACATCTCTTCACCCTTATCGGCTCTCAAGACCAAGATTTTAAGAGCCGCCAAAATATTTTCACTCACATATGGCGTAAGAATGCGTTTTGTGTAGGGACCTGCAATATTCGCGTTATTGTTTGGGGACACGTTAAATGTGAAACACGCGTATCTTTGCCATACGTTTGTCATTGGACTACTTCATATGACACGCCCTGGATAACTCTGCGCCAATAAATGAACACTTCACAATTGCGTGCCCCAATCACGTGGAGTTCAGTCAAAAAGGGAGTGACTTCACATCTATGCAGCAGCCAATGGAGAAACGACGCTGCCTCCTTTGCGTACAGTACTGTGGTGTAAAATAACGCGAATTTTGCAGGTCCCTAGTTATGTGCATACGAGTAGTTCTTAAGGTGGCTTTAAAAAGTGCTCAGTTCACTGCGAATGGTCCGTAGGCCGTTGAGTGACCGCGAGCCCTGCCGGCAGGTGGAGGTCGTGAAGACTACGTACCCGGCGGCGGCGGGCGAGCCGTCCACGCTGTCGGCGCTTCTGCGCTTCTTGGGGCGGTGCGTGGATGAGCAGGGGCAGCAGCCGGGCCCGCGATGGCTACTGGGGCGGTATTTCCTCGCCGCCTTACCCAACCTGCCCTTGAAGCTGTTCACCCTGCTGGACAACACCTTCCACGCCGCCAGGCCTAACCTCGCCGGGTTCTTCGTCGGACCCGACGACGAACGAATATTACATTGATCTCCTGAGGCGGTCAATTGTAAAAATCATTTAATTTCTCCATCTAAGTGCCTTATTAACATTCCTCGCGTTTATAAATGTGTTTGAAATATTTACATCAATAAAAATTATTATTATTATTGTATAATGTTTAGAGTGTAACTTAATTTTGTTAACTTGTAGCGGAGTTTCCAAATCCATGTAGTCGTCTCACTGGTCTTTATGTGGTAACCCTGCACCTACCACCTGGTCTAAGGAAAAGATTATTCCTCATCGGCAACAGCTGACGCTCGAAAATACTTAGGACAGTTGATTCTGGCGTACAGGTCATTGAACTCATAAAATTTTCTTATCTTTGGTTTTACAGTTATGCGTTTGCAGGTATTTCAAAAGTTATTCCCAATAAACGGCGAACAGTTAATAAATATTTTCTCTCGATAAACGTCTAGTAGACGGCCGTCACAAACGATATTAGGAGGCAAGATGATTATCTTGGGCCAGAGTAACACATCTGACTTTTTTATGGCTGTCAAACTATGAATACTTGACATAATTTTAAAGACTTATAGGAAGATTACAAAAATTAACAAACAATTAATCAGTTTAAGTTACTCTGTAACTGGGTTGCATGTGTGTAATTTCTTGCCATTCCAAAAACAATTCAAGTAGTGTTTGGAGTAGTGGATTTTATGAATTTGTGAAGTTATTCATGTCTACGAAGTATGAAATAACCACCCACCCCACACCCACCACCAGCAAGATCTTTTTTGCGCTTTTTGAAGTAACGATAGGCCTATTTCATAAAAAATGGGGTTTACATAGATATAATCATTTTATTAATATAAACACCTCACAAACGTATGGAATATAAGTACAATATGTATAACAATTAGAGGTTACCAACACTACCGTCACAAAATGTGAAATTCAGTGTTTTCAAAAAAGAAAGTTTTCCAAAACAAAGTAGAACAACAAAAATTACTTAATAATGGTGTTTCTTACTTGGGGGGGGGGGGGGTTCTTTCTTCCCCCTGCAGTTTAAGACAGAGTATGGCCTCCACGTGCTTTGTACATACAAGTCCCTAACAGGCCGTTGCATGGTTGTAATCAATGTGTTGATGTCAACTGCCGGATGTAGGTCCCATCCCGCCTGGGCCGCTCTTATGAGATCTGGAAGTGTTTCTGGAGGTTGTGGACAATTATAAACTGCTGTTTTCTGCTTGCCCCAGGCGTGTTCAATGCGTTCGTGCGCTCCTTGTTGGTCACAAAAAAAACTAACTACGTAACTCCTACCATCCAAACAGCTATATCTCACAATATTCCAATCGTTTTGGGAGGTGTATATTCAAATTAAAGAAAAAGCTTTTGAATTCCCAACACATTATTAACCGAGTGTTTTAAATCACGATAGTCAAAGTCAAACGGGTAAGATGGTGAATAAATTACACTACCAATATTTGTAAAAAAAAATAATAATAATAATAATAATTTAAAGGTTTGCGATCTTAGAACTTTGTGAATAATGAAGGTAACTAAATTCTTAAGTTTGTACGCAAAATTTGAATGATAAAAGCTAGAGTAGAAAAACGTAATGTGAAAATACATGTAGGTATTTTTATCTGTGTAACAGTATGGATAACAAGCATTAGTTACCACTGATGTTAGTACACATAGGCGCGAAAAGGCAAAATACTATGGCACCTATGCTGGTGGCCACAATTGTCTTAGGGTCTTTCGTTAAGTCATTTTCTTATATCAAGGGTTACCCTGCTGTCACAAGCCACGATGTTGTCATAATCTTAAAACTAAACACACTGTTTACTGTTTGTAATGTTTTCACTGATCGTTTTTATTCATGTTATTAATTGGCTGAGTGGTTTCTTCGAAATTTATTTAAAAAACAAAATCAAAATTTGGACCACTTATCAACTTTGTGAATACTTGGCCTCAATAATAGTACTCAGGGTCAGTGCTAAGGCTTGATGAAACCTGCATATATGATTTTGAAGGTAAAAAAATATTTCAGTTTAAAAAGGGAAATACTGTCCACTAAATGCCTATAAAAGCTACCAACAACTTAACTATCTCCACATACCGCACTAATTTGTTTAAAATGACTCAGACAACAAAAAAAAAAAGTATATTTTGTAGGTCGTAATAAGACACACAGCACTGTAAAAAATTTTTAAAAATACACGTACAACCTTTTGGTAATTTTACATTTTGTGTGTGTAATTTGTAAAAACAAGTGCAGTTTGTGTAAATTTACAGCAATGTACAACTTTATTCGTAACATAGTACAATAATATCATAAAAACACAAATGTATTGGTATATTAACAATAAGAGGGGTGTAAATTTACAAATTTGAAAGTATGTGCAAAAATCCACGAACATAAAGTATTAAAACCCAAATCTGTGTATTTTTACAACCACGCCGATGTTGAATTGAAACATGCATATCGGTGAAAAACACGCATTGTTCTATTTTATTCAAAAGGTAGTACAATCTTACTATAAAAAACACAAATGTACTGGTATATTGACATTTCAAAGTGTGTAAAATTACAAATTCGAAAGTAGGCCTATATGAGCATATATTAACACATACAAATTTATGGCAAATTATAAAATTATTATGTGTAGGCTAATTTCCTAAAACGAGTACAGTATTTGTAATTTTACACTAATGTTCCTGTGAATTTAAATAACTACTGTACAAGTATTTGCTTAAAACATGCGATCTAGCGGTAGGGAGTAGAACTGCTTCGAGTCCCTTTTGTGTGTTCAAAAGGAAATCTTAACTCCCGCTGATGGAATATACTGGATTTTGTATATAGCTACCTATTCTATATCTGAAGTCAATCCTTATCCACATTTCGGAGATAACTTTTTATAACTCTGTTAAACTACTAAGTTTTTGTAATTACAATTGCAGTGAATCCGTGATTTTTCTATTTTGTGAGTGAGAAAATATAGTACGTGGCAGATAATCTATAATTTACATAGCCAATTACATCATAATACGTAAAAATTACAGACTGTAAAGGTAACATTACACATACAGTATATATGTAATTGGGTATGATGAGCATTAAACAGTAACAGATTGGTGTAATAAAATTGCCATATACTCTGTTTCATATAACTTCAATAAATTTTGGCAGTTCTCGAAAAGAAGTGCGGCCACCGTGTATCCCTTCGCGACATTTGTTCTGTCGGTGAAGAAAACGATCTTTGTAAACAAACTACGAATCCAGTGGCAAGCATTGAAAGACTGACAACTTCTGTCCAGTATTTAGGCTACTATAGCTGGTTCCCATTCCGAGCTGTTTTATTTTTGTTGTGATCACATAATATACAAGTTAAGATTCTGTTTTATTTTATTGGTGCTGTGGGGAACTATAGTTTTACGTCTTTCGTGAGACGTGATTTTTTTGTGGTTCGTATGAGAGTGGCGATTGGAACTGGAATTGTTTTGATGATGCAGTGGAAAATTCTAATCGCACGGAAATAGCATTCAATTTACTATAGGCCTAACGCAAAACTTTTAATTTCATCGAAAAAACTAAATGCGATAAATGTGTCACTGTTTGTACCGATGCGAGATATGCTCAACAGATAAATTTCATTACATTTTTTATATAAAGAACTAAACTAAAACGACGCTTATTTAGACCACTTGCATTTGAAAACCTCCCGCAAGAACAAAACGCAATAAATACACCACTGTTAATACCGATGTGCGAAATGCACATTGTAAACATGTTAAGCAAATTTAACTTCTACGTAAAATTCGTTAGTTTCAATAAAATAAAAGTCCAAATACATTAAAAATGTTCTAACAACAATTTAAGAAAACATTGTTTACAAAACATGCACTGTTCACTTCGTAATTCCTAAACACGTGCTTAACTTTGGATGATTAATTCACTAAAATCACTTGTCGGCTACTGACACGAAATAATTTATTTTCTGATTTATGTAATTAACCAAACACTTAACTTTTCTTCAAGCCAACAAAATTAAACTTCACAACGTAAATAAATTTTCGCTCGCGCTTCCCGATGCTCATAGAAAATGGCGGAGCACAGCACACAACAAACTTATTTTACAAAGCGGCAGACACGTGTCGATAATTCATTTTACTGAGGAGACTGTTGTAAAAAGGCACCTATGACGAACCGCTCTTAATGAAATACGCAAATAATTAACTGCATAAATATTCCGACATCGCCAGAAAGGAATTCCTGCATGTAGATAAATTATGACGGAAGAGAGCAGTGAGCACAATGGCAAGGCAACGGATTTTCACCGGGCGGGTGGCGACCATACACAACAGATTCAACGGAGATTGGTGGAGACCTTTCACACAACCGTGATGTTCGCATGCTCTACCGTAATATTTCTAAATATTTTTAACTCAGAAAAAATTGTGTATTAATCTATGAGCGTAATTTTAACCAAAAAATGATGTAATTATCATTAATTTCCCACATAATAATTTTTAATTCCGAGCACTATTTTCTTTTACAATCATCGCAAAGAGCGCCAACATAATTACACGAATCCTGCAGCAACCATCAGCTGACACAGTGCTTTGCAAATGGGAGCGTTTACTGTTTATAAGCTGCGTAGGTTGGTCACAGCATCTGCCAAATTTTATTGAAGTTATATGAAACAGATTATAAAAATGCTTGTGTTAATTTACAATGTGTGGTAGAGAATTAGTAGCAAGTGTAGTAAAATAACATGTACAGAGTACATGTGATTTAATGTGATGATTAGTAAAAGAAACTGACAGGTATGGTAAAATTACACTAACAAAGTTTGTGTACACTTACATTATGTGGCTTGATATTGGTAACAAAAAAAGTAAAATGACACGTGCAGAGTATTTGTGATTGAACATAATGATTAGTAAAAATAATAAGTATAGTAAAATTACACTGGCATTGTATTTGTAAATATACATGGAACACACAGTAAAAGTACACGTACACATGTACATGTAAAAATATACGAACATGTGTGGAGATTGTGCTGCCACGTACATTCGAGTAAAATTGCACAATTTTTTTACAGTGAATATTAAAACAAATAATACTTACTCATAAATGCTAACTTAACGTGCATTTTGTTTTCTTTCACAAATTAGTTCATTAAAATTGTTAGTGTCTTTTTCTCGTGTCTTTTAATTTGTACTCTGTTCCTTTCATCTACATTAAATTCTATATTATTAAATTACTAAATATGGAGAATCGAAATTTTGACAGCTAAGATTTCAAAGTCAATATGCAGTTAACAACACTAATGTTATACAATTCGGCCTACTTCCGATTATATCTAATGGGTATTTGGATATTTCCAATTCTGTTTTGAGTAATAAGATTTTTTGTATTTACGGAATGCTATTTAGTTTTTTCTCAAACATTTACAGTTTATGTAAGTTAGTATCCAGACCCATTACATATTTATTTCGTTTGTCTTAGCTGTGAACAGATAACTCTATGATTAAGACATAGTTTTGATTTCACTAATCACTGAAAAGGAGGTAGTCCATGCCAAATTCTCATGGTTTATACTGTTCAAGTTGGATAGCCAATAATTTATTTGTTCGTCAGACGTAATGAGATACATTAAGTAATAATAAAACGAGTCGCCCATTTCCATAACTCGTTATGTCCATGAAACCAAATTTTACAGGAAATTGAAAAAAAAAAAAAAAAAAAAACGCTTGTAATTTCTCCCTACATAGTGATACAAGTGTAAAAATTTTATAATTTATGTAATAAGTTCTTTAGATTAAGACTATGTACTTTTGGTGCAAAACAAATTAATAGTTTTTTTTTAATTAACAAATGTTTGCTGAACTTGACGAGTTTTGGAACTGTAAATTGGACATAACGAGTTTTGGAACTGTTTTGGAACAATATGGCGGATGAAAGGTTTAATACAGAAGAACAAGTGGTTTGACAAAATGCTAACTGACGTTTATCCTAAAAGTGTATAAATGTTGGGTAGGTTTTATGGTAAAGTAATTAATTGTACAATATAACAAAATTAATGTTCTTAAAACGTCCTACTGCGCGTCTGGAATATCTCCATTGTCATCTTCTTCATCTTGAGATATGGCCATCTCTCTGAAAGCGCAATTTGTTCTGTAATAACTTGTTTGTAAAAGTCGAGGTTTCCATTTGACTCGCAATTTGGACTATAATGGCTTGAAAAAAGGGATTTTATGCCTTCAATTTTGCTAGGCTTAACAATAACACCCTTATAAATTACATCAGGACTCCTTTCTGCCCAGGTTTTGCTCCTCTTACAAATACTTTTAGGAATACCAATGTTTACGTTGTATCCTGTCTCACCTTGTACTTTGATCCCTTTACTTGTCTTTGTAAGAATAATTCTTTTACTAGACTGATACTAAAAGTGCCAATTTGAAGGGATTTCATCAATTTTACTTACAGCTGACTTCCAGTCAAACAATTGTACATCACTTCCTAGCTTGAAAACTATGCCAACCTCGTGAAACATAGCTTCATATTCTGTAGGATTTGCAGTAGCAGTTTTCACTCTTAGTTTTTTTCTCAACCTGACCGAATATTCGATCGGTTGGATTAAACGAGTGGCCAACAATAGGAAACAAAAGAATAACCATTTTTTACATCTGGTGGAGCAGCTTTCTGTTGCCAAGTACAGGCCATACCAAGAACGGTGGTATTCTTGTTTTGGCCTCCACGCCCATCGGCCACTAGTTTGATAGTGTTGATGCCTTCAAGATCTGTATGGCGCAAACGGTAGAATATGGCTGATGCAATTTGGCTGGATCCTTTAGTATACTCATTCTCCAACCAGATGTAACAAAACGTGATTTCTGTGGTTTGTTTATCAGTAGATAATCCCTCAGAATCCGTGAAGTTATGCAAGTATAACTGTCTTAAATAATAGGAGGATTGATCATGTAGTTTTAGCAAATTGAGATTTATTTGACTGCCATAACTAATAATTTTTTTCTCGTTCAACCTCTGTTCGAAGACTGGTGTAAAACGCAGTAGCTTTTGCCTTATGAACTGTCAGCTCTACCTGTAGTTGAATTTTTGTGTCTTCATCTGGATTAATTTTTAGACGTTCTTCATGCATAACGCGAAAGGAACAAACGTCCGTTGTCGGGGACCCAAACCCAATGTTGTAGTGTTTCTCAAATATGTTGCGAAAGTATTCATAGTTAGAATTTAAATACTCAGTATATTTGTCATTAAACATACGATGGAGTTTGGCAATGTACAGGTCACTGACCAGAAATTGCCGATGGACATTTTTACCCGGCAATATTATTGTTTTACAACTGGTCTCAGTAATTCGATAAAGGCCCTGACAGCTGTTCTCTTATCTTCAAATGCATGAGATCTTGTGTCTCTTCCCCTCTTATCGTCAGGTGTGCTGCCAGTTATCACAAACTTTCTACGCAAATTCTGCACACGATCTCTGCTAACTCCAAGTGTTTCTGTGAATGTCTTTTTACAGACTTTCAACCTTGACACCATTCCATTGACCTGCTTATTTAAAAAATATTTTATTGTTTGTTACCTGTTTCTGTCACATCACGATTCCAATGGTGCGGCGGTGTAGTGTTTACACCGTTACAAATTTTAAAATATACTCTTTCTGTAATTGTCTGTCAAGATTAGAGTTGATTTACTCTTCTAATATTCTGCATTCCTAGATCACTGCATTTGTAGGGTCCTTTTTGATGACTGAAGGTAGGCTTCTTCGACAAAACCTTACGGGAATACCTGCAAAAATCATGCTGTCATTAAAATTATGAATGCAGTTATTCTTATCTTTGGTTTGTGATTCAGGATAGGTCATGCTGTGTTATATTAGGCAGTGTTAGGGGTCAGTTTAGATTATGTTAGGATAGATTATGACATTAAGATGGGCAATATTGTTATATATTTTTGTTTAGTTTAGATAACCTGTATGCCTAACCTGTAACTAGCATAAAATATCTGCAAAATCTTATCTTATGTTCTAGCTCAGAGGATGAAATTTATTAGTAAAAAATTATAACATCAAAACTCGATTAGGCACAGGCCTAACTAATTGTTTAACTTTTACCGCCTACATTTAGGTCTAAAGAAATATTAAGTGCATGGTATAGTATTTACCAACTTATTAGTCAGTACTTTCAAAAGGTGTAAAAAGTTAAGGAAATTTTAAATGCATGTAAACAAAAATGTTGTTTGATTAAACCTCATTCTCTTGGTAACAGATTTCTTCCAACATTGTGGGTTCTTTCTTTTCTTCCTTGGTTTGTCTTGTGGTCCAGGTATAATAAAGTTTCCTTCCACGACTTCTTGCTCATTCTTCATAAATAATATAAATAATAAGTGATAAAAAACAAAGAAAATGATAAAGTATATTAGTCGCAATAAAACATCAAATCTGTCTGTAACAGCAGGCTGGTCATACACAATATTTTTAATTTCGCAGGTGTACCAACATTACACCATTATGTTTCTCATGAAACAAGATTTTACACCAACAGTTGATGTTAATGTAGTTACTAAAACTATATTTTCTTTGATATTAAGGAAAATAAATCAGTACCACAGTTGTGGACATAACAGCAATTGGAGCTGTAGATCGTCTTCAGTAATAAAAATGCATTGGACAAAACGAGTTCTGTTGCAGTACCAGGTAGTGAACATAACGAATTTTGGACCTGTAACTGCAATGGACTTGACGTGTTTTGGATATGTTCCTAGTTTTCAAATGCATATTTACCTAGTGAGGAACGAGTTATGGAACTGTTTGAATGCTCTGAACACAATGGCATCTTTAACTAAATTTAGATATTTGATGGACATAACGAGTTATGGAAATGATGAATAGAAAATACAAATAAACACTAATGGCAAATAATACCATTATATTTATATTTCTCTCATGGTGGCATACGGGCACATCATCCGCATAGGCTAGCCTCATCAGTTATATCGTGGGAACCGCGATTCTATGAATTGTTTGGCATTCTATGTATATTCTTTCTTTCACAAGCTCGTATTTTTCGTATTGTTTCCAGCAATAGTCGAAAAATCAATGTTATTTATGACTGATAAGGTCGATTTTAAGGAAATCCGTTTGTAAAATACAAAATTATAGCTGATAAATTTAGATCAAATTGTTAGAGAACTGAAAATTTCGCGGTTTTTGAAAATAAAGTAGACTTCGCACATTTATACGTTTGTGTTGGTTTCGCAACTAATCTACAACTTCTGAAAAGACAACCGTGATCAAAAAAACTGAGCCCCGGTAACGAAAAAAGTTTATTATTTTGTATTAAAACATTATCTTAATTCGTTTATGGGCCTCAAAGTCTCAACAGCATGAAGATCTTAAAAAAGTTTTAAAAAAAGTACTTCTTTCCCTTGAAATTTTAATTTTAATACTGAAATTTGGCATATATGTCACTCGCTTCTAAAAATGCTGGCTCACAAATTTCAGTAGGTTACTTACATACTAAGTAATTTATTTATCATGCATACCGCACAGTCGGTCAAATGGTCTGTAATACTGATGGCTACGGCAAAAGTCCCGGGTTCAATTCCTAATCATTCGGGAATATTTTAGGCATGGAAAAAAATTTCCTACCCATTATCATGACAGTTTCTTGTGTGCCTTCAGGTGGGTCAATGATAAATCACTGCAAAATCATTTTGACAAATATAGTTCATTCACAGTTACTTCCAACTTTTCTGAAGCCCTGCTTAAGTTCTACTTCAAGGATATCCCTCCGCTTCATGCTAACAGAGCTTAACCTAGTCTAGAAAATTACACCAAAAGGACGATGCAAAACAACCATCCGCATTCACCTCGATAGAATTTTGCATAAGAACTATTTCTTACTAGGAATTACCAACACAAACATTTTCTCCCAGTTTTGTTTTCACATTAAATATTATTATTTGTACATTAAAAAGTAGTAACGGTTCAATTCAACAAAAATAAAGTATGTTTATGTTAACACAAGCATAAAACGCTTGTGATACATGAGACATATTTTAGAAACAACAAAACACGTAATAGTCTACACATTATATATAGGGTGTGGTTGTGTTGGGGACAGGGCCGTTTGTTTTGCGTGAATACGTCTACGTTGACGCGCTCGGACGCCTTGATGTTTATTTTACGTTCCCGGCACTGTTTCACTCGATCATATGGGATTTTACGGGTATCACTGAATTGCTTTTGAGAAGCTCTTTCTAACCGTATACGATTCTGTATTTCGACTTGGCTTTTTGACGAATATAGGCTGATATTGTGTTAAGTTTTCTTAATTTTTGTGTATATTAAACTCATACAAATTCACCATAACAACGCCACACACATGTTTTTGTACACGCAATCGATTGAGCTTGACGAGAGCGTCGTAGCTTCTCCTAGTAAAAAGTTATACCCCCTTCTCACGCGATGCTTTGCAGTCCTCACTCAACAACGCGTAACAAATTCCTTGTTCTTTGATTTTTTGGCAATCGAGTGGTATAATCGAATTTTTAATTTAGACTATAGATTCGGAGTTGCAATACCAAACTTTATCCCTCGATTTTGCTATCATCGGATTTTCTGGGTTGCCTCCCACTATCGTCACAAATTTAAAGACGAATTCACGTCAAAAATAAAGCTCAAGTTTATCTTTTATGAAAAAATTCTTCGTTTCCGTAAAAAATAACTTTAGTTTCAGAGTTACTGTTGACAATACTCGACGGTATAAAATTTACAATTTATGAGTTGTTTAAAGTATTTATACTTAAATTGCGCTACGGGTTATTTGGTAGTTGTAAAAAAAAAAGTAATATACTGAAATGTTAAAGGTAATAGTGTGGAAATTGTGGGAAAATTTTAGGGGAAGGGAGGGTAAGACGACGAATCCATAATTTCTCCTTCCAGACAACAGATAGCAGCACAATAGTAGGTGCAAAAGCGAGCCCTACATGACGCTGTGGGAAACACGTAGTGACATACCATTGCATATAACCTGTGGAGCTGTGGAACGAAAAGTTTGTTTTGTGATTTGCCAATTTAATATTTCGGCCCAAGAAAGTAAGGATTAACGGTGCAAGTTTAGTAACTATTAAATGCCATATTTTTTTTCCTATGTTTAGAAAACATATGTGCATACAACCTATCTGTACTGCAGAGTAATGCAAATAGATGCAATCCTGTATTAGCATTTTCAAGAATTTTACTTCACAAAAAGGGGCGGCCGTGTCTGAGCGGTTAGACTGCTCGACTCCCACCAAGGCGAACCGGGTTCAAACCCCGGCCGTGTCACTCCCGGATTCTCGCAAGTGGGAATCGTGCCGGACGGTGCCGTTGCTCGGCGAGTTTTCTCGGGGATCTCCCCTTTTCCCCGCTCTTGCATTCCGGTACTGCTCCGATCTGAGATCATTTCGCCCTCATCGGCTCTCGATTCTTCGTTGTTAAAGGCCGCTTAAATCTCTCAACTAAACAATTTACTTCACGAAAACTTAAGTCAGCAGGAAATGAAAGAATACGATATAGTGGGCGATGCCGATGTTAGACAGTAGAACTATTCATCATCAGTCAGCTCAATCATGAAATGATGCGACCTCTTAAGAGTTAGGAATAGATGTAGAATTTCAATAGTCTTCTCCAGGTAGAACTGTCTTGGGCGATTCTGACAGTTAACTCCAGCAACCCTGCGTATGTCTTTGTCCCAGTGGTCTGATGGTATTCCTCTTGGTCTCCGATGATTTCTTGGACTCCATTCCAACACCGTTTTTGTCCATCTTTCATCTTTCGTCAGAGCAACATGGCTGGTCCATTGTCACTTCAAGATGGTTGTCTTCTCCAAGATGTCTTTGATTTTAGTAACTGATCTGTCTGTTGCTTTTTTTCTTGTCTTTTCTAGCAAAACCCAGCTTTGACCTTTCCATAGCTCTTTGGGCTGTTCTAAGTCTTCCTTTTGTAAATTCATTCAGTGTCCAGGTCTCACAGCCGTAAGTAGGCACTGGAAGAATGCACTGGTCGTTAACTGTTTTCTTTAGATTTATGGGCATATTTGATTTGAGAATAATATAATGTTTTCCAAATGCTTGCCATCCCAGCAGGTATACTTTTGCACTTGCAGGTATTACTTAACCATACTCAAATAATTCGTTTTGACGTCATCTTGTGAAAGGATAATACATTTTTTCCTGAGCAGATTACTTTTAAAATTTTTAAATACCTCGCAACTGTTTATTAATTTTTCACAAAATGGCACGACAAACATTTCGTGGATTGGCAAATGAATCCCAGTAGGTACAAAGAAACCTGAGTTACGGGCACAAAAGCGTCTCCTAAATTTTTTTCAACTCTTTAAAATCACCTTCTGAAAACAAAAATTTCCTGCCCATAAAATGCGTGTAAAGGTTGTTCACGGCATTTTAAGTCCTTTTGAAACGAATTTTTGAAAAAAGTCACTGCCCCTACCTGCGTATATTTTGACTGTCATGGGCCCAGTAAAGTTGGTAACGAAGGAATGAAAGTAGTTCTATGTGTACAACAAATACAGAAAAGTAGATTTGTGTGTTAGCATCTTATGAAATGTTGGATATTTCTATTGCTGACAGTGAAATTCATAACATGCGTTTGATTGAAAACTGTTTTAACAGTAAGAAATTTATGTTTGTAACACTTTCAAAGTTTCACTTAATCGAAGCTTAGAGCCAGCGGCTGTGAAGAAGGAAGTAGCCAGGGACTTTCGAAAGTTCTCATTTAATAGTGAACAAACTGCACTGAAAATTACTTTACTTCGGGAAGCATGATTAATTGTGGGTGGCCGAAAGTTATTGCGCCGAAGCTAAAACCACGTGGTTTTCAGCCGAACAAGGTTCGCCTTTTATGTACTGGATAAAGCCGCGGCCGGGAGGAAAATAGCGCCTCTGCGAGGTGTTTTCATGTGATTTATTACCGCGAGCCCGGCGGCTTAGCACGAACTCAATCCGCCCGAAACTGCGCTGGAATCTCCAGCTGATGGGTATCGACCAAGTGGTTTGAAGCAGTGTGTATAGGGAGGAGATGGGACGGGAGGAGGAAGAAACGAGGATAGGGGGCGGTGTGTCGAGGGCTTAAGGGGAAGGGAAGGGTAGTAATAGGCACGTGTTTTGTCAGCACGCAATGTTTCCAACACAGTGGATTTCTCGCGAGATTTGGTGGGTTTAACTGTTTCCGTCGTGGAGAGAACTGTTATAGCCCATTCACGGTTATTTACAACTTTCCTGAAGCCCTGCGTAAGTTCTACTTCCAGGATATTCCTCCGCCTCGAGCAAACAAAGCTTAGCTCTGTCTAGAAAATTAGTCCGGAGGAACAACGCACCGCATTCGGGCACATTCAGTGTATAGGCTGTTCGCGGTAAAATGAGCACTTTTGAAAGCCCTGCTTAAGATCTACTTGTGTGCACGTTGTGTATGTAGCGGGAAAAAATTATTGGGCCCGTGTTTTACTAGCTTGGGCAAGAACTTGTGAAAATGGGCGTTTCCAAATCAAAATACCAAGTTACACCTCTGCAGTGATCAATGGATAACTTGGTGGAAATTCTCTAGTAGTTGTAATATAATGGTGGGCGGTTTTCTGGAAGTGTGTGTGTCGACAGCTCGCCTAGCGGCGAAATCGAGAAATTAACGCCACCTATGTGTTGAAAATAGAATCCAACATGGAGGGCGCCGACATTTCAATGTATACCTTAAAAACATAAACAAATATGGCTGCCACCTGGTGGCAAAATCGATTAACACATTAACGCCACCTAGGTGATGTAAAAGTAAACATATGAAATCCAAGATGGTGTCCTCCAGCAATGTATAATCCACGGCCATAAAGATAGGTCTGGACACTTGCCGTCGTTTTGCGTACGCTTAGTGAAGTTCGAGTAGAAATAGTAATAGTAGAAGCGTGACCCAAAACAATCAGGTTTCTCCCATAAGAATACATGCACGGCAAGTGTCATACGTGTAAAAATTTTCGTAATCTCGTGTTTTATGTTACTTAAAATTGTAATAATTTTTGCGTGACAATTAAAAGAAGATTACATTTGTGTGGTGCAATGATTTTTGTGTTATAGTATTCCGATTTAACGAAAACAATCGTGTTTATTCCGAATGAATACATGCAGACTAGCAAGTGTCAAACGAGTTGTAATAGCGGTGTGTATATATATATATATATAATTTAACTGTGATATGTTCTTTATATGTGGCATTGGAACAAGAATAAATTTCCATAACGCAAGAGTTGTGTTGTAAAATTGCGATTTAACGTAAATAAAAGGTGCCTTTTAATGATAACCTATAACCTATTAAATTTCATAATGTCTTCCTTTCCATATGACAAATTTTCATAGCAACTATACTTAATATTTGTTTTTTTTTTTCTTTCTTTTTTTTTTTTTCTCAGAAGAATGTACTTGGAATCGAGTCGAAATTGCCTGACTGTGTGTCCCTGAAAAGTGCATCACGGCTGTAACGTTGAATTATCACCGCCTGAATTTGCGGTAAGGGCATGAATGCACCTTGAATATTCCATTCGACTAGGGGCAATAGCGATGTCCTCTACACATGCCCTACACTGTAAGTTTAATTGTTCATAACAATTATGCAGCTTATTCCTGTCGTATGCTGAACACTTGTTTGTACAAAAACCAAGACAACATGAGAAAATGTGTTTAGTTCATTGATTCTTTAATCGCTTATTCATTGGAACTATAAAAAAAAAAAAAAAAAAAAAATCCTAAATAAAGATGGGTGTTTGAAATTATATCCACTTCCTCAAAAAGGGATCAAGGGAATGCATAGAACTGTGGGTGCTGAAGGGATCAAGGGTAAGTGATAGAGTGTGTGTGTGCGTGTGTGTGTGTGTGTGTGTGTGTGTGTGTGTGTGTGTGAGTGGATTAGAACACAGCTCTAGCTAGAGTAGCGAGGGAACAAATGTTCAAACCTACGTACAGTAGAAATACGCCAAAATAAAAACTGATCTTAAGTAAAATTTATGTGACATGGCATTTACATAACTGGTAACTTGCAGTGAACTTTTAAAATGCCAATATAATTCCATGCTAGCACTTTGCCCAACATAAAAGACCAGATGATATGATATAGCAGTAAAAAACTATTATGCATTTAACAAGAAAATGGAACGGCAACTCATAGGCTACTGCAATTTGAAACACAACAAAAAAAATTTGAAAACAATAGCAAATCTTGCTGAATTAATGTTTTTTTCTTTAAATACAACAATCCGAAAGAGGCAAGAAAAAATATACGCCAAAGTGCCATAATGACTACTTTTTTTGGTGGGAAATAAAAGAATGTAAAGAATGATTTTGGTTTTTAACACGTTACCTAAAACACAAAAGTGTTTTTAATTTATAACAGTTACATTGGTCTACATTTTGATAGTAGGGCAGAAATAGGTTGTTCACGATAAAACGAGCACTTTTGTGGGCCCTGTCCAAGATCTGCTTGTGTGCGCATTACATATTCTTCCGCGTTATGTAAAATTAACATAGCTACATGCCTCATCACTTTATTAATGCTTCGGTCTGGCGAAATCGTGAAATTGTTAGAAAAGTAATGTTACGCGCTGCTGCCTGGCGCTGTGGCGGTGGATCCACCTCACCCCTCCCCTCCACCGGGGTTGCCTCCTGACCCCCCTCCCCCCTTTATTTCTTTCTGGGAAACCCGTGCATGCTTCGCGGCCCCTCTCTCCTACTGGAGGTTTCGATGGGTCTGGCGACGACGCAAGAATGTTCTGGTGAGACTGGCTGGCGCCTCAGCCCTCCGCGACGTATCACGCGAGTTGGGGAAGATTCGATGGGTCTGGCGACGACGCAAGAATGTTCTGGTGAGACTGGCTGGCGCCTCGGCCCTCCGCGACGTATCACGCGAGTTGGGGAAGATTCTAGGTGGCGGCCTAAGACACTATGTATACTGCCGCAACGACGGCGAGCGAGGTGTTCGTGGCGTGAATGGACGAGAGGGTGTGAAACCGACGAGTGAGGGCGCTTGGAGGACTCTAGAACATTGCGACTGGCGGGATATGGACTGAACTGAGGTGGGACTGAATGGAAGTGCAATACGGATTTGATTGTAAATATTCGAACTGTCAATTTGGACACATATTTTATAGAATATCTTAATAGGTTGATACACTGTCTATCGGGACTGATTTTTAATTATTTAATTTAATTTATTTCTTTGTGGTAACTATAAATTGTGTTGAGTTGGAGTAATTAGTTGTGAACAGTAAGTAATATAAATTTATTGTGAGATTTTGAGCTCAGAGAATTTTGCTGTAGTTATTGTAAATAAAATAGGGAAATTATAATCAATTATTTTATTTGATTAAGACCTTCATCCCTTAACTAACTTGGTATAGCCCACTTAATTTCTAGAGAGAGATATTGTAACAGTAAATATTGAACAAATCGGCTCGTTTTTACACTTCGATGCATTAAAAAAACAAAAAGCGAAATAAATAATTTACGTTATCACAAATAATTACATTAACACTTTTTATTCGACGTGAAAATATGGAACTACTTTCCATCTATTATTACCATCTTTACTGGGCGCATGTCACTCAGTGTGTCCGTTACGATATATGCAGGCAGGGGCAGTGACTCTTTTCTGAAGTTGATTTCAAAAGTGCTCATTTTAATTGTGAACCGCCTTACACTAAAACAGTTTTTTATTTTCGTGGCTGGTTGTATATACAGTACATATTTGACCCCATGTTTACTCATGTTGTGTGTGATGTGTGGTGACCTACTTGCACACATCTCCAAGGGAAAATACTATACACCATAGGATGCAAGCTGATTGTTGCGCAAAGTCAAATTCATTGATTGTTAATGTGAATGGCTCTCCTGCATGTCCTCACTCGGCAGTCGACGTCCTGCTACATGTCAGTATTTCGTGAGCCATAATTGACTGTTGTACCTACAACCTGGGGTAATTCAAGTGTTCAGTAGGTTTCCAACCGCCTAATGAAAGTCTAGGATCTCACACTTGCCAAGGTGAGACGCATCCAGTCACATTTGCTGACGCTGCTTTTCAACATGCGGCGCGTTGCTGTTTACAGCAATGCCTCGAGGCACTGGGTACTTTCAGCACTGACCTTGAGTTACGTTGATTCACACCACAACTGGCAAGTTCTTCATTGTAACGAAATTGTTTTCAGAAATAAAAATACTCAAAATAATACAGGAAACTTAGGGCAAAAAGAAATCAATTTTTATTTTTTTGTTTTTATTTGCCAGCCTTGAATAATAATGGAACTTTCAAAATTTTTAGAAACCCATACAAAAATTACTGATGCTACACAAAAAGAAAGTAGTTATGTATTCTAAAACCCAAGATACTGAACAGAAAATTTCGAACATCGGCTATAGGCCTATATTTGGTCTTCCTAAGACAAAATTGAATGCACGTTAGTAGAGAGATTTGGGCAGCTCTTAACATTATGGTCTTGAGAGTTGATGAGGATGGAGTAATGCCAGAATGCAAGGGCAGGGGAAATAAGAAATCCCAGAGAAAACCTGCCGGTCAGCACAGTTCCCACGTGCAAAAATTCTGGAGTGACCCCACCGGGAATCGAACCCGTTTCACCTTAGGAGGAAGCAAGTAGTCTGGCCACTACACCACCGTGGCCCCAGTTCATGCACTGATCCACCACAGCTGTCACTTTCCAATTCTGAATTCTCCTTATACTTTAGGCCTCGTATCCTGCTAGTGGTGTTGGACAGGATGTTTTTTACATACATTAAAGTAAATATCCGCATGTCGTGTACATGTACATTACATCTGTACAGGTATTTTTTGCATAACAAAACTATTTTTGTGTAAAAGTTTCTTTTTTATTTGAGAAAGTAATACAACTTCTCAGGGACACCATTTATTTATTCAGTGCAAAATCCACCGCGATTTGCCACTGTTCTATAATGCAAATTCTGAGATGTATGAACATAACTGCATGTAAGAAAAAATGTAACTTTCACGTGTCGTGATTGGCCAGGCAAATGTTTGTTGCACAGCGTAAGTAGTTTTGATTATGTAAACATGGACAAAACTATAATACAATGAAATATTGCTACGTTTAAAAGCTCTATGCTTTCCAATAACTCAATCCAAATCAGATAAGAAGTTACCAAATTGTGTACTGATTGTATGGCAGCGTTCAGTGAGCATACTTTATGTCCCACACATTGCAGTCACGTGACACTGGCGTCAGGAGGTGGGGACCTTTCGTCAGCCATTCGCGAATGCCATGGTTAAATATTGCAACCTTAAATCTAATTGTTAAAACGTGAAATGTGGATTTTCACCAAAATATTTTCTTTAGTCCTAATAATGGGGAAGAAGGAAAAAAACAAGCAAATACTATGTAAACAGTGTACCAACAGGTTTCTTATCTGATGCATAATTTGCATAGAATGGAGGATAAAGTTCAAGAGATTCACAGGTTGTGTATCAGCTATGCATTTATGTATTTAGTGGTGCAATCCTGGCCAGATATTTTTGAATATTTGTTATATTACAGGTTTTTTCTCATGTAAGGTGAAGTGTGGCTCGTTTGAGAGCTGTTGAATTGTCCAACCACAGGAAATATTTTCGTCGGCTATCTGTTAGAAACCTGTAATAGTGTACAGTGCAAATGTGCACATTTATTCTATTGGACCATAATCACTTTATCATTGTGCATAGGTAGGATTTGTACATGTCCCATTCTTTTCACACCCGTGACAAATTATGTTACATTCAATACTACTGTACATACATTTATTTAAGTTATATATGTATCTCCTGGAAACTGTTTACATACCACTCTGATTCCCCGAGCTCTAGTGAAGAGAGCAGTGAGGTCGCACATATGAAGCACATAATGCCCTCCTCCCCCCTTGCACACACTTTGCTGTACTCGGAAAGCTAATTGGTGCAGATTTGAATGTAATCAGTTTTCTGGAACTTGATTTTGTTTTTCAGTATTTTCTGATGTTATGTTTACATTTGTAACCCACAATTTCCTTGCGCTATCCATTTATGCATTAAAATTTTTACAAAAATTTTTTCACTAAGACAGTTTTGTAATGTTACAAATTACAGATTTAATTTGGCCATAACTGCTTCGCTGCTATCTTTAAATTCCTTTTTACATAATATTATCTGGTACGAATTGTTTTTAACATACTGCTTGTCTCGATTTCAAGTTATTTTAAAACAATAAAATTATATCGTGACCACTACATATTGCTAGTGAATTTAATAACTATTTTGTAAATATTGTCACTCCCCTAAATATGGCAAGTAATAATAATACAGCCAATTAAAATAGTTATGCATGCACACATATTAGTAGAAGTATTACAACCCCATTACCTTAAACCAGTGTATCATGGTTTGAGCAATGCATTATCATACGGTATTTCGGGGATCTGCAACTATGCTAACAAAATATTTGTAGCTAGAAAAAGGGCCATTACAATAACCTCTGAAGTAAATAGGTATAATACAAGTTGCAGATCTTTATTTTAAAATTTACAATTTTCATTTACATCAATCTACATTTTGAACTTATTAATTTATTCACTCAAACAAAAACGAATATAGCGAAAAATTTTGATTTTCATCATTATTCCACAAGGAATATAAATAAGTACCTATAGAGTATATTATCACCGGACAAATTTGTACAAGAGAAGTACCTATCGAGTTGAAAGGTATACATATGCACAATAAGCTACCAGACTCGATAACATCAATAAATTTAAATAACTTTAAGAAATATATTAAATATCTTCTGCTGAGTGTCTTCTATTGAACAGTTTTTAAACACACTTAAAACACATTTTGTCATATGTGCGGGCGTGTTGACATTGCAGTAGTATATATTTATCCTTACATAATTGTATTTTTACTTTATACTAAAAAATATTTTTATGCAATATTTATTGACATGTCCTATAAAGTTGTGCTGCTAGGCACGATGTACGATATTACTGAACAAAATAAACTTGGACTTGTCGAACCATAACCTTCATTACAATAAACAAAAACACTAAACACGGTGAGAGAGGGGGAAAAATGCGATGCAGAGGTTTTTACGAACTCGGTGTACTGCGCCAGCAAAACATAATCGTAAACGAGACCAACTTCAAGCGCGCCTAAATATATCACAATTATTTATGCCTAACGGACATATGGAAATAAAAAGGCGTTATTTTATATTATTCAAAAATCTCCGAAACTTCTATATACCGCAATGTTACAAGTGGGTCACCCTGCACTAGCGCTATTAGTTCGCAACCCGCCGCTAAGTGTACGCGTTACACCGCGGCAAAAGGATAGCAGTTGCCAGACCTATCTTTAGACCGTGGTATAATCAAAAGTCAAACGAAAAAAAAACAATTAGTGGTGTGTGTCAGTCGTCTGCTGGGCGTGGGTCTGGGAGACCTCCGGAAATGTAAGTTTTTAAATGATGTTTTTAAATCAATTTTTTTAAATTCTTTAATATTTCTATACAATTTTTGGATTTTTTGAAATGTTTGGGTTTTCAAGGTCGAAGACACCCCGTCAAGGTCAAATATCAAGGTCAAGGTCACTGACATCCAACGGCTGACAATATGGCCACTGACAGACCGGAATGACAGAGCATGAACAGCTCCGACACTCTACAGCAGATAAAATTGCGCCAAACTTCCCAATTTCTTTCTACTATTTTTTTTATATTCAGTGGGTAAATATTGCTGACAAATTGAAAATACTAAAATTAATAAACAACTGAAAAATGTACATTATACCTTTATGACAATTTAAATGTGTTAAAAACATATATTAAAAAATAAGTCAGTTGTCATATTAATTTGAAAGGAAATAATTGGCTTTACCGCAATTTGAGGAGTGCTTATGTAGATTTTCTTAACATAGAGGAATCTGGTAGATTTTCAGTTATAGCCTAGTGGTGTCCTTCAAGTGTTGGCAACACTGTCCGGACGACCACATCTACCCCAGTTCGCCGGCTGGAAGAAAACTCACCGCAAAGGGGGCGAGTGGGGAAAATGCCGCCGAGACGAGGAAAATGTCAGTCATCAACTCCCGTGATGCGGAAATTCACGCGAAAAGGTTGTTTCCTCTGGGTCACTTAAAACGCAAACAAGCGTCTGGTAGAACAGCGATTTGGCGGAACAGGCGTTGCAACAAAAGAGTCACTTCGTTGAACATATGTCCCGTAGAAAATTCTTCCAAATTATCTTTCTTATTATATATTACGTTTACCATCGGCTCCAGCTGGATTCACGTATTATTGTTAGCGGTCTTCCCTAGTTTTAATATGTGTCTCATCCGAGCGAACACAACCTGCCGGTACTAGTATTGTCGGCTACTTAAATAATTTTATATTTACATATATACATAATTATACCTATGTTATATTCCAACCATACAATGTGTGCGTGATAGTACCTGCGTGTGTTCATTATGGACGAACGATTATGTGGGTTTTCTCAGATTGCTCCCATACAATGAAGATGAATTTTGAATATGAAAGGTTGTCGTTTTGACCTCGACGATTACGGAGCCGCAACCTGCATCATTGCTAACTGGTTGTCACCAATGTCGACTCTACGATCAAGTTTTCACCTATGTTCAAAATGCTCGTCGGCATGAGGCATTGGACTGTACGAAGAGTTCTTTTTCACGCGACGACCGACTGGGAAGCATGGCGGGGGCCTGTTGTGGTGCTGCAATTGCTCAATACAAAGTACAAGTTGTGTATCGATCAATGGCGAAGCATGGTGGGAGCCTGCTGTTTTTGTAAGCATTTTTATTCCAAAGTGTAAATACAGTTTAGTGCGTTTACCCAGGAAGTGTTAAAATATTTCGACGGACCTGGGTATATAACTTTTTTTTTGAAGCACGATTATTAAATAAAATGTTCGCATTTCACCTTTTTGTGGAGATAGGACTATATAATTTTATTTCAAAATACATAGAATTTTTTTTACTTGCGACCCACACACAAAACACCGTATTTCCACCGCACTTATCACTGCAATCACATTTTTCGCCGCAATTAGCACTGCAGCCCCACAATCAGCATCGCATCCCTGCAATCAGCGCCGCATCCCTGCAAACAGCACCGCAATCAGCACTGCAGCACCACAATTAGCATCGCAGTTAGCACTGAAATCAGCTCCACAATCGCCATCCACTCCGCAATCAGCTCTGCAATCAGCTCCGCAATCGCAATCCACTCCGCAATCGCAATCCACTCCGAAATCAGCTCCTCAATCAGCACCCCAATCCCAATCCTTCCATAAATCTTTAACTGCTCCATCTGCTCTACCACCAACACGACGACTACCACCACCACCAGATTATGAAAGATTGTGAAAGATATGATGGGATGGCATAAAGATTGTGAATGATCGGGTGAATTGGAGTAAAGATTGGGAATGATCGGGGAGTTGGTGTCTGCACAATGCATTAATAGTGCAGTCAGGTTGGTTGGTTTGATGCCAATATTACGTCATAGCACTTGCATACTCGTATTATAAGCAGTTAGGAGGTCGGCTGAGAGGCTTAGTTTGGCAACGGCTGCTGTGAAAGATTCATCGTCTCGCCTAGCTTCTGTCTCTTCGCATAGATTTTTCTCGATTTTTTTTGTTTTCAAGGTCATTCAAAGTCATGGGGTCGAGGTCACTTACATCCAATATTGCTGTAGTAGTCTGTAACTTCACATACTTGCTGACTATTATGTATTTTTTCTCTAGTTTTTGTTTTCAAGGTCTGTGTCTGTAGTCTGTATCTAATATGGTAGTAGTAGTCTGTAATGTAATATGCATGTTGACTTTTATGCATTTTTTCACGAGTTTTTTTGTTTTCAATGTCATTGAAGGTCATGGGGCCAAGGTTGAGGTAGTATGCATCCAATATGGCGGTGGTAGTCTGTAATGTATTATGCTTGCTGACTTTTATGGATTTTCTCGTGTTTTTTTGTTTTCAGGGTCATTCAAGGTAATGGGGTTAAGATTGAAGTAATATGCATCTAATTTGACGGCAGTAGTCTGTAATATCATATGGTTGCTAAATTTTGTGGTTTTTTTCACGAGTTTCAAGATCATGGGGTCATGGTCATTGGCTTCCAATATGATGGATGGGCGATGTCTACCAAGATGATGGTCGCCTACCAAGATGGTAGTCGCCTACCTACCAAGATGGCGGTCGCCTACCAAGATGGTGGTCCCCAATAATGTATAAACAATTGACGAACGAAAAAATCAAGATGGCGGAATGAGTATAGGCGAGGGGAGTGGAGAAACCTTGGGAAATAAATTTTTAAAATAATGTTATAATAATTTTTAACAATTTTAATAATATTTCTTGTAATAGTTTCATAATTGTTATTAATAAATTCTTAGTACTTTTTAAGATAATTTTTAATAATAAATTTTTTGGGATTTTTTTGGAAATTTCTGTATTTTTTTTTAATATTTTAGATTTTTGGGGTCAAAGGTCTAAGGTCCTGAGTTCGGCTCTTCTGTCTCGGAGTCACAAGTTCCCCTTGCCTGCTCCGGGGAATATGCGTCATTTCTGAGGATCGTTTTAATAATTTTTAATAATGTTATTTCGGAATTTTTATACAACTTTTTTGGAATTCTTTAGGGGTTTTTGTGGTTTTTTTGGATCAAATGTCCTCGGGCTCAAGGCCAAGGTCACGGGTCAAATGTCATGGTTCAGGGGCGAAAGGACAATGGTATACAAGATGGCGGTCGGGTGACGTAACAACATGGCGACTCCTCGGCTCCTGTGCCAAACGCCGTTGCGCATCAAGGAACTATTCCGTACTACTTACCGCGAATAGACTGTACCTATATTTATAATAAGATTTCTCACATCACTGGGCATATGTGACTGCGTATTCAAGAAAGTTTCTCAGATCACCTAGAACTTACCCTCGGGATACTAGTGATTCGCGGACCGCAGTTTGTTAAACACTCAAGTTGGGCTTGTTTTCCCTCGATGGGGTTAGGTTTAGTCTACTAAGGTTAGGAACAAAACGAGTTTTCGCATGGGTAAGTTTGGCATAGGGGAAATACCCGCCGCTAGGTGCGTAGTGTTCCAAATAGGTCATTTTTAATTAGAATTTTAAGCTACGTGAATAATAAAAAAGAAATATTTTACTGAGGTACGAAGTTGTTTTATATTTTAGTTAATATTATTGTTATTATTTTGTTTTAACGTAGGAAATAGAAGAAAAAAATCCGTTACACATGCGATACTAGCACTTGCTAGTGGCGAAAAAATTCCGATGTCAAACTAAAAGCATTGAGCTTCCCAACCTGAGTAGACTAAACCTTGGATAGGGTAAGATAACAAATGTTTGGTTCGCAAGCTGTGTTGAGGGGTAGCAGATGTTCGATTCAGACAGCCATAGTGGCGTCTAGTAATGGGATCACCCAGTAATGGGATCACATTTGGTTTTTTTTTTTTCCCCTTCCTCTTGCTGACTGGGACATTTAAAAAAAAAAAAAAATTAAAAAACTGTGTTCTGATAAATAAAATAGCGAGGGAATTATTTGTGGAGCGCGAACATAGCAAGCATGTTTTATTATTTTGATTTGCTATACGACGATGAAACTGTTGTTATAGGCTGTTTACGGTAAAGTGAGCACTTTTGAGGCATTGGTTACTTTTTCCTTTCAGCAATTTCTTTACCTATAACGAATTTTTTAAAATAAATATTGCCTTGTAAATAACAAACACAGTCTGTATATTCCACTACACTCGGAAGTTTACCTCTAAGGCTACAATAAAATATATTTACTGGCTATTATTCCAAATGAGGCGTCTTTCAAAAGTGCTCACTTTACCGTGAACAGCGTATACCTAATTTAGCAGTGCGCTCGAGTATATAAAACCGAGAAGTGTTGTATATACGTAGATAAGATCCATTCACAGTTACTTCACACTTTACTAAAGCCCTGCTGAAGTTCTAATTCCAGGATATTCCGCCGCCTCGTGCAAACTAAGCTCAACTAAGTCTAGAAAATTACACACCAAATGTCAACCTACCAAATACTTGCGCACTCAGTTGTAATAACATTTTGCGTGGGAACTATTTCTTTACTTTGCGCTACCAACGCACGTGTTTTCTCCCTGTTTTTATTCATGTTTATTAAAATGAACTGATATCATTTATAAATGCAATATAGGCAAAACTTCAATCTAACGAAAAATGAGATGCTTTTTTTATGTTAACAGAGGTATAAAACGCTTCTGATACGCGGCATATTTAGGAAATAACTAAGCACGTCAAACATGGGGGTGATTTTTCAAAGCATTGATTCGAAAAGTGTGAAGAAACCGCGAATAGACACTACAAATGTTGGAAATATCCATGACGTCCATTAAAAAAAAAAAAAAAAGTTATATCAGAAACTACGTCCTAATTTTTTTTGCAAAATAGTACGCTCTTATTGATTTATATAAACGGTAACTTGCAAGAGAATATACAAAAAAAAAATTCTAAAGAACTAACGTGACTAATAAAGATAGTCATATATTTTCAAAGTAATGAAATTTTGACTGAATAATATAAATTCTACTTACTCGCTACACTAGTAGTCTAAGATTTTTACGCCATATATTTTTACTTGGCGAGAATATTAGGTTTCAGCGAACTCACCTGATTTGTGGTAAATTTAATTAGTGTTTTGCGCAAACGAATAATCTAGGGGGAAGGGGGGGAGAAAGCGTAATCCATCCTGCATCGTTATAAGATTTACTGTGTAATTCAACCTCGTCAATATCTTATGTTGCACGAAAAATATCCACTGCATTTACTAAACGAAATGAACGCGATACCGATAAAAAAAAAAAAAAAAGTGTACTGCATACACGTTCGGCAGTATGTGCTACATGAAAACCACTGTCGGCGCTATCTCGTGTCAGCAAAAAGAACTACTCACTTCCAGCAACAAAAACAGGACAGCAATTTAATATTTTGTTCGACCATTTTTTTTAAGGGTATTGTAAGTTTTCCCAACACTTCGAACTATAGTTCGATTCCCGGCACGGTGAAACTCGGATTTTAGCACTTTATAAACGTAACGTGCCTTGCCATCAGTAGGCGGGTTTTCTCACAGTGCTTCATTAACAGTAGCCATTGCATTATATTACTTTTAGCTATTCTGAGATGAAAGTTTAAGACATTTAATGTGTAAAAGCCTGTACCACTTGCACTATCCTGAAGTTGAATTACTAAAAGATCATATGGGAAGAAAGAAGAACTGTCGTTCCTTATCTTTCAGTTACGAAGCATTCGTTGTCGTAAATACAAGTACACATTGCGTCAATTTCATAACAGTGTATAAAAATACATAATAATGCAAACAGTGCCTTGGTTTCAACAGACAATGCATAAATGCGACTTGGTCCGTAAAAACGTCCTTAAATAGCATTAACCCTATTTAACCCTATCCCTATTTAACACAAAAAGTTTAATGAAGTGTATCTCTTATTACTCGGCAAATGCAAGAATAGTCATCTGCTGTTCCGCATTGTTTATGCTTAATGTGCTGTTTGATATGTAAATCTTTACAGTAACGATATTACGTCTACTACAGAAACCAACAAGCGACTAATTATCTTATAAACAAGTAAATAACACTATTACAAGTTAATACACAGACAAGATTAATTTTTCACATCGATAATTTTTAGATCAAATTTATAAACATGAAAAGTAAATGCATATAACAAAATATGCTATGATAGTTGACATTGAGTATCTTAGTGGCCCACGGGAGAAGAAAATTGAGAACATTTGCCCTAGATCGTCCACAGGTCATGAATTGCGAATACTATTAAGGGTGTTAGTGGTTTCTGCACGTGTTCAATAATCATACGTAAATTGAAGGGTCTTAAGAATGTTAATCCACCGAATGAGGACTAGGAGGACGAAGCGTATTTGAAATAAACCTTCTTTCGCCTGGAACGGAGATGAAAAATCACTTGGGTTGAGTGTAGTGGATAGTTTGGGCAGCTCTTAACAACGAGATCTTGAGAGCCGATTAGGATGAACTGAGGTGAGAATGGATCAGCGGCGGAATGCAAGGGCGGGGGAAACGAAAAAAAATGAACCCGAGAAAACCCGCCGACCAGCGGCATCGTCAGACACGATTCCCACTGGAGAAAATCCGGGAGTGACCCGGCCGGGGATTGAACCCGCTTCGCCTTGGTGGGAGGCGAGCAGTCTAACCGCTCAGCCACCGTGGTCCCGAAAATCACTTCGGAGAACCCCATGCAGCCGGTTGGATATTGAACACACGACCTACGCCTTCCAAGCCAGACTCATCGCATGTCCGTGCCCAGCAGCGAAGAAACTAGAAAGGGGGAGGGGAGGGAGCTATAAGAATACATTGCACTCCCCCCATACCAAAAAAGTATTATTTTATCTGGAACACGAAACGAGACTTTTACCTTCACCATTTCACCGGCAAAATTATATCATTGTCACGACCTTTAGCAGCAATCTTAATTCGATCGAAATTTCCTTTCTTAGCATCATATCTGATTATTTCTAACCAAATAATGAGTCGCGCATGAATTAATTTAAATGATTAATAATCGTCATTTGAATATTAAGCCTAGAATACTAGCGTGGCAGTAAACGTAAAATAATGGAGTATTCGTTCGCAAAAAGTAAAATAATCCGCACACGAGAAAACAAAACTCTTAGAGATAAATTCAGAATAGTTAGAAATTTTTTCTTTTACTTTTATACCGTCATACGAAGCACCCACCCTGCCCAAATATTCAGACACAGTGGGTGGTCTGTCACTGCTTCAGAATCACAGTTCGCTATACAATCACGTTACAAAAAGTTTCGATAGCAAAGAAGCGCTTATTTTTAGGCTCATAAACGTCCCTAGTGGTATATATCTATATTTAACAGGAACGCAAAAAAAAAAAAAAATTTATCAACATGTTTTTCCTTTACACCAAATTCTCACTGCTTTCAAACCAGGCCACATCCGTAAGTTGGATTTAATATATGGTTACTGTTATTATTCAAAATATGATTATAAGCTGTTCACAGTAAAATGAGCACTTTTGAAAGTCCTGCTTAAGATCTACTCGTATGCGTGTTGTGTAATCTTCCGCCTTATATGAAATTAACATTGCCACGGGCCTCATCACTTTATTCATGCGTCGGTCAAGCGAAACTGTGGAATTATTATAAAAGTAATTACTACACAAAACTGGCAATTTTTTACATTTCCGTGCATTAAAAAAAAACAAAGCGAAATAAATAATTTAAGACATCACTAATGGTTACCTAACACTTTTTATTC
This sequence comes from Dryococelus australis, assembly GCA_029891345.1. Taxonomy (NCBI): domain Eukaryota; kingdom Metazoa; phylum Arthropoda; class Insecta; order Phasmatodea; family Phasmatidae; genus Dryococelus; species Dryococelus australis. The sequence goes on along the minus strand of CM057002.1, from coordinate 29,019,162 downwards.
GACTTTAAGATGTGGAACTACTTGCCATCCACCATTACTGGGCGCATGTCACACGGTGTGTCCGTTAAACTATATGCAGGCAGGGGCAGTAACTTTTTTTCTAAGGTTGATTTCAATAGTGCTCACTTTATCGTGAACAGCCTATACACATTTTCATCACCTATTTGATTCTGGTTTACTTTCACTGGTGGGCTAGCAGGATTCCCTCTCTAAATGTTGGCAAAGACTCTAAATTCCCGTGTCCCTGAAGGATCGTCCTTGCGTAGGCTCCGCAAAAGAAATTTACGGGGGGGGGGGGGGGGGTTAGGGAAGAGAGGGTCTGTTCGGCGTCCTTAGCGCATCTTGACCTCGGGCGAGATTTGCATGTCGAGTGCCATTAGGCGCCACTGTCGCGGCCTCACGCAAGACAAACTTGCAAGTTCCGCGACGAGACAGCTCCGTCTGGCCATTACCTACCGCGGAGTCGTCGTGGCTCGCCGTGATGGATTAGCAGACACGCGCCATTACCTCAGGCCTGCTAATGTTTGGCAGGAAAATTTACATGGCAACTTTTATACCTTCGTCAGCGTACTGTAAAAAATGTTCCGTGTTTGTCCAAGGAATTCTTCGACAACTAGTGGTCCTGATATGTGCTGATCATTTACGGCATTTAACTGAGCATATCGCTGAGAGCTAAAACACAATATAAGTGAGTTACAGTACACCAGAATAAAAATTAAAATAACACAAATAAAAATAGTTACTAATTATTACAACTTTACAAAAGCAGTTGCAGCAATAACTACAAATAAATATAGATAATAAAAAGTATTACCTATTAAAATAAAATATTTGATAGGCCTATTTTAAACAAAAAATTTCAACTTACCTTTAGACAGATATTCATTAAGAAACTCTGTGTCTTCTACAACCTTACAGTGGAACAAAAAAATACTCTTCAACTTACTTCATCATTCCGGCAGAATGTTCACCATCCTTCAGTTTTAATTTTAGATTACCCTTTTGTAAAATCTTCTATACTCTAGTTTGAGATTACCTATTCCCGCAAATGTATCCTATTATTTTTATAACATTTTTTCTACTCTAATAACAATTCTGTATGCGTATGTGTGCTTGCATGTATCTTTTAGCTCCAAAAAAATCTAATTACGAGAAAATTAGCTCCACTGTAGACTCCAAATCTGTCAGTTATTTCAACCAGTGGAATTATGCTATTGAATATTTAGTTAATGAGTTGTTATCTGAAGGCGAATCAGTGCAATGCACTGAGGTTTACTGCCAGGCAAGTACGATTCATTGAGGATCAGAAGAATTAAACGTTTAATTAGTGGATATATGCAACCGAAATGGACAGTAGAATTTTACTGATTCAAGTGGAGCAGTTTCAACAGATGTGCAGTCATCAGGGGCGTATCCAGTGTGTGTGTGTGTGGGGGGGGGGGCTGAGGGGGCTGCAGCATCCGCCCCGAAATGACACACATTTCTTTAAACCCTATTATCAAAATGTCAATCATGACACACATTTTTTACATCCTATATTAAAATGTCAATCATTATATTTATTTATTTGTTATTAACCACACATATGATTACATCTTATACATAAAAACTTTGTTTTCTGAATAAATGGGGGAAAATGTCAGCCCCCCCCCCAGAAAAAATTTCTGGATACGCCCCTGAGTCAAGTGGAGCAGTTTCAACAGATGTGCACTCAAGTGGAGCAGTTTCAATGGATTTGCAGTCAAGTGGAGCAGCTTCAACAGATGTGCAGACAACTGGAGCAGTTTCACTAGATGTGCAGTCAAGTGGAGCAGTTTCAACAGATGTGCAGACAAGTGGAGTCGTTTCAACAGATATGCAGCCAAGTAGAGCAGTTTCAACAGACGTGCAGTCAAGTGGAAAAGTTTCAACAGATGTGCAGCCCAGTGGAGCAGTTTCAACAGATATGCAGACAAGTGGAGCAGTTTCAACAGATGTGCAGTCAAGTGGAGCAGTTTCAACAGATGTGAAGTCAAATGGAGCTGTTTCAACACATGTGTAGTTAAGTGGAACAGTTTCACCAGATGTGCAGTCAAGTGGGGCAGTTTCAATAGAGGTGCACTCAAGGTCGCTGATTTGGACAAGTTTGAACTATTTCAAATTTCGAGTGTAGGTCAAACTATTGTCGGCCAAACGACTGTCAGAAGAACGAATTTGGCTGAAGTTAATTTTATGCGGAACTACTTTTAAGACAACTAACTGCCTGTCGCTTAAACGACATTTTGTTCAAGTGAAAAGCGAATTAACTTATTACGATCATCGGTTGTAGATCAACTGACGCGCCCCCCGAGGAGAAAATGTTTTCAAACAAACTTGTATGCGTGGTTAAAATCCCGTTATTAATGTACAAGGCAATGCTATTACTTCCTTTCGTTCGAGAAAGAGTATCACCGTATCAAATAAGTAATAAATAACGGTTTTTCACGATACACAATTACTGTTGTATGAGGCCCTTACCTTTGTTTCGCAAGATTTCCATTCTTAACGACAAAAAAATTCAGTACACACTAATGAGAGTAAAAAATTGAATTTCCCAAATTCTCGGTTTCTGGTTTTACTATATTTTGTGTCTCCGTTACACTGAAGCAATTAATACACACGTTCGTAGCAGAATTTAAAACTTTTTTATCTAATGTAGATGTTGATGATTAAATATTTTATCTTAACACATTCTGTAAGTGTAACTTCGAAAAAAAATTGAGGTTAACAATTAAATTTTTTTACGTGTGTACTTTTGTTCAAACCAATTTACAAAAATAAATTACGGTATTGCACATTGAGACAGTATTTTAAACAATTTTACTGTGCAACAATATATAACTTATGCCCATTCATAGGACAACATTGGTTATTTGTGATGACATTGTAAAAGTAAAAAAAAATGCCGTTCAGTTAATAAGGGGAGGGTTTAAACCCTTCCGATTATTTTATACACGACCTTGCGTTTAAGATTTTTTTTTATTGCATTTGTCTCGGTCGTGCGCTCAGTCAGAAAGACCTAGTCATTCTTGAGCACCACGAGATAGCTGCACTAACCTCGTGCCTATCTATTTGATTATATTGTGATTGTAGTAGGTATACCATAATCAGCGGCTCAAGTACACCAATAATTTACTTTTGTTGGCCTATAACAACGCCACTTTTTCTCTCTTCCATAGATGAGATTTATTAATCCTAGAGATTGTCTGCAGAACGTAACCTCTAACCGACAGCAATTTTTGTTACACTTCAGCTCGTAAGGACATTGTGTATGTAGGCTGTTCACTGTAAATTGAGCGCTTCTGACCTTACTGCGTCCTAAACCAAGGGCGTGGTAAGATAGGGTTTCCTAGCAAGCAAAATCAACAGAACACTAAAAAGGCAAAAGGCATGCAAAAAAAAACATTTTTCTCTACAGTCTAAGGGTGTTGGTAGTGATAAACGACTTGTAACAGAAACAAGGAGGTGTGGTAATATTTTATTATTTTAGTTATGATGCTGTGAATTCTTTTCATTCGCCATTAATCTTACATGTGGACAAACTCCATTTTTTAAAATCAATTTTACATACATGTGAAAAAGCTAACATTATCTCCTCTCCCTTAAGTAACAAATCTAGTAAAAAGGTTACCTAAAATAACCTGGTTGCCAAAATATAGAGTAAAAAGCAACCATAAATTTCAGGTAAAATAAATTCGCTGTTTTTCAGCGAATACTTGTAAAATTCCACCCAGATTATGTTTATTCCTCTAATTAGCCATATAGTTGGCAAATACAAAAGGCCATGACAAAATATATTGGGCAAATTACCCCAAATTACCATCGTTACAAAATGGCGAATTTATGTGTGTCACACCGACATGTACTCCTGACATTGCAGAATCATTTTTGTTCCTACACCAGGAAATCCAATTTGGTAACACCTTACTGGTCGGAAATCAATTATCATGGTAACCTCAATGTTTAATACCTAATCAACTTGCGATCCCAAGTGGATGGGAGCAACTGCTCGGCAATGCCAGCCTTAACTCCCGCGAGTAAATATGATTTAGCAAAATGCACTAAACTTGGTAAAGTTTGTTAACTAGATCGCCAATAATAAATACAATGTAATCTCGCATAGAGCCTACCATTTGCTAATACGTTTTCAGAAGCTGAAACCATAATATTAGTTTTTGGTTACCAGTAGTTACAACCACCAAAATTACTTATCAAGACTTGATTACATACTTCCTTGTGGGTTTACAAAACTGGTTACAGAAGGTAACAGTATCAAATTTTGGTTAAGAGGCCAACATTTCGCAAGTTTTAAAATATTTTTAAAATTTCCGGCCCTAATGGCACTCGCCTAACGTCAAAATGACGTAAAGGACCTATTCGCTTGAAGAGGCTTACATTTGTGTATCAAACCAGAATACTACTTATCTGGTAGAAGCTTGCCCCCTCGAGGCCGCTGGCTGACCCAGAAGGAAGCGTGAACAGGCATTAAATACACAGGTCCGCCACCTAGCACTACCAATCAAATCAGGATTCCATATTTTTCCCCCACAAAAAAAAAAAAACGTAATTCCAAGAAATAGCTGGGGCTGTCAATTGTTCCTGGGAGGGGTCGTGATATTCACGTCCAATGGCGGTTAATGTTACCTAATAAGGTGAACCGACGCAGCGGACACCTATTCCTCTTAGGGGGTCTTCTTAATTGAAAAGTCAAACACCAATAATATTACAGTACGTCATCAAACTTCCGGCCTCTTGACCAATTTGCCGGAAACTGCGTAACTAGTCGTCGCCGTTTGGGGGTGCACGCGCACCAGGGGAAGCAGTTCTCCTCGCTCGCCGTCGACGGTGCTGCGCTCAGGCGACGAACCGCTGAAACATCCGTCCGCCACACAAATGTCTGACAGAGCTGGTTGCTTCCGCACGTGAAAATTCACAAGTACATTACCACATGTTTTCCTGGCAGCCCAAGTTTTTCAAAGTCTTTTTAGGGTAGCGTAAACCGGGCGAGAACATGGCAGTTTAGTTAATTATTACTTTTGTGTCACTTTGGAGGTTTTTAACAGCAAAATCAACGCAATAAAGTGTCCGTGCGTGTCGGGCATTTCGCCGCTCAAATTATCAGGTAACCAAACGCAGTAAGTATTCGAATGGGTGTCTGGCGACGTGGTCCGGCCTGCTAATTACTTATTTGTTTAGATTTTTCGAGGACGTGTGCGGAGTGATCCAGCTCATTAATTTTAAGAGTTTTTAGTTGTAAGTTTGATGATTATTCAGAGGCGTGCAGTGACGTGGCGCCGCCCGTCGCACGCTTTTCAACTCAATGTTTGAAAAATATAACTTTTCCTACCCACATAAATTTTAAACGTGCGCACTGAGTGACATGCACCCAGGAATGTTGGTATTGGCGGATGGACAGTAGTTTCATATATCAACGTTGAATGAAAGTGTTATGTAAACATTTGTGACTACCGGAATTATATATCTTGCCAATGCACATAAGTGTAAGAATTAGCAAAAAATTTCAAATAATTACTCTTCTAACAATTTCACAGTTTCACTTGATCGAAGCATAAATAAAATGATGAGGTCCACGACAATGTTACTATCGCATATGTCGGAAAAATACACAATATGCGTAGAAGTAGATCTTAGCAGGGCTTTCAAAAGCGCTGAGTAGCGTGAATAGTCTACGCTTGCCAGTGCACAGCAAAAACAGCTCAGATGGCGTGCACCGTTACAGGAAACGAGCCTGTCTCTTGAAGACAGTCACTCCTAAAAATTGCTAGTAAGATACAAAGTAAGACTTCTTGTAGCGTTTCGTTTATCACATATTACTAAACGCGCTATCTCGAATTAGAGTCCAGCATCGCGTGTGAAGACAAGTGTATGAAATTACAGTTTTTTTTTTTTAATACTATTGGTCTAGCAAAATATAAAAGTACTAATATATTCAAATTTACGTACTCATTTTCATATTCCACTCAGCCTCCGAATCATCTATCGAGGAGAATTATAGTAGAGAAAATGAAACTAAAGCGATGCCTTACTTGATTTCATATTATTATATACAACCACAGTTATTTCAGTCTGTTATTTGGCTACAACACCAAAAAATAAATACTGATATACTGGTTGGCTCTGTTTAAAAATATACGTCTTTCTTAAGAGACTGTGTAAGCCCCACGAAGAAAATTATCGAGATCTTATAGCAATGTTTTAAGTGCTGTAGTAGAGAGTAAGGGGTGATGAAATAAAAATATATTGTGGTGTATGATGATGATGATAGTGTGAAACGTAACACAAATGTGAATATACAATTAGATTAAGTTATTCTGATTAGCTTGTAACTGATTGTAAAATCATGTGCAAATGTTACTTTAATAATCTTGCACTGTTTCTTGTAAATCGCTAATAAATTAAATATGTAAGTTTCCGACCAGTCATAGCTCAGTCCTTTTTAGATTCAAGATATCTTGTCCCAAGTCTCTAGCCTCTGGGTTTCTGATTGGCTTGCTACTGTATTTTGAAACACATTCTTGGCTTCAAGCTGATACTGCACGCAAAATAGGATATTGCAATCTTACATTAGTTTACGACGACTAGTAGACTAGAAGTTCTCGATGCCTTCGAAGCGCAGGGAACCAGAGCAGTTCTGAACAGGATCCAGGCGGACTCCAAGGTCCATCTCGTCGCCATCTAAGTAGAAGCCGTCCTCAGCAGTTGAACGGAACTCCAGGCCGATGAGACATCATCGTTTTAATCCGTCTGTGGCTCTCCTCCTCCGTCGTTGAAACTACCCCGGTCAGTCGTGCAGTCATCACCCCCAGAACATTCTAACTTTTTCTTGTCAAGAAAAAAACGTTCTACCCAAAATGTTCCAAACTAACTGAATGACAAAAATCTTTTCCTTAGTAACCATTCCCGAGATCTGTATTTTATATGGTCATAAAACTTGTTCGTCGTGTCAAAACGTAGTGTTTGAGAAATTTAATACTAATTCATCAGTTTGTAAGTGCGTTGAAAACAAATCAAACAGTTAGTTAAAAAAAACACGGTAGAGTGTGGATAAACTCTGCTGTTACATAAACATCTTACAACGAGGTCCCATTCGTGGCATAGAGTTAATAGAATAAAATTTATAAATAGAAAACATACATGGATGGACATTTTAAGGATGCGCTAAACTTATGATGAAACAAGTAAGATAAATAAATAATGAGTGAGATGATAAGTGAGGAACAACTGTAAGGGAACTCCTTACAGTGCTAATTTGTAAGCATTTCATGCTGTACTTCTAATGCTCGTTAAGTTCAAGATTCTTCATCCCTTTAGATTAGCGTGTATGCTGTACATATTTAGAGCTTAGATATATTTTTTTTATAGGCATGGAAACATTAGTACAATTATTTTATATGTGTTTGATTTATATCATTGCAATAAGATGTATATATCTCAGGGATATCAGCGTTTTAACGTTATTATCGACAAAGTAGATGACCTTGACGTTGGATTAAAGATATAATTTGATCATGTTTTAAATTTTAGGCCTGTTAAGATTACCAAGGAAAATAAAATAACCATGCAAAATTGTTACACGTATTTCAAATAAAGAACTAGAAGTAGGCATACTTATTTTCAAATGAATTTCTTTGTGTAAAGGAAAACCTATAATTGTAATTTGTAATTGCAAATTATGTGACACTTGCAACTTGACGTGATAAAAATTTCTTATCACGAACTATGATTAGGCAATTTATATACAAAACATATATGTAGTGCTGGTTTGAAATGTTTTTCATGTACTAGAGACTTTGTTTATGTAAAAAAAAAAATATATATATAAATTATTTCAAAATAAGTTTAAAGTAAATAAATAATTAGTTACATAATGTCAGTCCAATTAGCATCCAGCTTTAGAAAATGTGGACAATGTAAGGCACTATTTTCATAAAATTAGCCAAATTCGAGGAGAAAGTTTAATCTGCAAGACTTGTATAAATAGCTAATGGACTATATGTTTAGTTCTTTCCATGCCTTGATATAAAACATAAGATTTCCGAAGAAACCTGCTATTTAAACAAGTACGTGATTGCTTTACGAAATTTGAGTTGCAAAAAGATCCATTAGAAAAAAAAAAACTAGACTTTATAGCACTTTGGATTTATTCCTTTACAATACTGTGCTAATATGAGCTTTAGTACCATATTCAACGTAAAAATTGGTTTTGCGTACATGAAGCACGTCATACGTTAGAAGTGCAGCTTTTGTAGGGCCTAAGGACAAAAGTTTCCTAAGACTCAGTATACGAAGTAGGAGGGGTTGAATTCTAACGCCGCGACATGCTTTCACGTAAGGAATTTTACGAACATTGTGCTAAAAGGTAATCAAAGTTTTTTTTTTTTACTGCAACGAAAAATGTTAATGTAACAACACACTGGAGAATTTGCAACGGATGTACATTATCACACAACTATTGTTGCTTTCTAAAAATTAAGTTAAAAAGATTATACAGTTAGTTGGCGTGTACCATTTTTATATCTACACATAGGAAAAAATATCCTCGCCTTAACTCCACATTTTTAACGTGTCAGAACATCGCTTGTTAATAATGACAAATAATTAAGGAAAATAATTATATGTTATAATTTGCCAGAGCGACAAACAACAGATAATTTTACACTTTTTTTGGAACTTGTGTAACAGTGAGTCGCTGCATTAAAAAAAAAAATTGCTTAACAAAAATAAACATTGCCCAACAGAAATGAGTGAAGAGATTTGGACGGCTCATAACATTTAGGTCTTGAGAGCCGAACCCCAACACAAATGTATTTATTATATTTTACTTTTTGTTTTTCTCTGTGAGTAAATATTTTAGTTAACTTGACGCGTGTCCTAGGCCTTGTGTACCGGATTATTTATCTTAATAAAAAAAAACTCGAGCGGGTAGTGAACCCAGGGCGAGGCAATACTCACCGAGTGTCGGGCTTTCCAAGCTGGGACCCGTAGGGGCCCGTCATCCCTGGACATGGCATGAAATGAGACCCTAGGATGGAGCGGCGCTGGAATGCAAGGGCAGGGGAAACGGGAGTACCCCTAGAAAACCCGCCAGCAAGCGGCACCGTCCAGCACGATTCCCACACACGAAAATCTGGGAGCGAACCCGCCGGGTATCGAATTCCGATCGACGCGGTGGGGGGCGAGCGCCCTAGCCACACTGCGCCACCGCTGCCCCTATTTATCTAACTACACAACGCAGACAGAATACACACATTATGTGAATTGCTACCTTGCACGTGTTTGCCTTTCATGTACAGTATTTTCTTTTCAGTTGATGTAATTTTGGCGTCTGGTCTCCTTTCATGTTCTTTTATCTCTCCCCCCACAATTCAGCGTGTAATTTAATCACCGTCGCCGAACCCGTTTCTCTCAACTACTGTTTAATACTTGAAGCAAAAGTTCAACGTCCGTTTAAATAGGGGAGGTGAAGCTTGACAATATAATATTATTATCTTCTGACTACTGGAGTGACGAGTACTGCATCTATAACTCATAACCATAAAAATTACCACTATAGTCCATTCACGGTTTCTTCGGCCTTTTTGAATCAAACCTTTGAAAAATCTCCCCATGTATGGTGTGTTCCGTTATTTCCTAAATACGCTCTGTATCACAAGCGTTTTATACTTGTGTTCATAAAAGTTGCTTTTTTTCCTGTTAAACTGAAATGTTACTAATATCTTATCTATACATCAGAATGCTTCATTGATAAATAATTTGAATAAAAAACAAGGAGAAAATAGGTATGTTGGAAACGTCTAGTGAGGAACAGTTCTCATAGAAAATATCATTACAACTGAGTGAGCACGAATGCGGCGCGTTGTTCCTCTGGTGTAATTCTCCAGACTTGTTAAGCTTAGTTTGCACGAGGCGGAGGAATATCCTGGAAGCAGAACATTAGCAGGGCTTCGGAAAAGGCTGGAGTAACCGTGAATTGCCATTTTAACGCTAACATTTGTGTTTAAGTATTCAGTGGTTTTGGTTAGAAGTTTTCCCCTCCTTTTGGACATGTCTGCACCCAAACCTATCGGTGCTGACTTAACACAAAAAAAAAACTCAGCGATTTATTTCCTAAACGTTGAAACAATTTCCGTCCTAGTACGGCAAGCTATGGCGCTCAGGGAGAATAGCATCATACCGCTCGAATTAGTATAATTCCAGACGGAAATGTGATGTTTGAATTGTGGAGAAACGATCCGTAACTGAGATACCCGGAAGAGCTTCCCGCATATCAATAGTGTGGAAATTCCCTGCCAATCTTGCTGGTTACTCAAGTTGGAACAGAATTCATGTTGGTAGGTATAAATCAACATTTAAAATACAGCGACATTTTTAAAGTAAAGTAACTCAGGAAATGATTATATTGTTTGTCTAAGAAATAACACAGTCAATGATACAATAAATTACTTTTAAAGGTTTGCTGCCGTGGTAATTGTTTTAGAATTACAAGACCCCTTTCCGACCAAACAAAAAATATTTGTGCGCTATCATATAGCGCTCAGAAAAATAATTCGCTCGTTTAACTTTGCGCAACAAGCTGCGATAAATGAGTTTTGTTTCACAAATAAATAAAACTATACAAGCTACACAAATAAAATTAATTAACTAGTTAACTTTAATTTTGTGATACTACTGAACTTAAAATTTTTAGAAACTAGATAAAGTTACTGATGGAAAACAAGATTTAATGCATACATATAAGATAAATGTGTAAGTACATACAAGATTTAATGCATGCATATAAGATAAATGTGTAAGTACATACAAGCTTTAATGCATACATATAAGATAAATGTGTAAGTACATACAAGCTTTAGAGTCATGATTACGTGTCTTCATACGTTTATCTTGATGATATCACTATCAGTGTCTTCTGGTGTTAATTACTTCTGTCGTTACGTGGCCAGAAAACATCACAAACAAAAAATTACCTATATTGCTTATAACGTCTACAAAGTTATAATTCTTACAAAAAATTATTAGAGAAATTTTCAGTATTACCTTAAAACCAAATCAAGTATGAAAACTATATGTAAATCAGTTATAATTCGTGTAGATGTTTATAATGACTCCAGCGTAAAAATACAAAAGAGCATCGTTGTTTACAGGTAGGCCCTACATACCGTCTGCCAATAAACTTTTGAGTGGATATGGCATTTCAACATATTCAATAAATATGGTATGTTTCGCCGTTTCTAATATTGCACATATTACGAAGAATTTATATCTTACGCAAGCAGTAGAGGGGTTCACGTGTGTATAGCATGTTATAGAGACTAAATAAGTCCAAAACCACTGGCGGAGAACTCAGGCAGTTGATAACTAACCCTGCAACTTCTCTAACAAGAGTTCAGGCCTAGCAGCAGCATAGCGAGTAAAACGGTAGGAAATATGACCACATCGTATGTCATGGACACTCCGCAGAAACGGAAGGAAATACCAGGTACACAACGTAGCTGATGGTTCGCCAAATAAACCTCTCCGTCTTATAGGCTGTTCACGGTGAAGTGAGCACTTTTTAAGGCCCTGCTCAATTTTTTTCTTTCAACCAATTTATATCTCTGCGCCACTTTTCAAATAAACATTGTATGTGACTAATAAACGGAATGTATACATTTCACCACTCTAAAAAGTTAACGCCTAAGGTTGCAATAAATTATATTTACTGCCGTAAAGTGGGGTGAAAGTTATCAGCAGAGGTGGGATCAATAACATGAAAGTTTTTCTGTACACGTTTAGGTCAGGTACCATATCAGACATTATTATTTATAGAACAATTTTCATGTGATCAATCTCACCTCTGCTAATCATTTTAACACCACATTACGGTAATGGTTATTACCTGTTGGAAAGGGCCTTAAAAAGTTCTCACTTTACCGCGAATATCCTATAACTGTGTTATGTTTTGTTCTTTTGTTCTGTGTGCTTCTTACATACTAGTATTTGTGTATGTATGTAGCACCTACGTGATTACTTATAACTTTTCTGAAGCTGCTAAAGTTATACTTGCAAGTATATTCCTCCACCTCATGCAAATAGAGCTTCGCCAAGTCCAGAGAACTACACCAAAGGGACAACGCACCGCATTCGTGCGTGTTCATTTGATTTCGCATGAGAAGTATTTCTTACAAGGCATTAAAGGCTGTTCACAATAAAGTGAGCAGATTAGAAATGAACCTCAGAAAAAAGTAATTGCCCCTGAATGCATATATTTTAATGGGCGCACTGAGTGACATTCATACAGTAAAGTTGGTAACGATGGATGGAAAGTTGTTCCATATCCTAACGTCAAATAAAAAGTGTGAGTTAACTATTTGCGGTAATTTAAAAAACTACTTCTTTCTCTGTCTGTTTTTTTTAATGCACATTAGTCTAAAAATTAGCAGATTTGCAAAGTATTTACTTTCTTAATAATTTCAGAGTTTTATTTGGCCGAAGCATGAATAAAGCGGCGAGGTCCATGGCAATGTTAGTTTTACATAAGGCGGGAGAATACACAACGTGTATACAAGTAGATCTTAAGCAGGGCTTCCAAAAGTGCTCATTTTACCGTGAACCAACATACCTAATTTCTTCCTGTTTAAACTCGCATTAATTATAAACGAAATATTACATGTTAGAGATAAAATATAAATAAAAGTCATTTCAACCAAACATAAGATTCGCCCATGTTAAAATAAATATGAAACAATTGCTACCCATGACATACTTAAGAAACGACCAAACAGGTCAGATATGAGATAATTTATCAGCGAGGTGGCTGCAGTGTTTATAATATTTTCAGTTCGGAATGTAGGAAACGTGATGATTGTTTAAGGGTGCGTTTACTCGGCGATAGTAATGAGCGATAGTTCCTATCACGAGTGCTACTCTCGCATTACTATCGCCGTGTAAACTGCATGATAGTTATTGTTGCACCATCGCGATAGCACTATCGCGATATCAGCTCGAGCTAGATAGTAATAGTAACTGTCTTGACAGTACATACAACTATCTTAGTGTAAACCGTGTAGCATCACTATCGTGATAGTGCGAGTCAGAAATTTGTACATGTGTTCACTTTGACAGTAACATTGCAGAGTTGTTTGGATTCTGTTAATATTCTCGCAGTTCTTTCACTACGTGGCGGGATGATAGGGCGTATATTAGCATATAGGTATGAAACGACAGTATTGAGAGCACATTTACTGTCATATAATGAACCACGGGAACAATATATGTTTACATGTCATTAATATCCTGTCATGATATTTAACTACCCCAACAAATACCAACCTCTTGACAGAAGGATATAAATGTAGGACCTATCAATGTATTTACACAAATGTTGTCGGACATGTCTCTTTTGAGGTTAACTGTTACAGCATGTCTCGATCGTGGTGTAAACAGGAGCTATCGAGGCTGTTACTTTCACACACTTTAGTGATAGCTATTATCGTGGTAGCTACTATCACCGTGTAAACGCACCCTAATACTGCACGCCCGTACCGCCACAGCGATCCCGTATTCGATTCCAGGGGAAGTGAGCGTAGAGGGTGAGCGTGAAATAAGGTGAGCATGGAGCAAAGTAGTTTATGGATACCTTGAGGACAATCCAATTTACGCCCTAAAATCCACGATTTTACATTGTTTTTTCATTAATTTACAATTTTTTCAATAATTTCAAGCTTTTTTCCCTCTAGAAACAAGCTTTTTTTCTCGAATTTCGATACAAAAAACAGCCTCAAATCACCCCAAAAACCCATAAAAAATGACCAAAAAACCTCCAAAAACAAACATACTTTCAATTTTCAAAAATGATCGTACAGGATTTGCGTTAATTAAAAACAGCAAACTTTAAGCTAAAATCAAGCGAAATAAGCTAAAATCTAATGAAATAATAAAAAGATTAAAATTAACAGAACTGATCAATTTTAAGATAATTCAATATCACGCACATATTTCCCATTTTTCAGATCTTTTAAACCTTTATACGTTATAAAAACTCTTCTCTGATTTATTAATTTTGAAGCATTTTTATCAAATATATTTAAATAACAATCAGGTAAAGTCATTTTACACCTATAATCTAGAATACAATTTTTTTTTTTACCGAAGTTAGATCCATAAATTTGAAAATCTGTAGCAGCATATCATTTTTTTTTTTTTATAGATCTTGTAGTTTAGTCAATTCAAGTGAATTGTTCAACTTGTTGAGCAGATATTCCATTTCTGTTTTGCGTTATTTATAAAGAAACAAATATATTTGTATAAAATTTCCTTTTCTTAATAAATTTCCTGCCTTATACATAAAATGGAATCGTCACTCTTTAACGAAAAGTAAAATAATACCATATGTAAGCAATGTAAAAAGTGCGACGAAGTATTAAACATAGAAAATTTTTCACCACATAAACACACCTAAGATAAGCATATTAACACCTGTAAAAAATGTTATAGAGAATACGATAGAACCCGTTATACCTTAAAAAAAGAGAAAGTACTATGCGAATGTGGAAAATATGTTTGTAAGACAAATCTTGAAAAGCATAAAAATACTAAATTGCACAATACATCTTTAGATATTCTAAATTAAATTCAACATGATGATTATTCAACTAAGGCATGCGTAGTATGTAAAGAGAAAAAACCTATTGAGTCATTTTATCCTCATAAGCCTACTTTAGACAAACTTACAACAAAATGTAAAAATTGTTTCAGTGAATATGGTAACAATCACGATGCCTTAAAAAAAAAAAAGAGAAAATACTATGCGAATGTGAGAAATATCTTTATAATACTCAACTCGAAAAAGCATAAAAACAATAAATCGCCCAATACAGTAGTAGCTATTCTAAATGAAATTCAACACGATAATTACCCAACAAAGACACGTACAGTACGTAATTATAATAAATATGTAAAATTATTTTCTTATAATAAAACATGCAAGGACAAACATACAACTATATGTAAAAAATGTTTTAGTGAATATCTTAAGAATTATCGTTTAAACAAGAAGTTACCTACTTAAAAACGATATCGTTATTATTAATACTGTATTAAACATTTAGGTCAAATATTTCCTTTCAAACAAAAAAAAAAAAAACTTTTAACGAGTGTGTGGAAAAGAAAATTCCATTCGAAATTTGTGAGGTTAGCCGTAATTTAATTGATGATTTCAACATTTGACAAACAAAATACGGTATTCGCATGAATAATTTCCAAGGTGATTCGCTAGAAAAAAATGAATGCTGTTAGAAATGCTGTTCATGCAACAATGAAAGCATTAAAAAAATTAAATGGTTATAAACAAGGTGATCAAATGAGAAAATATGCAAATAATCAGAATTTTCACCGAACCGTTTCAGCGGCAAGAAATAATTTAAATGCCGAAAATTTACTTAATAAAAATTGAGAGCATAATTACATCAAATGAAAATGTAGACATAAATAAAACTACTTTTGACATAGATGTTAACAAAATCCCAAGAAGAAATAGACCTAAAAAAATTTTCAATTCAACTAAAGATATAAAAGTAAAACAACGTATTGCTAAAGTTAACAATGATGATCATTTATGTGGCCCTAGAGCAATAATTACAGCTTTAATACGAAACTAATATCATTTTGGATAGAGAATTAACGAATAATGAACTTATTTACATTAGAAAATGAAGAAAATTAAAAGGAGAATTGGCTCGTGAAATTTGCAAAATAATGGGAAAAAGTCGTGAAAATGTTTGGAAGATATTATGGATGCAGAAGTTTTTCTGAATATTCAAATTAAAGTTGTTTCAGCTGCACACGATGAACATTACGATGTTATTAATAGTATGAAAGCATTTTTAGGTAGTGTTTATTATTGTAAAAATGGTGACAAACCATACAATAATAAATATCAACATGAGTGTAAGAAAAAAATCAAAATAAATGTTTTGTGAAAAAAATAGCCACATAAAAAAGTTGGAGAAAATGAAGAACGCATTAGAATATATTGCCAAAAATGTAATAGATATTGTTTTGTACAGGAATGTTTTGCTGATCATGATTCAGTGTGTAAGGCGGCTTATAAGTGTAAAACTTGTAACAAAATATGTTTAATAAATAAAAAACATGCTTGTGGTTATGCCAAATGACGAAATTGTGAAGAAGAACTTGTGAGAATCGCAGAACAAAAATGTTATA
This sequence comes from Dryococelus australis, assembly GCA_029891345.1. NCBI lineage: Eukaryota > Metazoa > Arthropoda > Insecta > Phasmatodea > Phasmatidae > Dryococelus > Dryococelus australis. Next base: position 29,002,920 of record CM057002.1, on the reverse strand, counting down.
TGCAAGAGAGAGGGCAAAGGGGTGGATATTGTACATTTTTTAATTATACTTGTAATGGACGTTCAGATAAGAAAGATGCTTATTTTTCTTACACTGAAAATTACTATTTTTTTACTATGAAGACACACAAAACACAGGTTTTCACACACCAAACTATATAGTTGTCCATGATTTTAATGGTAACAAAATACATTTTAAAACAAATGATGAGTTTTGCGAATGGGCAATATCTGAAGAAAATAAAGGATATTCTCTTATAGCACATAATTCTAAAGTTTACGATTAATATTTTATTTTACAATATTGTGTTAGAAATAGTATAAAACCTCATACTATATATCAAGGCTAGAAAAATATGCAACTTAAAATATTGAGACTAAATATCAACATAATTGACAGTATAAACTTTATTCAAGGAAGTATTTCAAAATTTCCAAATCATTTGGGTTAAAAGAACTAAAAAAAAAAGGATTTTTTCCACACTTTTTTAATATACCAGAAAACCAGAATTATGTAGGAATAATGCATGTTACAAAATATTATGGAGTCAATACAATGAAACAAGAACGAAAAAAAATTTTTTATGGCATGCTGAAAAATTGAAAGAAAATCATATTTTCGATTTGAAAGAAGAACTTGCTGAACATAGTAATACTGATGTTGATATTTGCAGACGTGATTGTCTTAAATGTAGAGAATCTTTTCTAGAAATAGCTAATATATATCCTTTCCGATATATAACTATAGCGAGTGTTTGTATGGTTGTTTACAGATCAATTTTTTTTTAAGGAAAATGCTATTGCAGTAGTTAAAGATGATAAAAATAGATGTTTAGTAAAGAATCAATTTCGTGGTTAAATACATTTCGTAACGTTCTACATGCATAAAATGGTGTGGAGAAGTTACAATTTGTTTAGCGATAGTTGATGGTTATGGCGAAAAAACTAAAACAATGTATCATATATATGTTTTTGCCATGGTTGTCCTGATTGCTATCCTCCAGGTAATATAAATAAATAGAACAATGAAAGTATGGAAATGTGGGCTTTCAAGTCGAAAAAAAATCAATATTTTACTAAATAATTTAGAAAAAACTAAAAATGTAATAGAGCCATTACAGCCAAGAGATGCATTTTTTTTGGAGGTACAACAAATGCTTCAAAATTAAAAGTTTCAGGGAAAAAATTAAAATATATAGATATATTTAATTCATATCCAACACTGATGTTTTATGATTATTATCCTGTTGGACACCCAATTAAAATTTTTAATCCTAAAAACTACGACGAAAATTGGTTTGGATTGATCAAATGTAAAGTTTTACATGGACTGCATTAGAATTAAATAAAGCTATCGAAAAAGGTTACCAATTACTTAAAACTCATTAAGTTAGGCATTTCGAACAAAAAATAATATGTTTAGAGATTACATTAAAACATTTATGAAAATAAAATTAGAAAGCAGTCTTTGGGAAGACAATTATAAATCAAAAGAAGAATATATTTGTGTTACAAAAGAAGGAACAAGATATCGATTTAGACATTGAAAAAATTGATCAAAATCCTGGAAAATGTGCTATAGCCAAAATTTGTTTAATTCACTTTGTGGAAAATTTGGACAGACAACATTTAACACAAAGATAATATATTACTGATCCAACTCGTTGGTACGAATTGTTAATGGACGATAGAATAGAAATAAATAATGTGGTTTAAATTATTGACAAAATAATTGAAGTGCCATAAAAATTTAACGATAATTATGTATTGGAGAGCACTGAAACAAATATATTTATAGCAACTTTTACTACTACAAATGCTAGATTATGCTATGAAATGTTAGATAGATTAGGTGATAAAGTAGTATATTATGACAGATAGTATAGTTTACATTGACGATAGCACAAATACTGTTAAAACAGGTTGCATGCTTGCTGAATGGAGAGACGAATTAGGAAAAAATTTGGGAAAACAAGTTACAAAAATTAAAAGATTCACTCTAAACCACGAAAATACTTTACAATTGGACATGAAATCGATGGGCGAAATAGTACAAAAAACTAAGAAAAATGTGATTATAAAAAACCATATGATTACAAGAGATAAGAAAACGAAAAATCTAGTAAGTTTATGGCAAAAAAATTTTATTTTAACTATGACAAACACATGATTCTGAATGAGAAAAGGTGATGTTATAGATACATTGTCATGGGGTTATTAAATAAATAATTTATATATTTTATATTCTATAGTATATACATTTTATTGGTTTTAAAAAATCTGTAATATTTTAAGGTAAACTCAACGAAGTTAATTAATAAACCAAGATTAGGTGTTAAGGATGATATATCTGATAGCTATTCATTAGCCACAAAATGGAATAAAAATATTTTTAAATGGCATTTTACATTTGCAAATAATTCAATTAAAAAGTTAACTGAAAAGCCAACAAATTTCAAATTTGTTTACAATACAGAATCTCCAGACATAGTTATACCTTATAAACAAAACCTACATAGATATCAGAGATTAAATGGATTTTGTCCTGATATATTATTTCCGCATGGTAGTGTGCTAGCTCATGCTATTTTTCCAAATCAGCAAAATAGTCTTGTTGAAATTCATATCAATAGGCAGGAATATTGGTATAATGATGGTAAAAAACACTCCTGAAAATAAAATTTATTTATTAGAAGGTTTGATCAACGAATCATAACATTCAGTACTTTCATGAACCACCCCAACAAAATAATTTTAATGACATCGAACCAATTTATTTATGCAAAAGCAAATATGTAAAAACTTGTTTTAATAATTGATACTGAATTGTATATTTTTTACAATAAAAATGTTTGTATAAAAAGCTTGAATGACAAGAAAATAATCAATAAACCAATTTTGATAGCAGAAATGTTTCAGTTTTTACCAAGCAATTTCAATAATTTATTTATATTCCAAAGACCTTCGGGAGGGTTAGTTCTATTTGTCTATATGGTTTATTTACCCTAGTTATATACTTATAAACAAATATCCAAAAGGATTTTCTCCTTGTGGATCAAGAGATGAATATAAAACTGGAAAAACTTTTATCTTCTTTGAAAAGGTGTATTATGATGAAATTGACGAGCATCGTTTCCAGATAGAGAGACTAGTCTAATTAGCAATAAATTTCCTCGTTTACCAAATATGGTAGTATGCTTTTAGATAAACAAATGTTTTACTGTATTTCTTTACTAATGAAACTTTAAGCGAATATAATTAATTTACAAAAAAAAATTGACTAGAGTTGGTAAAAATAGCATTTCACAGTTTGGTATAAAGTGTGAATCATATAACGAAATTATAAATAAAATGAAAGTTATTGTTAATGATTTATAAAATTTAACTCCTTAAGAGCTATATTTATCAATGAATCTGTGAACAATTATTGAGATTTGATTATACCCCAAATCTATCAATTTATACCAAAGAATGAAATAAACATAAAATGGTTGCATTATGTGTTTTCGTAATTGTTTTAAAATTGTCAGAAATAGCTATACTCAACAACAATTGATTAATGATATTAATAATATTCATCGAATTGAATAAGAAGCAAAATCTTATTTTTATATTATTATATTTTCTAAAATTAATATTCAGGTTTATACTACATCTGTTTTATTAATCCAAGAGTTATGAGAATTATCAAATCCTAACCATTTAATATCAATTTTTATCACCTTTAGTTTTTAAGACATTCGACCAACTATTCACTTGGATAGTTAGTTTTCATAATTTCATATTCATAAAAACTACCTTTTAATTCTTCTGCCTTATTATGTTTTAGTTTGTAAGTAGGCACATCATATTTTAATAACAAAAAAATTGTAAATAATTCTGTTGTCCAATTAGCAGTATACCCTTTTTGAAAAAATTCGCTTAATTTTGCTAACACTGACAACATCTCCAACTTTGTATTTAGCTTGCAGATTTGCATCAGTAATCATAAATTATTTTTATATTTTTTTCATTTTTCTTATTAACTTCAATTGGTTTCATACCTATAGTCCTATATTTTGTATTGCTGTATTCTTTTGCTAAATCATCTAATATATTTACCCACTTATAATTGCCATTATAAGCAAATCCTTTCCACATTTTATTCTTTATTGCACGATTATATCTTTCGATAACACTGGCTTTAAGTTCACTGTAAGTAGAATAATGATTTATGTTATATTCTTGCATAAGTTCTGAAATGTTTTATAGTGAAATTCGGACACGTTGTCACTTTGAATATAAAGTGGTTTTCTTTTTATCAATATACATTCTAAAGCATTTGCTAAATTTTTAGCTGTTTTATCTTTTATAGGTATTACAAATGTGTATTTTGAAAAAATCTATAATTGTAATAGTATATTTGTATCCATTATTTATGTGTGATATACCTTTTACATTTCCAATATCCATATCAACAAGATACATTTTCCATAAATCATATATTCCATATGATATTACTTTTCTTGGAAAATTTCTTCTTGCTGGTTTATATAATTAATTGATTATTCCTCCTCTCACATTGGGCAATTTTTTGAATGTTGATTTATTAGAATTACATATCGAACACATATTTTTCTGAACTAATCGTCCTTTTTTTAGTATTTTCTATTTTTATTATTATTTTTTAGTAACTTACTTGCACTTCAAACACCAAGTATTCTCCATTAATAGAAAAAAAATTAATCTTTATATTTTACGAATATTCCTATCCTACCACCTCTCCATCAACATAATTAGATAATTTTTAGTTATTTTTATTTTAAAAGATAACGTTTCATCTCTGATAACATAAAAATGCTTACTGTAATATAATTTTGTATTATTCTTATATGCGACCAAATTATTATCAAATGCGGGAATATCACAAATTATTTTATAAACAGTGCAAGTGAGCGATAAAAAAAAGAAAGTCTGATCATTATAAAAGATAAAAACATTCCAATTTTCATTCCACTTTATGTATATATAAAAATATAGGATTTTTCTTTAACTTTTGAGTTAATAAATGTTTCACAATAACTCAAAACTGATTGGTTTAAATTTTGTAATTTAACATATAATTCTTTATCAGAATCTACTTTGCATTTTTCAACTTTTGAGATAACAAGTGTATCACAATAATTCAAAACTGATTAGTTTAAATTTTGTAATTTATCAGATATTTCTTTATCGAAAAATCTTTTATTAACTCCATCTTTTCCATCTACAGGATCACCCTTATTATTAATACTACGATTTTAAAGAGAAACATATTATTTTCTAAAAACAAAATATTTACAAAGTTGATCTTGTAAAGCAAAAACAATAATATTGTATTTTGATTCTACATATGTTTTTAAAGCATAATCTGTAGTAATAGTTTTATATTTTGTATCAAAATCTGTTTTTAAAGCATAATTAGAAGCAATAGTATTGTATTTTGAATCTACAGTTTTTGTAATGCATAATCAGACACAATAATTTTATATTTTGAATCTACATCTTTTTTTAATTCATAATCAGAAACAATAGTTTTATATTTCGAATCTACATCTTTTGCTAATGGATAATCAGAAACAATAGTTTTATATTTTGAATCTACACATGTTTTTAAAGTATAATCCGAAACAATAGTTTTATATTTTGAATCTACGTCCTTTTTTAATTCCTGTTTTGTATTATTTATCCGTTTTATATAATCAGAAAAAGTATTACTGAATTGTAAACATATATCTTCTTTTGAAGCATAATCAGCTATCTTTTTACTAAAAAAACCTTTTATTGACTGTGTTTTTTTCATCTCTAGGATCATCTATATTAACAATTCTATACCCTAAGAAAGAAACATAAGATTTTGTATAATAAAAACACTCAGTTTTCTTTGTAAAGTAGAAACACTGGAATTGCATTGTGAAACTATATATTGTTTTAAAACATAATCAGAAGCAATAGTTTTGTATTTTTAATCTACATCTTTTTTTAAAGTATAAGCATTAGTGTGAAAATTTTTATTTAAAAATTTGATTAATATCTTACCAAATATATCTGTCATTTAATAATAAAGAAATAATATCTCTCGAAAAAAGGTGTGATACAATTAAATATAGATGGCCACATATAACTGAATTAAAATTCTGAATTCTATCATCATTGTAATAAACATTTTAGGAATATTTCCACCAAATGAATCAAAATAGTAAACATAGTTATTTTCTTTAAAATAGCAAACCCAATGAGTACCAGGATTTGTTGAAATGTCAGAATTAAACACAGCACATTCATTTTTGTACATATTCTTTGGTAATGCGTCAATCATATAAACATTTCTGAATTTTTTTATATTTAATATTATTATGTATTTTTCAATATCAATATTAGATAGTGGTGATGTATTGAATTTTTTTCTCCCCTTATTTTTTTGCAGGTAAACCACTTCCTGATTTATTTTCCATTTCTAAATTACGTCTCTGTTGTTCTTCTAATTCTTTTTTATTTTTTTAGTTTGGTCAACAAGCTAAAGCTCCAAATGCATTCAAAACTGCAAATAAAATTGGTAAAAATCTTCTATGATGTAAATCATTTCCTGTGTTTTCTTTAAATATTTTTTTGAGTACTGGAAGTGCCGAAGTTAGTAAGAAACCTTTGCCTTCTTTTAATTTTTTATCTCAAGTTGATCTTTTGTTAAAAATTTATATAACCCAAATCTCTTAATTGATCAAAGGGTATATCGAAAATTAAGCTTTTATCTTCATTTATAAGTGTATATATATATAACTAATAAAACATTTTAATTACCCATCCTAGTTTTCTTTTTGTAAACATAGTTGAAGCAACAGCCACAGAAGCAATTTTTTCACCAATTGGAGTATCTTTATCTAACATAATTTATTTTGCTTCTTTTTGTAAAATTTTATCAGCTTCGTGTCTAGATTCTAAATCTTTATGATCTCTATAAGCAATATCGTGACATTTGAATGCTTCGTTTAATTTATTTATTCGTGTGTTACCTCTTTCTAAACTTTTGTTTAATTTTGTAAATGGGCCACAATAATTATAACCAGACAAATGCATTTCAGGCTAATTTAAATTGTTTAATGCCCAATTTATTATACCTTTTCCGTGATGTACAGAATTCCAAAATTAATGAGGAATTACATTACAAACTCTTATAAGATAGGGAATTCCTTTTGAATTATTAAAAACAAAATTAGAAACTTTATTGTTTAACATATTTATTAAGTTTACTTTTTCATTGTAATAATTGTTATTTCCAGCATTTTCGTCACCATGAATAACTAACAACCTGTCGATCAATTTTCTAACATCACATGTCCAAATATATTCTTTTGCAAATTGTTGTATTTCTTTGTGCCTTCTCCAGATCTAGGTGTTCTTGGAGAAATCTTATATTATCATAATAAATTGGTTTAGTTATATTTTTGTATTTTCAGCTTTTATTCAAGTTTACAATCATTTTTTGATCATTTTCTTGGAATGCTGCATTAGTTAATAAAATAATATCTCTGTAATCTTTTAAGACATTATCTGTGTATTGATCTTCAAGATCTGTTTGTTTATTTTTTGTTAAAAAATTAGACAGCCCTTCTGTTAAATCATATTATATTAATTTATTATTTTCTTCATCCGTAACAAATAGTTTCTCACCATGCATCATTTACTTTTCTGTCCCCAATGTAAAAATTATGCTCATCTCCTCGTTAACCATGTTGTGTTTTAATAAAATTAATTCTTTTAGCAATTTATTTTGCGAGCTTTATAGTAGAAGCAGGATGTTTCAAATTTTTTAATGGTACAATTCCAGTTTGCTCTTCCAAATTACGAGATTTTTGCTTTTAAGAATAATTCTCTTTCAAATGACGTTTCTTTAGGAGTAGGTGGATAATCTGAGTTTTTTTTTTGCAACAGGAACTAGTGCTGTTATTAGATTTTTATTTTCTTCCCTTATGTTTTCTATTTTTTTTACCAATATTATGCAATTCATCAATTAAAGGCATCTCTTTTTTCATATTCATTTTCATGATGATTTTTATATTTTTTATATATTTCAATCAATAATTTAAGTCGATCAACTCCCTTTGGTTCATTCATTTATGTATGAATTGTTTTGCATATATATTAATTTTTTTTCTTATAAATGAGTTATAAAAGTTTTGAGAGTTTCGAGAGACAAACTTTTCCCCCAACTGATCAAACTAGGGAGAGTTTAAATGTGTAGAATAATAGAATTGAATATGATATTCCTATAGGTGATGGCTTTTCATTTCTAAATCACACTTATGTTTTTGAACAATATCGTTTACTAAAAAGAGGTAAAGAAGGATATGAGGCGAAATATGGCGAATCAGATACTACCGATGTTTGTTCTATTTTTTTTTTCTTTTTTTTTTCCGTTTCAGTTTTCTAGAATAAGAATCTCAAAACATGGCCATATTATTGAAGCTGTTGATAATCCAGGAATAACATCGACAATGATGAATATTTTGTTGAGATCACCAAGTGAACAAAATTATTTAGAAGTTACTGATGTTGACAATAAATTATGGGAAAAATCTGTTCATAGTGATAAAACAAATGAAATAATCTATCCACTGAGATATTTGTTTGGTTTTGTCAGAGATAACAATGAAATGTACTGGAAAGGTGGTAATAAAATTACTTTTTTTCGTAATTCATTTGATGACAATTGTTTATTTGTTTATCAAAATAAGAAAGCAGAAGGTTCGCTTGGTGATTATGCTGACCCCGGTAGAATTGTTATTCAAAGATTAGAAATGATGTGGCCTATTGTTGAATACGAATGTAACACAGCCATTGCAATAAAAAAAAAATATATATATATATAACCCCAAAATTCCTATTAGTTTTGATTATTGGCATTTTTTATAAAAAGAAGTTCTTGCTGGTGCAACTGTTTTTAACTTTGATATAAAAGATCATTGTAATAATTTACAATTTGATATGCCCGATTTTGTAATTGTAAGTTTTCAAAATAATAGAAAAAGTCGTTCTGAACAGTAGGTACATGCATCTATTTTTGATTACTGTAATGTAAGACATATTTATGTTAAGAATGGGAGAATTTAAATTTTTCTAAAAGAAAATTGGAATCTAGATATTGAAAATGGTCTTTGCGATAAAATATTTCTTGCTTATAATGATTTTAGAAATTCAAAAACAAAACTAGATACTGTATATAGAAATAATGAACTTTATTATAAACCAACTATGAACTTTGATGCGGGTGTCAATTATTATTAATTTTGGGGTCGAAGATCGCCATATGATATTGATTGTTTACATAAAAAAAATTACCACAGTTAAAGAAAAACAAACATTAAAATTTGTGTTGATTTTAATCAAGCTGTTGAAGCAAAAACAATGTGTAATGTTGTTTTAATTAGTAAAATAAATCTAACTTATGATTATTTGAAAGAAAGAATTACTGAAGATATATTATTTTTTTTAATTAATAAATGGAGGAATCAACAAAATGTTTCGATTGTTTAATACAACATTTTAGACGTATAGTTAAATTGTTTAAATGTTTAAAACTTTTACAAATTTTTATAGTTAAATTGTTTTATAGAATAAAACATGTTTCTCAAATCAGTGCAAGATTTTCTCAAATAATTTTTTTGAAAAATCACAACTTGACATTTCTGGAAAAGGTCCTTGAAATCGAGAGATTTACTTGATTTTAGCTTAAAGTTTGCTGTTTTTAATTAACACAAATCCTGCACGACCATTTTTGAAAATTGAAATTTTACTTGTTTTTGGAGGTTTTTTTGGTCATTTTTGGGTGTTTTGGGGGGTGATTCGAGGCTGTTTTTTGGATCAAAATTCGAGGAAAAAAGCTTCATTTTGGAAGGAAAAAGCTTGAAATTATTGAGAAAAAAGAACATAGTAAATTAATGAAAAAGCAATGTAAAATCGTGGATTTTAGGGCGTAAATTGGATTGTTCTCAAAGTACTTATATACTGCTGAGCAGCGCAGGAATGCAGGGGGAGGGGGGAGATCCCCGAGAATAAACCTGTCGACCAGCGGCATCGTCCGCCACGATTCCCACAAGCGAAAATACGGCGGCCACCCCGCCGGGACTCAAACCCGGTTTGCCTTGTTGGGAGGCCAGCACTATACCACATCACCCCCTAAATCGATGAAATAGCCTCTTAATACTCAATTCGTAGAGACCTACCTGAAGAATTCGCCCATTTCGAGACAAGCTAGAATTCACGACATGTGTGTTTATATAACATTAGCCATTGGCCCACGCGGTGTTTCGACACCTCCTGGACGAGGCCGGCCCAATCGTCGCCTTCCACCGTGGCAGCAGACTGCCAATAAACAGCTGACGTTGGAGAATTTGTACATAACACTGTAGAGTCTAGCCTGTAGGTCACTGAACCAGCAATTTTCTTCAGGTCACTATCGATTCGTTGGTCAGGAAGTTATTGTCATGCAGTGGGTAGGGGATCGAACAGCTGACCTTCACTCTCGCCTATGCACCTTGCTTCAAAAAAAAATTGGTTGATTTCGTCATCGACTTTGGAATCATTTAAACTTCGGGTGCTACAGCTATCTCATTTTTCTCTCATCCGGTACATGACTACAGGGAGTTATTCCCTCGAGAGATTCTTCGCTCTTCGTTCCGAAAACATCAGTTCACACACGAGTACATGACTACAGGGAGTTATTCCCTCGAGAGATTCTTCGCTCTTCGTTCCGAAAACATCAGTTCACACACGAGTACATGACTACAGGGAGTTATTCCCTCGAGAGATTCTTCTCTCTTCGTTCCGAAAACATCAGTTCACACACGAGTACATGACTACAGGGAGTTATTCCCTCGAGAGATTCTTCGCTCTTCGTTCCGAAAACATCAGTTCACACACGAGTACATGACTACAGGGAGTTATTCCCTCGAGAGATTCTTCTCTCTTCGTTCCGAAAACATCAGTTCACACAAGAGTACATGACTACAGGGAGTTATTCCCTCGAGAGATTCTTCGCTCTTCGTTCCGAAAACATCAGTTCACACACGAGTACACTGCCGGCCCGTCGAAGGCGAAGTGATGCAAGTTTAAGTACCTCACTTCTACATCCCGCAAAACACGGCAACAAAGTTCGTCTTGAATTCTGTTAAGTCTGTAAGCTACACGCGCCTGGTAAACACGTTTACACGGTATTACAAATTCGTTTGTAACTCTTTGACAGGCCTTTGAACTGTCTTCGTGTCTAGAATGTTTTATGTCGGCATCTTGACAAACGTAATCCAATAAATCAATAAAGGCTGTTCGCGACAAAGTGAGCACTTTTTACATCAAGTTTAGAAAAATCCCACTGCTCCTAAAGGTTGTTCATGGTAAACTGAGCACTTTTGAAAGCCCTGCTTAAGATCTACTTGTAGCACGTTGTGTATGATTCCGCCTTATGTAAAATTAACGCTGCCACGGGCCTTATCACTTTATTCATGCTTCGGTCGAGTGAAATTGCGAAGTTATTACAAAAGTAAATATTTTACAAATCTGCACATTTTTACACTTCGCTGCGTAAAATGAACAGGAAGCGAAAGAAATAATTTAAGTTATTACAAATGGTTACCTAGCACTTTTTATTCGACGTCAAGACACGGAACTACTTTCCCTCCAACGTTACCAACTTTACTGGGCGCATGTCACTAAGTGCGCTCGTTAAAAAACATGTGCAGGCAGAAGCGGTCACTTCTTTCTAAAGATGATTTCAAAAGTGCTCACTTTATCGTGAACAGTATTTACCTGCGAGTATTTTAACGAGCACACAGACACGCATGCGCCCTGTAAAGTTGCTAACGACAGAGGTAACGCAGTTCAATGTCTTAACGTTGTCTCGTGCAACATTTTCAACCGTATTTGAACCTCTTGGAAAATATTTCGTCTCCGCTTATCCTCGCCCGACATCGCCATTTATTTTACGTTGGGATACGTAAAAATATCGAAGCTGCTGCACCTACCTTGTTGACGTTTCTTGAGGTGGATCGACGTAGTAAATACACTCTAAAAAAAAAAAAAAAAATTCTGTAATTTTCACTGAGAAATTCTTTGTAAGTAATTTTACAAAAATGGTTGTAACAGTACGAATATTTCTCTTGTAAAACTACTCGTTTGTAAAACTGCAAGGTCCGTGTTCGTAACAGACCTTAGGAAATGTTTGTACTATACTGAGCCGTATCCACGAGCTCAGCAAAATGGTGAACAGTCAACAACGTTTGTGCAAAAAATATGCGTGCAAAAAGAAATGTATGTCAAGTTTCAATTACGTAAAACACTTAAAACCACTGAAATAATCATAATAAAATTACAAGTTCAATAAAGCGTGACCGTGTTATTCCTTTATTTACTAGCGTTTCCTAGTTAAACATAACTCTTAAATCGAGTCTTAATACCCCGTTGTTAAGAGGCGTCCAAATCTCTTAACTCAGCTACTGGGAAAAAAAAAAAAAAAAAAAAAAGTTACCTATTATTCTTAATCGTATAAATTAAATATAATTTTGTAAGTCTTGTGGATAAATATGCGGGCTAGTAATACAAGGGGTGTGGGTTCTAATCCCCGTGAAGGCGAGATGTAATGTTTTTTTGTCAATTATACTTTGAATTTATTTATTTTTAATTGTTCTCTGTTACTAATTCATTACATTTGTTTTTCAGAAGGAAAATAAAGTAATTTTATTTACAGTTCTCGATAATGTCAGTTATAATACAAGGCTGCCATTTGTAATATTACAAAGAAATGTTTTGCAGATTTTACAATAAAACTCATTGTAGTTTAACAAAGGATTTTCTTGGTAACTGGGTTTCCAAGGATTTTTCTTGTAAAAGTACAAACAATTTTTTAGAGAGTGGGCGTTTCGCTACGGCGAACACTGGCCAGAAGACGATGACGACTCGTAGTATGGACCGATTCGACGCGGGAGCTCTCGCCCGCATAGGCTGTTCACAGTCAAATCAGCACTTTTGAAAGCCCTGCTAAATATCTACTTGTATGCACTTTGTGTATCCTTCCACCATATGTAAAACTAACGATGCCGTGTGACTCATCACTTTATTCATCCGTCGGTCAAGTGAAACTGTCAAATTATTGGGGAAGTAAATATTTTATCAATGTGCTCGTCTTTACATTTCGATGTATTAAAAAAAAAAAACAGAAAGCGAAAGAATTAAATTTAAGTTATACCACAAACGGTTACCTATCACTTTTTACAAGACGTTGAAATATGGAATTACTTTCCATCCATCGTTACCAACTTTGCTGGGCGAATGTCACTCGCGCCGAGTTAACAATATATGGGGCAGGGGCAGTGACTTATTTCTAAGGTTAATTTCAAAAGTGCTCATTTGATCATGAACAGCATATATCCGTTTAGCCTCAACCAGGCGACTTGCTCAAATAATGAATGTTTTCTGCTTGCTGGAATGGCCGTGGTGCGTGCTAGCGCTGGAGTGCTTATGACGTCATAAGATGTGCATGGTTCCCAATAACGACGACGTACAGCGCTGCTAAATGTTCGTGATTTACGAACTTTAGCGCCGAGGTACGCTCTATATTAATTATGTAGTTATCATTGGTAGATTGGTCAGTACGACCAGAAATTAAAATTAATTAAAATTGTCAGTTCTTTCCTTGTATAGCAAGGTTTTGTTTTTTAATATATATATATATATATATATATATATATATATATATATATAATATATATATATAAAGTATAACTAGAGCTGAAAATGCCTGGGTGGGAGAACGATGGCTGCCTCTCCAAGGATCGTTGACTCCAGTGGCGTTTGCCGAGGATAAGCAAAACCTAGTATGTGACGTTAAAGTAATGGCATTCAGCCATTGGTTAGTTGAAACGTAGCACCTTTAAATGTAACTATGCATGAGGTTCTAGAACTCACTTGTAAAGATTTTAATAAAGTTCTTTTTAAAGAGAGACCGATGCTTAATATCCGTTGCAACGTGTTTGTAAATATTAAATATTCAGATTACATTTTTTGATACTAAAATGTTTTATGATCCTTGCAATTCTTGTACGAAAAGGTTTAAGATATATGAGACTATACGTTTCTCTAAAAACTAGGTATATCTAACGGTTTTCTCCGTTAGACACTGGCATAACCGTACACGAGTCAGTCTTTTCTTTCATACAGCGCATTTTCAATAATTATAGCTATTTATGGTGAACTGAAGTCCAGCTGTAACTGGTGGGGTTGACGGGGATGTCGTGGCCTTCTGGGGATGCCGCGGGCGAGAACCTAACCTGCAGCATCCGCCAGAGGGAGCCACAGCATATAAGAGTGAGAATCAGGAAATTGGTAAAGTATTGACTTTTATACCAACACCACAGTTTCACTTGACCGGCGCATGGATAAAGTGCCATGACAATGTCAACTTCACGTGCGGCGAAATAACACACAAGGTGCATACAATAAAATCTTAAGCGGAGTATTTATAACTGCTCATTTTACTGCGAACAACCTATACTAAAAATAATTGTCACAACTTTTTCAAATTTTCGTTTCACTGGGAATATGCTCATGGATGGTGGGGGGGGGGGGGGGGTTGTATGGTCAACTGCCAGTGACAGCCTCTGGCACGTTTTCCACACGCGAGAACGCAGGGTGGCTTTGCCGTTAACCTAGCAAGTTTCACCGGAATGGAACGGGCATCGAAGTCTGACCACTATACCACCCCGACAACCGTCCAAGGAAAGAGAAGAATTTGGTTGTGACATGCATTGTGTATGCACTGTCTGCAGCACAAAGCCCTAAACGGGAAAGCAGAATAAAAGAGAGCGAGATGACAACGAAAAATTGGATTGATTGAATTAAAAAAAAAAAAAAAAAAAGATCGACTGGACTGTAAAGAGAAGAAGGGAGGATAAATACTTGGAGAGAAGCGAAGCCCAAATATTCATATAATTTTCCTAATTATTGCTTATTATTCCCCAGTTATTCGGAAAAAATCGTACATCACAATTTCTTGCACGTAGGAGAAGTCAAGGACGATGGGACTGGTCGGCGGGTTTTCTCGGGGATCTTCCGTTGCCCACGCCTTGCATTCCGGCACCACTCCATACGCGCCTCTTTATCCTCAATGTTAAGAGCCCCCAAATATTCCCCGCTTTTCGAAGTTTTACAATAATAATCCGCGTAACTTGTTTCCAAACAATTGTTCTTAAAATTACATGTTTTTCTTTAACATTATTCTACAAAGTGTGCAATGGTACATATCCAGACTAGTGGTCCATTTAAACACATGCATACAACGCTGGAACCATTCCAACATCACTTAAAATATCTTTCCGCCTGCCTATCTTTCATCGGGCGGAATTATAAACTGGATGTTGGCCTGATTTCACGTTGTCTCGGGGCGGCAGACGTCTGATGGGGACTGCAGTGAATCCGAGGAGGCGGTCCCATAAATATCCGTTTCTATTGAGGCGCCGGGTCAGGTGTTAAGCCCCGTTGACAACCGGCGATAAAACGCTTATAGGCAGGCTGGAGGTGGCATTTACCCATCGATGTTTTCGAGGGTTCTGCAGACACGAGAAAGGTCGTGGACGTGTAACACCGGCCCGATGGAACGAGTAACGAGAGCCGTAGTGCGTGTTTTGAGTTGAGGCACGATTTGCAATGGCCTGTAGCGTCCGTCCGCCCGTAAATCATGTGACCAACAGCCAATCACAGGGGGTCGTTCGTTATATCCGTTCGTCCGTCGAAACCTTGGCAAGCTTTAACTTGTGACGTACGAACGGATGAAATTAACAGCCTTCTAAACTTGCACGTTTTGTTACTCGTTCATCCCGAGTTCTTCACAAGGCCGTGTAATGCGTAGAGTGTTTTGTTTTGGCTGTCTTTTGTTTTCATATGTTTGTATATGTAACTGCAAAGTGAAGTTCTGTCAGATTTTTCCTGAAGATTAATTGTTAGTTCGTCACATTTGAAATCATGAGCTCTTTTTTTTGCAATAGTAAAAATAATGAAATCATGATTTATAAGCTATTGAATTTTTTTTACATTGATTGATTTCCGTTACGTACGTGTATGGTTGTTTTTTGGTATTTAGAAACAAAAAACCCGCAACATTTTCACTTTTTATGGAGAATATTTCCTATTTGTAAGCAGTTTGTTTTTAATAGTTTGCAGCAATGTACTTATGACGGACGTACGAAGTTTGGCTGTAAATCGCTCGGCTGGGAGACGAACGAACGTATGACGGACGGGCGGATGACGGACGGAAGGACGCGACGGGCTATTGTAAATCCTGCCTGAATTGGGAGTTTTCTGGGGCACTTTACAAATACCTGGGGGGGGGGGGGGTGGAGTATGATGGAATGTAAGAGCAATAGAAAAAAGCCATCAGTTTGTAGTATATTTTCCGGAAAAAAAAAAGATCGGTTTTAACAGATCGCTTTTTTTCTGGGTACGTCTCCACGAAAATAGATTTGAAAACGTGAACCAAAATTTACCAAATTTGAAAAGTATACAAAACTTTGAAGGGCCACCAGACTTATATGGTTATCGACAATACCCGGTGCTTTATTTCAAAATGGAGGCAACTTTAGATTTTGGGTGTTACGTAACATGTCAGGAATCATTTGACCGATTTGAACCAAAACTAGTATGCTGGTAGTTCACAATGTTAGCACTGAATTCAAACACATGTTTCTGTATTAGTTCACTGGAAGACGATGCCATTTAAAATAATAAAAAAATCTTTAAAACATGTTACAGTGTTTACGCCCTAGGCTATACCGGTGCCTGCTCGACTGATCATCGCCAAATCCTACGTACATGTACTTGCTATGGTAGATCAACCTAAACTTGCATATTGTTTATATATCAGAGACTTATTTACCAAATGGAGACCACGTGAATATTTAAGGTTGGTGTGAAACTATCCGTACCTATTGCAAACTGTAAATACGGTCATTCCTAGTTTGTCCGCCATTTTGTCAGAGAGCGTCACCTCAAATTAAATTACTAACGGTGTATCTCTCGAATGATTCAGCCGATTGCCACCATACTTAAGGGGACTTCCCGATTCCCATATTAAGGGGCCGCAGTGGGTAGTGGTTAGACTACTCGCCTCCCACTTATGGGAACCCGGGTTCGATTCCCGGCGGGATGGCTCCCGGATTTTCGTATGCGCGAATCGTGCCAGACGATGCCACTGGTCAGCGGGTTTTCTCGGGGATCTCCCATTTCTCCTGCCCTTCATTACAGCGCTGATCCATACTCGTCTCGCTTCACCCTCATCGGCTCTCAAGACCTCGATGTTAAGAGTCATAAATGCACTATAACGGGCTTACATGATAAGAACTAGCTTTCAGATTATTTCTTATAAATATTGATTTCTCTGGGCTTTAATGAGTGCAAAAAAAAAAGAAAGAAGTTATGAAAATAACGTTTATATTTTTCGTATAATTATCCCAAATCATAATTTTACCCTCCCTGGGACAAATAAACTGTAAAAAAAAAAAAATAGAGTGGAAAGTCGTTAAAGGTATTTTTAAAATTTATTTTAACAAAGCCCAGCAAATTTTTATGAAAGCTAATAAAAATTCATTAAATTCAACAATTTTTAAAAATTTTCAAATATATTCTTTGTGTGAAGACGTGGAGTTTTCACAGTATCTTATACTGTTAATTTTGTTATTGAAAATACAATGCAAGGATGTCCAATTTTAGTACCAAATCCCGAAAAATTTTAAAAACAATCTTCACCTTTGTGGTTCTGTAAACACTATTGGATTTTTTTTTTTTTTTTCCACTTGGAGCGTCATCTGTAATTTCTATAAAATGGACAATGTCTGGCAGAAATATAAAACAGAGAGGCTGTTCGCAGTTCCTTTTGCTGTCAATTTTGTATGCTTGTGCCATATGTAAAGTCAACATTGTTTTGAATTCGATAGCTTTGCCCATGCATTGATCAAGTGTAGCTACAATTTGTTTGGAACTGAAATATGATACTTATTTATATACAATTAATTAATACAAGAAAATAAATTAACTAAATTTCACGCCAGAAATTTAGACAATACAGTCTTATTAAGACGTTGAGATACATAATTAATTTTCCTACTACACTGCTGACATAGCTAACTAGTTAGCTTGTACGCTCGAAGTACGAAGAGTCAAAAGCAGTTCTCTTTTTATTTTAGTGTTTATTTCACACGTGTAAATTTTCTTATCATATTTAACGCTGCCAAAACATGCAGGGAAATTACTTTTACCCAGCTATTAATTCAATTCTAAACTATTCATGCAGTATAAACTGGAAGTAGAGCAGAAAAGCTGATTTAGTATATTCACGGTAAAGTGAGCACTTTTGAAAGTCCTGCATAAGATCAACTTGAATGTACGTTGTGTATTATTCCCGCCTTATTTAAAATCAACACTGCTATCGGTTAAGTAAAACTTGAAGTAATTAGGAAAGTAAATATTATACAAATCTGATCATTTTTACACATCATTGCAAAAAAAAAAAAAAGCGAAAGTAATTTAAGTTATCACACATGGTCTCCTAACACTTTTTATTCGACTTTAAAATATGGAACAATTTTCAATCCATCGTTACCAACTTCACTGAGCAAATGTCACTCACTGCACCTATTAAAATACATGCATTCAGTGACAGTGGCATTTTTCTAAGGTTCATTTCTAAAGTACTCACTTTATCGTCTTTAAAATAAGCTGTTTCCTTCGCTGCACTCCGCATTACGTGTACTGTAAGACTGTGAAAGAAAGTAGTCCCGAGTAATTTCACTTAAAATCTGAAGGGTAGACACACTGGTGTGACATCGCTCGGACAGGGAACACTCGTCCCGCTCCGCTGCAATCAACTCCCATTGGCTGAGACCGACTCGAATAACTTGCTGTCTGCCGGGCGTGCCAAGAGAGAGGGTTGTTTTTTTTTTTTTTTTTCTCTCCGGAAGACATTCTCGCCATACCAACCTCATAGAAGACGAGTCTCTTGGTTGCGACTTCGTGACCGTTACGCTGCAAGCCTGCGCACATTTTGTTCACTCCTGCTAAGATTTACTGTACTCGGGTTAAAGGCTGTTCACGGTAAACTGAGCACTTTAGAAATGAACCTCAGAAAAAAAATCACTGCCCCTGCATGCATGTATTTTAACGGGCGCACCGAGCCACATTCGTCCAGTAATGTTGGTAACGATGGATAAAAAGTAGTTCCATATGTTAACGTCGAATAAAAAGTGTTAGGTATCTATTTGTGATAGCTTAAAATTATTTATTTCGCTTTCTGTTTTTTCATTGCTCTGACGTGTAAAAATGAGCAGATTTGTAATGAATTTACTTTCTTAATAATTCCACAATTTCATTTGATCGACGGATGAATATAGTAATGAGGCACTTAGCAATGTTAATTTTAAATAAGACGGAGCAATACACAACGTGTATACAAGTATATCTTAAGCAGGGCTTTTAACAGTGCTCATTTTACCGTGAACAGCCTATAGTACCAAATTAGAAATCCAAAGCCCCTGCTACAATGTCAGATTTTCGCCTTCGTCTGTTTGACAATAAAATCTGAATTCAATATACAGCCATCAAATTTTTCTTCCAACAAATTTTATCAAATAATCTTGGATGTGTTGGAAAATTTGTCACATTAACAAATTATTTTTTTCTGGAAAGTTCTAATCTGAATATTTATTTAGCAATTATTTTGAAAGTTAGACACTGCTGTTGTGTATCAATGTAGTTCATTAAAGGAAGAAATGTAACGAATGTTTAAATTTATTTTCACTTTTCTACTACATTCAAATTTTATTTATCAGAAATGTTTTTTAAACATGGGAACTTAATGTCTCCGAGTTATTAATATTATGTTTAATGTCCACTTAAAACAGAATTCATCCCCAGACAGCTACTACATAAATTAATTATCGTCATATCTTATTTCGTTTATAGCAATTTATCGTTGTTCTTATGTTTCGTGACGTCCATTTTTATCGTGCCCGATTCTGATTGGCTGAGCTCGTCAAACATGAAAATAATTTTAGAACTGGCCCAATCTTCAAATTTTTGATGTAAACTGAATCCATCCAACATTTTCAGACAAATATGGCGGCGTTTATGACCTTTCGATGACGTCATAACTATCCAACTTTATTTGGCCAAACTTATTGGAAGCAATTTTCCGTCAAACTGCTTCCAATAAATTCGGTCTTATGACGTCATCGAAACGTCATAAATGCTGCCCTATCTGTCTGAGAAAGTTGGATGGCTTCAGTTTCCATCAAACATTTTAAGATTGGACCAGTTCTAAAACTTATTTGATGTTTGACTGTCTTAGCCAATCAGAATAGTGCACGACAAAAATGAACGTCAAGAAACTTTAAAATAACGAACAATTGCTGTAAACGAACTAGGTTATGAAGATAATTAATTTATGTAAAGTCCATTCACGCTTTCTTCGGCCTTTTGGAATCGAACCTTTGAAAAATCACCGTAGGAGTATTACGTCAACCTGTTTTTCCAATAACTTGTATTCCACAAATATTTAACACTGTGATTAACTTTAGAGTACTGTATTATTGAATAAATGAAACTTTACCTTATTATCTCCTATAACTTGTAATATTTATTTCGTATTAAATATGAATTAACAACAGCGAGAGCAGCGACGTGTTTGCAATGACCAGTAAGAAATAGTCCACAGTTACAATATTTTTACCTCGTTTTTATGTATACTATTTGTTATTTGTGAGTTAAACGTTGCCAATCGATATATTTGTATTGTTAGGTAGCACTGACGGAAAAATTGATGCAGTTAAAAATATCCGCACAAATTCGCGTCTGTAGGCTGGTGTTTTTTTTCCGTCCGGAATAAAAGTTCAATAAGCGCGAGCAGAGCGTGTCGATATCTCTCCTTCTCTCTCTCTCTCTCTCTCTCGCTCTCTCTCTCTAACTCTCTCTCTAACTCTCTCGGGAAGATTGTACCACCTGTGTGGGAAAGGTATACATTTGGTTATCTCTAAGTTCAGCACATTTCATACTATTTACAGCAACAATAATGATGTTCGAAATTGTAATTTACAACTGAAACGATACTTTATTGTTTAAATACCTATTATATGTTATTTAAATGCAACGGCATATTTTAGATGCGATGGCGCGACACAGCTCGCTGCGCGACACTTACATATCCAGCAGGTTGGCAGACATGGTGTGGAAAGGATAATGTAGAATTTGATCAGCGTTCCCAATATGGCGGGCGACGGGCGATTATACCTAGTGCATTACGTTTAGCAGTGGTGTGGCGACATGTCAATGACACTGCGTGTTTCTGAACGAAGTATC
Organism: Dryococelus australis; assembly: GCA_029891345.1. Classification (NCBI taxonomy): domain Eukaryota; kingdom Metazoa; phylum Arthropoda; class Insecta; order Phasmatodea; family Phasmatidae; genus Dryococelus; species Dryococelus australis. The sequence goes on along the minus strand of CM057002.1, from coordinate 28,981,516 downwards.
AAGTTCGTACTCGTGTTTTTGAAACATCCTAGGGAAGTTACAACGTTGTGATAAACATGTTTCCACGGCACGGCAGGGTTAATTAATATACTGTAACGAGTGTTGTGATCGCCGTGTGTGCAAGGGCGTAGCCGCATTTCCGTCTATGGTGGCTGCGTTGTAATCATTGCGCAGGCCTGTGGACTTCAAATATGTGCAAAGTTTATACGTTTTAACCATGAACTGACGGTATGATGAAGTTAATTATTTATATTCACGTCTGTTTATCACAACGTTGTAACTTCACGCTAGGTGTTTGAAACACAGTTGTGTAATGAGCTTACGTTTCTGTGATTTGAATGTCGGCTACAATCCAAACTAAATGGTAGGCCCACCCAGATAAATTTAAATAAAAATTAAACCTACAAACCAGTAAGTACCAATGCATGTAAATATTAGCGGAATAAATGTTATGGTAGGCCTATGTGTTTGCATGTTAACCACTATATTTTACGTTTGTCGATGCTACACAGTACAATAAATAAGCGGCACGTTTTGCGTGCTTGAATTTACTGCGTCGTTTCGTTGAACTGGTTGTCCCTTCATTTTAATGTTTATTCCAAACACATATTAATAACAGCGGGTTATATACTACTGTTGTTTCCGCCACAGTTATAACAAACTCCGCCATGGCAAAATATTAATGTGTATTATGTGTATCGTGCTATATCGTGTTTAACAAATAGTTATAAAGCTGATCTAAATATTGTTATAGGCCTAAATAGTGAACATTAGTAGAAAATGGTTTCTACAATATGAAATTTTGAACAGCTGTAAATAGCAACCAACACATTTGACAGTTATAAAAGTATAATTCACATGGCAGTATTTATGTTTACGTGTAGCGGAAGGATACGTAGTCAGTAAGCAAAAGCAGAAATTTGACAGAGCTTCAGAAAATGCCGAAGCTATCGTGAATCAACTATAGAATCTGTATGTGCATTAGTGCTATTTTAAGTTATTATTGCACATATTATTATGAACTCAGAGGCATTGAAATTCATTGGGCAGGAAACATCTCTGATAAATCAAATTTGAATTTAGTAAAGAAGCTAAAATATACTACAACATACCTTTTTCTTCCTGTAATTGACTGCATGAAAAAATAAAAGTTTAGTATATCTAACTACGAAAGTAATTTTTAAATTATAATTCGAATTAGATCCTCCCAGTATAAACTTTGACAGTGTGACACATTTTTTTAACCACATTCAAAATTATTTTATAAAATCTGTTGGAAGAAAAAATTTGACGGCCGTATTTTTTCTTCAAATTTTATTGCTAAATATAGTTAAAGGCGAAAATTTGACAGTGTGACAGGAGCTTTAGGGGAGAGTTTGGCATTGGGAAAATTTCTGTCGCTATGTGCGCAATGGTCCGAAATGTAACATTTATTTGAATTTTAAGCTACGTGAATAATAAAAGAGAAAGATCTTAATTAGTTACAAAGTTATTGTATATTGATATAAGATTATTGCAACTATCCTGTTGATTTTTTGACGTTGAAAATAGAGAAAATCCGGTGCACATGCGACACTAGCGCTTACCTAGTAGCGAAAAGTTTTGTTTGAAAATCTTTTAGCATTGATCTTCCCAACATGTAATAGAATTAGCCTTGCTCCAGCGAGTGTGTAACAGTTACATGTTCGCAGCATCATGCTATTAGGCCTATATATAGTATCTTCAAGGTTTCTTCGCATTTTTAAAATCAAACCTTTGAAAAATCACACCTTGTATTACGTGTTTGATTGTTTCCTAATCGTGTCATGTATCAAGTATTTATACTCATAAGAAAAAAAAATTTCAGATTTTTAGAAAAATTGAAACGAAGCGTTTGCGGACCTACGTTCATGTAACATTTTTTCATCCTCCAAATGTGAGGAATGTTTCCCCGAAGTATTGACATGCAAATTTGCGTCATTCTGTATTTCACCCATAAATTATACTATTCATTTGACAATTAATATGTATTTCAAGAAGGGAGAAAATGCGTGGGTTGCCGACGCCTAGTAAGAAATAGTTCTCATGCAAAATGTTACCAAACTGAGTGCGCCCGAACGCGATGCGTTGTCCCGTTGGTGTATTTTCTAAGACTTGGTTAAAGCTTTGTTTGCATGAGGTGGAGGAATATCTGGAAAGTAGAACTTGAACAGGGTTTCAGAAAACTTGGAGGTAATCGTGGATGGACTATAATCCTTTGGCCGGTCGTTTACTGTAGTTATTAGTAGGGAAACAATATACCTTATTTCCTTTTATGCTAAGTCTTGCAGAAAAATTTTTTAATGAGTAGAAACGGCAATATTTCCAAGTGAAAACTTTTATTCACGTGGAACCAATGTAATCTGTACATATTATAAGCGAGAGGATTTTCATAAAATATGTTTTACTTTGTTTCGCAGTTACCGCATGGTTGGGTGCCAAAAATTTCAAAGTTGCTGTAAATGAGAAACAAGAATAATTAAATAGGCCCTAATTTATTGCACTGAAACATTTCAGGTTAAAATTTTGTGTCGCTGATTACTTCAAAATACGACTACGATTCCTCCAAAAATAAATATTTTTCTCAAGTTTTCTATTTGTGGAATATTAATCTTTATAAGTCCCCAACTCGTCAATGTTGTGTTCCAGATGATAAATATAGCATTTTTTCGTCGACGTTTAAATTCAGTAAGATTGTTTTATTTCCCGTATTCCTACTGCCACGGAAGTAAACTTTCCGACTTTGGCCACTAATCTCGCATGAAATGTGCAAGAGGAAAATATATTCGGTAATTGTGTCTCTTTGTCCATTGCGACATCCTCATTCGTACAGAGTTTGAATTATTTACACTCATAAACACATAAAGTTGATGGAACCAAATTTCTATCCCCATAACCCTCGTAGACTGTTAATATAGGGACAGCAATCAGATTGGTCTATAGTTCAATCTAAATATTGTTAATTTAGATAGTAATTGTCTGCTGTGTTACTGTCTGTAATTGTATCTGCAACTATAAATATGTGTAGTTCCTACAGCAGAAGTCATTGTCTGTACTACATAACAAATAATCATGTCTATAGACCATTCACGGTAAATCGAGCACTTTCAAAAGCCCTCTCATTTGGAATAATAATCAATAAATATATTATAGTGTAGCCTTAGAAGGTAACAGCCGAGAGGGGTGGAATTACACACTTTGTTTATTACTAAACATGGCAATAATATTTTTTTTTTGTTTTAATTGGGTTTGGCTGTGTTGGGGACACGGCCGTTTGTTTTGCGTGAATACGTCTGCATTGACGCGCACGAACGTCTTGACGTTTATTTTACGTTCCCGGCACCGCTCCACTCGATCATGTGGGGTTTTACAGGTAACACTGGTTTGTTTTTGAGATGCTCTTTCCAACCGTATACGATTTATGTATTTCGACTTGGCTTTTTGAAGAGCGTAAGCCGAACTTGTGTTAAGTTTTCTTAATTTTTTACACTAAACTATACAATCTCACCATAAAAACGCCACACAAATGTTTTCATACGCGCAACCGATTGATCTTGATGAGATCTTTCGATTGAAACTTAAACGAGAGTCGTAGCTTCTCCTAGTCAAAAGTTATACTACGCGGAATTTATGAGACGCAGCGAAACGAACTCAAAATTGCAACCCCCCCCCTCCCCCCCTCCAGGGCAGCACGCGATGCTCCGCAGTCCTCGCTCAACGTAACATATTCTTTGATCCTTTGGTAATCGAGTGGTGTAATTGAATTTAGAATGTAGACCATATATTCGGAGCTTCAATGCCAAACTGTATCCCCCGATTTTGTTATCATCGGATTTTCTGGATTGCCTCCCACTATAGTTGTAAATTTAAGATGTATTCGCTTAAAAAAAAAATTGGTTAAAGGATAAACTATGGCTGAAAGAAGAAAGTAATTAGGGCCTCAAATGTGCTCACTTGACCATGAACAGCCTATACAGAACTTTAGCAATATCTAGTTGGATTTTTCCCACAACAAGCAGAACATTCTGCTGCTGGTAGAGAATATTGGTTGTTGCTTCCACGAAACCCGGTTAAGGAATTGTCGTGTTGTCACTTCTCTGCTGTTTATTTTTTTTTTTTTGTACGTGAAGAGCGATGCGTGTTTTTGTCGGCCGTAACCGGCGATCCCGTAAAGGAAACGCGGAATTGGTGTGGGGGGAGGGGGGGGGGGGGTGTTGGGATCTGTGATCGATGTGCTCAGATGACCGCGCAATTGGTCCGCCAGGGAATTTGACATCAACGAGCCGAAAGTTTCTGTAGTCGAGCCAACGCTAGCGACTATCGATTTCTTGGTAACCGCATGCATCCGTCTGCTCAGCATGCGACACGCCAAGCCGTGTCACTCCCTGCAGAGATGCCAGGCCGACGCAAAGGAGCAAAAAAAAAAAAAAAAAAAAACACAAAACCAAGACAGCGTCTTAAAAACAGCAGAGTTAAGATTTTCTGGTGTCTGTAAATACCCAAAAGATGAGTGAGTTCGGTTTTGAAAAATCACTTGTATTTAGAAACAGCACTAGCAAAAATGTATAACTGGATCGTTATAAAACATCGCCACTCTTTTAAATATTTTATAAAAACTTTCATTGCACTGGGTTGTTTTATCTTTGCATATGCACGGCCTTTAATACTGAGGTTAACTTTGCGGACACCAGAAATACTGAATATAATGTCGTTGCTGATTATAAATTTGAATAACTACAAGCAAATATAAAAATGTTCCCTTAAGACTTCATAAAATATCGGGGAACATTCTACAAAATGAAATGTCTTTCCAGATATACATTACTCTATTTGCGCAACGTTCAAAATATCATAAGTCTTGACAATCATTTATATGGCTGAACCAAAGTTATAAAATATCCATAAGCCATTTAAAACATCACTGCCTCAAAATTCTGGGGCTTAAAAATTTCTTAAGGCTGATAATATAACACCACAGTATATTTCTGAACAGCCTGCGCAACCATTCATCGATGAAGGTAGTTTCGTAAATTCCAAAGAAATTGGCTAGCAGAAACTTAAACTTTTAGCAGGCCTATCAAACACAGTACAGCATGACGACATTATTAGTAAGGCGTGTTTGTTTGCCATGTACGGTACATTACTGATCCGCAGAGAATAAGTCTAAAAAGGCTGGAGAGTTGTACTTTTCCATCCATCTCTACGGGAAGTGGTTGATATCGGCAACCAGTTTTTTATAGTTTGCGGTTGTGCAGTTCAATAATGCACTAACGAGATATTCAGACATTTATCTTTGATCATGGTTGCGTTACTAGCAATAAACACACAAACATACAAAATTTTACCTATTTCTTTTTTGGATGAGGAATCACTAGAGACATGCAAAATTCGCGATATTTTCTGGCAGCACGCTAAAATTCACCGTCCCATATATGTGTGAGCCAGTGTCACTTCTGTATTGGCTTCTGCAGCAGTGAGAACACATTTTCCCTTTCCACTTGATTGGACGTGATTGGACCAGCTTCTCGTTAGTAAATTCCTATTGGCCCAAAGCCGTCCTGGGCGTGTCCTAACAAACTGCAGTCCAATGACAAAGGCAATACAAAACACAAGTGTTTGAAGTCTCGCCTGTCTTCAAATAATAACGCGAATTTTGCACGTGTCTAGGAATCTCTTGTGGAAGCACGGCGGTAGAGTGCAAGATCTTGTCCGACCGTAATGAAGCTTTGACACGGCGATGGAAAAATAACATTAAAAAAAAAACTTTATGTTCTGTTTCCTCAAGATTTTAATCTGTAACTAAGGGGTTTCAATGCAGCAATCTGTTCAGAAAACATAAAACATTGTCTGTGTGGTTTAGAACTTCGTTCTACAGATAATTAAATATCGTAAACAGGAAATTGCGTAGGCAGACGGTCGATGTACACGTCTGTATTTTTATTTTACTTATTTTTACTGTTTTATATTCCAATTTTATTTATCTACTAATTTCTTATTTTACAGATAACAAACCATATTTTTTTTTATGTGTCCTTCATACATATATTTATTGGTTTGGGGGGGGGGGGATTTGAAAAAGGGAACCCCCTTCCCACCCCTCCTACTGCATTTTACTCCTGTCTACTTTACTGTATACAGAGAGCTACCTACAGATTTTTTTTTTACTTTGACACTTTTCAACGACCACTTTTGTGTTTCAATAACCAAATTTAAGAAATGTCCACGAAATATCAACTTTAATTTCTGTCCTAAAAAAATATATTTGCATTAAAATGTTGCTTAGTTTTTTTTTATATAAAATTTCTTACAATGGTTCCATATAGCAACTAGGCGGGCCCCTTATGGCCGGAGTTCGAGCACTTTGAAGTGCGCAGAATTGTTATGTATGTACATGAAAATAGAAGGTCTAGAACAAAAAAGGATACAGAAGCCGCCAAGAAACTGAGAGTCAAGTGGTGCCGGGCTGGAGTAGGCTTTCGTGATGTTAAAGGCTATTCACGATAAATAAAGCACTTTTAAAAGCCATTTCATGTGGAATAATAGTCAATAAATATATTTTATTGTAGCCTTGGACATTATCTTCCGAGTCCGGTGAAATATATACACTGTTTTTCATACATACATGGCAATATTTATTTTAAAAAGTGGTGAAAAAAAAAAAAAAATGGTGGACAGGAAAAACGTAACCAGGGCCTCAAAAGTGCTCATTTTACTGTGAACAGCATATAAGAAAGGAAACGTTAAAAAAATTTGCCTACATTTTCATACTTCTTTGCAGCAACTCTTCCAGTACTGTCCCAACGAATCAAGCTGAAAGCCTTCAATAGAGAGGATTTCGATTTTTTTTTTGTGAAAAACTTAAAGAAACCCGCGTTGGGAAACACTTTTATCATGAAGATCACGCGTGACCTTCGCTAGTGATATATTACAGCAATATGTTATGTACTCTTCACTTTTAATTGAGAATATTCTAGAGAGAGAAAGAGAGAGAGAGAGAGAGAGAGAGAGAGAGAGAGAGAGAGAGAGAGATATTTGGGCGGCTGTTAACAGCGAGGTCTTGAGAGAGAATTTAAAGCTCTAAGTTACTGTTTTGGTATCTTTCCGCAGTTATTTTATTTTATTCTGTAAAGATAATATCATGCTACTTGCTGTAGAAATAACAAATCATAAAATTGTATGGTTGTAATTTTTTTTTTTAGAAACATTTATTTATTTATTACAGTATATTGGTCATTTCTCTTATACTCTGTTTATATTACTTCCAGCTTTTCTAAAGCCCTGTTTAGGTTATAATTTGGGGGTACCCAATACGTATCTTTCCACCCCTCCAATACGTATCCTCCCACCCCTTGTAAACCAAACGAACATAATTCTAGAAAATACCTCAAGGGGGAAAGTTAAAATAAAATATTTTCGTACATAACAATTGTGTGCGTTTCCATAACTTTTACGAGGAAACTGAAATGTTGTGGGTAAGAAACTTTGTTTCTATAAATAACGTAGCAAAACTTAGTTTAATAATATTTTACGTATGGAGTGCCATTATTAATGGACTAGCCATTACCCACATAACTTCTTGCTCTCCCTCTCTCTCTCTCTCTCTCTCCCTACTCGTCTCCTGTTTCAATGCATGCTGACAGTGGATTGGATATAAGTGAATCTTTAATTTAAACTGAAAATGCGGTACGTTGATGTTAACGGAAGTAGACATCTAAAAACCTCGTGCTAATGTCTGTTTAGGAAAAAACCAAACTTGTTACATAGGTTTCGACGATATTTTAGCAAGTTTGGTTATAAAAAAAAAATCAAGATACTGTAAATAGGCCATAGTTACGAAGTAGCGGAAAATTTGTAGTAAATAATTATTTCAAATTGTAATTGAGTCGTCCACGGCGAGCTGAACGATAAAAATAAATAAGTTAACGACATTTTGTCCCGAAATTCCACTTATAGCTATAAAATAAATAATGTCAAATAGTCCACAAAAATAGGTTGTCAGTCGGAATCAACGTCCTAAAAATCGTCCAGCTCTAAATAGAGATGAGGCCTTTTTTGTATGTCCTCTTTTTATAAACTACCAATAACAATGTCAATGCTTCTAAAGGAAAGCCCGAAAAGTCTCTGAATAATGCTGTATAAAGGATTTTCAAGATGAACGTGAGTAGAATCGTCAACCACAAACTAAATTCGTTCTAAACTGTGATAAGAAAACGCTTATATTGTTTTATTTCTTAATTAATTAAACTTTAAAAGATGCATATTACAGATAAATATATTTTTTAAGGCTATACAATATATACACTCTTCAATATACAAGAAGGTTTTATTGCTATAGAAATATTTATTGTATAGTTGGACAAGACAATTTACTGCTTACACGACATTCTACAAATTCACAATCAGGTTATAGGTCGTTCACGGTAAAGTGAGCACTTTTGAAGCTCCAGTTACTTTTTTCTTTCAATCATTTTACATCCTTCCACCACTTGTTAAGGTAAAACCTGCCACGTGAGTAATAAACACAGTGTATACATTCACCATACCCAAAACCAAAAGTCCGAGGCCACAATTAAATGTATTTATTGGTTATTATGTCGGATGAAATATCTTCAAAAAGTGCTGACTTTACCGTGAACGGCGTATACATAGATGCCATGAGTAGTGACCGGAAAATTTCGCGAATTCAATTTAGGACAAGCTAGTTTGCAAACACATGTAGCCTACATTTCTGTTCTGTTTTCTAGTGGATCGCAGATTATCAGACACGCGCAGGTGAAACTCTGGGCCAACAACAGACCTGCAAGGAAGCAAGCGCCGAATTTCGTGCCACTTGATCTGAAGTAAAACTGGCTACACCCCGAGGCAGCAGGCAACGAACACAAAGCTGAATTTTGAAGATACGCAGAATCGTGCAGTCTAGCAAACAGGTCGATTAAAACGCGAAATTTTCCCGTCCCTAATGTTGGCAACGAATCGGGAACAGTAGTTCATTTTCCCAACGTTAAATTAACTGCATTGCATTTGATTTGATGGCCAGTATACAGTGGAGTGTAGTGAGTTTTTTTACAGGGTAAGCTATATAATAGCCCTCCACGTGTATTTACCGTTTTATAATACCTATATGGTGGCAGGCTACAAACGGACCTTTTACTGCGCAGGTGCAACTTCCGGGAACCGGGTAGGGGCGGTATGGGTGGCGACTCCTCCCTTTTCCCTCAACTTACACGAACGCGGTTGCGATACCCTACGCAGCTGCAAAGTAAACTCTGTATGAACAACATAGCTGTCGGCCCGCGTGTAATACTCGTGGCAGCTAATATCGACTTTTATTGAACAACCCTTTTTGCCAATTAAACTAAGACCAACGTTTTAAAGTTCACGCGCGATGAATAACGTTTCACAGTTTTCATGACCTAACTTACGACATAACGTAAAATTGACACCCTTGCCTTGCACGGGATTCTAACCCAGAACCTCCCGAACCGTAGACCGCAACTCCAAACGACTGCGCCGAGGTTGTACCACATTACGCATATAACAGTATAGGCAGTCTTATTCTGAAGCATAAAGAACCGTGATATTTATTCGGGTTTAAGAGATATTCGGTATTCCTTGAAAACACATTTTAAGTCTTTTCGTCTCTTTGTGAGTTGAATGGTGAAAAACCCTGAAATTATGTTTTATGTATTTACGTAAGCATCATTATGAAACAAAAACACCTCGACATTTCAATTGGTTCGATATGATTAACCGAAAACACATTTTACGTATTTTCACCCCCTTATGAGTCTTATTTCGAAACATCCTTAATTTTAATTTTTAGGTATTTTCTTAAGCATCCTTCCGAAGCAAAAAGCATTTAGATATATTCATTATATTACCACAATCAACGTTACTATATAGTCCATTCGCGGTAATGTGAGCACTTTTGAAATCAATATTTCTGAAGGGGGAAAAACACAGATTTGTTGCCTGACATAATACTAGCGTTGGTTTGTTTATTTCCAGTAAAGTCAGTAGTGAATTAGATAAAGTAGTTCAACGTTGTAACGTATTATTACGTGTACAGCGTTGAAATTAGTGGCATGCTAAGTGCTCACTTTACCGTGAATGGACTATAATCAAATACGATTTTGTAACAGACTCGCCTATTACGAGGCCGAGCCGGAGTTGAAACGACTGTCAGCCGTTTCTGTGTCACTCGACCCCGTATCACCTGAGGAATTTTCATCAGCAGATGTGTCAAGGTTCACAATTATCTTGTCTATTTCGATGTCCACTATTGCATCGTTCTTGAAATAATCAGCTTCAATATTTCTCACGTGGTCGCAGCACTTTTTCCACTGTTCCACCGTAAACGAACCAAATACCTTTTTACACAGCTTTCGTTTACCTTCCAGAGATGATATCTCCTCGCAGATTTTTGCTTTGATGTCCCCCCCACACTAGTTCAATTGGATTCAAATCTGCATGGCATGTAGGCAAACGAATTACGTCATGGCCACATTCCTCAATTATTTGGTCCACTTTGAATGTTTTTTGTTCTGTGATGGGTTTTTACCAAAGTAGAAAATCTGCTTTGGACATGTGAGAATAGTGTTGAAATTTGTTGGCTTTTAACCAGTCTTGGATGCCAGGTTTCACCGTAGCGGATGTGAACATTGTGGTGGCTGGCATTGTCTAGAACTATGACACTATTTTTAGGTAAATTTGCAAGTATATTCTGTTTCATCCAGGTGGAAAAATTTTGGTAGTTCATGTCATCATGATAGCCACCAGACATTTTCCTTTGATTTGAAAATCAATAAAGCATTTGAAACAAAACCTTCTTCTCCCCCAGAATGCACGATTAGCAAAAGTGGCCCCTTGCCAATCGATTCTGTTATACCTAATTCAGTACTCGACTGCCAGCAGGAATTAACGCTATGTGTTCCATGTACGTATGTTTCGTCAACATGCGCTATCTTTCTACCAGCATTTCGATACTCACGAATTTCCCGTAGATACGCAGCAGTTTCCGGTTTTTCTATTAAAATTTTTCTTTTAGATTGGTATTTCTTCCACCTAAACCCTAAACTTTTCAACAAATTCCGCAAGTTCTCTATACTACAATTTAAAACTCCGTCCTCTCATAATACACTGGTAAATTCCTTTAATGTTGTAACTTCTCCTAACGGTGCCAAAACTCGTGAATTTTCCGCGGTATAGCTCCGCGCGTAAAGTCACCAACTTCGATTCTTTTTTTGCGGTCCTTATTCTTTCCCGTGGGTGTAGAAAAACTTAAAACTACTTTTGCTTTTGACTTTACCTTCTGCCACAATTATTTCCACAGTCGTCTGAGAAACTCCTGTCGCAGCACTTGTCGCTTCGGCAATGTTATACTTCAAATTGTGCAATCGCTTCTGTTATTTCAAACGCGTTGCCACATTGTAAACGATGTCCCGTGCCTGTCGCCACAACGGCGTGCCACTTGAAATCCGTGACTATGTTCCGACGTCGTTGGATCGTGTAGCCAGGATTGCGAGGTAACCTTACCAGACCAATGTTTCCCGGAAGCGGGTGACAGCTCGACTGCCCCCACCCCTGCCGCAAGCGTCGGCCACGTGTCAGCTCCCTCCCTCCTTAGCTCCGTGGAGGTCGCTTTGTAACTTGTCGACCTATAATATTACTTATAAAAATGGAAGCGAAATGAATGTAATAATAACTAAACTGGATATTATTCAGAGAGCATATTACATATTATAAGAAAACTCCCGTTTTCCCGAACACTTTCATCCACTTGCCAAGGAAAATGTAGGATTGGAGGACGCAAACAGAACGACAGCTTACCCTGCCGAAGGAACGCGGCAGGGTAACTCGCTTGCGAGTTCGATTCATCGCAAGTCGCTCCAGTTTGTGGAAATAAATACTAGATAGCAGCACTATGCGTGTACAGTACGGAAGATACGAAAACTCTGGTTCTCGATTCGGAAACGGGAAACTCAGAATTAAATGTGTTTAATTTAAAGTTAAGGCGATAACTATAAAGGGTCAAACATTTCCAATATGTGTAGGGCATCACTTACCTTGCGTCTATCGAATAAACGCCACTGCCAATATAGTTGGCTAATTTAGGCGTACATATTCGCACACACATACGTTAAAGTAACGTATTTCCGAGTCAAACAATTCCATAGTATCTCCTGATCGTCACATGGATTAAGTTCACTAGGTCCTACGGAAAATAAACTTGTACGAATGGCGGAAATATACACAATGCGCATAAAAATTAAGTTTGTTTCAGAAGCGCTCGATTTACAGTGAACGAGCTACAACGTTCTGTCGCCTTTCTTCGTGCCAAGACGCTGGCGGGAAAAGTAAAGGTTTTTAAATTGAGGTTATTTGATACGAACACGGCAATTTAGTAATGTTTAACTCCAGGGCCATTTTTTTCGAGAAAGCGGCGCAGCGGGCGATATAGTGTTCACGATATAGTGAGCACTTTTGAAATCAATCTTAGAAAAAAGACACTGTTCATACCTGCGTATATTTTAACAGGCGCACTGAAATACATGCGCCCAGTAAAGTTGGCAATGGTGGAGGGAAAGTAGTTCCATATCTTAGAGTCGAATAAAAAGGGTTAGGCAACCATTTCTGACAACTTAAATTATTTTTTTCGCTTTCTTTTTTTTTTTTTAATGCATCGACGTGCAAAAAATGAGTAGATATGTATAATATTTACTTTCCTAACAATTTCACAGATTTACTTGAACAACGCATGGATAAAGTGCTGAGGCCCATAGCAACGTTCATTCTACGTAAGGCGGAATGATACACAGCGTGCATACAAGTAGATCTCAAGCAGGGCTTTCAAAAGTGGTCATTTTACCGTGAACAGACTATAAAAATAAGTGCTTTTAGCAACGCACACATACACATTTTCCCGTGCGAAGCATTTATTACATGTGACTTTTGCTTTTCTTTCTTTTCTTTTTGCTTTGTTTTTTTTTGTCAGGCGAGGGGAAAATTCATTTCGCTCTCTTGCGCCGCCGGTGAAAACGACCTCGCCTCCTAATTGTATTATACTGCTTCTATAATAACCAGGAGGTCGGCGGCAGACAGTAATGTGTTGTGCCGCGCGACAACATCATGAAAATCTGAAGTGGAAGGAAAATGAGAAGATCTCTCTCTTTTTTTTTTTTTTTTCTGGCCACCTTTCGCGGCGTGCCCTGTCGCAACTCAATTTTCCTCTCGTGTACCTAACGGATATTGGGAAACACATCACTCCAGTTGAATATACTCAGGGGAAAGTTATAGAGAAACGGCGACCTAAATCACTCAAACATCTTGAATTTCTCCAAGTGTCGGCACAAGGACGTTGATTTTTTAAAAGATATTATTAAATTTGTTTCGGTTCCGTTATCGAACAAAAAACTCTAATGCAATCAAAGTGATTTTCTTGTATATGCTACTTTAGTTCGTTTCTGTTAATATTAATCCACCACTAAGAAGCCAATACAAGTGTTCAAAAAGCAGTTTTTTTTTTTTTTTTTCGTATAGAAAGCGACATGATCATACATACAAATTTTGTAAACAACTCAACACTTCACACATTTCGAACTTCAATCAGTTGCTTAAATAAATAAAAGTGGCCAGTGTAAATTCCGTAATTTCGAATTTCCTGACTGGAAAACAAATAATTAAATGCACTGAAGTCTGTGTCTCGAGCTAGCTATAATCGCTGTAACTATTAGAAAATGTCCTCGATAAATTTGTTAAAGACTGTTCACGGTAGAGTGAGCACTTTTGAGGCCCTAGTTAGTTTATTTTATTTCAGACATATTTTATGCTTTAACAACTTTTTAAAATAAATATTGCAATATAAGTAATAAACCGCATGTGTCCCATATATTCAATTGCATTCGGAAGTTGACACATATGGATAAAATAATATATATTTATTGACTATTATTCTAAATGAGGAGGCTTTCAAAAGTTCACACTTTACCATGAATAACCTATAAATAGGGGCAGTGATACTTCTTCGGAAATATTTCAAAACCAAGAATATCAAATAATCGATCATCAAGTTTAATATCTAATTTAGATTTGATAGATATTGTATTTTTTACATTATCTGCTATTAATTCAATATTATTTGATGGAAATGGATCAATTTACTTTATAGTTTCTTTTAAAGATTAAATATCATATTGACCTCTTAGCATAGTTATGAATTCATTTTTATGAACAACAGGACTCATTTTTTCAATTGTTGTCATAGTATTATTATTTATATTGGTGTTAAAAATTTTGTATGAAAACTGATTAATGCGATCGATTTTTCATTATGTATTATATCATAATGAATTGCTTGTCAACATAAGTACTTTATTATTAATTTATATAAAAAATTAACATATAAATGCAACAAACTGACTGGGGTGTTGGTGTTTAAATTTCCTAAGCGCCATCAAAAAATATAAAAATGGTGAATTATTGCCTGATAATTTACATGCAATAATTGTTGGCCCGAGCATATGTGGAAAAACAAATTTGATAATTAATTTCATTTATACCACAGGTTGGTTAAATTTCAATAAACTGTAAGTTAAACATTAAAGAAAAATGGCTCACTTTTTTTATAATACTGATGAAATGCTTGCTTTAGATGAGTGCGAAAAATATTCTCTAGTTATATTTGATGTTATTTTAGAAAATCAAGACATTATTCACGATTATTTTACTCAGGGCAGACAATAAAATATCGATGTATTTTATTTAGCTCAAACATATTCAAAAACACATAAACAATTGGTAAGAGGTAAAACAATTTTTTGTGTATATTTAGACGAGATGAACCTAATTTAAAGCATATTTTTAATGATTTTGTCGGAGGTGATATGACTTATGAAAAATTTAGAGATCTGTGCAAAATGTCGGGACGAAGATTATGGCTTTATCACAATAGATTTGAGTCGGAAAATGAATAACGGAAAGTACAGAAATAAAATTAAAGACTTTATCAAATTTAAAGATCTTTGAAAACATGTTTATGTTAAAACGAGCAACACAATAACAATGACAGAATGATGACACAACAAATAAGACACAATGACAACAGTAAACTAATGTTAGAACGGTTGTTAAACATGATGAGCATTATATTATTGCATTTTTGAGATTATATAATTATAAAAAAATTTATCTTAACTTTATAAAGTGTCAGCTAAGCAGACTTGGCTGCGCAAATGGCAGTTTTATTAATCCAAGAGTTTTGAGAATTATCAAAACCTAACCACTTTACATAGATTTTTTCACCTTTAGTTCTTAAAACTTTTTTGTAAATAATCATCGGTATAGTTTGTTTCTATAATTTTATATTCATAAAAACTACCCATTATTTCTTCTCCATTAATATATTTTAATTTAGAAGTTGGTACATCATAATTTAAAACTTTAATAATAGTACATACATCTGACGACCAATTAGCAGTACAACATTTTCCAAAAAAAAATTTTCAATTTGTTCATACGAACAACATCTCCAACTTTATATTTTGGTTTAGTAAACACTAAATTGGTTTGCAATAAGTTTATTTTTTTTTTGTTAACTTTAATAGGCTTAATTCCAATAGTTCTATGTTTTGAATTATTATATTCTTTCACTAAATCATCTAATATATTTACCCATTTATAATTACCATTCAAAACAACTTTTTTTTTTTATTATATTTTTTTAAAGTTCGATTTAATCTTTCAACGACGCTCGCTTTTAATTCATAAAATGAAGAATAATGGTTGATATTATATTTTCCCATAATCTTATTAAATGTTTTATTATAAAATTCTGAACTGTTATCAGTTTGTATATTATTTGGTTTTCTTTTAATTAATATAGATTCTGAACCATTTCATCCATTTTTAGCTGTTTTATCTTTAATAGGTGTACCAAATGCAAAATTTGAAAAAACATTAATAATTGTCATAATATATATGTATCCATTGTTAATGAGTGATACACCTTTTAAATTTCCAGAATTAATTTATATGAGATCAATTTTCCATAAATTATCAATTCCATATGAAATTATTTTTTGTCTTGGAAATTTTTTTTGCGTGGATTTACATAATTCATTAATTATTCCCTGTCTCGGAGTGGACAAAAATTTTTTTATGTTCATTTATTACAATTACATATAGAACATTTACTTTTTGAACTAATCGCCCACTTTTAGTATTTTAATTTTTTATATTATTATTTTTAGTGATCTTAAACTCCAAGCACCAAGTGTTATCAATTTAATAATATAAAATATGTATATATTTATTCTTTATATTTAACGAATATTCCTATTATTATAACTTGAGAATCAATATGAAGAGATATTTTGTTTGTTCTATTTAAAAGATAAATTATCGCCTCTTTAGCATAAAAGGTTGATTATAATCGATTTTTTGTATTTCCCATAATAACAGTCAAGTCATTATCAACAGTTATTTTATAAACAGTAAAATAAATCATAAAAATAAGGAAAATTTAATTATTTTCTAAGTGAAAAATATTATGTTTTATTTTACTTTGCACTTAAATAAAATATATGTGATTTTTCTTCCTTACATATTTCAATTTTTAAGTTAACAAGTGTCTCACAATTATTTAAAACATATGTTTAAATTTTTTTAATTTAACAGCAATTTCTTTATCGAAATATCTTTTATTGGCAGTATCTTTTCCATGAATAGGATCAGTCATATTTTTAATTCTACTATTTTGAAGAGAAACATAATCTATTGTCTAAACAAAAACTTTACTGATTTGATCTTGTAAAGTAGAAACAATTATATTATATTTTGATTCTACGTATAATTTTAAATCAGAAACACTAGTGTTGTATTTTGATTAGACATCAGTTTTAAAGCATAGTCAGAAACAATAGTTTTATATTCTGAATCGACTTAGTTTTTTAATGCATAGACAGAAACAATAGATTTATATTTTGAATCAACATCTTTTTAATGCATTATCTGCTATATATGTGTATGGTTGTATGTATGTGTGTATATATATATATATATATATATATATATATATATATATATATATATATATATATATATATATATATATAATGTATTTGGGAAACTATTACTCAAATCATTAAATAAAAACTTCTAATATTTCTGAAGTTTTAAAAAAAATATGTAGATGCACGATGCAGTTAGTGTGTTTCTTCTTCACAAAGCGAGTTAAGCACTTGTTTTGATTTTACAAAATAGTATGTTTCATTTTTGGGACGAAGAATTGTTAATAAAGGTGAACCTGTAGATCAAAAAATCTTTTATTGACCGCATATTTTTTATCTACAGGTTCACCTTTATTAACAATTCTTCGTCCCAAAAATGAAACATACTATTTTGTAAAATCAAAACAAGTGCTTAACTCGCTTTGCGAAGAAGAAACACACTAACTGCATCGTGAATCTACATATTTTTTTTTAAAACTTCAGAAATATTAGAAGTTTTTATTTAATGATTTGAGTAATAGTTTCCCAAATACATTTTTCATTTAATAATATAGAAATTATATCGTTTAACTAAAATTCTCTCGAAAAAAGATGTAGTAAAATTAAACATAGATGTCCACATATAACTGAATTAAAAACCTTAATTCGATCATCATTATAAAAAAAGTTTCTGTTTTTGAAATAATTAATTAAATTAGTGGGAACATTGCCTCCAAATGAGTCAAAATAATAAACATTATTATTTTCTTTAAAATAGCAAACCCAATGAGTGCCAGGACTTGTTCAAATATCAAAATTAACCACAGCACATTCATTTTTTTGCATTTTTTTGGTAGTTCCATCAATCATATGGACATTTCTGAAATATTTAATATTTAATTATTATTATTTTTTTTTTTTTTCATAATTTGCATATTTTAAAAAATCGACGTTAGAGATAAAAACCAAATTATTTTTGGCCTTAATTGTTTTAATCTGCTTCCTGATTTATTTTCCATTGCTAAATTGTAATTTTTTTTCTTCTAATTCTTTATTATATTTTCTAGTTTGTTCAACAGCACTAAAAATTGCAGCAGCCGCTCCTAAAGCGACTAGTACACTGGGAATAATTCCTCCATAATGTAAACCATTGCCAGTTTTTTCTTTAGCCATTTTTTAACTGTCGGTAATGGTAATGTTAATTTGAAATTTTGCCCTCTTGCAATTATTTTTTATTTTATTTATTTTTTGCAATTTGATCATCTTTTAAAAATTTATCTATACCCAAATGTTTTCATTCCTCACAAGGAATATTGTAAAAATAGTTGAGGCAACAGCACCAGAAGCAATTTTTTCACCAGTTGGAATATTTTATCTAACATAATTTCTTTTGCTTCTTTTTGAAAAATTTTATCTGTTTGATGTTTATATTCTGAATCTTTATGATCTCGATAAGCAATATTCTGATATTTGCATGCTTCGTCTAATTTATTTACTCTTTTATCACCTCCAAGTCTTTTGTTTAATTTTGTACACACACCACAGTAATTATAACCGGGCAAAATTAAATCGTTTAATGCCCAGTTTATCACACCTTTTCCATGGTATTCAGAATTCCAAAATGAATGTGGAATTACATAAAACTCTTATAAGATATGGTATACCTTTTGGATTATTTATAACAAATTCAGAAAATTTATTGCATAACATATTCATTATGCTGACTTTTTCATTGTAAAAACTATTATTTCCAGCATTTTCTTCGCCCTGAATAAATAATAATCAGTGAATTAATTTTCTAAAATCACCCATTCAAACGTATTCTTTCGGCAAATTATAATATTTCTTAATACCTTCTCCAGATTTAGGAGTTCTTGGAGAAAACATTCTTTCTGGTGTATTTGGTAATTTTATATGTTCTTCGTGAATCGGACTAATTATCTTAATATACTTCGTATTACTACTTGAACTTGGGTTATTCATTTCTTATTAGGAATATATTTTATTAATATAGCATTGGTTGCTAAAATAATATCTTTGTAATTTTAAAGGCCAACAGCAATATCGATATTACCTTCGAGTTCTTCATAGGTACTTTTTGTTGACAAATTAATAAGACCTTCTGTTAATTCATATTTTTTATCTTTGACAAATAAAAAATCACCTCTATTTTTACTTTTGTATCACCAATTTCAAAATCTTGACCAACTCCTCGTAAACAAAGTTTTTCATAAATATCATTAATATTTTCAGATATATATTTTCCGAGATTTATAGTAGAAACACCTGCTATAGGCGGTAAATTTTTCAATGGTACAATTCCTATTTGCTCTTCCAAATTAGGAGATTCTTGTTCTGCAAAAAATTATTTTTCAAATGATGTTACTTCTGGTGTTGGTGCTTTTATTGCATTTTTATTTTCTTAACTTACTTGTTCTACTTTTTTGCCAATATTTTGTAATTCACGAATTAATGGTAGTTCTTTTTTCTTGTTTTTTTTAAATATTCTACCTCATGGTTCTTTTTATAATTTCTATACTTCTCGATGAGCAATTTCACTCTATGAATTGCCTCTGAATCCTTCATTTATATACTTTTTTTTTTTTACTTATAAATGAGTTATAAAAGCATTGAGAGTTTTGAGAGAAACTTTTTCCCCAACTAATCAAACTAGTAAAAAGTAATTTTTTTACAATAATAGAATAGAATTTGATATTCTAATGGGAGATGGCTTTTATTTTCCAAACGATGCTTGTGTTTTTGAAGAATATTACCTACTAAAAAAAATGAGACAAAATACGAAAAATTAGGTAATATTGATGTTTGTTCTAATTTTTTTTTCCATTTCAGTCTTCTAAAGTATAAATTTCTAAACATGGACAGATTATTGAGGCTGTTGATAATCCAAGAATAACTTCGACAATGATGAATATTATGCTAATATCACCCGGTGAACAAAATTATTTAGAGTCTACTGGTGTTGATAATAAATTTCGAGTAAATCTGTTCGTAGTGATAAAATAAATGAAATAATGTACCCATTAAGATATTTGTTTTGTTTTATTCGCGATAATAATGAAGTTTACTGGAAATGTGGTTATAAAGTAAATTTTTTTTATTTCGAAATTCGTCTGATAACAACTGTTTATTTGTTTATGAAAAAAATGAAGATGGTGCTGTTGATAAAACTTATGCTGATCCAGGTAAAATTGTTATTGAAAAATTAGAAATTATGTGGCCCATTATTGACTACGAAGCTAGCACATCAATTGAAATTAAAGAAAAAAAATTTAAAAATCCTACAATTCATATAGGTTTTAAGTATTGGCAATTTTTAGAAAAAGAAGTTCCTGCTGGGACAACTGTTTTTAACTTTGATATAAAATATCAGTTTAATAAGTTGCAATTTTACATGCCTGATTTTGTAATTGTGGGTTTCCAAACTAATATAAAAAATAGCGCTGAGTAATATGCATGATTCAATGTTTGATCATTGTAATGTGAGAAATATTTTTATTAAAAATGGAAGAAATGAAATTTTTCCAAAAAAAAATTGGAATCTTGATATTGAAAATGATTTTGTCTTAAAATGTTTCTGGTTTGTAATGATTTTAGAAATTCAAGAAGAAAATTAAATACCATATACAGAAATAATGAACTTTATTAGAAGCCAAATACAAATTATAATTTTGGGAAGAATACCATTGTATATTATTGACTGCCTATATAGAAAAACAGCGGCAGTTAAGGATAAAGCAAATATAAAAATTAGAGTACATTTTTAAAAACGTTATTGAGGCTGGTACGATTTGTAATGTTTCAATTAGCCAACGAAATTTAACTTATGATTATTTGAAAGAAAATATCACTGAAGATATATATATTTTTAATTTTATTAAATGGATAATGTAAACGATTTTAGAGAAACAAGAAATTGTTTCGATATTTTAATACAATTTTTTAGACTCATAGTTGAGTGGTCGCATTAAAAAATTTTACGAATTTTTAGAAATATAGATTAATTATTTGATCGAATAAAAATAATTTTTGTAATTAAAATTTTCTCATAGTGTCACTTTTTTATAAGAGATATATAACTTTTTAATATTATAAATTAATCAAATTATAGAATTTTTAGAAGTTTGGGACATTGGAAATGAAATTATAAAAACAGTAACTTTTATTGATAAAGAATTGGACATTGTTAATTTCAAAATTGTTTTAGAAATCAATAAAAATGATTTAAGATCAGATAAATATTCTAATTTTAAAGACGGTTGGGATTATGGATTCAGTAATGGCTATGCTTCAGATTTTTCTTTATTTTTAGACTTTAAAAAATCTTATTGGTGTTTTACTTTTGTTGAATAAAATTAATAAATTCTATCAATTATCTTTTTATCTGATTTGCTGGTTTAAGACTTAAATTTGCTTTATTTTAACCATAATTTTGCTTGTTTTACCTGTGTCAAATCGTGAGCGCACATTTTTTAAAAACTGCTAAAATTTTCTTGCTTTTTTTGCTTAAAATTGGCCATTTTTGAGAGCTCCTTTTTAAAAAGCTTTTATATCTTAAATTTAACCCTCAAATACCTTGAGTTTGGCTTTTTTTTTTTTTAAACATGATTCTCACGATTTTTTCATCGAATTTCAGATTTTGAGATCTAAATTTTGTCCCTGTAATTTTAGACAAAATAACCCTATTTAATGTACTGCATTTTTTGTTGTAATTTTAGAAGGAATATCCCTAAAAAAGTGGGGTGGTCCAGGATCCGCACTATACATCTACTCAGGCAGCGGAATTCTCAAGTATTCTGTGACTTGAGGGTCTCTTAAGGAGTGTGTGCGGGCAAACGCAGCTGTCATTACTACACAAACAGAGGAACATTGGGAGCACGCAGTGACCAATCAGGCCCAACGCCCGTTCCCACAGTCTCGCGCGGCCAATCACAGAATGGCTACACCCCGACCAAAGGAGCAGCCACGCCATTTCGTCTCTGCATACTTGTCTACTCTGTGACTAAGTGAAGGGTGAGCGGAAAGGGATAATATACACAATCAACCTACCAACTCTCTGGAACGAAACCCGCGTACTACAGACAAATCAAATATGAAGGGCTGGTTCATGTGAACGCTTACCCGTATTAACACCTCTAGACAAGTTTCAACACCTTCCATTCGGCGCAATTTTACAGCTTTAAGACAAGATAGAAGTGAGGCGCCTATATTTACCACTGCAGGGATACCACGTTTTGTTGGCCTTTGTTGCCTTCTGTATTCCTATTGGTCAAAACCACACCACATTTCCATTGTTTGCCAGCTCTCAGCCAATTGAGTGCCGAGTTGGCCGTATTCCAATCGAATATTCTTTAGTATTAACAGATATATATATATATATATCAATCACACTTCTATCAATAATTAGCTAACACAATTTTTTTTCTCGAAAATTGTTGTTAATGTTATGTTATTTCCAAATAAAGTCACTTTTAATATCGAAAGACTGTAGCTAGACGATTCGGGCCAGTTTTTATTTTGTAGAAAAAGTAACTTTTTAACGTGCATGTTAATTTCTCATTTAAGGTGTTGAAAAAAAAAACGTAATTATGGTGTGAAAAGTATTTACGAATTTCTTGTAAAAACTAACACTTTGGAACCTATGTAAATGTTGTCAGTAAATTCATGGTTTGACAAGTAATCAATTATAAAAAAACTGGCGTGTCAAGTAGCGACAAATAGGAGTGCCCGGGAAAGGCGCTGTCCTTATTGGTGCTGGCTTCTGGCCTTGCACCGTACCGACCATGATTTTTCCTATTTTGCAACATGTCCGATGAGGACGAGTATACTCGGGAGAATTACATTCTATAATACATGTGTATTATATATTATACTACATTATATTATACTAAATTATATTATGTATTATACTACACTATACTCATTATATTATACAATATAATATACATTTTACTACATTATAGTACAGTGTATATAATATTATATTATATTAGTGTGTCTCTATATCTTATATAATATAGGACCTACATGTAATATATGTTCGCGGTTTCTTCACACTTTTTGAAACAAACCCTTTGAAAAAACACCCCATGTTTGACGTGTTTGTGTGTTTCCTAAATATACCGTACGTCGCAAGCATTTTATATTTGTGTTAAAATAAAAGTACCGAATTTTTAGTTGACCTGAACTTTTTCTTATGTTTTATCTATGAATAAAATCAATACGAATAAAACAGGAAGAAAATAGGTCGGTTTGGTAATACCTTGTAAGAAGTAGTTCGTATGCAAAATATTATTACGCAGAGTGCGCTCGAATGCGGTGCGTCGTCCCTCGGGTGTAATTTACCAGACTCGGTTGAGCTTTGTTTGCATGAGACGGAGGAATATCCTGGAAGTAGAACTTCAGCAGGGCTTCAGAAAAGTTGTAAGCAATCGTGAATGAACTGCGTATATTCTTGTAAGTTGCCAAAGCCTCCTCAACCCTCAACACCCTACCGGCTGCATAAAATCTCAGAAAACTTCGCCAACTGCAATGTTGTTAAAGGCTGTACACGGTAAAGTGAGCACTTTTGAAATCAACCCTTGAAAAATGTCACTGTCTCAACCTGCGTGTATTTTTAACGGGCAAATGTAGTGGCATTCGCCCAGTAAAGTTGGTACGACGGAACGGAAGTAGTTCAATGCATCAACGTTGAATTAAAAGTGTTCGGTAAACATTTGTCAATTTTGCAATTATTTATTTTTCTTTCAGATTTTTCTAATGCGTATATATGCACGGATTGGGAAATTAGTAAAATATTGACTTTTTAAATACTTTTACAGTCTTCCTTAACTGACGCATGAATAAAGCAATCAGGTCCACGGCAATGTTGATTTTACATACAGTGGAAGGATACTCGATGCACTTACAAGTAGTTCTCAAGCAGGTGCTTTCAAAAGTGCTCATTTTACCGTGAACAACCTATAGAAACGGGGAAATACAGCTTGATACAACGGAACTGAAGAAATAATGGCCCAAAACTCTGGTAAAGAATCATTTGAGTGTTCGCCTGGCGTGATCTCAGGAAACTACCCGGGGGGGGGGGGGGGAATGTTGGCAGGAACAGGATTCGAAGTAGGGGTCTTCCGAATGCTAGGCCAGTTTCTTTTTATTTTTACACATTGTTTTTTGCCGCTACGACACTTCGCTCTGTCCCACAGCAGGGGCCGTGGTGGCTGAACGGTTAGACTGCTCGCCTCCCACCGAGGCGAACCGGGCTCAATCCCCGGCCGCGACACTCCCGGATTTCCACAAGTGGGAGTCGGGCAGGACGATGTCGTTGGTCGATAGGTTTTCTCGAGGATCTCCCGTTTCCCCCGCCCTTGCATTCCGGCGCTGCTCCATTCTCACTGTGTTCATCTTCATCGGCTTTAAAGACCTCGTTGGTAAGAGCCCCCAAAATCTCTCCGCGAGTTTCAGCCTCGGAGTGAAACTGACTATCTTTCTCACACCTCTTCATAATGACTATTTTTAAGAGACCTGAAAAATTCGCGGATTCAATTTGATACAAGCTAGAATTCAAAACATGTGTGTTTATATAGCTTTAGCCATTGGTCCACACGGTGTTTGACACCTCCTGGAGAACACGTTCGCCCAATCGTCAGCAGACAACCAATGTGCAGCTGACATCGGCATATGTGTACATAAAAATGTAGCGTCCAACCAGTAGGTCATTGAACTCCCGAATTTTTCAGGTCTCTATTATTGTATTTTTATCTTCCTTGATAGCGTCCCAACCTGAAGAGATCTCGCTACCCTGGCCGGAAGTGGATGTGAGATGTGTAGATCATTTTACCCGGAAAAGGAAGTACTAGGGAGGAGGCGAACGAGTCTGGCCACTACAGAAGTAGCTTTAGTTTTATTGGCAAAGTTTTCCGGCCAATGGTCGGACACTCCTAACTTTGCCCTCTATTCCTCACTAACAAACTGGTACTTATAGTAGTTAAATGGGGTGTATCTTTCTTCGTTCGTCTCCATTACCCTTCGTTCAGGCTTCCACAGGCAACTCTTTAGCGAAAGGGAAAGCAAGGCGAATTACCTAAAATCACTTTGGTAACAAACCGGTTCAAATAACTTAAACACGAATTTAACCTTAAGATATAACCTGTTCATTCCAGAAAAAAATTACAGTTCAATTCCTGAAGTTGGCATTAGTATTCGCGCATTGATTATTTATATAAAAACCGAAGCTATTTATGTGAGCATTTCCATTTCCTTTGACTAATTGGTTTCTAACCCTTCACCCCATGTCTCAGCTCTGAAGGCAGAGATTTATCCTAAAAAATTTCCCAGCAAAAGGTTTTTTTTTTTTTACAACAAAGTTGTTTTCAGGCTACTTATATAAATTTATCCCAGTTCTTGGTCGAAGCAAACCTCGAATGGCTTCGCGCTTGAAGAACAGCAAAACATAAAATTAAATATGCAACCATAGATGTACAATATCTAATATTATAATTTGCCCATAAATACCTTTCTCCTGTTACTTCCTCGTTTACTTTTCACGCCAAATACGTCACACCAGTTCGAAATATCGCTATATCGATAATTATCGATATGAAAAATAATTTATCAAACAATATGTAACTTTGAAAAATGTCGGTTATCGATGTTTCGATATTATCGAAGTTTTCGGCATTATCGAAATTTTCAGAATCATCTAAATTATCGGTGCTATCGAAATGTTCAGCATTATATAAAGTAGTGACCTTAGAAAGGACAGGTTTGGCACTTCCATAACATTGTGAAACCATAAACAGTCTCTACTCTGTACGCTACAGGCCATTGACGATTCCTTCCCAGTTCCTGTTTGCGCGACTTGCTCCATATCTAACAACATCGCTAGTCGATGAGACATTAAACCGCACCTACCCACCTAACATCCACGAGAAGATAGAATGGAGTAGGCTATATCCATCATTGCAGTAAACGAGAACAGATTGCTGGTCTGCATTCCCACGTACCAATATCCGCCATTAGCTACCGTCTAATGGATAACAGGGAGAGTCCTTGGGATAGCCCTCAAATCCCTAAGCGACAAGGAAAAATTCAGAAGACAACAACGTTGACCTACTATCAAGGACTTCAAGATTTATACTCGAAACAACTTTTTTCATTTCAAACAATATCGTATATTCACAGTAAGATACACACGAAGTGAAAACGCAAGTGAAATAAGTGAAAATTCATAAGTTATAAAATCAATTTAAATATAACCTGTTACAGGGAAGAGAGACTTGCTATTTATCGACAGCCCCGGGCCACTTTGCTGTGTTGGTTTTGTGACGTCGTGATATAGTTATTTATTGTGTATGTTCCTCTGAAGCAATGAGATGCCAGAGAATATTTTTGAGCTACTTGCATCACGTCGCACAGTGTTTCACTATTATGTGATATAATTTGCCTGTCTTCCCTGGCGAGCTGTTTTATCCCTGGAGAATTATTTTACGCCAACTCAGAGATATCAGTGAACGCGTTAACATTAAATGCTGAAGTTTGAAGGCAAGGTTTGTACGATCCAGGGGGGCGACAGTAGATAGGGCTTACAATCGTGTTATTTGAAATAAGTGCCTGAAGAAAGATCAGTATAGACATTTTACCACTAGAATTAATGATTTTATGGAACAGATCGGTTTTGAGTCAAAACTATGAGTATTTTGTATCTCAAACATACTGATTTAACCTGCATTTATTTTAGGGGCTGATTTAATAACTTACTAAAACGATTATAAATATTTAATCCGTTATTTATTTGCACTGCTTGTGCAAATTTATTCTATTCTGTTGAACACATTTGGAGGTAACGCAAATATTTAAAAGACAGAGCTAACACAAGCAGCACAGGTATATATTTAATTATTTCC
Source organism: Dryococelus australis (assembly GCA_029891345.1). NCBI lineage: Eukaryota > Metazoa > Arthropoda > Insecta > Phasmatodea > Phasmatidae > Dryococelus > Dryococelus australis. The sequence goes on along the minus strand of CM057002.1, from coordinate 28,954,596 downwards.
GGAAACAACATTCGGCAACTAAATGACGTTAGTCAAGTAGGTTCTCATTAAGCAATTTTAAAACTTAGTTCTAGAACCTCTCAAGAGTTATAATGCAAGCTGTAAACATACTGTAGATGCTACCGGGAAAAAAAAATTATTTTTTGTAAACAAGCTATTTTATTAAACATTGAACACTACGTGAATATTAACTACTTCAATAAAACGTGTTTATCACAATATAATAATTAAAAACTATTATTTTAGTTTTATTACAGTACGTGATTATTTTTCGTAACGCGTATCTTCTGTTGGTGTTAATCCAGGCACCTACCACCCACCCACCGCCCCTGGAAAGGACTTCAAGATAAGAAGATCATTACGACATGGAAGTGTCGGCTCTTGTCTCCTTACTTGCTCTGTGGTGCGATCTACAATTTGAATGTTGATGAGGGGATTTATTTTACGCTACTTAAGGGCGAGAATATGATTACTATTATTTTGAGCCGTTCGAGAATTTCTGTAATTCTGTGAATTAATGATATGAATATGTTTTAAACGGGGGTACTGTGTACCTACACATCCTATCGCCTGACTTGAACACATTACTACTTGTCACTTACCTTCAGTGACTTACCTTGTAAAAGGATAATCCATTTGATTTATTGCATATTGAAGAAAAGAAGGGGAACGTATTTTATTTAGCTGGATCCAGGAAAGATATTTGGGGACACTGAATTTCCTTTTTAATTGCGGAATTTTCTATGCAAGTTGTTACGTCGCACTAATTGATGATTATTGTACTTTTAATTGATTTTATCACCTACGAATGATCACTTATTTCACTTTGTATATTTTATTTGTGATTAGTTTACTTGTATATCTTCATGTATGATATTTTTTAAGTATAAAATGTTGTTTCGAGTATAAATCTCGAAGTTCTTCATATTAGGTCAACGTTGTTGTCTTTTGAATTTTTCCTTGTCGCTTAGGGATTTGAGGGTTATCCAAGGACTCTCCCTATTATCCATTAGATGGTGTTTAGCTAACGATGGGAAGTATTAAGAAAGGACCCTACGTACGATCACGAGACAAGAAGAATTTAATTTTCTTGAGAATTGTTATTCATTAATATTAGTCAATGGAACAATAAGCAATTCTCCGTTTATGATTTTGAATCTAGTAAAATTTGAGGAAGAGATGAATACATCTTAGGAGGTAGTAAAGTGCCACCGTTCATTTCTTTAATTTTAATTGATGAACAATTTATATTTTTGAAATATATTAATTACTTAAAATAATAATAAAAATGCTACAGAATGCTACATGAACTGTAATCAACACTAGGCATTAATAAACATGCATCCTGTGTTGATGTAGGCGCTTTAAATAGGTAGTGAATTTAAATAAACGTTACACATCGACAGCAAAGACACTATAGATTTGTTGATAATATTCAGCTACGTTCAAATAGTGAAGTGAAGCGACAGCATTTTCTCGTGGTCAGTAAACAAGGCAGAATCCTTTAAAGACGTTGTACAAACGCAGCGAAGAGTTCGCGTTCAGACTACGTCATTACCTTCGTCTCTCGCTCACGTAACTGACGGATCCACTCGTGTGAATGAGTGATGATGAAAGTGCGACGAAGACTTTCGTAAGTGATCTTAGTGCGGTTTCTCACTGAGAGCACGTCCACGACGCGACTGTCCACACAGAATTCGCGCGGGAAACTAACTGTGCTTACAACGCCGCTAGAACGAGTTCGCGTTCAGACTACGTCATTACCTTCGTCTCTCGCTCACGTAACTGACGGATCCACTCGTGTGAATGAGTGATGATGAAAGTGCGACGAAAGACTTTCGTAAGTGATCTTAGTGCGGTTTTTCACTGAGAGCACGTCCACGACGCAACTGTCCACACAGAATTCGCGCGGGAAACTAACTGTGCTTACAACGCCGCTAGAACGAGTTCGCGTTCAGACTACGTCATTACCTTCGTCTCTCGCTCACGTAACTGACGGATCCACTCGTGTGAATGAGTGATGATGAAAGTGCGACGAAAGACTTTCGTAAGTGATCTTAGTGCGGTTTTTCACTGAGAGCACGTCCACGACGCAACTGTCCACACAGAATTCGCGCGGGAAACTAACTGTGCTTACAACGCCGCTAGAACGAGTTCGCGTTCAGACTACGTCATTACCTTCGTCTCTCGCTCACGTAACTGACGGATCCACTCGTGTGAATGAGTGATGATGAAAGTGCGACGAAAGACTTTCGTAAGTGATCTTAGTGCGGTTTCTCACTGAGAGCACGTCCACGACGCGACTGTCCACACAGAATTCGCGCGGGAAACTAACTGTGCTTACAACGCCGCTAGAACGAGTTCGCGTTCAGACTACGTCATTACCTTCGTCTCTCGCTCACGTAACTGACGGATCCACTCGTGTGAATGAGTGATGATGAAAGTGCGACGAAAGACTTTCGTAAGTGATCTTAGTGCGGTTTCTCACTGAGAGCACGTCCACGACGCGACTGTCCACACAGAATTCGCGCGGGAAACTAACTGTGCTTACAACGCCGCTAGAACGAGTTCGCGTTCAGACTACGTCATTACCTTCGTCTCTCGCTCACGTAACTGACGGATCCACTCGTGTGAATGAGTGATGATGAAAGTGCGACGAAGACTTTCGTAAGTGATCTTAGTGCGGTTTCTCACTGAGAGCACGTCCACGACGCGACTGTCCACACAGAATTCGCGCGGGAAACTAACTGTGCTTACAACGCCGCTAGAACGAGTTCGCGTTCAGACTACGTCATTACCTTCGTCTCTCGCTCACGTAACTGACGGATCCACTCGTGTGAATGAGTGATGATGAAAGTGCGACGAAAGACTTTCGTAAGTGATCTTAGTGCGGTTTTTCACTGAGAGCACGTCCACGACGCAACTGTCCACACAGAATTCGCGCGGGAAACTAACTGTGCTTACAACGCCGCTAGAACGAGTTCGCGTTCAGACTACGTCATTACCTTCGTCTCTCGCTCACGTAACTGACGGATCCACTCGTGTGAATGAGTGATGATGAAAGTGCGACGAAAGACTTTCGTAAGTGATCTTAGTGCGGTTTTTCACTGAGAGCACGTCCACGACGCAACTGTCCACACAGAATTCGCGCGGGAAACTAACTGTGCTTACAACGCCGCTAGAACGAGTTCGCGTTCAGACTACGTCATTACCTTCGTCTCTCGCTCACGTAACTGACGGATCCACTCGTGTGAATGAGTGATGATGAAAGTGCGACGAAAGACTTTCGTAAGTGATCTTAGTGCGGTTTCTCACTGAGAGCACGTCCACGACGCGACTGTCCACACAGAATTCGCGCGGGAAACTAACTGTGCTTACAACGCCGCTAGAACGAGTTCGCGTTCAGACTACGTCATTACCTTCGTCTCTCGCTCACGTAACTGACGGATCCACTCGTGTGAATGAGTGATGATGAAAGTGCGACGAAAGACTTTCGTAAGTGATCTTAGTGCGGTTTTTCACTGAGAGCACGTCCACGACGCAACTGTCCACACAGAATTCGCGCGGGAAACTAACTGTGCTTACAACGCCGCTAGAACGAGTTCGCGTTCAGACTACGTCATTACCTTCGTCTCTCGCTCACGTAACTGACGGATCCACTCGTGTGAATGAGTGATGATGAAAGTGCGACGAAAGACTTTCGTAAGTGATCTTAGTGCGGTTTCTCACTGAGAGCACGTCCACGACGCGACTGTCCACACAGAATTCGCGCGGGAAACTAACTGTGCTTACAACGCCGCTAGAACGAGTTCAAATGTTCACCACGAGTAAATCTGGAGTTTTATCTTTAATAAAGACAAAATAAAGAGAGGAATATAGCTACCAATATAATAAATGTGACTGATAGTTGTTATATAATATATATATATATATAATGTGTTTTCTTTCCAGTGATTATTATGGAAATTCTATCGCGAGGGTTGTGTGTGCGTGCATTTTCTTTTCAGGTAAGAATATTTTCCATGCGACTATTCTAAAATGGGTATAATTCGTTCTGTTGTTTTATCGATTCTCCTAAATAATCTGTTTAATTTTCTCTTCTAAATCACTCACTCGTGACCGAAGTAGGTCTTCTCGTTCGGACGGAGGGGTTTTCAAATTTTTTTTCGCGGTCGTCATTCTCTCCACGAAGAAGGTCGTCAGTTTCTTCATCTTCAGCCAGTGGTTCGTGGCAGTCCGAGTCTTCCAGGTCGTTGTTCGTCGGTAAAATGCGTGACGAATTTCTGTTTCTGAAATTGTAAGGCCGATCGCTGTTTCTCGTGCCAAAAACCGCCGAACAAAATCATTTGTAGTCTCCTTCTCCAGGACAAAACGCCATGCCGATTACCTTTTCTAGAGTATAAACCATATGATCGACTGCTAGTATCTGTTACGTCCACAGTGCCATACAGACAGTTGTCAAGTGTCCAAATTAAAACCAAGTGTTGGAGAATTAGTGTCTGAAGTAGGGTTTATATAGAAAAGGTTTTGCTCATTTTTTTTTTAAATATAGGTATGTCACTTTCCATGTTTAGTATTAACCTAAATATATTAACACATGTTTCTCCCTCTTTTCTTCAACCCTCCCCCTCCCCCATATGGCACTTTGGTTTTCCCTCCTCCTCCAAAAAATATTTCACTTTCAGAATATGACTTTTCGTATTGGGTATAAATAAAAAAAATAACGCAATATCTCCCTTTTTCCTCTACATTACACTCTGAAGGTGACTTTCTATACTTGGGGGAGAGAAGGCTTGGTCGGAATTTTTGTTAGATGGCGAATGCAATTGCAGTATACATTATGCAGACGAATGTTTTTTTTTTAAATTCCGTTACAGCATAAATAAGGAAGTTTTGTACCAATAGTTGTATTATAGGACTTGACTAAAGCGCCATGTTCTTTAATGTGCATGAATTCTATGGCAATGAGGGTTTTTTTCGTGAAAGAGTTTTCTATAATTTATTTAGACAATAAAATGGAAACTTGAAAATACCTTCCTCTCTGTTCATGGGAATGTTTGAAAGATAAATATAAATATACAAATAGATGGGTGGCAAAAAATGTACATGGTTTATTATGGGGGGAAGGGAATGTTTCTTATACGGAATTGGAACCGGAGATTCATGGACTTATAGGCAGAGATGTACACCATCCAACGTAGGTGGTGGAATTATGCATTGTGCAAAACTAGTACTTTTTCAGTGTAAAATTGTTAGAAATTTGGTGTAGGAAACATATGTATCAGTTTTTAAATTAATGTACTCGTTCACGACATTTACTCAGTTAGATAGTTTCCATGTAGGTTAACTCATTTTGTAATACGACTTTTATGCTGTTGCTATACACACACGCCAGCTCACAATTTGCGGGTATATTTTTTATATAGTTTATAAAATGAGATACTAATTGTATTATATATTGCATTTGTATAGGAGTTTTAATTTTCGCAGACACATGGGCTCCCAGTGTATGGCTCCTTTGGGATATCGACGAGAGGCCTCATTGTTCGTAATATCGATACGATCATAGGCATGTGTGCTGTGTAGCATGACTCTGGTTCCGGCGTTGGATCGCAGTTTGGCTCACTTGGATTGTTGTCTTGCTCTGACGTTATATCGTAGATAGGTCCACTTGGATCGGTTGGCTGTGACGTGTGAATTTTGATCGGTTGCCGTTCGACGTTCTGCATCATCCCGACATATGTTCTCTCCGTCTGTATTCTTAACGATGGTGGCGCTTATTTGGAGCATTTGATCTTTCCACGTTGTAACTGTTACGAATGTGTCTGGACGAGAGTTCATATATACAAGAGATTAACCCCTTTCCCTTCTGCGGTTTACGTCGCTTGATGACCTAGCTGTATTCATGACATGTTCTGTATGCTGGTGTTGCTGCAACGTGACACGATTTTTTACAACTAACGCAGAAATGAGTACAATTGCGCATTGCTTAGCCAAGGTTGCCCAGATAGCATAAATAGTGGGAAACTTTGCAAGTAAGCCATCATACTAACATGACGGGGGTACAGCTCGCAATTCTTGTTACTGTTGCCGACAGATAGTTCGCTTTTCATTTCATCGTGTTCTCCAACTTTCAGGGGTTTTACTTCAATAACGAAAATGTTGTGAAGGCATTTATGTATGGTGTATTGATGAGAACATAGAATCGTGCAGTTTCCTTCCTCCCTTTTCGTGGGAATATTTGGCATGCAAAGATAAAACTACAAACATTTGGTTAGCTAGAAATTTTCATTGTATGTTGTGGGAGGACGGAATAGTACCGTACGAATATTTACAAGACGCGTTTGGCGATTTAATTAATAAATATTCATGGGAGACTATTTTCGTTTGTGGGTCGTCCCAAAAATCATGGTTAGAGAGGTACGTCAGCAATGATATGGATATTGTCAAAATAGAAACAAAATATAGTTTCCCATCTTTCAATACCTTGCAGGAAATGTACACCACAAGTTTTTTAAGCACACGGTCAACCCTTGGGTGGGTTTGTCCCATGTGTAACGTGGTACGAATACATAAGTGGTACATACATAATGCACCGAAACAATGTACATTATTTATGTGTTGGAGCGAAATTTAATAAATGTTGGAAAACTCTAATGTAAATGGCACGTAAATAATATGACGTTCCTTACATACCATTTATGCAAGTAATGTGTGAGGTTTGTTTTCCTGTATAGAAGCTACGAGATGGTCGGACCGAAGCGACCCTTTTTCAGTTCCAGGTCTTGTATAGTTTGAATCATGTGGTTTTATTCTGCACATTTTTAAATTACGTGACTATATATATATATATATATATATATATATAATATATATATATTTATTTTTTTTTTTTTTCACGAGAGGACTATGTATCTGTAATTTTTTCGAAGGTTTACCTGTAACGGATTATCCTGCAAGCACTAATACATTTGTTCAGCAGCCAATATGTTATTGTGTACCCTGATGTTATATTTTTTTCAGATGATGACTATGAAATTTTAATAATAATCACTTGTGAATTTGTTTATGCATGTTCGAATAATGTGTGCATTTATTTATAGCTGTAAGATTTTTCTACACACACACACAAAAATATATATACTTACTAATTATATATATATTAGCTCCAACTTTGTTAACCTCGATGCAGGCGAAAATACGAGTTCGCAGGGCAACATCGAAGAGCATGCTGGTGCTGAGACGTGCAAGATGTACATCGAGGGTGATACATCTGCTGGCAGTTCGAATAAAAAGGCTCGCATATACTCTTTACATAAAAGATAACAGAAAATAGTATTTACTTGAAGAATTGTCAATTTTTATTTTATTTTCATATATTTTTCAAGTATATTATTTATTGTATTAAAAAAAAATTTTTTTATTATAAGAGCAAAGTTACTACTGTATTTGTTTATATATTTATTTATTTATTTGTGGTTATTTTTTAATACACAATTAAATTTTTGACTTAAGATATAATAGTTTCCTTTTTTCCGTATTCCAAAAAGAATCCCTTTACAACCTGTTTTCGAGAATAAATTAATACCAAATTCTCTGAATCTTCAACCATAGTTAAAAACAATAGCTGCTGTAGCATAGCTCTACAATGACCAATTACTTTATATGCTTTTTGATATAGTTTATTTCACGTAAGTGGGGTAAATTTTGACAGTTCTGAAAAAATAGTGAGGCCACAATGAATCCTTCCACCACAGCTGTTTTGTCACCGAAAGAAAAGACGTTCGTAAAGAAATGTTTGAATCCAATGCACACTTGTATTTTCCTCTTTCCTCGTTTTTCCCGTCATGGCAGGCACTGAAAGACTGTCGTTAGCTAACTCCCATCCAGTAATTAATGTAGGATATTATGGCTAGGTTGGCATTTTTAAATTGCCAAGTTAACAATTTGGAATTTTGTTTATTTTATTTCGAGGAAAAAAAGGAAAAATTGAGGGGGCGGGGGGCTTTAGTTTAACGTCTTTTGTGAGACGGTATTGTTTTAATCTTTTTATAAGTGTGTGACATTTTGAGTTGGATGGACCACTGGAAAATTATCCTTGTACGGAAATATCATTTAAATTATTGTAACTTCGAAAATTTTAACTTTAATTGAAGAAAAAAAAACGTTATATATACGTCGCTGTTCGTATTCGTACAAATACAGCATTATATACTTGCATACTTGACCGAAGTTAACCGTACACTCGAATTTACGATATAGACAAATAAAAGAATATTTCATACACTACAAAAGTGTTCAAAGTATGGCTTTTTCAAGCCACGTGCATTTCAATAATCATAGTAACAGTTTACAAGATACATTATTTATAAAATACGCAAACCATCACGAGTAAATTCGTGGAAAAATCAGACTCCAGCCTGTGCCGTGACTTGGTATTAATTTTTACTCATCATCAGGACGCAGGTCATTTACTACGTCAATTTTCTTGATTGCTGTCGCTATTACCATCTGAGTAGCTGCCCAGGCAAAATGATCGCTTATCTCTTACCAACCGTTCCAAGTCGAAAAATAACCAAGACAGTGAAATAAAAATTGAGTCGTTATCAATTATGTTCCCATTCTGCTAAAAATATACACACGACTTCTTAACTTAATATAAACAGAAGTTGTAGTAAAACGTGGTAAAGGCAAGATGAGAAGGATCAATACCTTTTATCACAAGTCTATGAAAAGTAAGGTCTGGGTAGTGTCATTCCCAATATAGACCCACTGCCTACCGTTCATCGCCACAAATTAGATCGCAAGACCAAGTGTAGCTTTTATGGCGCTAATAAAAACTCTTATAGCCGGCTGGTCGGAAGCGAGCTATAAACTGCCGACCTATGTGAGGCCATATAGCGTACGTCTCCATTTTTAATATTACCTTGGCTTTTATGGAGGAACTGATTTTCGAGATCCCATCTTTTATTAAAATGCAAATCGCAGGCTACGATAAAAATAAATGTCTTGTTCGGAATCTACTTTCACAGTACATGAAAATATAAATTGAATAAATGATACGTATAGTTTCCGACTCGGTACAAGAAGTTTTTGTAATTGTTCCGGAGAATGATTTATGGCAAAACTTTCGAGGTGATTGCTTAGTTTTGGTGTCATGTGCGCATGTCTAGAATCTTTCTATCGTTATTGAAAAAAAAAAAAAAAAAAAACAATTGTGTTGATTGACTGGCCCGATTATATTTTCGCTACTCTGATAATAAACGTCCGTGCTCTTGTAAATAGCTGCGCTGTGTCAAAAAAACGTCATAAAGTCGCAGACCTATAATGAGATCTTAAAGAGTTTGGTTGTTTTAGCGAATATCACATATTCTGTGCGTTTTACTCATGAAACATATGGACAGTATGATACAATACAAAACACATACACTTGTATTACATGAAAATTAATTAGGTATTAATCATATTTATAGTACATAAATACGACTATTGTACTGAATATATACACTGTTAATATTTTAATCATATGTTGATACTTCAATCTGAACAGTTATCAAATAATTCTACACTATCTACCAAAAAATAATTGGACACCTGTCCACAATGTTTGCTCAGTGGTTGTCACCTCGTTAGGATCTCGTAGGGCCACCTCTTGTGGCTATAACAGCAGCCACCCTGTCTGGTATGCTCTCTACGAGTGTCTGCAGGACATCCACGGGGATTCGTCGCCATTCCTCTTGCAACCATTCCAGGAGTTGAGCAATGGATTTTGGCCGCGTCTGACAAGCCCTCACCCGGCGATCCAATTCGTCCCAAAGATGTTCTATAGGGTTCAGGTCGAGGCTCTGGGCGGGCCAGTCCAATCTGCGAACATTGTTGCCGGCGTACCACTGCATAGTAGCCCTTGAAACATGGCACCTGGCATTGTCATCCTGGAAGTAACACGGGTCCATTCCGTAAAAAGGCCACAATGTTGGGAACATTTCACTATCCAGAATGTTACAATAGGCCTCTGTGTTCATGCTACCACGGACAAACACCAGCGGTCCTACGCCGAAGGCCGTGAAACACAAGTCAACTGACGTACTGAATTACCTATCTTCACGGGTGCCCAATTACTTTTTGGTAGATAGTGTATTTCATTGTTCAACAGTTTCAGCACAGTGGATGGTCCAAATTCAGCGCACTATTAGAAAACCTGTAACTAATATATGTGCGTAATAACAATAATAGTGTCTAATCCTACGTCTTCCAAATACAATTATTACTTAGGAAAATAAACGTTGATAATATTTGTTTAGTAGTTCATGTCACTTTCTTATATATATATATACACACACTGAAGGAAATTTACCTATAGGATCCTGAAATCATTCTACGCTACTTCACTTTATGTTAAGTAGGTGGCAATTTCGGGCGGGAATCCAAAAGCCAATGTTGATTCGGAACGTAACAGCAGTATTTATTTATGATTCCCAAGGAAACAAGTTAATTTTAAACGTTTACCGGCTTTGGGATCTTTACCCACTTGAACGTCTTCTTCAAGAGAGGGAGAGAGAGAGGGAGAGAGAGCGAGAGAGTACGCTCTTTATCGGTAAATGTTTATCCGGTCTAAAATGTTTACGACTGGCGAGAGCTCTAACGTCGATACAGTTGCCCGACGCTAATGGCGGGCCCGGAGTTTCTGCTTTACGGGAGAAAGGAAACGAGGATAGCAACTGCACTTTCTTTAGCGGTGGCATTCAGAAACTACTTGCTGTTTAGAATGTTTCCTCTTCCAGTCGCACTTTTATCCCCGTTTGAGGTCGGCGACGCGACGCAGAGGATCCCACAGCGCTCGGCATTGGTGGGGGTACAGAAATTTCGCGAAAAGATTTCAAGACAAGTGAGTGAGTGAAGAGATTTAGCCGGCTTTTAACGTCGAGGTCTTGAGAGCCGATAAGGGCGATTGAGACCGTGGTTTCACGAGTGCTGTTAAAAACATTCAGCTAAACACATTCGGCAGCCATGTCTGAACAAGTTTAAAAACAGAACGTGTTTACGCGGTCACACACCCAAGGCAGAATGAAATCAATGGAAATTCTAACCTCAAAAACATGGAACTTAAAATATATCATATTTAATTATAGAAGCCTCCAACATTTATCACTATTAATGTTTTTAATTGTTATGAAACCTGCACTTTTACTGTAATGGCGTAATGGGTGGGTATTAATACATTCAACCTTAAATTTAAGTTAATTCCACAAGTGCAGGAATTCCCGCCAAATTCAGCAATATTTAATACACTGTTTGTTTGCTTCGAAGCAGCCAATATGAGCGCAGCAGAGAAGAGAAGTCGTTCGAAACTGCTTACAAAAACTGTTCACTTTGAACTAGAAACAACTGCAATCGGAACTCGTTCGAAGGTAATGTAACCTCTTCAATAACTAAACTTACTTTAGTGAAGTAGTTCTGCATCCCATGTAACCGCGGCCTGAGTCAGTGAGTATGGAGCAGCGCCATGGTGAAAGTGCGGGGGAAACGGGATATCCCCGAGAAAACCCGCCGACCAACGGCATTTTTCGGCACGATTCCCACATGCGAAAATCCGGAGCGACCCTACCGGACATTGAACCCGGATCACCTTGGTGGGAGGCGAGCAGGCTAACCGCTCGATCAACGTGGTCCGATTTCAAGGCAAGTTTACATATCTTGATTGGCTGAATTGCTTTTTAACACGTGTTAACTGTCTGCACACGAATCACGTAGGAGTCATGCCGATGTGGCCGAATTCTGAGTGGGCCGATCAAATATGAAAAACCCTTCTCAAGCAGACAGCAGCCATGGCAACAGACAAACTGATGTTGGGTGCTTATAGTATTGAAGTCTACCGTGTATTCAAATTTATTCGCGAAAAATCACTAGCTCTGAGCACTGGGCATCCTCCGTGGAGATATATGTAGTTCGACCACAGAACATTTCAGAGTGTTCAAGTTCCGAAAAATACTTTCTTTATTTTTAGGACATTTTATAACTCTGCAGTATTATATCACATAGCAGTCTAATTAAGGTATAAAAACACGGAGAACTAATTTACGAAAAATTAAATACGGATGTTACGGGAGTTTTTAATTTATACGTTTTGCCATGCAAATTCCAAAATTTTGCATATTAGTTTATCTGGCTTCAGTTCAAGTAAATTGGTGGCGTCATTGGAATATGACAAAAGAAATTTCATGGAAATTCTGTAAGTGGTTCCACCATAATATTAGTTTAAGTTTTACAATAAAATTTAAATTCGAAATAGCAAACGTCAAATTTTTTAAAAGTTTCTCCGTGGCATTCCAACGTCTTCAAGAAACACTTCAGTGGAAATCAAACATTCTGCCCGTATAATTTTCTGAAATTTTTTGGCACAAAACTTAACGTAAAAAGGGTTATTACTCTACTTTAAAGAGAAGGCATTAGTTACTTTGAAACTATTTGTCATTTTTATTAAATTTATATTGATCTTATATAAAAAAACATTATTTTTTTAAATGTTAAAACATTAGGCAATTATATATATATATATATATATATATATAATGTAACATTATTAATGTAAACGTAGAGGCAAACTGCACCTTAGGATGAATATTGAGTATAGTCTATTTACAGTAACTTCACACTTTTTGAATCAAACCTTTGAAAATAATTACCCCATGTATGGCGTGTTGTGTTTCTCCTGAATATGCCATGTGTATCGTAAGATTTTATCCTTCTGTTAACATTACAAGTGCAATTTTTTGGTTAAATAGACCTTTTGCCTATATTTAATTCAGAATTATTTATATTTTGTTCATAATTAATACGAGTTAAGACACGGATAAAAAGGGTATGTTGGTAATACCTGATATAGGTTGTTCACGGTAAAATGAGCACTTTTGAAAGCCCTCCTTGAGATATACTTGTATGCACGTTGTGTATGTATTCTTCCACCATATGTAAATTTAACATTGCCATGGGCCTAATCACTTTATCCGTGCGTCGGTCAAGTGAAAACGAGAAATTATTAGAAAAGTAAAAATTTATAAATCTGCTTATTAAACTTCGATGCATTAAAAAAACAGACAGCGTAAGAAGTAATTTCAGTTATCACAAATGGTTACCTCAACACTTTTTATTCATCGTTAAGATACGGAACTACTTCCCAGTCATCGTTGCCAACTTTGCTGGGCGCATGTCACTCAGTGCGCCCGGTAAAATATATGAAGGTAGGGGCAGTGCCTTTTGTTCTGAGGTTGGATTTGTAAGTGCTCAATTTGCTGTGAACTGCCTTCAAGAAATAGTTCGCATTGAGTGCGCACTTGAATGCAGTGCACTGTCACTTTGGGCGTAATTTTCTTCACGTGGTTAAGCTTTGTTTGCGTGAAGCGGAGAAATACGCTGACAGAAATGTATAGACGTTGGAGGTAGCCATGATTGGCCTGTAGACCGACCTCGCTGGCCGCGCAGAACCAATCTCTGCGTCCCAACACTGAACAGCTTTTCCGCCAACACGACCAGCAGAAACGGCGTGGATTGAATTTCAAGTCATGACGATGTATTACTAAACAAGTCCTTTGATACGTTTGTCTAATTCCGCTAACCATTTTACAATGCGGTTTGATTAAATTCAAATGGGTAAAAAGTATTTCATTTGTATAAAAGTGCTTCGCTTTAATTAAAAAATTTAGATACAAACAAAACACGTTCGTCACTGTTGACCATGCGACTTTAACAGCTGTGTTGGTTTGGGGTAGGTTAACGCGCAGAAGACGAATCAGCGGTCTACCTCATCTTTAGTTTATGCACTGCATCCGACTATTAAATATGAAGAGCTCTTCAAAAACTAGTACCCTCACTAACAATATTGTCAGAAAAAAGTACAGTTTATGCTGCACATGAAATAACAAACCATTATATTTTCTTATTTATGTATTTAAAAATCAATTATTAAAACAATATTTTTAATTAAAAATTAAACGCAATTCTATTCTAGATGTTTTAGAAAACACAGTTTTGAAAGAAACCCTTCAGCGGCCAGGATACCTAGGCGAGCCGGGTTCGATTCCCAGCGGGGTCGTTCACAAATTTTCGCACATGCGATTCTCCCGTTCACCCCACCCTTGCATTCCGGCGCTGCTCCATACTCACCTCGCTTCACCCTCATCGGCTCTCAGAACCCCGATGTCAAGTGCGGCCCAAACATCTCCTCTCTCCACTGGCACGTGTATGTCAGTCACATCAGTATGTCGGTGACAGGAAATAACCCAGAAAAATATTTTGGGTCTGGCTGACTTTTTCCAAGGTTTGGCAGTTTACTGAAAACATCTCCACTTTTACCCATTGAGGCCAGGCTTCACAATGCATCGGCGTATAGGGAATTAAATGTAAAATTCGGGTAAATATCTCTTAGTCGTTTTTTGTGGCAGTATTTTCAACTGAAGATTTGTTTGCTAGAAAATTAACGCATATAGATTTGTAAACCTTCAAAATTTTAATTTTTTTTAAATTTTAAATGTACTTTTTCATTTTTTTTTATAAAATCGTTACATTTTATAAATAATAAAAAAGAGAATTAAAAATAAAAAAAAATAAAATTTGGAAGGTTTACGAATCTATATGCGTCCAATCTCTAGCAAAAAATCTTTAGTTGAAAATATTACCACAAAAAAAAGACTGTGAGATTATTGTCCGAATTTAGCATTTTATTCCCTATACGCCGATGCATGGTGAAGCCTGGGCTTATGGAAAAATTTTACGTCGTAAACTCAGGTGCCACAAACTGTACTAAATACCATTTTCAAGATCCTTAAAACTTACTTCGAAAGTTTTCTTTGATCTATTAATAGCATCAATTCCAGGCGAAGCTTTTTTGATGCAGCTGGGAACGGGAAGGTAAAAAAAGACATTTAAATGTTTTACAATTAAAAGCGGCCGTCAAACGCTTCTCCGTGCAAGGCTGGATGCAGGCACAAACTTAATTCGGAGAGGAAAATTCCATTTCCCCACGCTGGAAGGTTTGTTATTAGATGGTGGCTCCGGGCGTCCTGTCTCCCTTCTACTTCTGCCGGCAGTAACGCGCGCTCATAAACACGCGTTTAAGGGAATAGACGTCTGGAGTTGGGTTAGGGAAATGTGCTCCAGACACTGCGACCAGACGTAAAAACTAAGCTATAACTAACAAGTTCTATTGCGACCTTCCTTCTACTTAAATCTGTACTTTTAACTTGCACTTGAGCAATTCACTTCGACTGTATAGGCACGTTCATGTTAAACTGAGCACGTATGAAAGCCTTGCTTAAGGTTGAAGTAAAGCAACATGCCTATGGAGCACTGCACCTAACTATACAATGTGAAGAACTCATAAAAAAAGGAGTATAGAAACCTTAAAATTTGTCAGAAACGTGCGATCTATGCTGAATATGAAAGAGAATGTATGTATATTTTGTAACATTTTAAAATATTTTACTAAAATATGCTTTTTAAATGTAAAAAATTCATCGATCGATAGTGTCTGCATTTTAAAGAAAATTTAAGTGCTTTACCGTTTTGGATGCTTCGGAAAGCAGGATTTACAAGAAAATCTTCAAGAAAGATCATCATAATATTTACGGTGATCATGTGTAATAAAGTCATTGTAATAGTGTATCATATAGATTTTATAATTAATTTTATTTACGTCAATTGCAGCCATAAATGTTTGGGACAAATGAACGCACATAAAAATAATTACAAAAATTATTTCCTTGATTATTATTACAATTTTCTTATACATGATCATAGTAAACATTATGACGATATTCCATGACGAAGATTTTCTTGCAAATTCTGCTCTCTGAAGCATTCATAATGGAAATATGCTTAAATTTGGTTAAAAAATACAGACTATTTTGATTGATTACTATTTTACATTTAAAATTTTATTTTAGTAAAATATGTTATAATGTTGCAAAATATATACGTACATTTACTTTCATATATGGCGGTTTCTGAACTACTTTTTTTTTTATGAGTTCTTCACATTGTATAGTCGGGTGCAGTGCTCCATAGGCAGTTTCTTCACTTAAACATTAAGATCTAGTTGTATGCACACTGTGTATTCTCCAGTCGTATGCAAAATTAAAATTACAATGGGCTTCATCACTTTATTCATGCCTCGGTCTAGCAAAATTTTGAGGTTATCAGAAAATTTAGTATTTTTACAAACTCGGCCATTTTTAAACTTGTATTCATTAGAAAAGAAGAGAGCGGAATAAATAATTTCATTATCCACGAGTGCTTACCTGACACTTTAATTCGACATTGATACGTGGAACTATTTTCTTTCCATCGTTACCAACTTTACTGTACTAGGTGCTAGCCTATTCAATATGCCAATGAAAATATACGCTGGTATGAGCAGCGACATTTTTCAAAAGTTGATTACTAAAGAGCTCCATCAAACGCGAACAAATTTCAGCAGTAATAACGCCACATTTAATTTGACAAAAAGGAGGCGCTCTATTTTTTTCATCGCAGCTTCTGCGCTAGTACATGCGAACTAACCTGCTTCAAAAACAAACTAACTTCATGTTGACGCCTTGTCTAAAAAAAAAAAAAAAAAAAAAAAAAACTATTGACCACAGCAATACATAAACTACAATAATACTGAGCAGCATAAGCTTATTTTGACGCGAACACGTCTTTAAATTTGCGACCATAGTGAGAGGCAATCCAGAAAATTAGATGATAACAAAATCGGGGGATAGAGTTTGGCATTGCAGCTCCGAATCTGTCGTCTACATTGAAAATTCTATTACACCACTCCATTGCCAAGGGATCAAAGAATATGTTACGTTTAGTGAGGACTGCGAAGCATTGCATGCGGTGGTGAAGAAAGGGGGAAGGGTTTTTCTTCTTCTTCTTCTCCCGCCGGGTATCATCAATTACGCGTAGTACAACTTTTGACTAGGAGAAGCTACGGCGCCCATTTAAGTTTCAATGGACAGCTCTCGTCAAGATAAATCGACGATTGCGTCTATAAAAACATTTGTGTGGCGTGGTTATAGTTAAATTGTATGAATTTAATGTAAAAAAATTAAGAAAATTTAACACAATGTCGGCCTATACTCGTCAAAAAGCCAAATTGAAATACACAAATCGTTTACGATTGGAAAGCACATCTCAAAAACAATCCAGTGATACCCATAAAACTCCATATGATCGAGTGAAGCGGTGCCGGGAACGTAAAATAAGTATCAAGGCGTCCGAGCGCGTCAACGTAGACATATTCAAGCATAACAAACGGCCGTGTCCCCAACATAGACACCCCCCCCCCCCCATTTTTCTGTTAACTCAGCCATCATTAATCTCGAATTGCTTCGTGCATTACGCGGTATATTTTCCTGTCATACAGAATCCGATCTCTCAGATATACTTTTCTTGTTTCTCCATTAAAATATCAAGTGGTAAATAGTTATCATGTGCGTATATTACTGTAGTTTTGCCAGAGTTCCGTTATAAAATCGTTACTGTGGTTGTACTTAAATGAAATACGTAGTAAAACAAAGATTGTGTATTAGTGTATACCTGTCTGTCGGAAGGCTACGAGTGACAGGCACTAACATAAACACGAAAATTCTCACAAGAATAACGCACACGTTTTGGCCGTTTTACAAAGTACAATACTCCATATTGGGCTGTGAAAAATTTGCCACACGAGTATTAAACGAGGCAACATGGCAGCCATCTTGAATGTGTCGCGCGGTATTACCGGAGGCCACTCACAGTAAAGTGAGCACTTTTTAAGGCCCTTCTCAATTTTCTTTTAACCAATTTTTTTTTATTATCTTACAGCCACTTTTTAATATCAACATTGCCATGCGACTGATAAACACGTTCGAAAGTTAATGTTTGAGGTTGCAAAACAACATGTTTATTAGTGATCAGTGCCTGTTGGGAAGGCTCACTTTAACATGAATAGCCTTTTATAAAGTTCTGTATATAGAGTATCGCGACCATCTCATCACTCACCCACGTCGTTTCGAAGGTTATTTTTTTAAATATCATCAACATTTCCTCACTAGTCCTACACATCGTGGGGATTCCTACGAAACTGTCATATCTCATCCACGCGTTGTGGTTGACCAATAAAACTATAAAGATCTCACAACAAATCTTTAGCGAAAAACCAGCTAGAACACGAAACGTTAAAAACTACCCTAAAATCGTTAGTTTCACGAAAAAAAAATTGATATTTATACCACGGAAGCCCAAAGAAAATATTAAAATTTAATTTTCAACGAACAGTTATTTTGTAACATCAATAATTTTTGCGAGGCGTGGTGAAATGTTTTATATCTCGCACCGGTTTATGGCTATGCATCGCCGCTACAGAAAAATATACTTTTTACAGACGTACTACATACTCAGCTAGCCTCTGGCAACATTACGAAAATTACATTCTCTTTTCAAATTAATGTTTTTACAACCATTAAAAAGAAATAATAATATATGAACCAATTTAAAAGTTTTAATAATGCTGTTACAATCTATCGTAAAGTTATACCGTAATCCTGTTGGATGCTGTTCACGGTAAAAGCGAGAACTTTTGAGGCCATAGTTACTTCCTTTCAGCCATTTTTTATCCGTTAACCACCTTTTAAAATAAATATTGACTTGTAAGTAATAAACAGAGAGTTTAGATTCCACCTCCACCGCACTTGGAAGTTTACGTCTGCAGCTAAATTAAAATATAATTATGGACTCATTCCAAACGAGGAGGCTTTCAAAAGTGCTCACTTTACTGTGAATAGCCTATACTAGCTTTAATTGCAACAAAATTCCGTTCACAATTTTTAGTATTTTTTCTGAATGTTTATGGAGACCCTAGGCCTGGAAGAAATGCAAAGCCGTCAATTTGCGACGAACAAGACAAACTGTTAACTGCCGCAGTGTTTACGCAATCCAAGTTTTGTTTGTAACATGACGTGATGTAATAAGATATCGGCGACGGGTTGAATACAAAGAGGAAATTAGAGCTCTCAAATTAACTGTCATACAAATGCCGTATTTATTCTGCATGATTTATACACAATCATTTTCAATTCATGCAGGTAACCGGCCCCTGCTCATGTTATAAGCATTATATCCCTCAGTCTTCCGTATCAAAAATTACTAAGACATTTAATGTTTTCTTTTATACTTACTTTCTTTGGCTACTGCAACATACGAGTTATTAACCCATTCAGACCCAGTGTACACATTTGTGTACATTACGCATGTGTAGGAAATTTTTGATCTGTACTGCGCAATGCGAAGCTCGATAACCAGTTATCTTACCCGTGGCTGGATGATTCGCAAACCGTCTGGGTCATAATTGGTTCATTTAACTGTAGCCAAACACATTGCCTACAGCTCATTGGCTGTGACAACGAAACAAGTGGTGGGTTGACTTTAAGTACAGCACGCATCGTAAAAACTTTTGTTTGCAACACCTCACGCCATAAATTAAAGCAGGTCTAAAAGGGTTAAAATATAATGCTGATATACGAGAAACACATTTTTGATAGAGAAGTTATATATAGCTTTAAAAGAAAAATCAAAATCTCATGCACATTAATGCACTAGTTACTTAAAAAAAAAAGTTGATGGGCGATTCTGATACTTTGCCCAAAAAGAGTAGCACTATTTCCTGGTATCCGATGATTTCTTAGAATTTATTTAGCCAAAATGCTTTCCTTTCAACAATTTTCTTGTCTGAAGGTAGCCTGTGAAATAGTACACAGTTTTCAGCTCGGATCCACAGTTCGGCGTAGTTATCTGTTTCGAAGTGCAAGGCGTGTTTCTCCCCATTACAACTGCATCACACAGGATGGAGCAGTTGGGGGACAAGATTGCGTCGCGCTACGTTTCAGCCAATCACCGCGCGCTACTGGCGGCATCCGCTTACCTTCGCACTCGCCCAATAAACTTACGCCTTCAGGACGTACGGCACTCTTCCCGTGGCCCGCTACTTGAGACGCGCTCATTACGAGGACGGAAAAGGATGCCATCTTATTTACACGCCCATGAGTTTTAAATTATTTCGAATGACTTTAAAATACGACATAGATAAAAAAAAAAAAAAAAAAAAATATCGACGGCGACATATTTTAAATATTATCTGAAAGTTTATTAGAATATTAAAACACTTCTCACTTAATAAATATTCTACACGATTAATTTTTTCACATTTTATTTTATAATTTATATTAAAATTCATGTCCACGTGCTTCTAGTAGACAGTGGCAGACAGTCTTGAATTATGCACCGTGATTGAGTTTGTGGGCGCCATTTCTTTTTAATACAGATGACGACTTGTAACATCAAGCAAAAAAAAAAAAATTTACGGTACGCCAACTAATACAAATCAAACAAATACTTGAAAAATACTGTGGTGTGCTCACTTTATCATCGCCATACTTGAGAATACATCAATGTCCATTAACTATTGTAATTACCAATAAAGAATCAATATTAATAAGTGCTAGTTTTAAATACACAAGTTTCTGTCTATAGGCTATTCACGGTAAAATGAGCCCTGCTTAAGATCTACTTGTATGCACGTTGTGAATTATGCCGCCTTATGTAAAATTAACATTGCCATGGGCCTCATCGCTTTAATCATGCGTCAGTCAAGTACAATTATGAAATTATTAGGTAAAGAAATACTTTACAATTCTGCTCATTTTTTCACTTCGGTGCATTAAGAGAAACAGAAAATGAAAAAATTCACGAATGATTAGATAATATTTTTTATTCGACGTTAAATTAAGGAACTACTTTCCATCCACTCTACCAACTTTACTGGGCGAATGTCACTCGGCGCACCCATTAAAATATATGCAGGCAGGGGCAGTGACTTTTTTATACGGTTCATTTCGAAAGTGCTCACTTTATCGTGAACAGCCTGTACCAGTTATACGACTACTGTCTATATTTACTGCGAAACATATGCGTAAGTGCGCATCCACCTAGTATGCCTCCTGCTGTTATGACATCTACTATCATGGAACAGAACTCTCCCAAGCCGGCTCGCAAAGCGGCTGGTATACCGACTCGTGCACCAAACCTTGTAAAAGCGGTGGTATAATACAAAAAAAATACGATTTTCCTATAGGTTACGTGGGAATTTTAAATGACTATTTGCAACTATGAGCCTAAAAAAAAATTAACGAAAACAGACAAAAAAAAATCAAAGCAGAACGCCGAAGTGCTAGGAAACAACGAAGATATAAGATTTTAAAATTAAAGAAAGCAAGAAAACGAATAAAAATTGAACAGAAAACGGAGACGGTGAATGACACAGCGAACACTAAACACGAAACAATTATAGATTTTTCATTTAAATAAATTATTATTGCAGCATCTCAACAAAGAGACTGTGTTCAAAATGTCGTATTACAAAAATATTTCATACGGGGAAAAAAAAAAATTAAAAATTACTACTGACAAGGAAAAATATTAGAAAAGGAAACACTGGGTATTTATGTAAACATCTTAGAACACATGTGATCAGTAAGCTTGCCGTAGTATTAATTGCAACCACAGGCTGTAACACCTTTACTGGCCCAGAATAACCATCAATTTGTTAATATATTTATATTTTGTGCAACATGATGTTTAAAGTTGTATAACGTTTTTGTTTATTGATAAATTTTCCTGCGGTTTGAAGCGTAAAGAATAAAAAGTGTTATATTATTACATATAATGAATTACATAATATTTATAACAGTAGTTTCCAAGAAGATTTTCATAAATTTGTAACCATAATTTACAAATAAATAACATATTTCCCCGTCATGGCATAACTTACAATGAATATTGCTATTGGAACAAAATTATTATTTATAAATGTCTTTCATAAAATGTTACAAGATGTAACAGTAATTTTAAAAACAATTTTCATAAACACGTAACCATAATTTACAAATAAATTACATATTTCCCTGTCATGGCATAACTTACAATGAATATTGCTATTGGAAAAAGTTATTATTTACAACTGTCTTTCATAAAATGTCACAAGATGTAATTCCCAAAAAGTTACATAACAAGTAACCATATTCTACAGAAAATTACATATTCCATAATTTACAAATAAATGACACATTTCCCTGTTTTTGCATTACTTACACTGGATATTGCTATTGGAACACAATTATTATTTATAACTGTCTTTCATAAAATGTTACAAGATGTAACAGTAATTTTCAAAAAGTACATACATATGTAAACATAATTGATAAAAAAATTACATATTTTCCTTTTGTGGAATTACTTCAATGAATATTACTATTGGAAAAAAATCAGTTTTTACTTCTGTCGTTCAAATAATGTACCAAGACATTTCCCATTCAAATTTCTACATTGTTTTACAAGACTTACAAGAAAAATGTTGGAAACACCGAGTCTTCAACATACTCTATCTAATAATTCTTCAATGTATGACATGGTTTGAAATGCTCTATGCATAATGACACATTGCAGCTGTCGCATTTCCAGGTAGATTCTCTTCTTACTTTCTTCTGTAAGCATGCTACACAACGATTTAGCATAGTTTTCCCCTTTTGTTGCAGATGGAATGTGTTGTACTGGAAAATGACGGCCAACGAGTCGCGAAGGCAGTTCTCCTGGTGTTACAGACCGCCTCTTACACATCCCTTCCTTCAAGTGATGCTGTAGAAGTTCTTCGGCTTGTTTTTTGCTTGAAGGCATGAAAGGTTCTGTCTTTCTTGCCAGTTGCGAGTTTGTAAATGACGTGACTATTCAGCAGCACCGTGTCAACAATGTAGACAGATATTTTTTTTATATGCCTTGCTATACCGGCGCATTACATGAAAACTGCTCATTATCTGATCACCAACATCAATGCCTCTCATCTTCAACGAGTAGTCGATCACTGCAGTAGGCTTCACGACTTGTTATTTTTGTTTTTGGGTCCCGTTTCCCTGTCTCTGCAAAATCAAGAGTATAGTCCATCACGGTTACTTTAGTTTTTTCTGAAGCCCTGCTAATGTTCTACTTCCAGGATATTCCTCCGCCTCGTGCAAACTAAGCTTAACAAGTCTGGAGAATTACACCAGAGGGACAACGCACCAAATTCGTGCGCACTTACTTGTAATGATATTTTGTATAAGAGCTGTTTCTCACTAGACGGTACCATCATACCTATTATCTCCCTATTTTATTCAAATTATTTATCAATGAAGCATTATGATTTATTGATAAGATAATAGGATATTAGTAACATTCCAATATAACAGGAAAAAGAGGTAACTTTTATGAACACGAGTACAAAACGCTTGTGCTTGAGGGCGTATTTAGGAAATAACTAAACACGTCATACGTGGGGAGATTTTTCAAAGGTTTGATTCAAAAAGGCCGAATAAATCGTGAATGGACTATATGTTTTGTTGACAGGATACACACATCCATCTTGTCTTTCCACTTTAGATCTGTCAAATTATTGCTCGTGTGCGAGACAAGTTTCTCCTACTTTAAATCTTTCTTTGTTTGGCAAGTTCTCGTCGCATGTTTTTTTTTTTTCTGTTGGTACGGACTGTACCAATTGTCTAGGTATAGCGAATATCCTTTATTCAGGAGGTCACGCTGTTGCGTCATTTTCAACACGATTGCTGGAGTACCACTAGCTTCATCCTTTCCCACATACATTTTTAAACCACAAATGTACGAATTTGTGTAATCACAGAGTTTATAGAATTTTACTCCGAATCTTGCACGCTTACTTTTATTGTACTGAATAAAATGAAGTCTCCAGTGATTCATCAATGCATACATCACTTGATGGAATGTATACGGTGCGAAATGATTCAGAGGCCATACATATTATTGGGTGAATTTTGCGAAGTGGGTCGGTATGATCCAAAGTTTAATTATCTATCAAATGCAGATATCTGTTTATTGCAAAAAAAACCTGTGTTGTGGCATTACACTCCTGAAATGCGGTGTATCAATAGTGACATCTTTATTCCAATAATCGTGGATAGTATAAGCTTTTGCACAATGCCCTTCATAATCAGAAGTTCAAGACACGCCCTAAATTCATCAGACGGTATACACTGAAAAGTATTATCACCGGAACCATATTTATTTTTTTCTGCCACTATGTGGTCAACTACATTGTAATTCATATACAATGAAAATATTTCAGCCCTTCTGGAATCTATATCTGTTTTCAGGCCAGGCGCTAAACCAGAATTTCCAGTGAAATGATGACACTTGGGATCGCTGAGTTTTTCTTCCCAGTTCCATTCCATTACATCGTCGAAATCGTCAGCAATGCCTTTATCATGAGAGTCGGATTGGATGTGTGTTTCACTTACCGATTCGCAGTAAGTGAATGAACTGGCAGATTATAAACTACGTCATTTTCTGTTTCACTGCTGGTGAAATCAGAGCTCAGTTCTTGAAAATATTGTAACATTTTTTCATCATCTCTTCCAAGAGTAAAATAATCATGTCTTTTACTGATGGACATTTTTTTCACTATGACTGGAGTAAAAAAAAATAAAATACTGTCTAAGTAACTTACAATCGTAAAAACAATCAAATATCATTCACTGCATGCATAAACAACAAAAAGACGAGGCTCGACACGAAAAACAGATAATTATTAGCAACAGAGTTTATATTACCGTCCTACATCAACAAATGAAGACGCCCTTACGTTTCTGCATCGCTAAAGTAGTAAATTGTAATTTGTTACCGCAACAAATACAATATTCCAGGCTGTAAAATGTATGCTACTATCGATAGACGCCAAGGAGGTGTTGCACAAACAACTCTCTGGCGTACGAGTTGCAATCTATATTTTAATCAGTACATTTTGCACTAAACTGTAGCTAGAAATCTCATAGTAAATACAGTAAAATATTCACAAACAAATTTGCTGTAAACTTTTTGTATGAATTTGTCCCATATATACACGCATTAATTATGTAATAAACTTTACGCGCTACTATGAAAAGGAAGTTGGTGTTTGAAATGACATGATGTGCCACCAGTCAATTGCTACAGCTCACGTGTTGCTACAGCGCATGCGCTCTGAAACACGTGATAAGATAGTTGTGGTATAACTGGCGAGATGTCGCTACAGGTTGATAACACGCACTAACTCACTAAACACGTCATAGATAGCACTGTCAGCTCCTCGACTGTGGCCAAGTTGTCATTCATATTAAAAACAAATAGCAAGGTATAGCTTTCCTTGGCGCCTATGTATACCAGGATATCCAACGAATGAATGAAAACTATATCGTGAGAACATAAAATATTTCCCGTTTACGTACTCTAAGGTGATTGGTCACACAAAACTACCGCAAATTACGCCAAGGGCAATTGTGGACATTGAGATTAAGTCGAACGCCCTGTAAGTAACGCTATGCAATTCACGGCAATTGTAGATGAGGCCTTATCGATCAGATATGCGGCTGCGCATCAATACGCCTGTGGACGCAAATGGGTAAGAGGGTGCGGATCGAAAAGCATAGGTTATTGGGGATCAGAAGTAGAAAAACTTAAAACGTCATATCCTAGATGATCGTTTCTGCCATCTTCACGAGTAACTATTTTTTCAGACTGAAGCATTTATTTTGCATGATATTTTGCGCCCCAGTAATAATACATATGTAAATTTAACGCGCAGAAACAGGTCAGCATAAATTCATGATCATTATAAATATTCGCTCACAAAAGAAGTAAAAATAATTATGTACGATTGCCTCGCTTGAATTTTGTGCATTGGTTTCCATAAAGTTGTAAAATACGATTAACCTCTATAGCATTAACGGGGTTGTCCACGGAAAAAATTAGTTATTTTATTTTTGTAACGTACGCTGTTCTTCTAGTAGGCATTAACTCTTCAGAAAAAAAATTAGATTGCATGGTTTTTGCAAAATGACATATCAAAGTCAAAATTTTAGTGTTTTTGTAAAACAGCACAGTTGTATTTTTTTATGGGTATGCGCTCAAAAGTTTCTAAGCTGCCAAAAAAACGTTCCATCTTGGGTGGAATACTGACAGTGTTGTCAACTTTTCAATATTTGCAATGAGATACACTTCTAACAACCCGAAACACGACAACTGAGCCCAACAAAATTATCAAGGAGAATTATTTTAAAAACACGTTTTTAAACCTATAGTGTGCAAACATCAGTAAGTATACCGCAATAATAATTTTCTCTGAACATAAAATACAGCAAATTTTTTTTTCCTAAATATTTTACTTTCCACGGCCGTTTTAAACCCCTGTTAATATGTAAATGTCCCATTTTTCATTAAATTGAAGTATTACCTATATTTTATTCATAAGTTATAATATTTCATATATAATAAGTATGAATAATAATAGTGAGAAAATATGTGTGTTGGTAGCCCCTAGTAAGAAATAATTCTAATGCAAATTATTATTACAACTGAATGCGCGCGAATGAGGTGAGTTGTACTTTGGTGTACTTTTCTAAAATTAGTAGAACTTTATTTTCGAGAAAAAAACTTGATATGCGGTATATATTACGTCCCGCTATTTTTCCATACGGGATAATACTTCCAGTCTCAGGATACGGAAAATCCCGTAAAAAAACGGGACAGTTGGCAACCCTGGATGCCGAAATTTGATACTGCGCATCTGGAATGCGCACTCTACCACACATGACTTCGGGAGTTACATCTTATAACTGTCATAACATAGAATTATTGAAAAAATCCATATAAGTTAGAAATATCTTAACATAGAACCATCGTAACTTAAAAAAATCATAACTAATAACCATCGTAACTTAGAAAATGACACCTTAGAACAGTTGTAACTTAGTAAGCCATAAATTGACACAGAACTCAAGAGTTGTCATACGTCAGAAACACACAAGTTAGAAAGTTCACAAGTTATAGCAACGTAACTCAGAACAGGCATGACAGAAAATTCAACCTAGTGTGTTTCTAAGTTAGCTAGTTCCTAATTTGTGACAGCACCGCTTCCTCCTACAGGCAACAAGCGCAGAGTGCGTCGTTCTGTTTCTCCAACTTGACTCGTGGGGCGCTGGCAGCGGTACGTCGAGATCCCTCTCCTTTCGAAGGCCGGGTCGAAGCTAGATGTTGGCGACGCGATGGGGCGGGAGGAGCAGAACTCCCGGGATCGTAGTAGGGGCGCGGGAGAAACTGGGGCAAATCAGCGGAGAAGAGAACCCTCGAGGGGTTAAGACGGGAGCTGGTTTGGCCAAGGGAGGGCGGGGGAAGTCGGATAAAAAAAAATGTTTTTGCAAGTTGGAAAGGACAAGCGGCGAAGGAGTTTGAAGGAGAAGTGCAGGCGGCGGCTGTGTTCGGAATAATGGCCATTCTTCGCGGTCGTTCCGCCGGAACTGTAGAGTGCGCACTCGAGGTCGCGTCAGGGAACTGCCGCCGAGTGCCGGTCTGCTCTGACTTTGCCGATGCTCGGTCACAGAATGCCTCAGATTACAGAAGTAACACCTGTCTCGTGGACTGCACAGGCTGGCGACACGAAGGGAAACCGCCCACCCCGAGATTTTGACGTGAATACATCTTTAAATTTGTGACCACAGCGGGAGGCAATCCAGAAAATCCGATGATAACAAAATCGGGGGATAGGGGTTTGGCATTGCAGCTCCGAATCTATCGTCTACATTCAAAATTGAATCACACCACTCGGTTGCCAAAGGATCAAAGAATATGTTACTTTGAGCGACGACTGCGAAGCATTGCGCAGCGTGTCATAAATTCCGCGTAGTATAACTTTTGACTACGAGAAGCTACCACGCTCGGTTAAGTTTCAATCGACAGCCCTCGTCAAGATCAATCGATTGCGTGTATAAAAACATCAGTGTGGTGTGGTTATGGTGAAATTGCATGAGTTTAATGTAAAAAATTAAGAGAACTTGACACAATTTCGGCGTATACTCGTCAAAAAGCCAAGTTGAAATGCAGAAATCGTATACGGTTGGAAAGAACATCTCAAAAGCAATCCAGTGATACCCATAAAACCCCATATGATCGAGAGAAGCCGTGCCGGGAACGTAAAATAAACATCAAGGCGTCCGAGCGCGTCAATGTAGACGTATTCAGGGGTGGTTGGGGGGGGGGGGGGAGGGGAGACCGTATCCCCAACACAGCCACACCCCATTTTTTTCCTGACGGCGTTTGAGACCGAGAAACGAGGGGTCGATAAATAAGGGCTACGCTACCACGTGCATCAAGTGCGCTATCGCCTCTAAGCGCAACCCAGGAAACACTACCTTTCGGCAAATTGTCGGCGCGTTACCAGCACTGTTGGCAACTGTCTTTTATATGCAAAAATCACAGCCATCTGATAACGGCATGATGTCTTTTTTGAGACAGACTGCTAGCTGTCACGATACAAAGACCCTGTGTATTATTTAGGATAACTGATAGATATCACCGAAATTATGTTGGCATGATATCTCACAGCAAGCATGTTGCCAGCATCTAAAAGCCGATTCTGACCCGATTCCGATACAGTATCGTTGCCTTGTCAGTAATACTGAGCGGGCAAGTGAATTACAGGCGTGACGTAAAGCAACAGCCAAAGAAATATTCGCCTCATCACAAGCACATAAATAAATCGCACAACAAGCCTTTCGGAAGTGAATGCTTCACTAGATAGGGACACTTGATTTTCACGCACAGGCTAGATTTCAATACTCTACATGCACGCAAGTAGATTTCCTTTCGTTATTGGTAGCGATTTTTTTGGCAGGCCCATAAGACGTCTTGCGCAAGAACCCATCCAATCAAAAAAGTGGATCTGAACTAAATAGTTTCGGAATACAACTTTACAGTAACTCTATTCGCGTAAAAAAAAAAAAAACATGTCCTTATCACTAGATGATTTCGGCCAGTGTCGATAGTGATAAACATAAACGTTGAACTATCCTTCCATATGCACAATTTACATTTATTCACGCGTCTGCTAAGTAAAAAATCGTGAAACTGTTAGGATTTTAAAAATGTTATTAATATACTAATTTGTACTGTCATGTGAAAAAACCAAACACACACCAACCTGATTTGCCACAGTTCCGAACATGACACTCGCAGCATTCACTGCCAAATTATCTGATCGCCTGCAGGCCAGTGTGTACGGGAGCATATACGCAGATATAAGCTGTTCACGGTCAAATGAGCACTTTTAAAAGCCCCTCTTAAGATCTACTTGTTTGCACGTT
Organism: Dryococelus australis; assembly: GCA_029891345.1. Taxonomy (NCBI): domain Eukaryota; kingdom Metazoa; phylum Arthropoda; class Insecta; order Phasmatodea; family Phasmatidae; genus Dryococelus; species Dryococelus australis. Next base: position 28,925,347 of record CM057002.1, on the reverse strand, counting down.
GTGTATTCTTACGCCTTATGTAAAAATAACATTACAATGGGCCTCATCACTTTATTCATGCGTCGGCCAGGTGAAACCGTTAAAATATATAGAAAAGTAAATATTTTACAAATACGGTCATTTTTACACTTCGATGCATTAAAACAAAACCAGAAAGCGAAAGAAATATTTTTAAGTTATCACAAACGGTTACCTAACACTTTCTATCCATCGCTACCAAACTTGCTGGGCGCGTGTCGCTTGGCGCGCACGCTAAGATATATGCAGGCAGGGGCAGTGACTTGTTGATTTCAAAAGTGCTCACTTTACCGTGAACAGTTTTTATCACCGAAATAATTTGAGCAATGATCACTGGCAGCAATTGAGGGATACGAGTGGCCATAATACCGTAAGTTAATTACGTTCTCGTAAATTGAACACACGGTGTGGTTATTCTCAGTTACGTTTGCATATGTATCTGAAGGGACGCAACGAATTCTCATTCATTTTATTTATCTCTCTCTCTCTCTATATATATATATATATATATATATATATATATATATATATATATATATATATATATATATATATATATATATATATATATATATATATATAAACACACACAAATAAAATGAAGTTTTATTCGACGTTCTTATCGGATTATGAAATAACAAATGTTCAGCGTAAATTCACTGCGTACTTCACATAAAATTAATACAAAAATCGTTAATAATGAAGCAAAATGTATTAAAGTAGCGTTTTGGCAGGCGATAGCTACAATAACTAAACTTTGTAGTCTGCGGTGATTCAGTTGCGTAAGTGAACTATGCATCATTGCCATTTCGAAGTCGAGTAAAGCCAGTTTTCGCAATGACGGAGCTGCAATAGTTTTGTACAACTTCATGAACTAAACATGATTTATTTGCTTTTCCGCGTAGTTAATTAGGGAGCATCTGTGCGTGACAACACCGACTCTAGCACATAACATTAATGAATATATCGAGCAGTATGATTTACCATATACACTCTAAACGCTGGTGTTTGTGTACAGCCTGCGAACAAGTGATTCTAATTCTCTGGCTACATTGCAAATTAACAAGTTACACTATTTGGTTACAGTTAGATTCGCTCACAAAGGCTCTCTAGAGCGAGAATGGATGCGCTCTGAATGCGATGAAATTTGGTAGATGAGTAATTGAAAACTGGCGGAAGAGTATAAAAAAAGGTTAGAAGCAAATTAGAAATATTACCAACAATAAATCACGGGTTGCTGAATAGTATTGTAGTTGTTGGTTGTTTATTGAGAGCTTTTGAAAATTCAGCTTATTTTCTTTATGCTCGTTGTGTATCGTTCGCGTCATATATTAGATTTCTAACTCTACAATGGACGCTAACAGTAACAACCCTTCGGCCAAGTTCAGTTTCGTTCAGTTTATTGCATCCATTAAATTTTTCTAGTTGTATATGCATGTATAAAGATATCGGAAATTTCAAGGTGTACGTTATCCAAACGAGAACTCTGAAATTTTACATTACTCTTTATCAATTTGTTCTTCTGCACCGCAGGTGTGAATTCGTTAGGCCTGTAAACACCACATGCAAACTAAAGGTAACAAAAAGGCAAACACGCTCACAACACACATTTGTGTTAACTTATTGACGTGTTTACGTACTCAGGACGTATTGAATAAATATTTAATTGAATTAAAAAAACTTTGAATATTAAACATATTTTTATCTGTTTTGATCAATTTAATTTGAAAAAATAACATATCTCTTGCATGTTTTTAGGTAACTTGAAATATTTGGCTTTCTGATTAAGAAAGCCTCTCTTGGAGAAATTTATAGTTAAAAATAGGCATTTGTATATGATTCGCATTTATTTCTTGTATTACGATTATGAAATAATTTGTTTTTCTAAAATAAATTTCTGTTTTTAATATACTAACATACGAGGAGATGGCCGCTATGGAGCTGAATTTGACCGACAAATTTCGTTAGGTGAGGTGATTTCTAATGTAAATTAAAGTGGGAAATATATGGACACATCCTACCTAAACTGAATATTACAGGCAATCAGAGACCTTTCAAAATCGAGTCTCTAATCTTTATTTTTGCGAAATATCGGAAACGAACTGAACTTAAATTACAATTTCCGGTGTTTTTTTTTGTATCATCAACCTCAGAGCAAACTATCCTCCATACTTCCAACCGCAATGAAAACAACATCTGGGTGGGCTACCTCTTATAGAAGACAACAAGATTTATGGAAGTTTGATGCTGGTTTATTAAGCAGTGTAACCTAATCAACAAAAATGGTCCTTTTTTTGCAACTGTCCAGGACTCGCCATCTTCTTGTAAAATTCACACAAAACTTTCGGCGACAGAAATACAGTTCCAGACGCGCAGATAATACAAATACTTCCTGTTGTAACAACTGGATTATAGTTTGTTTATTTGCAATTTGTTTTATCCGCCAACACTATTGACAAATTACTGTTATACTACGTAACTATGATAGACATTCGAAGGGTATGTTTATGTTTAAAGAAATATTTATTTTCTCTCTTTGTTTTAGAGATTGCCAACCTTTCGTTTATTTGGCACGCGGGACGACAGAATGAGGCCAATTACAGCCTATATTTGAATATAATTATCGTAGTAAAATATTTTTCTGATTCCGGTATGTTTGCTCAGGGAGGAGGTAATGTTGGACGATAGGGTCGAAGATTAGTCATAAGCGATTGTTCAGCTAGGAGTTTTAATTAGTTTTCTGTTAATTCGCGAGTCCATATTTGAATACCAGACAGAATGAATTTGAGGAAACAAGAAATGTTTCGGCAAATTGAAGCAAAGAAGAGGTCTGTGTCGGGCTACTCCGCGATTAGATTAGCAGAAATTTGTCTTCCGCGAGTAAGTATTATTTTTATGAAGTGCTACGAACTTTATTCAGCACAATTAAACCCGTGAGCTCATCACTAGTGAACACTTGAAGAGAAGAAGTTTCTGCTTCAGCGGAAGTACAAAACCGAGCCGAATTTTGTTATGAGGATGTAACAAAATTTTTTTATTTTATCCAGCCACCGACATCACGTCTCCAGAGGCTTTAATTTGTAGTTAAGTCCATTTACATCATAATCAAACGTTGTGCATCTCGAGATACACTTTCATTCTTTCAAAAGAAACATATTACTTTTGCTCTATTGGAACTGAATTCCACCCACAAATGGCCTTGAGATATTTAGCGTAAAAAAATGATATTAATATAAAAAGAGCTAGTTAAAGTTGTAATTGAAGGCTAGTGTCGTTCCATAACTTATCTGCTCATTTACAAGTAAAGTTTTAGAAGAATTTAAACCATCACAATAATTGGATAAACTTTATTATTTGAGACAAGTTTTCAGTATAATTCGTTTCATGGAAGAATGTTGGCTAGATATTAGATGACTAATATATATATATATATATATATATATATATATATTTATTTATTTATTTAAGAAACACACTGTAAAATGGAATCTAGAGGTTTGTTGTTATGTCGAAATTTATTTTTCAATAATTAAATACATTACAAAGAGCTGCCACTGTTATCCTTTCACGTAGTTTTTGAAGTACCTAAAGGATTTTTTTTTTCCAGTGTTGCCGTATGCTATTTTTCAGCATTTTTGTACCAGCTTGTGGTGAGTTTCCTGACTGGTGTATCAAGTGTGGTAAGTGTAAGGAGGGGTTAAGTTTAGTTCATAATATCACACCAGGAACTGGCCGAGGCAAGAAAACTTCAATACGTAAATTGCAACTTCATTAAGTGGAGCCTTTTAGTCTCTTGGTGTTCCACTGCAGGGAATCACAAACTCTCACCACAAAAAAATTCGCATTCAGCACTATAAGTATATTAGCGTATTATCCGAGTTTTTTACGGTACGTGTTAAAAAATTGCATCCGCCATTGTCTTTCCAGTAAATTCAGCAACATGCCATACACGCATGTAAAGGCTGTTCACGATACAGTGAGCACTTTTGAAATCAACTTTAGAAAAAATCCACTGCCTCTTACTGCGTCTATTTTAACGGGCGTAATGAGTAACATGTTTCCAGTAAAGTTGGTAACGATGGAGGGGAAATAGTACCAACAATTAACGTCGAATAAAAAGTGCCAGATATCCATTTGTGATAACTTGAATCATTTCTCTCGATTACTGTTTTTTTTTTTTATGAATCGGAGTGTAAAAATGAACATATTTGTACAATATTTACTTTTCTAATAATTTCACAGTTTCACTTGACCGACGCATGAATAAAGTGATGAGGCCCATGGTAATGTTAATTTTACATAAGGCGGAAGAATACAAAAAGTGCCTACAAGTAGATCTTAAGCAGGGATTTGAAAAGTGCTCATTTGACCGTGAACAGCCTATAGGCAGTACTACCTAATTGCTAGACGCGGTATAGTTGCAGCCGTATCTTTGCGTGCGTTTTATATAAAAACGGTAGGTCCTGGGCAGTCGCAACAAGAGGGCCATTTTTTGTTGACCAAGTTATACAGTTCAATGTACCAGCATCAAAAGTTCGTCATTCTTGACTGAAAAAAAAAAAAGTTATCCTGTAAACAGAGAGTGGCGTGCCCGTTTAGTTTTATTACTGGGGGAGGAATTAATGAGAGTTTGTTCTTATGTGGGAGATACCGATAACATGAAATAATTTTCCGAGGACAGCAATTGAAATTCGCATCGTTTTCGGCATTTCCCAAAAATTTCAAAATATTTCCAAGGGCTCATATCTCCATTAATATTTTGTTTAGGAAGAGACTGTCCCATATGTTTCTAACCTAATGTTGCATAACGCGCTACATCATGAAGGTTGTAGTAAATTTTTTGGAGCGTTTGAAAGGTCTCTGTAGAAGAAACAGGTAATTTTTTTTTTTCGCCCAATAGCATTCTTGAAGGTTATTTTGCATGCGAAACACGATTTTGGAACTCCCCGGAATTACCCTTAATCATAACATCATGTATCATTATACAGTAGAAATATATTAAGTAAACAATTATAGCCATGTTTCTACATAAAATGTAAACAAAACAATGCGGAAAAAAACCAGCAGAAGTAAATTTTGGCAGAATTATTTCAGCATCAGCGCCATTCTTATTCATCAACTCAACTCAGGAATTTAAATGTTAAAGGATTCGTTGACTTCATCTGAATCACAGTAAACATTTAATTATATTTTCCTCCCCCCCTCCCCCCCTCACAAGACACACACGAGGAACTTGGCGCAATGTGTTTTCCCAAGGGCTGAGAATTTACAAGTCATATTGAATTGTTAGAAACATATTTATGTTATAAAGTGTATTCTTTTTTTAAGGTGCATAAAATAACAAGAATTTAAGTACGGTCTCCACCATTTTTACATAACACTTTTCAATAATACCAATAACCTACATTAAGACACGAAACTAATTTCCCTAGCTCTTTACCGGCAGTACCACATAGATACGCCAGTCGCTGTAAACGTTAAAATTCACGCAGTTACGTACAGGGAATTTTGTTTTCGAAGGTTGGTTATTTGGCAGTGAACCAGCAGAAGCAGTTCACACATACATGGCAGTTGCATCATTAGCTGTAGTCATCAGATACTGCTAGTTACATGACAAATAAATGATAATAGGGTGATATATTGCTGCATATTACAGTAATTGTGGCGCGATGGGAGCTAAAAGCTGTTACAGTCATGTTCAGCTCTCGACGCTAGCGTGTGTGTTTCGAACGTGTTTAGACTGTCTTTTTTTTCGGGGTGCTGCTGAGTGATCGTAAATCTCACATGTCGCACGCGTTTCACTGCTAAGCCCCTGTCACACTATCAGATTTTCGCCTTCGACTATATTTGACAATAAAATTTGAGGGCAAAATACGGTAATCAAATTTTTCCTTCCAGCAAATTTTATCAAATAATCTTGAATGTGTTTGAAAATGTATCACATTGTAAACTTTTTTTATTGGGAGAACTTATTTTGAAATATTATATAAAAGTAATTTTTCTAGTGAGATACTGCTTTTGTTTTTCCATGCGGTCCATTACAGGAAGAAATGTAAGTAATATTGTAATGTATTTTCGTTTCTTTGCTAAATTATAATTTTACTTCTAAGATATGTTTCCTGCACAATGAAATAAATGCCTCTCAGATCGTAATATAACGTGCAATATTCACTTAAAATTGCATTCATGCACAGACAGCTTATACATAAATTAATTATCTTCATAACTTGCTCTTTTTACAGCAATCGTTCGTTATTTTAAGGCTTATGACTTCAATTTTAGTCGTGCACGATTCTGATTGGCTGAGACCGTCAAACATAAATTTTTATAATCTTTAATGGAGACTGAAGCCATCCAACTTTCTCAGACAAAAAGTGCATGACGTTTCTATGACGCCATAACTGTCCAACTTTATTTGACCAGACTTATTGGAAGCAGTTTGATGGAAAAATTTGACAGTGTGACAGGGGCTTAAGGCCCTCTCACACTGTCAAATTCTTTTCCGTCAAACCTCTTCGTATAAAGTAGGTCGAATAAAACTGGATCGTTTCTGACGCCGCCGAAACGTCATTTATCGTCGCCATGTTTGTAACGACGAAAAGTTTCGTGGCTCTTGTTTCCATCAAACGTTATAAAAAAAATAGGTAGCCAGGGTGTTCGCATTCAACCACGGCGATCAGGTTTCGATCCCTGGAGGGTTCATTCCCAGATTTTCGTCCGTAGGCATCGTGCTGGAAGACGCCGCTCTTCAGCGGGTTTTCTCGGGGCTCTTCCACTTCCCCCACCCCAAGTATTCCAGCTCCGCTCCACCCTAGGATCTCATTTCGTGTCATGTCCGGGGATGACGGGCACCTGCGGATCCCAGCTTGAAAGCCCGTCATTAAGAGGTTGTCACCTCGCCATGGGTGAACTCCCCAAAAATTAGACAGGTTCGAATTTTTTATTTTTATTTTTAATGAGCTCAGCCAATTAGAATCGTGTATGATAAAAATTGGCTGTTTCTAACGTCATGAAACTTTAAAACGTTGTATAATTGCTGGCAGCGAAATTAAGTTTGAAGATAATTTATTTATATGCAAGATCTTTGAGCATGAATGCTATTGGAAATGCTCGATTCGCAATGTATTAAGATCTCAGTAGCATTAAATTTTGTTATGCTGGAAATATCTTTGGTATAATATAATTTATTTTTGGTAAAAATAATTAAAATAAACCATATAATTCGTTACATTTCTCCCTGTAATGGACTGCACAAAAACACATCGCACTGAGAGATCAGACAACAAAATATTTGCTTGCATAGAGACAAAAATATATTTTGCTGACTAAACATTACTTGAAGAGTTACAAAACTAATTTTGTTCATCTAACAAGATACCCGCTAGAATAAACAAAAACTGTGTTGGGCAATAGGAAATTAGAATGTCAACAAAATATTTTGTTTAATCGACTGTATACATTTATTTGGCCATTCATTTAATTGCCTGCGTTCGAAAATGCAGCTCTAGAGTTTGTTTGCATTTTTTTTTTGACAATTAGGATGGTAACAGTTATTTACCGTGAATTAAATGATGCTTAATAATGGTAGATATAAACAGCCTTACTTGAAACTTGAAACTAAATAGTAAAGCTGCAAAGTTGAAATATCTAATTGTGAACATTGACCAGTATTTGAGCTCTATGTACTTAAAATACATTAGTTACTTTAGCTGAATTTGATAAGTGAGTGAGTGAAGAGATTTAGACGGTTCTTAGGGGCGATGTCTTGAGAGTCGATGAGGGTGATCGAGGTGAGTATGGAGCTACGCCGGAATGAAAGGGTGGGGGAAACGGGAGATCCCGGAGAAAACTCGCCGACCAACGGCATAGTCCGGCACGAATTCCCACATGCGAAAATCTGGGAGTGGCACGTCCGGGGATTGAACCCGAATCGCCTTGGTGTGAGGCGAGCGGGCTAACCGCTTAGTCACAGCGGCTATTTTCAAGAGATTCAGGATACCAGTACCCGAGTACCCATTGTTGAATATGTCTGATACTTAATTAACGTGTAGTGTAATGATATACATAGTATGACATGTGATTTATTCGGCACAGTTAATGAAAAGCAAGGAAACGTAGGCTCCCATATTCCGAAATGTTTGCCTTTTCGGTGCTATATTTTGAAAGCTATGATAATTTGCCTACATCTATTTACATTTATGTGGTCCTAATATAAATCTCTTTCAGATAATGAAAACAAAATCATCGTTAATTATGGCCTTAAGCGTGAGTCACGCATACCTTATATATATCACACCACTCCACCCAGGACCACATAGTATATTCATGGTTTCTTCATACTTTTTGAATCAAACCTTTGAAAAATCACCCCATGTAATGACTTCTTTTGGTAATTTACAAAATGTGCTATGCATCACAAGCATCTTATACCTATGTTAACTTAGGTATCTTATTTTTCGTTAAATTAAAGTTTAGCGTATATTTTATTTACGAATTATAATATTTCATTTATAACAAATACGAATAAAAACAGTAAGCAAACGTTGTATGTTGGCAGCGCCTAGTGAGAAATAGTTCTCACGCGAAATAGTGTTACAACTGAGTGCGCACGCATTCGGTGCGCTGTTCTTTGGTGTAATTTTCTAGACTTAGCTAAGCTTTGTTTGTATGAGGCAGAGGAATATTCCGGGAGTAGAACTTTAGCAGGGCCTCGGAAAAGTTCGAAGCAACCGTGTACGAGCTACAGTAAGAAAGATGAGAGTGTTCTTGTAGACGCGAGTGGCAAAAATTAGCCTACATTTTCATCCCAACACGACCCCAGTCAGCTTCTTTTTTTTTTTTTTTTTACAACGGCGCTCCCGGGGGAAATTCATAAAAATGGATGCATCACCCGTGTCGTAAAACGACGGGGGATGTCTAGGAGAAGAAGTTCCGTCCGCGGAGCTGCTGACGCCCCCATAACTGTCCGAAGAGCTCAGTTTGCATCCCCATAAACAGTCCGTCCATGCGAGACAGCATTTTATTTGTTTAAATAAACCTTATTTATGTGGCTTTCTTATGTCTTGGTGGAAGCTCTGTGCACTGACGTCTGCAATAAAACCTCGTCCCAGCATACCCCCTACCCACTGAGCGGTCAGGAATATCCTCTTCCGCTACGCTCTAAGAAGTTGTTCCGAAATTTTCCTTGTCAGTGTATGTGCACAGTAAGAAAGCCTTAATAATGATGTTTTTCCTTATAAATTCATTGCAGCGATCCTAAATTTGCTCAGGAAACAGCCAAATGCATAGGGAAGTTCCCCAACTTTATATAGTAGCGCTGCTAAACATTCCTAAACATGCAGCTTGATGCGTGTTATTATTACCATACAGTGTATAGGTTAAAAACTTCCATTACAGTTTAGGAAGTTTACCAGAAATTTTTTTACAGCGTTGACTCGACCATTTTCAGACATTTTTAATGTTTATATGAAATCGTGAAATGTATCATATGCTGTTGTAGTATGATAAATTCACGGTTACTTTACACTTTTCTGAAGCGCTGCTGAAGTTCTACTTCCAGGATATTCCTCCGCCTCATGCAATCTACATTAGAAAAAAATTGGGTTTGGCTGTGTTGGGGATACGGCAGTTAGTTTTGAGTGAATACGTCTACGTTGACGCGCTCGGACGCCTTGATGTTTTTTTTTTTTACGTTCCCAATTCAGCTTCACTCGATCATATGGGGTTTTATGGGTATCACTGGATTGCTTTTGAGATGCTCTTTCCAACCGTATACGATTTATGTATTTAAAATTGGCTTTTTCACGACTATAGGCCGAAATTGTGTTAAATTTTCTTAATTGTTTACATTAAACTCATACCATTTCACCATTACCACGTCACACACATGTTTTATACACGCACTCGATTGACCTTGACGAGAGCTGTCGATTGAAACTTACAAGAGTGTCATAGCTTCTCTTAGTCAAAAGTTATACTACGCGGAAGTTATGACACGCGGTGAAACGAACTCAAAATTGCCCCCTCCCCCCCCCCCCAACCCGCTTAGCTTCACAGTCCTCACTCAACGTACCATATTCTTTGATCCTTTGGCAATCGAGTGGTGTAATTTTATACAAAGTTATGAACTTCCCTACGCATGGCTCTTTGCTGAGCAACTGTAGGAACGTTTCCATGGATGCGTGGGAAAATATTTTATCATTCGGGCTTGGTCACTGTACGTATACACTGACATGATAAATTTACAAATAATTTCTTAGAGTGTAAGCTCAACCAAGCCTAGAAAAATAACACCAAAGGACAGCACACGGAATTCGTGCGAGCTTAGTTGAAATAGCATTTCGCATGACAACTGCATATACTCGCTTCCAACACAAATGTTCCTCACTAGTTTTGTCCATATTTGCTATAAATGAAATATAATTTGTAGATAAATTCAGCTAAAACTTCAATTTAACGAAAAATAAAGATACGTTCATGTTAACAAAGCCTATGATAAAACTTGTGATACATGGCATGGGAAATAACTAAACACGTCACGCATGAGGAGTTTTTTTTTTCCAGAGGTTTTAATTCAAAAGGTGTGAATAAACCGCGAATAGACTATATCTTGGTTTCGCCTGCCGGCAGCTGCTTCCCGCCTTCGAGACCTCGAAACACGTGATCTTAAGGGGGTAGTATCCACCCCATCTTGGAATTGTCTTACATATCTTCGTAATGAAAGTGTATGATCAGAAATAAAAAATCAAAGCTAGATATGACATGAACGACTACTTAACGATTTTATTTTTTTTATTTTTAGGGATTCAAATATACCTGTATTTTCCCATGCGGGACTGAAATCATCAAATAATTAGACAATGTTTGATTACGGTTACAGATGTGACATTAATCATTTAGGGAAAATAAGTGGGATTTAGAAATAACTGTTAAAATGTTCCCTATGTCATGACTAGCTTGGTTTTTGAATATTGACTCTGAAAATTAAGTTAATGAGGAAAATACGTAAATCCAAGATATCAAGGTTAGTTCCCTCTTAACCCATTCGGACCCGGTGTACACAATTGTGTGCATTACGCACGTGTAGGTCATTTTTTTGTCTGTGATGCACACAGCGAGGCTCAATGACAAATGATATTTCACGTGGGTAAATTATTCGCAAAGCGTCTTACTGGTCTGGGGCATAATTGGTTCATATTACTGTAGCCGAACATGTAGCCTACAGCTCATAAGCTGTACAAACAAAACAAGTGCTGTGTCGACTTTAGTACAGCACGCTTCATACATGTTCGTGACACCTGAAACACTAAATGAAAGTGGGTCTGAGACGGGTAAGGACGATTCTTGCTCACTCTATCACTTGCCTCGTCGCCTCTAAGCACAATGCGCTCAACTGCAGTGCAGCCTGGACGTGACTTTCAGCGGCGACCCTCTACAGTCTGTTCGCGGTTTCATCACACTCTTTGTGACAAACCTTTGAAAAATCAGCCCCTCTATGACGGTTTGGTTGTTTCCAAAGTATGCCATGTATCATGTATCACAAGCATTTTATACTTCTGCAAACGTAAAGTTGTTTTTTTTTTGTTGGGGGGGGGGGGGGGGAGGAATTGCACTTTTGGTTGTATTCTATCAGTAAATTATTTTTAATAAATATTTATTTTGAATAAAAATGCGGAGAAAATAGGTGTACCTGTATATGCTGTTCACGATAAAATGAGCACTTCTTAAAGCCCTGCTTAAGATCTACTAGTATACAAGTTGTGTATTCTTCCGCCTTATGTAAAATTAACATTGCCACGGGCCTTACCACTTTATTCATTCGTCGGTCAAGTGAAACTGTGAAATTATTAGTAAAGTAAATGTTTTAAAAATCTGCTAATTATTACACTTGATGCATTAAAAAAGCAGAAAGGGGAAGAAATAATTTAAGTTGTTACAAATGGTTACCCAAAACGTTTTATTCGACGTTGAGACATGGAACTACTTTCCATCCATCGTTACCAACTTTACTGGCCGCATTTCACTCAGTGTGCCCGTTAAAATATATGCAGGCAGGGACAGTGAGATTTTTCTAAGGCTGATTTCAAACGTGCTCACTTTATTGCGAGCAGGCTTTACTTACATGGCAATATTAATTTCAAAAGATGGTTACAGATTTAAATATGGTTCAAAAGAAAAAATAACTAGGGTCTGAATAGTGCTAATTTACCGTGAACAGTTTATACGAGTAAAGAGTATAAATATGTGGTTTCAATTGGCATAGTAACTTTTGTAGTTTTCAGTAATATTTGAGTATTGTAGGAGACGCTAACTGTCACAGGTTCCTGATGTTATTTTTTTCATTTCTGGAAGAAATACGTTTAAGGAGAATGATGAACGAAAGCCGTGTATTTATCTTTATTTTGGTCAAAAGTTGTTTTTCAAAGAATTTTTCAAAATTTTCGGCATAACAAGACATAAGGAATGATTTCGAACACCTTACATTGATAGATATTGACTACCATTACTAATATCGGAGCACTGATGGAAGATAAGAAAGGATATCTTATTTCTCATCTTCTATCAGTGCTCACGGTATAACAAAGGAAGTGAATATTTGACAATCCAAGAAGTAGTTAAAAATTAATATTTACGTCTCGTTGTGCTAAAAATTTCGATAAACCTTTCTGAAAAACAAGTCATAACGAAAATCGGGCAAATATACCGCTTTCGTGCTCCATTGGCCTTAAGTGACGTGGATATCCTAATTGATGCAGGATCGGTGATTTTCTCTGTGCAGTTTCGAAGAAAGTTTCGTGTGGTCTCGCCAATGCTCGCCCCCGAAACCCGATTTTGTAGGAAATACGTAAACGTTCCGTATTCCATATTTGCGGAGATCAGCTGCATTTCATGTCCACTGTGGATCGCGTTCCCGTATATCAGCTGTGCGTTTCCGTGAACATTCCCGTAAGTGAGTGAGTGAGGGACGAGATTTGTGCGGCCCTTTAACGTCGAGGTCTTGGGAGCCGACGAGGTTGACGCGAGCTGAGAATGGAGCAGCGCCGGAATGCAAGGGCGGGAGAAACGGGAGTTCCCCTAGAAAACCCGCCGACCAGCGGCATCGTCCGGCACGATTCCTACGTGCGAAAAATCCTGGGGCCACCCCGCCGGGAATCAAACCCGATTCGTCTTGGTGGGAAGCGAGTAGTCTAACCACTAAACCACCGCGGCCCCACGCGCTCGACAGAGAACTGAAGATCTGGTCACACTGGAACTCCTAGCCACCGTCTGTGTATACTGCTAAGTGTAACACTGTTATGTTTAGGGATAGGAACTTTCTGCAAATTCAATGGACTGTAGGCTAGACTCCACAGTTCTATATACACTCGAGCCTCAGATGTTTGTTCATTGGCTGCTGCTCCAGAGAGTAGTTGGTGTAACCTAGTAGTATGGCACTCGCTAGAGACCTGAAAAATTCGCGAGTACAGTGTCCTTCAGGCTCTACTCTACAGTCGTATAAATATGCCAATATCAACTGCGCGTTTGTTGTCAGCTGTCATAGTGGAAGGTGACAATTGGACACCGTTCTCCAGGAGGTGTCAAACAGCGTGTGGACCAATGGTTAAAGTTATATAAATACACGTGTTTTGAATTCTATCTTGTCCGAAAATGAACCCGCGAATTCCTCAGGTCTCTAGCAGTCACTACTTGTTTCCTTGCAAGTATGCTATTGGATCAGAGTCGTCCAGGGCATATCTAATGATCTGTGAGCCAATTGTAAATAAATGCGACTTCAGCGCACACGTGTTCGACGTCTAACTTGTCCTGTAATGAATTTGCGAAATTTTTCTATCCCTTGTTATAGCCTATTCGCGGTATACTCACACCTTTTGAATCAAACGTTTGAAGAATCACCCCGTGTATGAAGTGATTAGTTGTTTCTTAACTATGTCACGTATCAGAATCGTTTTATACTTCTCTTAAAATAAACGTATCTTAGAACTTTGAGGACAGTACACTTTTACTGGCTTCAAAGACAAGCTAGAAATGAATTGCCTATATCCGCAACTTCAAGCATACGTTGCTCCATTGGTTTCTTGTTCTCACCTGTCGCCGCCCTACTTGCCAAACAACACAATAGGCTTTCTCTATTGACAGCCCAACAGCAAATTATATGCCGAGTTTACCCGTGTTCCAATGAAGCGTTCGTTCGAATATAAAAGGATGTACAGTCCAGTCCACCGTGTAAATTTACGCAGTTACACAACAATTCGTTTTCTGTTTGCGAAAATTGCCGTTGATGTTATGTTATTTCCTAATAAAATTCTGGCGAAAATAGTGAAACAACGTAACTACATCCGGACCATATTAGTATTTTATGAACAAAGAAATATTTATGCCATTTTTGCCCGAGGTGCTGTCAGGCATAGTACTCTTAAGTGTTAATGTTGGTTAAATTGAACTTTTGTAGAGACGTGCAAAATTCGCTTTATCTTTCGGTGAGAGGATAGACTCCGCTGTCTTATAAACAAGCGAGTACACTTTTGTAGTTTCATTGGCCGCTGCACTTTAATCAACGTCACCTGTATGCTCGGTCTCCTTACAAGAGATTGGGCACTCCAGCGCTGGTATTTTATCATTGGCTCAAGCATTCTCCGAGACGTGACAGTCATATTTCCGGCCAATAGCTGAAGTCAGTCAAACGCACAGTAACTTGGAGTTCAGACTGTCCGGAAATAATAACGCGAATTTTGCAGGTCTCAAATTATATGTTACATATGTGTCATTTAAAATTAATATGAATAAACACAGAGATAACATAGGAGTAGTGGGGGCGCATGGGTCCTGGACCACTTGTGCAAAAAGTGCCTATGTACCACATTTGCAAAAATGCGAATTTGCAAAATGTTCTAAACTTTTTCAAAGACGGATTAAACCGATTTGCTAATTTGAAAATCCGATTCGCTAATTCGATAATCCAATTTTTGCCAATTTTGCAATTTTTGTAAATTCGCATTTTTGCAAATGTGGTATGTAGGACCTTTTTGCACAAGTGGTCCAGGACCTGTACTAATGGGTGTGTTTAAAATGCCTAGTAAGAAATACTACTCGCGTAAAATATTATTAAACCGAAAGCTCACAAATGTGGTGTGTTATCCATTTTTGTGTAGTTCCAAGACTTACTTAAGCTTTGTTTGCACGAGGTGGAGGAATGTCCTGAGAGTAGGATTTCAGCATGGCTTCAGAAAAGTTGGAGGTCACAACTAATAGGCTAGGCCTGTATACACATGACCTGGCGTTATGACAAGTGTTTTAAAGTATAACTGAATCTTGGAGCTGTTACTCTTAATTGTTTGATGATGCATTCGGGCAACTTATTTAGAATAATTCCGTATTTCAAGGATTTTATAACAGTTTACTGCAGTTATTTTTAGCCACTTATTTATTTCAACTGATTTTATTTGTTTGTGGAAAACAGTTGATTGAGTGAGTACGACACAATATATTTAACCAAAAATGTCTAGTTATAATTGGTGTAATTTATGCAATCCTGTAACTAGGTGATAATTTATAGGGATAATTAATACCCATCTGTATTACAAGATGTGTTCTTTTAATATCGAGATGTTTGACAACCGTAAATCATGTACATCGCATACTGCATCGTATTAATTCAAAACAGTAATTAAATATTGCGGTGAGGTAAAATGATTTTTTCCCTCTTAGTTAAGCCCACAATTTCAGAAATGGTAGCTTACGTTGTGCTGTTGATCTAAATTATTATATTATTACATAACTGCTGTCTACGTTCTAGGCTTTGCTGTACATACCAAACGCTTTACGTGATATACGCTCCTAGATCGCATTGTAGATTTAAAAAAAAACTGGACAGTATTTATATCCCCTCATTTAGAGAAAGCTGTTTTTGTTCAACCATTTATTCACGCGAATCGATGGTAGTACTTCCCTGCAAACTACGCACAACTCACTGTCAATGTATCACACGAGAATAGGCCGAAAATGTATTCCCAGGACTCGTGAATACACAACGATAGCCAACGCACCAGGGAAATGAGATAATACTAAGATATTTAGGATCTCCAAGAGTCAAGAATTATTTCCTGCATTTTTTATATATTACCATTATTTATGGCATGAAATAATAGCGTAGAAGAAATATGAAAATGGCGGAATATCACTTTAATAAAATTAATTAAACAAACTATATGTATAAATTAAAAGTTATGTATTTTGTACAAACCTCAAAATTAAACGAAATTAATCAATTAGGCTACAGCTCGGATTAATTGCCCATTTCACCAGAATTTCATGAGAATATCTTCTTGGTAATGTTTCAGATAAAATTTTAATTCGAAATATTTAAAAGTTTAACCATTATCGCAGGTAAACCAAGTGTTGGATTGCAAAGAAATTGCCGACATGACCTCCTGTGGCTTCAAGAAACATTTTAACTGAAACCAAACTTTGTGTCAAAATAACTGTTTGAAACTCATACATATCAATAGTTAAAAGTCTCAAATTTACGATACAAAACATTATGAATGTAATTTTTGGAGTGACTTTTTTTTTTCTTCAAGTTATTGCTATGTCACGAAACGACTAAAATATCTACCAAATCTCGAAAAAACTATATGGCTCTTGAACGACCTTCACAAGCGCAAAAAAGATTTCGAGTTCACTTTTTAAGCGACGAGAAAGGAATGAATATAATATGCCAAACGTCTAATTGTGAGTAGCTGGTTGCTTTACACTGCAAAGTTACAAAAAAAATATTTTAATTGTAAAGCCTGTACTCCCCCAGTTGCGGATGAAACAATACTATGCTATTTTC
Source organism: Dryococelus australis (assembly GCA_029891345.1). Classification (NCBI taxonomy): domain Eukaryota; kingdom Metazoa; phylum Arthropoda; class Insecta; order Phasmatodea; family Phasmatidae; genus Dryococelus; species Dryococelus australis. The sequence continues at coordinate 28,908,498 of CM057002.1, read as the reverse complement.
AGTTGCCATCAATTTATGAGTTTCGAAATTAATATCTATACGTACTTTTGTCCCTTGTGTAGCAACATTGTTGTAACTGCACACATGCCAGGGAATAAGTGCATATTATACAATTAACTACGCAATACAATATGTGTATTGCATAACGACAAAATTATAACAAGAAGAGTATAAACACAAACAGAATTTTACATCAGCCAATAATAACCACCACATTTGTTGTAATAGTTCTGATTATCTCAGTAATAGGAACCTATTATTATATTTAAGATAACCATTGGTTACACACAAATATAAGGTTGTTTTTACTTAACCGTATATTGAGAAATATATTGTTGCTAACCAACACTTATTTTTAATCAGACTGTAACGGGAATAAAAGGAGATATTGCGAAACCGGACATAAGTATAATAACAGTGAAGTTTAAAAAATAACATTAAGAAAACCAACAAACGAGAAAGAAGCGTACATGAAAAATTCTAACTCTTCCAGTGTTCTGCGTTTTAAATAAGTTTTTGCAACGAGCATAACGAAACGTAAGTTGTGTGACGACTTTAACGAGTGGCGATTTGTCAACTACATGCGCGCGTCAAGGTCTTTACAGTCAGGCATAATCCATTTCCATTTTTTAAAACATTTCATTCGAGCACGCCACTCCAATTATTTTCTTTCCCCAATCCGTTTAGTGGGCAGGTTTTGCGGCCCGAATGGCGGTACACCCTCCATCCTCCCGCACTGCGACCGTACTCTGATGAGCAAGACAGCGCTCAACGCTTTCTCCTCTTCTCTTTTCGGGCCGTTCACTATTCTTTCGTGCCATTACACGGTATTCTGCCGGTTTTCTCAGCAAAACCTGCCCTACTCGCCAATCTGAGATACTCCGGCTTCAGATCATTGAAACCCTTACCCGAGTCCTCCTTCGTGGGTCATCGGGAATTTGCTCTCCTTGCCACTTGCCGAAGTCCTCCAGTCTTCTACCAATCTAATAGGTAGAGCCACGAGTATTTCGCGAGTTCATTCGGAGGCGAGGTAGATTCCAAACACTTGTTATTTTCTCCTACACCTGTGATTGGACGACACTTATTTAGACACACGCCGTTTAACTGTGAGCCAGTAATAAGCAGGAAGCAGTAGTGTGAGTGTGTGTTTGGTAGTTCTGTACAGAGACCTCACTTGATAACAGCAACCAATAAGCAAACGATAAGTCTCAATAATATATATAGGGCTGCCCAGCCTAGCTTGCTGCCGACTCAATCCGCGAAATACTCGGGGCTCTACTCATTGGCAAACTCTTCCCAGATCTTATGGAGAGTTTTGTCAACCATGAAATTTTCTGGTATTGAGTGACTGCCCTTCAGATCTGTAAATATATACAGGCATTGTATAATGTCTTCGGTCTTCAGACATTCTGTGATCACGTGCTGGACTATGTCATCTACTCCACATCTACTCCACTCCGTTCAGTGGGCAATTGGAGCACGCCGAGATACCCCCCCCCCCCCCCCCCCCCGTCACAACGAGCGGTTTGCGATCCGGGCAGCATTTCACGTCCGCGAAATTAAAGTTCACAGGTGCCGCCATGTTGGCACAGAGTAGATACGCACACGGAGACGAAACGTTGTGGCGGTTACTTTGATGTGGACGTATCCTTTCCGTGATTGGCTGCGCGAGGATCTGTGGAACATGTCTCTAACTGTCTTCCTATTGGCTCAGCCGCCTGCTAGCGTGCAGGTTACCAGGTACTGACCATAGACTAAGATGAGGTAGACCGATCTCGCTGGCTGCGAACAGCCACTCTCCGCGACCATACATTGAACTGCTTTTCTGCCTACATGACTAGCAAAAATGGCGTGGATTGGGTTTGAGGTTAGAACACTGTTTAGTAAACAAGTGCTTTTGAGATGTTTTTATGCTTCCTCTAACCAATTTTAAATGCAGTTTGACTAAATTCAATTTGGTAAAGGTATTTTATTAATATAGCCTAATAGTGCTTGTCATTTAAAAATCTATACGTAGTATAAAACCAAGTCGCCCCCCGCGCTTATCTGTGTAATTGGCTAAGGCTTCTAACCTACTTTATAGATTTTGATGCGGTTTTCGCCATCATTTAGAGAATTTCTTGAGAAAGGTTTAGGTAAATAATACATTAATATTTAATGTAAGGATAGTAGAGAAATAGCGACGTTTGATAATAAAGTCGAAAAAAGCCGCTTTTCGGGCGCTTACATAGCTTACGCTGACTAAACCATAAGAGATACGCCAAATTAATGTACTACAGCAATGTTATTTTCACATAAGGCGGAGGAATACACAACGTGTATACAAGTGTATCTTCAGCAGGGCTTTCAAAATTGCTCATTCTATCGTGAATAGCCTATGCAAAATAGTAGTATATACGCTGAAAAATTTGTTAGGAAAGAATTTACGTTCTTAATTGTTCAAAAGAATCAGTTTAAAAAGTCAATTTTAATTATGAAATTTAAGCGTATTCCCATACTGGATGCTTTATGAAGCAAATTAAGCAAGGAAATCTTCGCCAAACTAGCAATCATAATAATTATTATAGTTTTGCGTAAAAAAATATAGAAACTACGGTTAAAAATATTTTAAATAATTTTATGTAAATTTGTTTAGTTATAAATGTGTAACTTCCGTGGCTGAAATCAACTTACATAAAGTTAATTATTAAAAAAATTTGTAAATTTTGTTATTATTTGTTTATTTCAAACAACCAGACTACCTACTTAATGGGATGGTCTTACAAACAGAAACCAGGGAACCTAACATGGAGAAGGGGCCTACCCGGTGTGAGGTCTAAATCGCTTTAAAGAGACAATAGTACGCCTATAAAACCTTTTAAAGATTGACTTACAAGAATTTTATGCTTAAATAGTATCCTTAAAATATCCGTTTAAGCCAATATTTCTGAGTACACGTGGTTTTGCCTAAATAGTTTTGCGTGAAATTAGGGAAAACGACTTCAGGCAAAATGACTTTTAGGCAAAATGACTTTGGGCAAAACGACTTTAGGCAAATTGACTTTCTGGCAAGATAATAGAGGAGCTAGAATTTTAGGCGAAATGATGTTAGGCAAAACGACTTTAGGCAAAACGACTTTAGTCAAAATTACTTTTAGTGAAAAACAACTTTAGGCAAAAGACTTTCTGTCAGTTAAAGCGAGGGACTGTGATTTTAGGCGAAACGACTTCTAGGCCAAATTAATGAGGAAAACCACTTTTAGGCAAAATGACGCGCTCCCATATTTCTCTTCGATAAACTCACATTCAAAAATATTCGACAACTTGAAAAGTACCCTACATACAAATATTAGGGGCAAAGTTTCTTAAATACTATAGCCGGTTCTCATCGGGGAATTTTGATAACGCCTCCACGCGGCGCAGACTTTGATAACATCATGGACTCGTATTTTGCTATTCCTCGACAATCTGCTATTTACAACGGCGATTCCTTTTAGCCTCATTTCCTGTCCCCTCTTTCTAGCCAGCGACATTCTAGTTTCTTTCACATCCGCAGCATCTTCGGCGAGAAACCTCGCTAAAATAATGTGCACTCACGATTCGTTACCGTTCTTCTCCTCCTCTCTTCGTATTAAAGGAAGCGGATTTTTAAATTTAAATTATTGCGGTTTGAAAACAAAAAAAAAAATAACATCACCAGAATCCTTCTAAAACAATCTCTTAGTGGAGAAAGGACAAAAAAAAAAAAAAATTGCACGACTGATGAAATTTAAAATTTACCCTGTCCGCGAAAGAATTCGTGTTGAAATAATTTCAGGAAAAAGGGACGCGATTTCGTTGGATTAAAAAACGTATGAAATGGATTTTATCGCACATATTGCACGGTCGCTGAATACGTTTCGCCAAAAAGAAAATAACTTTTGCATTTTATAAAACTGTTTGATGTGGCACGCTTGTTATAGCTCTTGGCGGTTTCTTCTCGAGAAACAAACGATTTTTTTTATGGTATAAACACAGGCATGATTTTCCCTGCAGACAAACATCGGAGTTATAATACTTATTTTCGCGCTCGCTGCTGAAAAAAACAACCTAAACAAAAGAAATAAAGCAGCTTTATTTATTTTTTTCCACCTCTGACACGCGGTATCCTTTGTAAACGCCCTCCAACAAGAGAAAAAAAATGTTTATTTGATGCTTTTTTTTTTCTTACGTGGAAGAGCAAGCGTGGGTAACTTAAAATAGACCTTTCATCGTAAACTAACCACAAACTGGTCGCTGTGCCCTACTGTTACAGCCGAAACGAAACTGTCCTGGCGCATGGTTTACAATAGCGTGTTTCTAACAACTCAAAACCTGGTTTCAGGATTATCTGCATAGCACTGCAGATTCGGGGCAAAATAATTTCACGAGAACTAAATAGAATTTTTCATAAAACATATGTTATACGCCATTCGAGGTTAAGTGAGCACTTTTGAAATCAACCTTAGAAAAAATTCACTGTCCCTGCCTGCAGATATTTTAACAGGTACACTTAGTGGCATGCGCCCAGGAAAGTTGGTAACGATGGATGGAAATTTATGACAACTTAAATTATTTCTTTCGGTTTGAGATTTTTTTTTTAATGCATCGAAGTGTAAAAATGACCAGATTTGTAAAATATTCACTTTACTAATAATTACTCAGTTTCGCTTGACCGACCCATGAATAAAGTGACGAGGCCCATGGAAATGCATGATGCGGAAGAATACACAGCATGCATAGAAGTAGATCTTAAGCAGGGCTTCCAGAAGTGCTCACTTTATCGTGAACAGCCTTTAATATGTTTACTGTTATAGCAAAAGTAATATCTTTGAACATTGTTCAAATTAAATACTTGGAGTGATAAATAATTAACAGAAACGTCTTTCTAAAGCTCAAATGTTAACAAAAAAAAGTACTTATTACCTGTTACAAATATGACGTAGAATAACTGAATTATTTAAACCGTTTAGTCAATTATTCCAGTACTTTATATTATAAGTGAATTCAAAAAATTATAACTGTTATTTACCACGTAGAGTTTCGCAGGATCGCGCGGTTCATTCACAATCGAACAGTGTTTCAATACGTTTATGTGGCAGTTATTTCCAAGATAGATCACTAATAGAGGCCTGTAAAATTCGCGCTATTATTTCAGGACGTGTTTAACTTAAAACACTTTCCCTTTGCAATACGTTTATCATTGGACCAGTCTTTATTTGACACGCCCCTGGTAGCTCTGCGCCAATAAATGAACACTCGAGTATATACAGTACTGAGAATTTTAGCTTGACGTAAAAAAAAAAAAAAAAAAAAAAAAAAACGCGAATTTTGCAGTTCTCTAACAATTAATAAATCTGCCAGTGCGAAATTGTAACTACTCAATTACATATCTTATCATAGATTAGTGGGAACGTCTCGTTATAGTACCTCATCATGAATTAAAGAGGGGGCTAGTTCGCAGTAATACGAAAGGGTTGGGGAAGCGGTAAGTAGTTAGCCCTGATTCCTCAAATGCCTTCTTTACATCAGCAGATCACGTACGACACATTGCAGTCTTCTTTATAGTCTATTCGCGGTTTCGTAACATTTTTTTGAATCAAACCTTCGAGAAAAAAAAACATCCCATGTACGACGTGTTAGGTTGTTTCCTGAATACGCCATGTATTGGGGCCTGCAAAATTCGCGTTATTTTTTGGCACCAGGCTAAACATCACAGTACTATATATATATATACACACACACACACACACACACACTCGAGTTGGCGTCGTTTCTCCATTGGCTGCTGCATATATGTGTGAAGTCACGCCCTTTCTGACTGAACTACACGTGATTGGGGCACACGATTGAGAAGTGTTAATTTATTGGCGCATAGTTACCAAGGGCATTTCAAATTAATTATTGTCCAATGACAAACGTATTGCAGAGCTATATGTGTTTTAAGATAAACGTGTCCCCAAAAAATAACGCGAATTTTGCAGGTCTGTAGCCATGTATTACAAGCGTTTTATACCGGTGTTAACACAAAATAGTTTACCTTATTTTAGGTTACATTATATTTTATTTATAAGTCAGATTATTTAATTTTTAATTTAAATGATAAAAACCAGCGAGAACATATATGTGTTGGTAATGGCTAGTAAGGCACAGTTCTTATGTAAGCTGTTATTACACTGACTGCGCGCGAAAGTGGTGCATTGTCCCTTTCGCTTAATTTTCTGACTTGGTTGAGCTTTGTATGCACGAGACGGAGGAATATCTTCGAAGTAGAAATTTAGCAGGGCTTAAGAAAAGTGTGAAGTAACCGCGAATGGACTATACTAACGATACGTCAAAACGTTTTGATGTGTTCGGAAAAAAAGAGCGAGAAAGATGCGGGAATTTTCACACAAACACAATCGCCCGCTAGGGAACAACACTACATCTCAGTTTTCATTAGATATAAAATATTTATACTTTTCATTAGCAGACCGTGAATGCCAACAAAAAAAAACTTTCTCCGATTGAACACAGTTATGAAAAGAGAACTAACCCACGAAATAATAATTTTGTGTTGTATGTTTCAGATATACAGTAAAATACGTTTTAATTACACAAAAGAGAAATTACACACGTTTATTCCCAAGGTGAAATACGGCCGATTAACCGACATGAAAGTTCTTAAACAATTTAGCAAAGAAAACCCGAGTGGACAGGTTCAGCTTGACAGAACAATACCCTGTGTTACTAACACTGATCATAGACTAAGGATGAGGTAGACCGATCTTGCTGGCTGCGCACAACCAATCTCCGTGTCCCAACACTGAACTGTGTTTCTGCCTACACGTCTAGCAAAAATGGCGAGGTGTGGGTATTATGAGATTCAGTTCCATAATAGTTACCAGTACAAGAGTTAAAACGTGGGAGATTCTTTGACATTGAATACGCTGTTAAGATTTTCCGTATATAACCGTATATTTCCCGTCAGTGTGATCGGTGTTACCCCTGGAGTCTGTGTACATGCAACCATTTCGGTCGGTGACAAAAGTCCTCCTTGTTGGGGGGGGGGGGAGAGGAGGGACAGGGGCCATTGCCCATTTCTCTTTTCTTTGCTGTTTTCTGCCTGGAAGGCGCATTTTTCGACCGATTTTCTTCACATTTGAGGGAGGGTTGTCTTTCCGTGCCCCGCCCTCCATACATGGGCAGTTAGGCCCTTCGTAGGCCTTACGCCTTCAGTCTTAAGTCTTCCGTCTTAAGTTTTAACAAATAAGTCTTAAGTCGTACTTTCGCCACAATTGCTAGTGCATGTCGGGATGTGCGAGCGAGTACGTGCCAAAGTTCCCAGACGACATTGCACCATAAATACTCATGCGTACGGTTCCCTGCTTCATCTTTGGTGGCTCAGCGCGCGGTTTCCGCGGGCCCGACCTCATGATAGTCTTTATTCTGCAAACAGACGGCGTGGCGATGCTGCTGTACTCGCGGTCCGTGTTCATGCGCCGGTCCCCGCAGGACCTCGAAATCAACCGTCCTTGGCTACCAGCTACGCCGGGGCGATCCACGTATTCGCCCCGGCCAGCCAGCACAACTGAACAGCGATGAAAAATGCCATCCAAAGTAGAGCTAGACGTCTTGTCAATTTTCTGGTGCTGGCGGGGGGGGGGGGGGGGCGTAGTTTTCAATGCAGGGAATTGGTCGGTGCCAAACATGAGGCGACGGCGTCTCAGACCCTTGTTAACAACAATGATACTCATTAGTGGTTATTGTCTGAAAATCTGGCAGCTATATTTGTCTACAGTTATAGGTTGTTCACGGTAAACTGAGCACTTTTGAAAGTCCTGATTAAGATCTACTGGCATGCACGTTCTGTATTATTTCGCCTTATGTCAAATTAACACTGCCATGGGCCTCAGCACTTTATCCACGCGTCAGTCAAGTGAAACTGTAAAATTATTATAAATGTAGATAATTTACAAATCTGCTAATTTTCACACTCGAGTGTATTCAAAATAACAGAAATCGAAAGGAAATAATTTAAGTTATCGCAAATGGTTAACTAACACATATAATTCGACGTTATGACATGGAACTACTTTCTCTCCATCGTTACCAACTCTACTGGGCGCATATCACTGAGTGCGCCCGTTGAAATATATGCAGGTAGGAGCAGTGACAGTTTTTTACGGTTGATTTTAAAAATACTCACTTTATCGAGAACAGCCCTTATACGAGTGTAGCACAGCACACAATTTTATATTGTACACTGAAACCTGGAACTCATAACAGTGCGAAAAACCGACACAGAGATTACTATCAGTAATGATAACACTAACTAACGCATGAAAACTAGACATAACAAAGAGAGTCGCAAAATTCTACTTCAGGCTACGTTACAAAATATAACTATTTCTACACTAAACCTCGGTTCAATGCAATGACTCGGTGCCAATCGCTAATAGCTATGCAAATTTTACAATAAAAAATTGTGCATTAATAACTATGCAGTAAGCGCTTATCTGTCATACGGGAACGCGTCTTCTGTATTTGCAGTTTGCAATAATGTCGTTATTCTTAACTATAGTAAATGGAAACAGCAAGCCTGTTATGCTTACCTTTGTTCCTATCCTAACTTTGTATATCACAACCGTATTTAAGCAGATAATACTACAAAGCCGACGTTTTCTATCAGAGAAGCTTATATTTGTGTACAAATATGATTGTTAACATGCGCACACACACGACTTTGTATTATTGTTTATACTTATATTACTGTAAATAACAGTTTACCGCCAACAACACCGTCTACTGTGTTTTGGATGGTCGCCGCCTAACAAGTTTCACTTATGTTATAAGATATAACTATTAAATATAACTATTTCTTTCAACGCTTAAATAAAACCCAAACAACGTACATGACCTGCTAAGTTCCAATGGATACCAATACATGGCGTAACACACTTTCGCTTCTTCTGCATACGTCTTAACGCATAATTTAACGCTTAAGTTTTTTTTAATGTAAACCCAGCTTTACTCCAGACTTCGCAACTTACGCTAAATCAAAGTGTGCAGGTATGTTTAAACGCAGTCTAATAAAATAATTTCTCTATTCATAGTGTACAGTTGTTACAAAAAAATTGCAGAAATTATTTGTAAATATTTTCACTGTGGCAGAATTATTTCACGTATTTTGGAATGTGTGTCGTCTCCTAGCCTACAAATAGATAATGATAACAATTTACAAATGATATGTAAAAATTTGAATTATTTGTGTCAGGGCATCCTTGTGTGTTACATTTGTGCCATATTTACAAAATTGTAATTTACTTTTCCTAAAAGCAGTTATGTTCTCTGTGACCCATGTTTTGTTGAATGAATAAATTTTTTTTTTTTTTTCGTTAACGACCACTGAGTTGGTTTTCACAATTATACTATATGAACTAAATATATATTTATAGAATGTAAGATCATCTTCATAACGAGGAGTGTTAATTCATTCCGTAAATTTAGTTTCGATTCGTTCATCGTGGGTATTTTATCCTCTTTACGAGCATTCCCCTACTATTTTAACAGTGTTAATTTTAATATGTTAGTAATATACTAGCAGTATGTAGTGTATCATATTTTCAAAACAGTATTTCTGCCGATATTTAAAAAGGGTTTTACAAAGTTTCCGGTGCCTAAATTCTGCGAGAGGCGTGAGTCGTTTAAGCCGGCCCTACGCGATAACCGATTTCTGCTACCTTCCGTTATACCCATAGGCACAACAGAAGGCATAAACGTTTCTATAGAATAAGAGAAGAAAGAACGCATCAGTTCATACCCAGAAATTACCTAAGTCCTAACAGAAAATTGTAAATGACTAGCAAAACAACTTGTAAGGGGACAGGTGTACAAATGCAATCAAATGTTATATGTAAGCGCTTTGTCGTGCATCCAAAACGCACGGCGATCGTTTCTTTCCCCTGAAGACTGCATTTATTTAGGTTTCTAAGTGCAAGTACTATTGGTGTATGGAAAATGATGTGAGTAACATCACTGCTCAGGTCTATATATGGAAAACAAGGTACTATATTCACATGCATGTAAGATGAGCATTTGAACATTTATGCCACTCGTTAAAACATTTGTAAATTATTTAAACAGGGTTTAAACAGGGGCGTAGCCAGGAATTCACTCCATGGAAGGAGGGTGTGTGTGTGTGTGTGGGAGAGGATGATAAGGGGGGTAATAGGGAAGGTTTCTTATTTATTTTCTTCAAAGAAATAGAAAATATTATTTATAATCAATGGATTAATGTACAGATATGTAACCACAAAATGCTATAAACATCCTTCATGTTCAAAGGGGATCACACATTTCTTATATTAAAATAATATTAACGTTGTAATTTTGTTTTCAAATTTTATTTCTGAATATTTTATTTTCATTTTGGTGGGGGTAGGGGTATGTTTCGATATCAACCCATCTCCCCGCTCACCACACCCTCCCCCAGGATATGCCACTGTGTTAACATATGTATATTTAATTAGCATAATTATCAATATTGTGCTTTCCGTAATTAAACAAGCTTTTATGGTTAGAAGGCCAGAAGAAGGCAAAACTATAACAATATTAAATTTAAGGTTTTTATGTGTGCCTGTTAATATTACTCATGCTACACAGCTCAAATTTACTACTTTAGAAACCAAACTATTTGTTTAGCACACAACCATAGCTCTAGTCGATTGCAGTGTGCCGTTACTTACGTATTATTACTTTTGGACAAAGTTATAAACAGCAATAATGTATCACATAAAAAAATTTCGCTACACGACGGAGATTTGAATTCTAAAGCCTAACATTATGTCCCTCAGACCCGCACACCAACCCCCTGAGCTACACACACACACACACACACACACACAACCTACAGAAAGTTCGTGTGATACATTACATAAATCCACAGGTATCGCGGGTTTTATAAAGTTGTGTTTATTGTTTTATTTATTATATTTACTATACTTATTATTATTATGGAACGTTTCCCGTTACTTACGCGATCATTAAGTTTCATTTTGTACATACATCCTTTTTACAGAACCCGTCATCTTTTCGTAAACGGACATATACGACTTGTGGTAACTACTCGGGTGTCCGCCATCTTGTCTGTCCCAGCTTCGTGGGTATAGTAGACACACGTTCTACTGTTGTGGAGTTGGTCTGGGAGCGACAGAGATGGAGTAGGAGTGAGAGAGAGGGTAGATGTCACAGTGGCAACTTTGCTGACATCCCCGCGCAGCCACCACGAAAATGGACTAGCGCTAGCTGGTGGTCATGCCAAGAACTGCAGATTATTACTAGTTGTAGTGGTCAGAAACTTTAACCATTTGAAGTCCACTCTACGCATAACTTCACTTAATGTATTCACTGTATTCCACCCTGACCGCAGTGCGCCGTACATATATGCTCGTCTGGTTGCATGTACCTCAGGCGTCGGTAATCCTCCCACGCTCTGTTAAAAGCGAGCCCACGGCAGCGGACGAACGAGGTAGCGCAGAAGTTGGCGTAATTTTTCATCATCAAAGACAGAGGCCCGAGGGAACAAACTTTAAATTCCCAATTCTCCAGCAGCCTAGTGGTAGTACACATCAAAGGTTCACTAATAGGGCTTCGTCGCTGACTAACTTTATACCACTATTACAACCAATCATTAAAAACCCTAAACAATCAAAAATTTGTAAGTTTTAATATTTACCGCACTGTTCTATGTACTTGCTGAAATTATGTGACATGTATGCATATATAATGTATAATAAATATAACGTATCACATATCATTTACGTTAGTAATATAAGTAAAAATAAATGCATCTAAAAGTCGGTTGCATTATTTATGGAAAACCTCAAGTCAGAATTACAATCTTACTGTTTTCAGTACACAATAACAATAATATTAACCTAAGTATATACAAACCGAACTAATAAAGCTGTTAAGTACTTTCTTAATTCGTGTCAATGGCTCTCGTAGTAATTATTACACAACAACCACTCGTCAAAGCATGAAAACAGTTAATTCCATTTATCAGTGTAAATCATAAATTTTACTGTGCGATTGCATCCATAATTTGAGTTACGCAGCTGTATATTTTGCTTACGGCAAAAATCATCTCATTTCTAAAGGTGAGTTAATGTTTATTATGTTCATGTTTAAAAAAGAAAAAATAATAATTTTGACATGTGACTACGTAAAAACTATAGAATATTTCTGTGCGGACGACGCCGTTCATGGCAAGTTCGTTAAAATGAACCATATTTCATTATTTTTGTTACGAATATGATTTCGTACCTCTAAATGAAGATATTTTGTAATAATTCTGAGTATATAAAGTACAAATTCAAATTGAGAAAAAAGTTTATTTGAGGATACCATAAATATAATTAGGTATGTAAACAATAATCAATGTTTGTTTGAGAGGGATCCATACTTCTTTCTTGAAATAAAACTCTGTATTTTATAGAGGACAAGAAGAGATAAAACCTATTTAGTAACACAAGTAGCCAAAAGCACGCTTTTTGGGCTTCTGTACCCTTGCAGATCTTGTTTCAACTTTATGAACTAGCAAAAATTTGGCTTATCACATCCACCAGTAATAGTATTTCATCCTCCAGATCTGTAGCAAGCATTTATGTTAACTATAAAATTTTGATTAGCTCGCTAGGCGCTTCAGTAATTTAGTTTGTAACAGAGATTTTAAATCATTTATGGCATATTCTTCAATGATTGATCTAGGATTCATTTAAGGCCATTGGTGCATGAAAGCAGTATATTTATATAATTTGCGTCATAACTTGTTTCACAGGGGATTTTTCAAATTTTAGGCACTTCAAGCGACAAATTTTTAGCACCTTCGTATATTGTTAGATATTCACTGTCGTCATTATTCTTGGAGCACTGATTGCAGGTAAGAAAGAATTTTTGTTTTCTTATCTGCAATCAGTGCTCCGAGAATAATGACGGCAGCGAATATCTAACAGTGTAAGAAGGTACTAAAAATTGTTATTTACGTCTTGAAGTGCCAAAAACATTTGAAAAATCCCCTGTGAAATAAGTTATGACACAAACTACATAGATATGCTACTTTCATGCACCAATGGCCTTGAGGAAGAGTTATTACATTTTTTTTTTCGATGTAGGCTGTATATCTGTTACCCAGGACGCGACGTGAGCATTACGTATGTTCCAATCAAATGAAGCCTTTAAATCAAATGTTTGATCGAAAAAAAGGGGGGGAGGGGAAGAGAGGTCTCAATGCAATGCGTGAAAAATACAGAACCGTGCATCGTTTTTCACTCCCGATTTGCGTAGTAATTTGTTACTCTGCCTCCCGGACAGTTCTGTTCCGTGGTTATATCTCCCGCCCGAGATTCATTCGTCCCGGTCGTGTTTTCAGCCCCGCCAGGCTGCTGTACCATAGCAAGCTTTCCTCATCTTTCATTCCCGTTATATTCAAATGCGAGGATTCTTTCTCCGATTTCGCCATTTTCGCTCTTTGTGGGAGCTGCGGTTCGGTGACAATTAACTGCGTGTATTCCGAATTACAGTTTATTCAGTACAGACGATGTACTACTAGTATTTTATTTATACACTAGGTGGTCCTGCGCAGACAAATTAAACGAATATTCTGATTTGTGTAGACTCCTATTGACGTAGTCGCGCACTTTATACTCAAATTCTGAGCCATGCCTAGAGACCCGAGAATTTCGCGAGTAGATTGAAGGACATGTTAAACTGTATCCGCATGCACCACGAAGCTTCGCTTCTATTGGAGCACAGTTTGTTAGACACGCCCCGGACGACTTTCGACCAATAACGAACCTGTAAGGAAAACAAGGGCCGAATTCAGTGCTACCTGGTAAGGGGTTAAAATGGAGAAACGGCCAGTGAACAACTAACTGAGGCTCGAGTACACAAAGGACTGAGGAGTCTAGCTTGTTTCCCAATGTATCCCCAAAATTCTCGGGTCTCTAAGTCATGCCAGGGTAAGTCTTGAAACACCAATAGTAGTAAAAATTAATCAAATTAACTCAGTGTTACGCATGATTTAAATTCAATGAACCTGCTACAAGCCCCGCTGCAGTGTTTTTTGATCATGTGTATTACTCATCTGTACCACTGCTTCTATAAAGTTTCAGTAGGCCTACCACAAGATTCACCCTTCTATGTGCGCCATTTTAATTGCCCGGCAGTGCACTAATGACGAATTTCCACGTACCAGAAAAGTTGAAAAAAATTGTCTTTAAAATGTTCAGATATGTTTTGAGATACCTTTCACCTACAATGTTACATTTCCATTGCTCATTTAGTTATTTTTATTACTACACAGTAAATACAGCACAATTAATATAACTGTAACTGAATAAGAAAAGTCTGTGCAAACGGGTAGACATTCACTTTATGGTAATTACTTCAGTTGTTGTCCACAAAAACGTATTAAAGTTCCGTTTTAATATAAAATAATCCGATGAACGTCGGGTAGGAAGAAATTAAGTGTTTAAACGCGGTTGGGTCGTTTTCAAAATTGATGCAAGCTGGAAAGAAATCATGACTTGGTTTGTTTTAAGTTCGTTCCTTGCGATCATTGGTATAATCACGTGTTATCTAGTTTTTCTTCGGGAAATGGACGACAGCGCCATAACGGGAGTACACAATGTCGTTTGTTTCACGGATGGCAGATTTACTGCTTTTGCATATTCATTTCAATGTGGTTCACGTCTAACAATGTGCGTCACGAAATGTTTTAATCCGTTTCAAGGATAATTGTTTGTACGTCACGTTCGCTTCGCGGCTGGGCGTGAAAGCGCGTCGACACATTCGTATTTCAGCGCTCTGGCTGCCTGTTTTCATTTGGAGCAGATAACATTTTACAGTAGGTTCAAAAATCAGGGACAAGCGCGCTGTGGGAGCTACTGAATTCAGCTGGTGTCTCTGGTTCAAAAATAAAATAATTAATTGAAGACGTACAATTTGTGGTCGTCCAACCGATTCCGGATACGCATAGAAAAGTAATAATTTCGACGCTGATGTATGTATTATTAACCCCAATATATTTATTTCCGCGCGAAGTATTTTTCACTTAACAAGACTGTGTTATACACTAACATTTATATTATGTTTGCAAGTTAAAATCATCTAAGAAATACAGCTTTCTTTATCATAATTACATAGCGTAATATACTTTCTGTGTGTGTATATATATATATGTGTGTGGTGAATCACCTAAAAAGTGCACCGCAAATGTATATTTCTGATGTGCTGGTTTCACGTAATTGAAGTTTATACATAGCCTCATAATTGCAGCACAGCCATTAATTTGAATAATTATTTAAATGTATATGTCTTGACCAAAGTTAATTTTTTTACAAATGAAACCATGATTATTCACATCAAGAAAAAAAAACTAGAGGAAATTAAAATATCAATGGTCTTTTTTTGCAGGATTTTAGGTAAAGTAGTTTAGGTGCTACCGTCATATGACAACGTTAACCACCTGTAGTTGTATATTTCATTTAACTGCTCAGTTACGAGACTAAGATGTTCCTACTGCACGCCTTACTGTAGACATGGGTGTTGTACTTTCCTATTTCCCTGCTCGATTTGCGCCACCTCTCGTCGAAATGCTGTGACGATGTCTGCCGTGGACAACCTCGGAGACTGCTGTGGAGGAAGCTGAACAGCTCGTACACGTACGATACGTCCGCGCACACATGAGTGTATGCAGTTTGTACGAGAGTATGTCAATTAAACGGCGATTACAAGCAGCCATGTTTGTCTGTGTTCCTTGCCGGACATTCATTGTCCATACCCCATGTGGTGTCACCTTTAAAACGTACATGCCGTACACTTTAAACTACACATAGCACATTTCCTGTGCTGTGTTGAGTCATTTTCGGAGGAAAAACATAGTTGCTATGACTTCTGTGTGTGCGTGTGTGCGCGCGCGCGTGTGTGTGTGTGTGTGTGTGTATATATATATATATATATATATATATATATATATATAGAGAGAGAGAGAGAGAGAGAAGGGAGAGAGTTACACAGAATAATAAAAAAAAATCTCCAGCCTAAATAAGGTTTAGAATTAAAACACTGTCATGAGCTAACTGAAATAATTATATTCGTTGCAGCTTTTTACTGTTAATACACGTTACATTTTATATCCTTGGCGGTTTTAAATTTTTCAATAGCATTAATTTTGCTAGCTAATTAAGATAATTCCATTAAATCTTCCCTCGTACGAGGTTCTTTAAATTTGTTGTTTAATTATATTTGTGCATTACGTAATTAGTAAGGAAGAGACAAGACTTGTTAGTGCGATGCAGATCTCGCCAGAGACGAAGCATTCCTGTTTCTTAGAATTTCGCAGGTTCAAGCATAAAACTTACCGCATTAAAATTTTGTATTATAATCTCAAAAATGTACTTCTGTCTCATGTGCAAATGTAAACTTTTTTTTTTTTTTTTTTTAGATTGAGTTTGTTAACTAGTGTTGATGGAGTGCCTATGTTATATTACTGTCATGTATATTTTAAGTTAACTAGTTCAAACAACTTTTCTCGACGAATAGTTCAGTCCACACATCGTACCAACAAATGGCATGTGTCTCTAGAAAACAACCTTAAAATATGTGTTTCATTCGAAAGTTATTTTTGTGCGTATTGAGACCGTAAATTTAATGTCACGTATGGCTCGTTTGAAGATACATAAATATATATTTTTTAAACCACATACTGTAAAACTAGCCAGTCCAGAAGTGCGTGTATTTAAAAATGAACACAAACAAGAAAATGTGCAGCAATTTTGGTAGCGAGCTATAAAGATATTCTGTTGAAGGTAGGTAGTGCTTAAATTGTCCTTTGGTGTAATTTTCTAGACTTAGTTAAGCTTAGCTTGCATGAGATGGAGGAGTATCCTGGAAGTATAACTTTAACAGGGCTTCAGAAAAGTGCGAAGTAACCGTGAATGGATTATAATGTAAGTTTGATTGGGTAACGCAGGGCCTTCTAAGGAGCTGGAATTATCGCCAACCATCTATGTAGCCAATAACCAGCTATGTAGCCATTAATTGTCTTCTGTTCACCCCGCAAACTGCAGAGAAAGTTTGGAGCATTCCTTTGTTTAGAGTGGAACCCTTATAATATTTTTTTTTTTTAAGGAAGTTTCTTCTTCTCGTAAGATATAACCCCACAAAAGCCTTCTCTTCCATTCGTCTTTGTCTCCCGTAATCCCGCTCTTCATCATACAGTTCCATCCAAGTTCTCTTTTTATCGGTACCTATGCTATTATCTGAGTCATCCACCGTGTCTGAGCTTACTCGCTAGTCCCCAGTCCGCATGCAAATCTTCCTTAGGGCTATGCATATATTTTCCTCCCACTTTCTTCTTCAATGATAAAATCAATGTGGTCATATACGACCCAAAAATAATGCGTCTCTCTGAAGCTTGGAATCTGTTTCTTGGAAATTTTACTCTTGCCGAAATTTTTCCTCGGTTCTTATAACAATATATATATATATCACAATGTTTCTTGCGTAGTAACGAAATAATAAAAATAATATAGAAATGGGGTAGTATTTTTAATTACAGAATTTTCTGTATTAAATCCTGAGATGTCTCAAGGATAAATGAACACTTTTGTAAAATTCTGCCCGAGTTATTCTGTCTGGCTGGTTTTGTGTATCCATCAGCCACAATTGTAAATTCTCATACTTTAGGTATTACCTTTATGTACCAAGTAACAGTAAAGTAGGTGTAGGCAGCTCACGATTATTTGAGCATTTTTGAAATCAAGCTTTGAAAAATATTACTGTCCCTACCTGCATGTGATTTAATGGGTACAATGACTGTCAAGCGCCCAGAAAAATTGTTAATGATGGAAGAAAAATAGTCCCTTGTAATTACGTTTTTATACATGGCGGAATAATACGCAATGAGCGTATAAGTGTATCTTAATCAGGGCTTTCAAAAGTGCTGCTTTTACCGTGAACAGCCTTTAAGCGTATGTTAGAACGACCTGGAACTATGCGTGTTTCATGTCTAGTACAGTTGTATGTGTTACTCAAGGCACAGTGTACATATATTAAAAACATTAATACAGTAATCAGTAACAAATTTCTGAAATTGATAGTCGAAGCACAATTATAGTAAGCTGTCCGCAACTGATTGAACACATCAGGAAGCCCTGCTTGCGATCTGTTTTTCTTACGATTTTGTATCCTTCCTCCAAATGCAAATTTAACATTGTCGTAGACCGGTTCACATTCTTCATACGTCGATCGACGGAAACTGTTACGTCATGAGGAGCATAAATATATTACATGACAATTCTTACTATCGTGTGCATGAAACGGACAGAAACTAGAAGTAAAATTCGCACCCCACAAATTCAAACATGGGGCTTTCAATATGACATAACTACATGTGATTACCTTTCCTAAGCCGTTGTCAACTTTATTGGGGCAATGTCGCAAAATTGTGTCCGTTGAAACACATGCAGTTAAAAAATGAGATATGAGTGACATTACTCACTACAGACCATCCTAACCACCTTCGCCATGGTTGGTTTAGTTGCGAAAGGAATTTGGGCCTTTCATCAACAGCGCGTACGATTCTAAAGTATGCTTTGTCTGGCCACGTAGTCTCTATTAATATTTCGTACTTTTTCGTACTCTGGATCATCGTTGAATTAATCTTTCACCGTTTTGACGGCAAATAGCAGCGGATACCTGAAAGCAGAGGACACTCAGAAATATGGATAAATTTTTAAATAATACTTTTTTAATTAAGTTATTTACACTGCTTGGTGACCTTAGCTCAGCATCAAATTTAATAAACTTATCGACCATAGAGACGTCGTCGATTCGAAAATGCGAGTATAACTAATTAGCTTTTTACTTTATCCTCAGTTCAGACTACGATATGAAAAAATGACGCACAATCGCGCCACAGTTAACATAATTGAATAATTCATTATCAGTATGTTTACACATGTTTACAACCACCAAACAACCCGCGTAAGTGAGGTGGGAAAATATGTAACAAGTTGCAAAATCTAGCTTTGCTGTAGTGTGGAAGAGTCAGTAAGTGTCCTGAAATATTTTGTGATACGAAACCGAAAAGGAAACTCCGGAAATTTTGAAACCTGCCGTTAAGTTGCCCCCTTTTTTTTTCTTCAATAAATCAGAAAAATCTTAACGCGTTTACCGTGCAGAAATACTAGGCATTTCTTGAAGTAATGGGTGATGACGTTGAATTACAAGCCATAGTGTTTTGGTACGGCAAACTGTTTACAGTCGTTGGGGTAATTTTGTACCAAGAAGGCTAACACTGCATCACACTTGTTCATCTAAAATAAAGACTGTGCTACTCCTACATTAGTGTTTACTTAACGGTTATATGCAGTTCACGGTAAAGTAATTACTTTTTAAATCAACATTTGAAAAATAGTTACTGCCCGTACACTACATCTGAATCAGTAAGAATTTCACTGTTTTAATAAGACAAAATAACCTGACTGATACAACATTTACTTCAGTGAATTTAACTGATGAACCAGTGAAAAAATGCCAGATTACCTTCACTTACTGATTCAGTGACATTTTCTACTGAATCATCAGTCTTCTTTTTTTGTCACTGTTTTAAGTGGTTTGTTTTTTGATTGGTGAATCAGTTAAACAACGTTTAAAAAAGGCCGTCAAACAGCGTTTCAAAATGGCCGTTAAACAACGAGTAACAAGTGAAATAACAACGAACAAACTAATACAACCAGTACAAAATACTTTCTGAGATGTGTTTCGTATTTTATGACATCATTTTACAATGCAGTATGAACATTCAGCCTTTCATTTCGTTTTTACGTCTTTCATTTCTTTTTCATTTCAGCATCACAGCTCTCTGTTTGAAGGTTCAAACTGCATATAAAGTGGTGAAGAGAAAGATATCATATATACTATTCGTTTTAACAATCTTAACAGTGCCAATTAAACCAAAAACAATAAGTAAGGGCATAGAATTTAAATATTCACGATTTCGATAAACGTATAAAAATATATTTTCCTCTTAGTTGTTAACTTGTATTGGTAGCGCAGATGGTAAGATGACGGCCCGAAACCAAAGTGGAAGCGGGGTGCGAGTTCTGTCCCAACCACCCCTACACATTTTTTTACTTTTATTACGGTAAATTGTGGAATATAAATAGTGGACTACCATAACGTTTGTGCACCTACACTCTAAATTCGAATCAGTGTCTTACACTAATAAAGTTATTTGTATACCTGCACATTAACATTGTTACTTTCACGCCCGTGTAAAATCTATGCTACCGATAATGTTATTGTACGATTATCATCCCTCTTACGGGGAGAGTAAAGAGTGGACTTCACCAAATGGATGCATTTTATAACCTGAAATGTACCAGACATCCCCAACTGTGTGTCTTTCTACCATCGCCAGTCGTGAATAATCCATAAATTCTCTCTCTCTCTCACACACACATACACACCCACACACTTTAATCCATCTCTTACACACACAAACACACACACACACTTTGGTGTGTGGCAGCGTGGGATGCTTCGGTGGACAAGCTTGCTTTCCTCTTTAATTGGATTTGGCGTCAGCAGCCCCTGAGACAAAAGAAATATCACCTCGCTCGAGATCGCCAAGGTCGTCGAGCAAGAGACAAGATGCAAAAGAGAAAAGAAAGCGCGGAGAGATGGTCCCAGACTCTGCTATCTACGAGGTGCCTCGCGCCCACGATGTTGGCGAAAGTGAGGATATTGGAAAACACCACTTGAAACGAGACCCGTCTAGAGGCGCTTACGAAAAATAACCTGGTAAAGTAAACTGGGTTAACTCGGTCACGCGACCAGGTTTACACGATCACTTGCAACTAACCAGGTTACTTTGAACGTTTCAGAGTAACTCTGGTTTTGAGATAGCAGGACCTCAAAGACTATTTGCTGCAGTTATTAAATACTGTGCTAGATGACGAGTATGAAAAATTTTTGTTAAATTATGTCATGAACAAACAACGTAAGATGAAAACATTGCATTAGGTAGTACTGCGATGATACAATGCCTTTGTATTCAGTCTCAGTTAAGTATGAAGTTTAATAGCGGGGCTACAATGACTGGCTAAAGCAGCTAAACATTTATAATTTTTCATATTTTGATCGTTTTCTGATTTCAAAACTCATTTCAGTTTACTTGTTTGTTTATGTTGCTGCAATGTTTACATATTTACGCGCCATTTCACGTGTGTCGTCTGCTAGACCAAGGAGCAGGGTTAGCTCAGAGGTGATCGAGTTAACCCGGGTCACTTTCCGACGCGAGTTAACTTTAACTCTATCACTTTTCGATCGCAGCGAGAAAAAGTTTTAACCTGATCGAGTTAACCGGGTGACTTTCGTAAGCACCTAAAGAGTTTTTTAAACGATTTTTCAGAAGTTCAAAAAAGAAAAGGAGTAAAATGGAAAGAAAATGACGGCCAATAGATCACGAGGAAATTTGCTTTAACTCGTAAATCACGTTTTCACACCCCTCGTTTCTCATTCCAACATCCGTTTCACTCGCAGGAAGTCGATAGAATCGAGAGCAATCGACAGACGAAATGTTCCAGCGGTTCCGAGTGTTTCCTCGATCGTTGAATATTAGCACTGTGACATCGACACAAATTAAATGTAAACCAAAGTTGTTACAACAGGACAGTGATTGATGAATACCAACCCTTAGACATCTACTGTGTCTAGAGAGATAGATGATGGATTATAATCTAAACAGTCACCGACCAGTTGTCAATTTTAAGAAGAAAAATGTTTTAAAGTGCTCAAACATTCATTCAGGATCCAGGTTAAAATAAGTTGCATTTATAGAGTTTTGCGCTCTTTTTTTTTATTCTATACGTTCAGCACTAATAACTTATTTAACAAGTCAAACAATTGCGAATTACTCGTTGATACGGGAATTGATGCTTAGAACAGCTTGGAGTACAGAATAAGGTTTACATTCAACTTTTTTTTTTTTTTTTTTTTCCATGGAACACCAAGATCAATAACAGTTTTACATTACCGTATTTTTAATCCATATTTGACTTGGTGAAATGGGCAACATCTGTGTTAAAAAATTCATACAACCTATAAGATGAATTTCACTCAATTTCTAAACGTGAAATCTATCATATGAGATATTATACAGCGAAAATTAAGATGTTTCAACGTACAAACCTTTGTTTTCCGAAGCATGTGTTACACTTTGATGGAAGTTGTTTCTTTCTAAAATATTAGAATAATATGTTTAACAGAGGGATAGGCACATATCACAACAGTTCAAAAGTTTGCCGAAAAAAAAAGCATTAGCACAGTGAGTTGATATTCTGTGATTACGACTGCAAAGAATAAATTCGTATCTACTAAATAAGAAAGATGTTTAGTATGCACATTTGGTTAGATTTCTATACGATTAAGTACACAAAAAAAAATATTTATCTGTATGACTGCATTTAACCTACTTAAAATGGTTACATACACTTTCAATCACCGCAGACTAACTTTCGACATGGATATACAAGACTGTGACTTCAAATTCGTCGTATCTTAGTCGAGTATCGAGTAGAGGCTGTTCACGATAAAGTGAGCACTTTTGAAATCAACCGTACAGAAAAGGCACTGTTCCTCCCTGCATATACTTCAACGGGAGCACTGAGTGACATGCGCACGGTAAATTTGGTAACGATTGATGGAAAGTAGTTCCATATCTTAACGACGAATAAAAAGTGTTAGGTAACCATTTGTGACAATTTAAATTATTTATTTCGCTTTCTGTTTTTTTTTTTAATGCATCAGTGTATAAAAAATTAGCAGATTTATAAAATGTTTACTTTTCTAATAAGTTCACAGTTTCACTTGACCAACGCGCGAATAAAGTGATGAGGCCCATGGTAATGCTAATTTTACATAAAACGGATGAATACACGACGTGCATACAAGTAGATACTAAGAAGGGCTTTCAAAAGTGCTCATTTTACCGTGAACAGCCTGTACACAACACGAACTTAGTATATCCGATCTACATGTGCGCCATCTGAGACGTCTTCACGCAACTTCATGACAACATGCCAGTCTGGAAACCTGACTGCCTTTTTCATTCCAGTCACGAATACACGAATCATGTTGGGTGTTGGTTCGGAGCTGTAGTTTTGCACATAGGCTACTTGTGAACCAGAGAGCGAAATTGAAACAATGACCGGCTGCTGCCATATATAAGTTATTTCACTGACTGGACACTGTGTGACGTACTTTACAGGGTAATTCTGAACTCAAAGAATAAACGCAATTTCCATACAAAATTTAAAAAAGAAAAACACATGTTTCGAGTTCTACAGTAATTATTTTGAGAATTGCCCATCCTTGCAAATCGAAATTTTTAAATAACTATATTAAAAATAATTAGAAAAAACTCGCCATGAACTACGGAATTTTTGAAACTATCGACCCGCTTCGGCATCGCTCGGGTGCAATTTACATTAATAGAGCTGGCCGCGGTGAGCAATTTGACGTCATAGTTTTTTTCCCCATCAGCTCGCTCAATCGCTGTAATTATTTTGTTGCGCGTAATTAATAAATCTCTGTACTAGCTCCTAAAATGACACGGTGTAACTAACATATTTAATTTGGTAAGTATCAATACTGTGTTGTTCACAAATTATGTCTTTAATCGAATTTTAAAAGACAAAAATTGTTACTGTGAGTCATCCTTAAAAGATAAACATATGCTGTCACGGACTTTTGTAGACCATTTTTGAGACCTACAGTTCTGTAGTATAATTCATTTGATGTATCTCTTATGGTTTAGGCAGGATAACCATGTAAGCGCCCGAAAAGGGGGTTTTCCAGTTATATTATAAAACGTCGACGTTTCCCTACTATCCTTTCATTAAATAGTAATGTATTATTGGCCTAAACCTTCCTCAAGAAATTCTCTAAATTATGGCGAAAACCGCATCGAAATCCATCCAGTAGTTTAGAAGCCTTAGCCGAATACACAGACACACGCGGCCGGGTGACTATATTTTATAATATGCATAGAAGAATAGCGATTTCTTGAATTGAAATATAACGTGTAGAACGATTCATAAAACACAACGTTTCTTGATAAGTTGCATAGATACCCAGGCAAAGGACTGCATCATTTCAAAACGTGTAGCAATTTTTCTCGAGGGCCATTCGTCTGACAACGTTAACATTAAGGCAAACTAATTTGTTAATTTGAAAGTAATAATATATATTCATCATCACAGTTTCTAAATAATATAATATCATATCATATCAGTCCCTATTTTTCAATGAAGGGGAGGGTATTACCTGCCAAAGCTTCAGGCGTTATGAATATAATTTTAAAAAACTATTATGTAAATGTATTATTTTATATCAAGAAATTTCTAATAATATTAATGAAATTAATTTTTAAAGGTAGGGCCTACCTTAATTAACGGTCACTTTAGGTTATAACTCGTATTACGTCTTGAATGTCGCTTTACACGCATAATTACTTCAGAGCGTTTTCCACAAAGTTGAGTATAACAATATATATTAGACACTGTCTCTTCTAAGAACGTTCAAAACGCTCACTTTTTCCCCCGGTTTTTAGCTAGTTACATACTTTCCCGTTTTGGTGTGAGGCAATAGTCTGAAAACATATGAAAATAGAGGGGAAATGACTATTTAAAAAATACAAAATATTGCAGAAAATTTAAATTTAAATTTTTTGGACCAAATTCCAAAATTGAACGAAATTATTACGTTCGGCTTACCTAAAAAATTATTGCTCACGTTAATCAATTGTCATGAAGTATACTTCTTTGCAAATATTTTACGTTGTTCAATCGTATTTGAATTTTAACTATGAAGCAAAATTTAAATTCAAAGCAGATAAAATCAACTGTCAGATTTCAAAGAAATTGCATATTGCCGTTATTTTGATTTCAATAAAAACTTTAACTTAAACCAAACTTTGCGTTTTTTTTTTTTGTTTTTTTTTAATAATTTGTACGAATCAATATTTTAAGTCAAAATTGGAGTATTTAAGCTAGAACATTATCTATATCAATTTTGTAAAATTATTTTGTATTTTATAACGATATCGTCGTTATCATGTAACGAAACCATTTAATATTCTCACAATTTAGAAAAATATAGGCTCTTAAACAGTCTTAATAAGCAAAGATTTCAGAAAAAAAATTATAAATGAAAGTTTGCAGACCGTAAACCGATCTTTAAAGTTATATTATTCTCTCTAACGTCTTGCGTATCAGTAAAGTTTGCAGTAACAAATCAATGAACCGGGGGAAAGATGAAATGTACGAAGAGTGGAAGAGCGAACTATTTGTCTTTGAAATATTACTATACTACGCCAATACATCTTTATGTCGAATGCTCTATTTTTACGAATCCTTTTAGATTTGCTGCTTTTGTGTTTCGCATGGCTTTTATGTTTGTGAATTAAAAGTGTTAACAACCTTTTCCAGCGCTAAACGATTACTTTTTTTTTTCAGTCGAGATTTACTGTTTTAACGGAAACGATAAAATAACGAAAGCTTCGCAACAAGTCGTTAATAAAGCAATTTAAATAAAACTTAACTAAAAGATGTATCTGACTCACTCTTTATGTCTGCGGTCAACAATTATGTTGTTTTTCGGCCAACGAAACAAAAAAATCCTTGGATGTTCTAAGGGACACTTACATTTGAAACCATCAAATGGACTATAATATGAACACTGATTGAAGTTTGTCAAGCCTTAGACTATTATTTATGAAACCATAAACATAATAGCCTACAGTCCCACAACTCCTTATTGTATTAGGGCCTAACACAACGAATCGTCAAAGTAATTCTAAAAATTATAACATTTTTTGTTTTAATTTTTTACATTTATTTTAATTATTACTTTTATATATTATAGCAAAACTATTTTACTAAAATTATGTTTCAATTGATTTTTTTTAAATCGCTTCTACATTAAAAATTTTAAATTTTCCCTTTTTTACATCGCTGTATTAGGGCGCCAATACACCAAGACTATGTATTGTATATGCAATACAATTCTGTCTCACAAAACGTGAGACAGAAGAAGTGAGACCGCTGACAACAAAGACCATTCATGTTTACCCGTAACATTTCTGTAGCCCTGCTGAAGTCTCACTTTGAGCTGTTCTTCACGCCTCACGCAAACAAAGCTCAACTAAGTCTAAGCAATAACACCAAAGGGTCAACGCAACGTATTTATGCGCACTAATTTAGCACGAGAACTATTTCTTACTAGGTAACACCTTATGTCTAATGAAGAGTTCATACTTCTTGGTAATGCACGTAATATAATGCCAATGAAACATGTCGGGAATTCTCGAGATCAATCGAGGAAGGCATAGGTATGGCGAATACCATTATCTGTTTGGTGAACTCAGGAACGATCCTCGACGGTTCTTTCAGTCCACCCGTATGGCGATCGAAACTTTCGATTATATTTTGGCGAAAACTGAAGACCATTTAATGAAAAACTCGTGCAACTGGCACACCCAACCAGTTACCCCAGAAGAAAGATTAGTAATTACTCTAAGGTAAGTAATACAGCAATAGTGAAATAATTTATGATGTATTGAGATAGTATTCCAAATAACCATTTTGTACTGTTTCTGTTCAACTGTGCATGTCCGTTATGTAGATTAACATGGATACAAGAATTCACACAAAGTATACACTGGACAAATTGTGAAGTAAATAGTATGATTGAAGCCCTGCTTCAAGTGTGACACGCGTGTCAATTAGCAAACTCAAGCAATTTAGTGTGAGTACTCATGTCCTGCCTGAACGATTTATTTTTCGTCCTGCCAGCTGGCGAAATGTGTGATGCGTACAATTTCCTGGAGTACGATTAAATGCTACTATTATGGGGTTCGTGTGTTTACAGAACTACATGACGTTAATGAACTTAGTTAGCAAGTCTGCTTGGTTATTTGCCACGTCTGTATTTGGTTGCCCAGATTAATAAACTGTTATTTTGTTTGGAGAGGGGTTACTATTTGAAGAGGCAATATTTTTGCTGCAAAAAAAAAAACGTACTTTGTTTATCTCCCTCCCCTCCTCCTTCCAACCTCGGGGTGGCGCACGTCTGAACGCTTCCGAGCGCTGAGCTATACTGAAGAGAGGCGCGCGGCGCACCTGGCGCGGCCGAGCGCTGTCTGGCGGCTACTACTGGCAACGAGTTCAGCCTCGCACACTCTGGCACCTTCCATACGCCTCTCCGCTATTCCCGCCGTCTCCTTGACCTTCCCGAGCCGCGTTTTCGCTTACAAATGTTCGTCCCCAGCCTGAGCAAGTGTGCAGTGTTCCTCATCGAGTTGCGCGGACTGGCTGACACCACTTCGTACTTCGGGGCTTCACCATGCTAGACGCGTTTTCGCGTAATATGAGTACTACTCAAATTAAGTATTGCAATGCACGTAGTTGTTATTCTGGGGGCGGAGTTTCCTTTTTAGTAGTGTTTTTTTTTGTATATGGATTTTTGTAGGGAAGTGTTTCTTTACTGTTTTGCTTGTGTGAATTTTCAATATGGTATTTTATGGGAATGTTTGTAAGAATTTGATTCTTCCTTTTTTTTGGCGTACTGTAGGAGTGTTCTCATGGACTACGATTTGCCAAAAGAGTTTTAATTTATGGTGTACCTTTATGCTCATGGTTAAGTGTAATGAGGGTTTTTGTTCCTCCCCAATGGTATTCTGGAAATAAGTATTCCATGTTGTACTTTTTAGCGAATCATCAGGCGTACTTTACTTTTAAAGTTGTAATGGTGTTTGTTTTACTCAGGGAGTCATTTTACCTTTTTTAATGGGATTTCACAAGTGTTTATTCACGTTGGGTGATTTCTCAGGATATATTAGTGTTGTTGTTTTTTTCTGTTTGTTTCAGTGCATGTGTGTTCTCTCCTTCCCCTAGTTCACAGATTGGTGGCGAGCAACAAAAATTTACAAAGGCAATTGATATGTCTGAAATCAAGTTGCAAAATAGTTGTTGTTGGTGATATGTATAGATTCGCTTCAATATATTTGTATTGATTATGGAATTTTTGTGTCAATGCTTTCTTGATTTTTTTTTAATGGCGTGCGTCCTTCTCCTTGCCTTCTTTTAGCCCTGCTACGCCCTAAAGGGGCGCAACACAATGTGGAAACAAAATGTAACATCTGAAAATTAATGCGAAAAGATGTGTTCTATGCACTTATTCATACATAAGTCATAAATTCAGCTGCAAATGGATCCACTGTTACGTCTGGGCCCACGGCAGTAGTCCAGGCTGAGGGAAACGTACAGGTGCTTGGAGGGCGTGCCACCACCAGTTAATGAATTTGTGAATATAGATATGTAAATTCTTCCACTATGGTTTCAATGCGTCTCCTAAAAGCCATTTTCCTTTCTTCCCGGATTCCTTTCACATGCGGTAATAAACTTAAAAATATATATAGGTCCGCATCATTATCCAAAGACTGTCTTCGATCAGCTTTGTTAAGCGAGTGTTCCAGCATCTTTTGCTCGATTTTTTAAAATAATTTCAGAGTTGTAGTCTTCACTTCTGCCACGTTTCCTAGTGGGTTTTGTGGATGTTGGCGTGTGCGTGCTGGACCTGTACCCACATTCCTGGTTGGGTCCCTCTTCTCGCCCCTCTTCATCATTAATGAAGTCATTCCGATCATATGCAGGTGACACAGTTTCAATCTCAGTGATCTGAGTCTGAGAAGTGGTTCACGTAACGACAGACGTCATTTGTGATGAGCTACACCCCGAGCACACGCCGGTGCCAACAAAACAGTCATTTGAGAATATTGCCACTGACTTTAAACAATTGTGGAACGCACCGAATGCTATAGGTTGCATCGACGGAA
Source organism: Dryococelus australis (assembly GCA_029891345.1). Classification (NCBI taxonomy): domain Eukaryota; kingdom Metazoa; phylum Arthropoda; class Insecta; order Phasmatodea; family Phasmatidae; genus Dryococelus; species Dryococelus australis. The sequence goes on along the minus strand of CM057002.1, from coordinate 28,879,556 downwards.
AACACACTCGAGTTAAGTGCCCTGTAAACTCCGGATCCATGTATTCCAAATACAAGCAATATTTTTCTGCAATTATTCAATGAGTTTTAAACGCTAATTACAAGTTTGTTGTAATTGATGTCGGTGGTTACGCAAGCAGAGCGATGGTGGCACTTTTCAAGCCTCAGATTTTTATACATTTATAAACAATGAATCTGTAATACCTGGACCATCGTTTTTGCCAGGGAATGATGTAAAGACTCCTCGCGTATTTTTTTGCCGACGAAGGGTATCCACTGCTTCCATTTGTCATGAAACCCCTACCGTGCAATCAACCTCGGTTACAAGCAAGAATGTTATAACAATCGCTTGTCTAGGGCAAGGAAAGTGGTAGAATGTGCATTCGGCATACTCGCGTGCAAATGGAGGCTGCTGTTAAAAAGCACCGAGAATGACATAAGTTGTTTGGACTGTATTGTCAAGGCTTGCTGCGTTTTACATAACACCATTCTTGACCAAGAACGTCTCGAACACCACCTGACGTGCGTGCGCTACCTGACGTACAAATGGCCTGCACCATGACGTACACCCAACAGCGCGAAAGATATCGGAGATGTGTATGGACAGTAGTTTCGTGTTTATATACATGCAATTACTTTGTAAACTTCTCATGAAAGCAACACTTTTATTCAGCTGTTACACACTTACCTTACTGCCTCATTTGTGCCTCATGAAAAATATTCTTTGATATATTTGTCTTGTTATCTTTGATAAAAAACTGAAATATTACAGATAAAAGTTTATTGCATTAAATTTACAATCAAGACTATATAGGTTTTACACTAAGTATTACATCCTTTGGGGCCTGAAAAGTGTATTTAATTGTGGTTGCAAAATCTGGGAAGCGATACAATTATACTTATGTTTTGTTTCTACGTGAGGGGTATTTAAATCTAAAATATGCGGAAAGAACCAGAGAATAAATAGGCTGTTCTCATCAACTGGAAACCACTCATGTGACACATTAAATGCTGTATAGATAGCTATCATGTATAATGTAGCTAATGGAAACAATTATTTAAACCTTTTCCAGTTTAATAAACTTGATATTAACTAACACGAATACTATATATGTATATATAACCAAATAGGAGAATATTATGATAGTTTTCTCCTGCTTAACTGGTAGAACATACTTACATTGTTGTGTCTTCAAGTTGATGGAGAAAAAGGGGGAGGGGTGGAGGAGAAAATGTTTTTTCACTCACCCTCAGTATTCATTATCTCTGCCCACAGTTTTGCAATGACCTTCCTGTTCGCATGGGACGGGTTTCGTTTGTCCCATATTGCTCTTCATTTGTACACCTCCGAAACGAGGATTCCACAGTTCACTTCGCCTTCCGTAGTGAGCAGAATCGAATACACACGACTGGAGCACTAAACACGTCTACCCGCGTCAACCAGCGCAAAGGAGAATGGTCCGAACATTCCGGTAAAAGCAGGCAGGTGGCGCGGGCACCAGCGCGACCGGCGCCAACTGCCTACCCTACCAGCTTCCCTTGTGCGTGCCTCCATTTGCAAACATGGGAATATTTCAAACGTTGGCCGACGCTGGTCGGAGCAGGCCCGCGCACGTAGCGCTGGAGTAGGAAACCAGCGTTCTATGTACGGCGCCCCTCACAAATAAAACAATTTAATGTAAACAGAAGTATAGAACGCTTGTGATACGTGATACACACTATATACCAAAAAGTAATTGGGCACCCGTGAAGATAGGTATTTCAGTACGTCAGTTGACTTGTGTTTCACGACCTTCGGCGTAGGATCGCTGGTGTTTGTCCGTGGTAGCATGAACACAGAGTCCTATTGTAACATTCTGGATTATGAAATGCTCCCAACATTGTGGCGTTTTTATGGAATGGGCCTGTGTTACTTCCAGGATGACAAGGCCAGGTGCCATTTTTCAAGGGCTACTATTCAGTGGCACGCCGACCACAATGTTCGCCGATTGGACTGGCCAGCCCAGAGCCCCGACCTCAACCCTATAGAACATCTTTGGGACGAATTGGATCACCGGGTGAGGGCTCGTCAGGCACAGCCAAAATCCAATGCTCAACTCATGGAATGGTTGCAAGAGGAATGGCGACGAATCCCCGTGGATGTCCTGCAAACACTCGTAGAGAGCATGCCAGACAGGGTGGCTGCTGTCATAGCCGCAAGAGGTGGCCCTACGAGATCCTAACGAGGTGACAACCACCGAGCAAGCATTGTGGACAGGTGCCCAATTAATTTTTGGTAGATAGTGTATTTGGGAAACATCCAAACACGTCACACAGAAAATGATTTTTCAAAGTGTGAAGTTACCGCTAGTAAGATTACTTCTATCACAGGTTGGGAAGATCAACGTTAAAAGTTTGTGCTATGGGAAAGTTTTTGCCACTAAAGGCTGTTCACGATAAAGTGAGCACATTAGAAACGAACCTTAGAAAAAAGTCACTGCCCTGAATGCATATATTTTAATGGGCGCTTTGAGTGATATTCGCCCAGTAAAGTTGGTAAAGATGGGTGGAAAGTAATTCCATACCTCAACGTCCTATAAAAAGTGTAAGGTAACCATTTGTGATAAATTAAAATTATTTCTTTCGCTTTCAGCTTTTTTAATGCATCGAAGTGTAAAATGAGAAGACATGTAAAGTATATACTTTCTTAATAATTTCAAAATTTCATTTGACCTACGCAAGAAATAAGTGATGAGATCCGTGGCAATGTTAATTTCCCATAAGACGTAGGAGTACACAACGTGTATACAAGTAGATCATAAGCAGGGCTTTAAAAAGTGCTCATGTTACCGTGAACAGGCTATACGAAAGCGCTAGTTTCGGCGAGGTACCAGATTTTCTCTGTTTTCTACGTTAAAAATGGGATAATTCGAATAATCATAAATCAAATATACAATGACTTCGTAACTGAGGCAAACCTTTCTCTTTTATTATTCGCGTAACTTAAAAATCTAATTAAAAACTAATACAAGTAATTTTTTGGAACACTGCGCACATTGCAATGGAAATCTTCCCTATTCCAAACACACTCTTAATAAAAGTTTTTTTTTCCTAACCCGAATACAATAGACCTTAACCATACCAAAACGTTATCATAGATTCTATAGGCACTTTTGAAAGCCCTGCTTAAGATAAACTTGAATAAATGCTGCGTGGTCTTCCATCACATGTAAAATTAACATTGACATGAGTCTCGTCACTTTATTCATGCGTCGGTCAAGCGAAACTGTGAAATTATTAGAAACGTAAATATTGTAGAAATCTGCTCATTTTTACACTTCGATGTATAAAAAATACAGAAGACGAGAGAAATAATTTAAGTTATTACAAATGGTTACCTAGAACTTTTTGTTCAACGTTAATATATGTAACTAGTTCCCCCTCCATCGTTACCAACTTTATTGGACATATGTCACTCAGTGCGCCCGTTTAAGTATGTGCAGGTATGAGCAGTGGCTTTTATCTAAGGTTGATTTCAAAATCACTCACTTTCTCGTGAAGAGCTGGGAGGCGTGCACTAAAATATGCAGTTTCCCATAGGACTGCCCTCGGGTGACTGGACGATGCTAACTACACTGAGAGAAAAGCCAACCAAATATTTGTTTGTATAGGACCAAAAATATATTTAGTTTGCCCAACAAAACTTTAAAAACAAGAAATTACTTATGTTCCTCTAACAAAATACACGATTGAATTAACAATAACTCTGCGTTGCGCCGAAATAAAATACACTGTCAACGAACTAGTTGGTTCAATCACCTGTATATATTTGTTTGGTTAGTAATTTGATTGCTTCGTTAGAAAATTCAGATAAGGAGTTTGTTTGTGTTTTTTGTAACAATTATAATTGTAACAGTGTTTGTTAGTGCATATATTGATGCTTGATAATGGCATAAACATCCTCATAAAACCAGTTCAATAGGAAACTAAAAAGGAAAGCTGTAAAACATAAAACATTTATCTGCGCACGTTGTCCCCTTTTTGCTATATGTGTATCTAAAAACATCGCTTCGCCATTAATAGTCACATAAGCCTAAGTGCTTTTTTTTTAATTACTAAACGAAACTGTTTAATGTACGTAGAGCCAAACAAATCTTTCCAACTATACCTTTGTTTGTTGCAAACGAACAAGAACAAGATAATTTAGTTTCAACAACAAAATATTTAATTGCCTCTATACAAACAATTTTGTTGCGCCAAGCAAATTTTGTTTCAACAAAACCTTTCTCTCGGTGTAGTCATTGTGTCCTCTACAGCGCCCGGCTAAAGTTTGTTCCACTTACGTTGGGAAGCTAAGTGCTAAACTGTTAACCTGTCCACTCCCAAATTCACTCACGAGCTCAAGTGTTGCAACCTTATAACATTTTTGAAGAGCACTATACCCGTGTAGAGCGTGCTTCTCGCAGCCAGTGAACAACGAGCTGTGTGTTCGCTGACGTTAGCATTAACCATTCACAAACGAGAGGTTGCGTAAACTTTAATATCAGATTGCTCGTAAGGAAGGCACGCGCACTGATTGGTTGTCGTGTACAGCGCCGACCATGAATATGTTTCATGTGCTACGTGTCCTGAATCATGGACACAGTAACTGAAAGGGTAAAAAAAAAAAAAAAAAAAAAAACCTTCATTTTACGGGAAAGTGCTGGTAAAATGTGTCCAGAGGTGTCCATAAACTATTCGTAAAATTACGGACGTATTAATATTCTAAAACGGACATTCTATAAATTTCGCCGAACTTCTCCGCTAAGTTCTTAGTTCCCGTTTAATATAAAAGGAGATAGTAAAAAAAAGTCCGAAATTTTCGTTATGTGGGTGTTCTACTGTGTACAAAAAATAAATTTTGAAAAGTTAAAATATTTTATACTTCAGCTAGATTGGAACCCGAGTAAAAACAACCACTCGCATACAGTTCTTATAAGAGGGCTGTGATATAACTTCGGTATTTCAAAAGAGTCACATAAGAAACATCGAAGTCTTGAGAGCCGATGTGGGTGATTGACGCGATCATGGAGCAGCGCCGGAATGAATTGGGGGGGGGGGGTACGGGAGGTCTCCGAAAAAACCCTCCGACCAACGGCATAGTCCGACACGATTCCCACATGCGAGAATCCGGAGTGGCCCGGCCGGGGATCGAGCCCGGATAGTCTAGGTGGGAGGCGAGCAGGCAAACCGCTCAGCCACCGTAGCCCCAATTGTTATAATAGGGCTGTGATATAACTTTGGTATCTTAAAAGAGTCACATAAGCAACGGTTTCAGTTTCTATTAAAGTTAGTGTATTTTAAGTGTTGCTAAATGTTACAGATACCTGATGCTACTTTTTAATATTTGAAAGATTTGGTATCAGTGGTGTGTACATACTGTCGCAGAAACGATAACTCCATTTTACGTCAGTACGGAATTCATTCCCGTATATTTAATATAAATTTACATAAAAATGTCCGTAAATACACGAAAATTTTTAACGGTGTAATAATTCGACAACTAAAAAACTTTTGCCGCCAGCTTCCGCCGATTTTTTGCACGTGTGCGCAATTTTCTTAATTTCGCACGTAAACGGATGAGATGATTGGAATTTTCGCTGAGATGCTACTACGCCACGTTAGCGGGTGTATCTCGTCTGCTGGCATTTTCTGACACACAAATATGTAGGAAAAATTTCCTTAAAATTTTAATGTACATAATTATGTTATAACGTTTTATTTTTTTTTTTTATTGGCCAGGCGTTTCGACATCTAACGACGCCACGCCACTAATTTTGTGATTAAAGATTTCCCCTGTCGCAAATTATGCAGAATTAGTCAAATTGGTACCTATTTCTTACGTAATTACACTCGAAGCATTAATTTTACGATTTTTGGAACACTGGTTGTGAAGAAATGAAGATAATTTACGTAGAAGAAAAGTGATGCACTGCCACAAGATATAGGATATACAGTCCCACATATTGATCTTTTACTTTTGATTATTATAAGACTTTTATAAATTTCTATTATTTACGGTTGCATTTAATTTTCGTAAAAAAAAAAAATTGCTATAAACGTTTTTCTTGTATATTTTATTTAATTCTGGTCCACGAAGATGAAAGCTTTTGCTCTCGACAGTGACTGTGCAGAAGATATGGGATCGTAAAAGTTTTCCACGAAAACTGTCGCACGTCTACAAGTTTATTTCCACAGTTAAACTTTAAAGCTACTGCGTCACGTACACAAGGGCATGGGAACTTTGCTTCTTGTCACACAGAAAATGATTTTGTCGCAGCCACTTTCGGACTGGATGGTGGCTCCATTATTAACAGCTTCGTGCGAGAAGTTCCTAGGATAGAACTGCAGAGCGCCATCGACGTTCAACAAAACAAAGCTCCCGCCCCCTCTCTACTAGTATTTCCAACCCTATTAACTAAAAGCATGCTTTCCAAACACTCTGTCTCCTGCAGCATTCAATTTAATTTAATTTAATGCATGCAATTTTTTTTTTTAAGTTTTACGTCTCTCTTGACGATTTTTCCCGTGCTCTCCATAGATACTTAGGGTGGTAGTCATGGCCCCAAAGTTCAGGCCATGGCTGCCCAATCCCTCTTTGCCGCGATGCACGTCTCCTTGCATGATTTTCCTTCCTAGCAGGCGTAAGGGGTTAGACCTGGGACGCAATAAAATCCCGCCCTACCTTCGGGCTTTAACTTCACATAACACTTCGAATAGGGTAGTTTAGGGGGAAAAGACGTCCAAGAATCATCCTGGCGCCGCGAGTTGACTCAGCGAGTCAACTTCTAGTCCGAGCGTCACGCTGGACTTCCAACTGTGCTTATTTCCGCGACTATGTAGATCGTTTAGACCACATTTGCAACGAAGGGGACGGAGTTCCGTGGATTAAATTACAACACAACACTGATTAAAAAGAAAATAAAAGGCGTGGAAAACTTACTTTTTCAACTTAAAAAATTTTTCTAACGTTACAAAAGCGTATTTTCCAATATCCTCTTGTTAAGCGCGAATGCACAGATTCTAAGAAACGGAATAACTGCATATGCATGTAGTCACCGAAGAGTTCTAGCTTGCAAATTCCTTCAGTGTTGTGGCCAAAATATGTATTAGGCATACACTTTTAGAAAATGCTTGCACAATAACAGCCCGTACTATTTAAACTCAATTTACATGAAAACAGCTGTTAGAATCTTTGAGAAACTAATCTTACGTGAGGAACACAGCGTGAAAAGCTTTGTTTCAGAAGCTGTTAATAATTTTTTTTGTTTTTGTGGTACGTAAAACGAAAACTCTTATACGGGCGAGTAATACAATTTCGAATGCGTATTTCGTATTCGTAACATTGCCTACGGTGGCTGAGCGGTTTGCCTGCTCACCTCCCACCTAGACTATCCGGGGACCAAGTAATGTTGCAACTACTAACTGTTTTTTGCCTAGCCGATGAGAAGGTAGCGTTTATATTTTCATCCCAAAAATGGTAACATAGGCCTATCACGCGGAAAACTTAATCCACGGGGTGTTTCCTCTAGGCGTGGCTTTGATGCTGGCCATTTCAGCGGGAAGCTTTCTTCTTACGTAGGCCGTTTGGAGAAATTCCAGTCTTCTTTGGTGATCCAGTGACTGAAATTAACACATTGAGGTCTGCGCACATTTACTGGCACTTAAGACAAATTATAAGTGTCCCCTATATCCACAACTGCAAGAACACCGGTTCTGTTGGTGTCTGTGTTAGAACTCACCATCGTCCTATTGGCACATACCGGACCGTTCACTGTACTCTATAGCGTTTATTATTGGCCGTTCATCAACCAATAGAGAGCCGAACTGATATCGACCCAATCAAATGTCCTTTATCGTACAAAAGGAATTACAGTCAATCATAACCCTTTGAGTGACTATAATAAAAATAAATTCTATACCGTCAACAATATCATTGTTACTGCACTACCGTCATCTTGTGAGGTCATGTTAAACACTAGCCGAACAAAGATTGCACAGACACGCGCGTTTTGTTCTGAACAACAAAGAAATTTTCAAATTAGCTTTGCTCGAGCTACACTCGAGCATAGTCTACAAAGTGTTAATTATTTTCAGTTCTTACGTCTCTAGTGGAACTAGTTGAAGGTAGGTGCACCGATAAGGGCGTGCCGATGTGCATGCTTCACTGACGTAGTTTTAAAAACTGTGCATTCATGTTACCTTTTCATAAAACCGATATACAGACAATGCAAGCACAAAATGATTTCCCGTTGGGTTTAAAGGCTCGGCTTTGCCACTTTAGCAGAAATTATTCGTTTTCGCTTCATAATTTCGGTTTCATAGTGATTGCTGACTGCGAACGATTATATAAAATTTAGATTTTACGAGTTCTTTGATATTTTCGTGGGTAATTTTACTTGTGTTGTTATCTGCTTGTAAAAAGTCAGGAACATAGTATTACTGCGCGCTCACTGCTTTGCATCGTGCGCGGGCGAGTGGAAGAGAAGGAAAGAGAGTCGTCAAGTCATACGATAGCGACGGCGGAAGGCTAGGCAATGACGGGTTTTGAATTACAGACGCGCGCCGCGGACTCTGATTGTATTGTTTTCGACCGATATCTGAAGAATGCTCTGGATTACTTACCTCGTTCTCTCAGCGCTTCTCGGGGCGCGATGAACATTCCAGATGTCACGGCGAGCTTTATAAATACCGCGGCAGGCCTCCGGGCCATCTCAAACTCCGCGAGTTTGAGATGGATTGGATTAATGAATGAGTGGCTGAGTTCCGGGTGATAGAAGAACGAGCGGCGAATAGCGAAAGGGAAGACTGCGACTGCGTGTATCAAACAGTGGCGTGTGCGGCTGGCAGGCTAGACTATTGGACTATATGCGTGAGTGAAAGACATTATAAATGCTGGCAACAGATGGACTGAACACGTGTTGATAACGAGTATCAGTTAATTGACTGTAACAAACAGAGACAACAAAGAAGGACGTTAATTTGAGTTGAAATATTCATTAAATATTGCGCTCACTTTTAAATAAAAAGAGTAAAAGTGAAGACAGCTGATTTAATACTGCAGATAATAGCAGAGGGAATACATTAGAAATCATTTTTTTTATTTATTAATTTTTATTAATACCTCCATCCCTTACGAACTCAGACACGCCCCACAGGCGTTATCACATGTAACTATATATATATATATATATATATATATATATATAATTATTAAGAAGTTCTGGACTTCTTACAACATGCACATAACACGCAATTAAAATTACGCAGACTGTAAAAAACAACGGGAAAATGATCTGACAAGTGTATGGTAATATTCGCAAACTTGTGGGGAAAACATAATTTACCTTACAGGTAAGGTAAAATGACCGCACTCCGGAAGTAAAATTCACGTACATGGAAGTGGAAAATCCCATACATGGATGGGAAAATTACCTTACGATGAGTGCATCTCTTTAGCATTGTCTCGACAGCTAAGTGGGGGGGTGGGGGTGACGGGCGGAAGAAACAATTCTTTAACACGCGAATATTCACTTATACTGTGGCGTTGTCGTGGTGTAATGGATAGCGCATCGGCCAATCGTGGTAGAGGATCATGGTTAGCGCCCACCCACCAGCATGTGTCGAGGATCTTAGTTTTGAGGTTTCGGTTACTATTTGTCATAGGTTATAGGTAATAAAAAATTTAACAGTACAAATACTCCAGGTTATTTTTTAATATAATTTCATTATACAATATGGTTAATTTTCCCTTACTTGTATAGAATTATTCCCCCACTTTTGTCAGGTACTTTTTCCTTACGATTAGGGATCAGTACTTTACTCGTCATATAATTTTACTCTACATTTAAGAGGTAATTTTGCCTTACTTCTAGAGTACATGTAAGGGAATTTTACCTCAATTTTTTTTACAGTGCACTAAAATATTAAACAACTCATAAAATGTAAGTTTTCTTTAATCATAAATTGTCAGCAATTACTACGAATCCGAAATTATGACGTGCAAACGAAAACTTTCTGCAAAAGGCGTGTAGCCAAGCCTTAGATGCCCAAAAGGACGCACATTTGAACAGTTTATATGGCCTAACTACTTGTTGAAAACGAAAACTTTCTGCAGAAGGCGTGTAGCCAAGCCTTAGATGCCCAAAAGGACGCACATTTGAACAGTTTATATGGCCTAACTACTTGTGACAGGCAAACGTTTGCAGGCAAATCTGTAATACGAATATAGGGTCAGTGATATTTCGTTGAAACATTTCGCGACTAGATGTACTCCCAAACTCTACAACTTCGTTTGATATTTAAGGTCAGGTGATATTTTGCTCCGCCATGTAGAAGTTAATTATTTCGCGAAAATAATTGGCTCTGTTAATTTAATATATCTGCGGATTTGTTTCAAGTTATAGCAGAAAAATCTGCCCCCATTTATCTTGTTAATGTCATAGTAATTCGAAAATACCGTAATCGTATCATAAATGTATTTTAGAAACCATGTTCAACAGTTTCAGCCAACTCTTTTTATGCATTTTAACGTGGTGTGTCTGGCTTTTAAATAATGCAAATACGTTTCCATCTCCAAAAATTAAGTATTTGTAAACATAATAAAATTCAGTGGAATTAATTTTCTCTGTATGTAGCAGTAATACGGCACTGGAAATGAGTACGTTGGCAAAAACATAAATTTGTAAGACATACGATAATGATGTCACATGAATTTCAAAATACACTCAAGTGAATATTAACTGCGCGATTCTGCAAAGAGCTGACGTCATAAAAAATATCTCAGCGGGTGCACAATTCTGAGTGGAACTTAATAAACGTGAACCAATAATTCTATTCAGCTTATTTTTGGTTGTTTTGAGTTACCGTGTGCTATTCTGGCACGAATATCGATCCTCAAAACATAATGTAAATACATAGAAAAAAGTCGCCAATTAATTTCTGTCGAAACATAATGAATTATCTAGCATTGCCTTTCGAAATGATACAAGTGTGATAATCGTGCTGATTCATGCGAATAACGTAAATACGAAATGTAATCTGAATTTTTAAAAGTGCATAAGTACAGTTACTATCAGCCTGAATAATATTTATGAACTGGTGATTTTAGAATAATATTTTTTAAAAATACAGTCTATTGCAGTTATTTTCATTTTATGCGCTGTTTTTTTTTCGTACAATAAGGACTTTTATAATGGATTTATAGAACAAAGAAAGAATATAATTTAATAAATAAAATAATTAATTTTCATTACTGTGAATCAAACATTCACGAAGATAGTTTGAAGACAAAATCAATTTGAATACCATTTCATAGGTTTGACATTAACAGCTATTGCCTTCAAGTCAACATTTATCCTTTGCGGAAGAAGCGAAATATCATATCTTGAATTAATATAATGAATTCTTTATAAATCTACAGAGAACAAAATTGACGCGATTGTGATTTTTCATGTGTTAACTGTCTTAAGAAAAACGTACGCCCCAGCTGCGTACCTTGGAAAAGTCGTATTTGAAGCGCCAGTGTGAACTATTCAGTACTCAAAATTCCGTAGTCACACAATTACATTACGCATTTTCACCAGAAAATTACATTAACCCTTCAAAGTAAAATAAGCCATGATCGCCCGATGCGTGGAACGTGTAACCATATGATTAAGTACCAAGATGAACAATGGTTAGAGCCACGAGTATTTCGAGAATTCATTCGGGGGAGAGGTAGACTCCAAACACTTGTTGTTTTCTCCTAGTGTCGTGATTGGACGACAGATGTTTAGACACGCCCTGTTTAACCGCGGGACAGTGGAAGCAGTAGTGTGAGTGAATGTTTAACAGTCATCACTTGATCACAACAACCAGTAGCAAACGATAACGTCTCAAGTGTATGTAGGGCTGTCCAGCCCAGCTCGCTGCCAACTGGATTCGAGAAATACTCCGGGCTCTAACAATTCTATATGCTTATTCACTGCTATTTGAGCAATTTTTGAATCAATATTTGAAAATTGTCACTGCTTCCACCTGCACATATTTTAGCGGTCACACAGAGTAACACGCGACCAGTGAAGTCGGTATAATGACGAAGAAGAACTAGTTCCATTCATCGGCGTTCAATTAAAAGTGTTAAGTAAACATTTGGGAATACCAGAATGATTTCTCTTGCCGTTTGATTTTTTTTTAAGCGTGTAAGTGTAATAATAAGCATGTTAGTATAAACATTTACCTCTACAATAATTTCCAAGTTTCACTTAGCCGACGCATCAATGATGTTATCAGGCCCATGGCAATGTTGATTGTAGGCCTACATATGGCGGAAGACACAACGTTCGTACAAGAATACCTTAACCCATTCGGTCACAAATATTTCGGAATTGCAGTGTTGCAATCACGTAATTTTTTGGTATGAACTGTACTTGTTTTCAGCATTTGTTTTCCAGCCAGTGATACGCGATGCTTGTTCGATGATGTTGGCATTAACCGTCCATGTTTAAGAGGCGCAGAAAAGTCCACAAATAAGATTAGCCACAAGCAAGACTGGACACTGGTGCCCTGGTGTGTACAGTTCTGGCCATAACTCTAATTAATATACAACGTATCCACAATTGTGGGCACAGCGGCTAAACGGTTTAAGCAAGGCTTTCAAAAGTGCTCAGTTTACCGTGAGCAGCACATAATCGTCGTATTCCTACGTCGTGCGCCTTAACACATTCTAGACTACGCTCGATCTAAGTTCGAGCAACGCCAGTTTAAAAATTTCTTCGGCCTTGAAAATTAAAACTCGCAGGATTATAGAGACATTGTATTGCTATTATTTCACAGGATCTTACAAGAACAATACAACCCAGTAGCTACAATTTTCTTGCAAAAAAAGTATTTTTTGTTTTGCCCTTATGAAAGAACACGATTGACTGTAAACTTTTTACACAGTAAGAGAAATTTGATTGGAGCATAATCAGGTCTGCGACCCCAGTGGCTAATGCCAGCCAATGATGAACGTCGTAGAGCACAGTAAGCATACCCAGTGTGGTGTGGACCAATAGAAGAGTGGTAAGTGAGAATACAGAAACCAACAGAATAGACGGTCTTGCAGTGGTGTATACAGTAGACTCATTTCTAACATGTCTTTAATTGTAGTAAATATGTGCAGACCTGATTGTGTTAACTGTCATGAACCAAAATATTAGACACTAAAAACTGAATAAACATTTAGTAATCTTTTTTAGAGCGTTTTCTCGCACAGTTCCATCAGACCACTAGGGGTGTGATTCCCATTATCTTCTCCAGTTATCAGGAGCCCAATGACCCGAGAATCGCTAGCCGGTCGTAGCGGAGTTTACGATATTCTAATATAAGCTATTCATAGTAAACTGAACCCTTTTTAATGCCTTGCTCAAGGTCTACTTGACGCATGTGTATTCTTCCGCCATAAGTAAAACTACGATTTCAATGGGCCTGATAACTTTATCCATGCGTCGATCATGTGAAACTGTAAATATTTTAGAAATTTTGCCCAGTCTTACACTTATACGCATAGAAAAACAAGAAGAAATTATTTTAGTGTTTAAATAAGTATACTTGGCACTTTTAGTTCGTCTTTAAAGACATAGAACTACTTTTCCGTTGTTGCCAATTTGACGGTGTGCGTATCAGAAAGTGTGCCCGTTAAGCAGACAGGGACAGCGAAATTTTTCAAAGTTTGATTCCAAAAAAAGCTTACGAGTGGGATGGAGCTGCACGTTCAAGGTCAAGAAGCGAGGGAGCTATACGGGCGACACTAACACACACTTCTAGCGCCTCATCGCTCCTACGCGCAAGGCGTGCAGTGTTTCCGTCGCGACGCTGTACTGTGCAAATTAGATCTGTAACAGTGGGGTTTTATTACACGCGATGAAATCCCACAGATTAAACTACGCCCATATATTTTTTACTTTTCTCTTGCCGCTTAAGGAAACTGTATATGCAAGCTTTTAAAAATGTGATATTTAACCATTTCCATGATTTTTTTTTCTCCAAGGATACACTTAATATGGCTAAAGTAAACAATAGGGGCATGGATAATTGTTTTTTTTTTAATAGTTTCTGACAAAAAGTCGTATTTGCAGAACATTTATTTACCGAGATACGCGTATTCGGGCAAACAATTATTTCACAAAACACGCGGGGGTCCATCCCACCCTTAAATAACCGTGAAATTACTATAGACAGGTGGGCACCACACTTCGTTCTATGATAACTTACACCCCCACTTATTATTTTCACGACTTAAAATCGCCTCCCGATAGGCGTAATAGTGGCCGGGAATCGCGAACCAGATCTCCGTTCGTGTAGTCATGAATCAGTGTGCGCCAGCGTTGCCAGATGTACGAAAATTTTCGTGCCTGTGCAGAAATCCGTTCTTCTGCACTGTGTACGAATGGAATTTCTCTTCCGTAACGCTCAGATGCGGCAATAGGAGAAGCAAAATATCGTTTAATACGTTTTCGTTAAAACAAATCTACTTCGCAAGCCGTGCCGATAGAATACTATTGTAAAATCTGTAAAGAAGATCGCAAAACGTTTCGGTCATACGGAGCAATAAAACGGTGTAGACCGCAAGGGGTATTTTCTCTCTCTATTTTCTTTTTGCAAAGTACGTGATAGTGTTTCTGTGGTTATGCATTTAGCATCGTGCGTGCAATGTAGAACCATTAAGTACTGACTCTTTCATAGACTGTTCTCAGCTGTATAAGTAAATATTAAAAATATTTTGAACATCGGAATAGATAAACACCTTTTCTGCCGTGTCAATAACAGTAGTGATTTTATTAAGTTTTTAAAAAGTTAGTTTTTTTTTAGGTCATTTATATACAGCCTGTTTAATTTTTACACCTCTGCTATAAGAAATTAGCATTTAAAAAGGTCAAAATAAAAAAAAAGGAAAAAGGTACGTTTCCATTTTTCAAGTATGTACCGAAATTATACTGGACTGTGCAGTCAGTATCTTGATTGTTGATCATGTCCTGGTCAAGATTTGCTTGTAATGAACGGCAATTTAATTTTTAAATGAACACCAACTTATCGTTTGAAGTTGGAGCCTTCGGCCCATGCACTCAGGAAAAAAGTTGACTTAGCAAAATATTTGTCAAATAGTTTTCAGACTAATAATAACAATAATAATCGCGGTTGCAGAGTACGGAGTTGGCTGATGAACATGATTCTGTTCTAACTACAGAGCATACGGCTGCAGTTGAAAGTACGGTGTTGGCTGATGAACATGATTCTGTTCTAACTACAGAGCATACGGCTGCAGTTGAAAGTACGGTGTTGGCTGATGAACATGATTCTGTTCTAACTAAAGAGCATACGGCTGCAGTTGAAAGTACGGTGTTGGCTGATGAACACGATTCTGTTCTAACTACAGAGCATACGGCTGCAGTTGACAGTGGAAGATTATAGTCTACGTTAAAAGAAATTCATTTGTTAAACAGCCATCCCGTTCGGTTGCATCTATCCACACTAATGTTTTATTGGTAAAAGCAAGCGGTTGTGTATAGGCTGTTCACGGTAAGGTGAGCACTTATTTTCCTATCAATAGGGCCACCTGTTTTTTTTTTTTTTTCCGCGAAAACGTTACATGACTACGTGTACTCCAAAATACTAGAGCTCAGATCCACTTTCGTGATTGAATGTCATGCATCGCAGGTGTCTGGCCGCGAATCAAGGGGCACTCATTGTCGGAGTTGCCTAATTCTGATTGGCCCAGTCAGGTAAGGAACTGTCTCCCCGACAAAGACACGTGGCCAATAACCAAAGGAAAAGTAAGCTATAGGACATTAGAGTTTGACTTCTCATGTATCTTTTTGCGAAAAACAGGTAGCCCTACCTATCAACCATTTTATATCCTTCAACCATTCTTCAAAATAAATATTACCATATAAGCAATAACCACATTGTAAATATTTTCCCGGACTCTTTAAAGTCAACGCCTAAGGCTACAATAAAATATATTTATTAACTATTATTCCAAACGAGAGGGCTTCAAAAGAGGCTCACTTTACAGTGAATAGCCTATAGACAGAGATCTGAAGAACTCGCGGATTCATTTCAGGACAAGCTAGAGTTCAAAACACATGTGTTTCTATAACATCCATTGTTCCACAACTTGACACCGCCTAGAGAATGCTGGCCCACTGTGACAGCATACAATCAATGCGCAGGGATAGGAAAATTTCGCGAATTTATTTCGGGAGAAGATAGACGTCAAACACAAATACAGTGGAGTCACCTTTGCAATTGGATCACAGTTTATTAGACCCGCACTGGACGCCTTTGAGCCAATAGCAGACTTGCAAGGAAACAAGTAACGAATCCTATACCGCCCAGTGTGAGGTAACACTGAGGTAGCAGGCAATGAACAAACATCTGAGGCTCTAATGTACACAGGACTGTGAAGTCTAGCCTACAGGTAACTGAACTCGCGAAATTGTTCTATCCCTCCCAGTGCGCAGTTGACATCGGCATATTTGTACATAAAGCCTTTTCACGATAAATGAGCACTTTTGAAACCAACCTTAGAAAAGAATCGCTGTCCCTGCGCGCATATATTAAAACGGGCACAGAGACATTCGCCCAGTAAAGTTGGTAACGATGGGTGGGAAATAGTTCCATATCTTAACGTCGAATAAAAAGTGTTAGGTAACCATTTGTGATAACTTATTAGTTCTTTCGTTTTCTGTTAATTTTTTTTATGCATCGACGTATAAAATGAGTAGATTAGTAAAATATTTAGTTACATAATAAATTCACAGTTTCACTTGACCGACGCATGAATAAACTTATGAGTAGGAATAGGACAATTTCGCGAATTCATTTCGGGACAAGATAGACGTCAAACACAAACACACACACACACACACACACACACACACACACACACACATACATATATATATATATATATATATATATATATATATATATATATATATATATATATATATATATATATATATATATATATATATATATATGAAGTCACCTTCGCAATTGGATCACAGTTTATTAGACCCACCCTGCACACTTCAGAGCCAATATCAGACGTGCAAGGAAACACCTTGTGAATCCCATAACAGCCAATGAACACACAGCTGAGGCTCTAGTATGCAGAGGACTGAGGAGTCTAGCTTACAGGTTAGTGAACCCACGGAGTTTTCGTATCCCTACTTATGAGGCCCACGACAATGTTAATTTTACATAAGGCGGAAGCACACAACTTGCACATAATTAGATTTTAAGCAGGGCTTTCAAAAGTGCTCTTTTACTGTGAACAGCATATAAGACTGTAGAGTCTAGCCTGCAGGGAATCGACCTCGCGAATTTTCCAGGTCTCCTCGGCTACAGACGTGATCGCTACACGCACGTCGAGTGGTGGAGCAGTGTTAAGGAGGTACTCACCCTGACGGGGTCATGGCAGGTTATGAAGACGAGGCCCACGGAGCTGCGGCGCCCCAGCAGCGAACGGCAGCCGATGGAACTACTGCGTCGTCCCGACACCGCGCGACCCGCATGGTGCCCGTCGACGACGCTCAGTCGCTGCTCCGACCGCTTACCTGCACACAACAACACACACTCTTTAAGCCTCAGTCGCTTCTCCGACCGCTTACCTGCACACAACAACACACGCTCTTTAAGCCTCAGTCGCTTCTCCGACCGCTTACCTGCACACAACAACACACACTCTTTAAGCCTCAGTCGCTGCTCCGACCGCTTACCTGCACACAACAACACACACTCTTTAAGCCTCAGTCGCTTCTCCGACCGCTTACCTGCACACAACAACACACACTCTTTAAGCCTCAGTCGCTTCTCCGACCGCTTACCTGCACACAACAACACACGCTCTTTAAGCCTCAGTCGCTGCTCCGACCGCTTACCTGCACACAACAACACACGCTCTTTAAGCCTCAGTCGCTTCTCCGACCGCTTACCTGCACACAACAACACACACTCTTTAAGCCTCAGTCGCTTCTCCGACCGCTTACCTGCACACAACAACACACACTCTTTAAGCCTCAGTCGCTTCTCCGACCGCTTACCTGCACACAACAACACACGCTCTTTAAACTTCAGTCGCTGCTCCGACCGCTTACCTGCACACAACAACACACGCTCTTTAGGCCTCAGTCGCTCTTCCGACCGCTTACCTGCACACAACAACACACGCTCTTTAGGCCTCAGTCGCTCTTCCGACCGCTTACCTGCACACAACACACACTCTTTAAGCCCCAGTCGCTTCTCCGACCGCTTACCTGCACACAACAACACACGCTCTTTAAGCCTCAGTCGCTCTTCCGACCGCTTACCTGCACACAACACACGCTCTTTAAGCCTCAGTCACTCTTCCGACCGCTTACCTGCACACAACAACACACACTCTTTAAGCCCCAGTCGCTGCTCCAACCGCTTACCTGCACACAACACCACACGCTCTTTAAGCCCCAGTCGCTGCTCCGACTGCTTACCTGCACACAACACCACACACTATTTAAGCCCCTGTCACGCTGTCAAATTTTCGCCTTCAACTATATTTGACAATAAAATTTGAAGGCAAAATAAGGCCATCCAATTTTTCCTTCCAATTAATTTAATGAAATAATCTTGAATGTGTTTGCAAATGTGTCACACTGTCAAATTTTTTAACTGAAAAATCTAATTTGAATTATTATATAAAAATTATTTTTATAGTGAGATATGGCTTTTTTTTATTTAGTTCAGAAATGTAAGTAAGGTTGTTATTTATTTTCGCTTCTTTACTAAATTCAGATTTTATTTATAATAGATGTTTCCTGCACAATGAAATTTAATGCCTCTGAGTTCGTAATATTATGTGCAACTGAGACAGTGTGACTCATATCATCTATTTTCGCCTGCTACCAACCCCCCCCCCCCCCCCCGACTGATAAGCGGTCGTACTGCTGACGTCCCGCTTAATCATGTTGAAAGAATATGAATGTTCCAGTAAGAAAGTGGCATCTGAATGTTTTAATTTTCAAGGAGTTTCAGCTGCCGATATACCCACAGATCAGGAAAGCAAAATAGCAGATTTGTGTAATGAATTTGAAGATGTAGTTACAGTAAACATTGGGCATTATGAAAAGCAACCAATTGTTCTATAATTGAAAGATACCGAACCCGTCTCATCAGTACCGTACAGAGTAACTCCCCCCCCCCCCCAAGTTAAAACATTTTTAAGACCTTAGTGTCGGAATTGCAGTCCCAGGATATTTTAGGGCTCTCTAGCAGTCTATATTCTGGCCCAGCAGTTCTGTTGCCAAAAAAAACGCCAGGGAAATTCCGAATAATTTGTGATTATAGAAAGGTGAAAAAATATATATATTTGTAGATCCATATCCCTTGCCCACTATTGAGTCTGTTTTCCAACATGTTGGTCAGGCCAAATATTTCTCTATATTTGATTTAAATGCGGTTTTTTTTTTTTGCATTGTGATCTGCACCCTGACTCACGTGAGATTTTGGCTTTTGTGACCTTGTGGGGTCAATATCAGTGGAAATGTTCGTTTTTCCGGGATGAAAAATACCCTATGTGCTAATCCAGAATATTAGAGTAAAAAAGAAGAACAATTAAGATATAGCACTTGGTCATTAAGTTTGAATTTTGCACGGGGTGGTACGGTTGGTAACAGCCAGTATTGCATACCTACTTCTTCAATGCACTCTAGAATTGTTTTTGTACTTTTACAAGGAAAATCCTTGGAAACCCAGTTGCCGAGAAAATGCGTTGAAAAACTACAAAAAGTTTTCTTGTGAAATCTGGAAAACAAATATATATGTAATATTAGAAATGGCAGCCTGGCATTGCAACTTAAATTATTGAGAAGTGTGCATAAAATTACTTTTTTTCTTCTAGAAAACATTTGTGATGCATTAATAACAGAGAGTAACTTAGAAAAAAATATTTCAAGTTATAATTCTCGAGGGGAAAAAAAAAACTTTCGCCAGGACGGGGACTACAACCCACAACCCCTCGTACTATTAGATCGCAACCTTAACCACAAGGCCAACTTGACTTAAGAACTTAAAACTTACTTTTTAAGAAATCCAGATCCACATACTTTTAAATGATTTAAGTTATTTAAACTTGCAATACATTTCTAATATATACGAACATTTATTTTTGCACGCGACTATACTTTACATCACCCATAGTTTATGCACAAACAGCTATATACAGGTTTTCGTCGTTGAGTGTCCACCATTTTGTTGAAGCTCGTGGATACGGGTCAGTATAGTACAAACATTTCTTGAGGTGTATTACAAACACGGCCCTTGTAGTTTTACAAACGAGTAGTTTTACAAGCGAAATATTTGTACTGTTACAAGCATTTGTAAAATTACAAACAATTTCTCAGAAAAAAATAACAATTTTTACAGTGTATATTAATTTATAACGTTGCCAACGATAAAGATTGAAGTTTAAAAAATGTGATGGAGAAAAATATTTTTTAGTTACATAATGAGGCATTTCTCAATTATTTCTGATCTAGGATTATATTTATCTTAAGGGATATTATGTTAATACATAAAATTCTTGTCATTATTTTTCCGGCCGGGACTCTCCAGATTCTCGCATGTGGAAATCGTTCCGGACGATGTCGGTGGTCGGCGGGTTTTTTCGGGGATATCCATCCTCCTTCCCCGCCCATTCATTACAACGCTGCTTCCATACTCACCTCAATCACCCTCATCGGCTCTCAATACCTCGGTGTTAAGAGCCTTTCAAATCTCTTCACTTCGCTTCATTTCTTGCCATTATTCTGTTAAAAATGCCTGCGTGGCCAACATGAATTATTAATCAAAATTGATCTCGTCATATTACGTGTAAATTCCTAAAGTAATTAAACATGCGAGAAATTGTTCCGCGAGTAACTCAAAAGAAAAAATATATTTATTAACATATCTGCATGGTTTACAAGTAGCGGTGTATGGTGTTTATGGGTAGCACCCTACACTACTTATGGTAGTAACTGCAATGTATACAACTGACTGGCAACTTTACACTGTCTACGATTGGTAATTTTCGATGGTTTAATATTTTGTAGTGATTCTTTTCATACTTCAGTTAGCATCTACGAACAGCGTTAAAATATTTGTTTTTTTATAGTCAGCATTCGAGCATGCATAATTTTTCAGAAACAAATCCTCGAACTTCCATGTACGATGTGGTTGGTTCTTTCCTAAGAATGTCACGTATTATGTGTGTTTTAGGCTGTTCAAGTTCCTAAATATTTATTTTCTGCAATTTTGAGTTCTTTTGCGGTTTTGCGATACAATATCAATAACTATTTGGTAAGAATGACAAATCAGTTCAAAAATAGTTCTCGAATGATTTTTTTTTAAATATACTTATTAGTAATTTACCCTTAAAATTTGTGCAAAACAAATTTCAGAATGTTTCAAGAGCACAATGTTTGATTTGTGCTAAAAGGTTATTTTATTTAATTTTTTTTTTTTTTTAAGATTTAGGAACGTAATGAAGGAATTTCTTTTAAGTGTGTCGTTTCGTTCGCTTGCGATTAGGGTTTAACTTGTGGCTATTTTGAGCTTCAATTTTTCAGTTTTATTGTAAAACTTAAAATAAAATTATGTCCGAACCACCGGGAAGAAATTCCATGAAATTTCATTTTGTTATAATGGCGTTAACAGCTAATTTTAACTGTAGCCAAACATGATAGTTATGCGAAAACTTTGAATTTGCATGCAATTTCATATAAACTCGAATTTCCTTTATTTTCAGTCATTAATTTTTGTAAATTAATTTCCCACGGTTTTTTATGCCTTTATCAATGTGCTATTTGATGTAATAGAAAAGAATTATAGAATATCCAAAAAACAAATTGAAAATTATTTTTGGCATTTGAACATCCTTATCGAATTATTTTTATAGATTTGCTGCCACAAATTCGATTTCAGGAGGTGCCTCACAATTTTTGGCGTGGCAAAGCATGAATAATACATTCCTTAATGTTCTTCAATTGTTACAGTTTCTTTGCATATGATATTTTCTAACTTGTAACAGCCGAGGTAAAATAACTGATTATTTTGTGGGAGCGACTACAGAAGCCATAATAGCTATGCCAGCCGAACAGAATAGATTTCAGAAGACATATTAAGTTATATGCTGTCATGTCCGAAAAAAAAAAAATCCATTCAAAATCTACGTTTGCGGGTAGCAGCCGAAAAAAAAATCCAAGATGGCGGGGCCTGATCCCACTTAATACTCCTGTTCACACAAAAGTATCTTATGTTTGGATATATTTATCTTTCACTTTTATTTCATCTATAGATTATAATATTTCATTTCTAATTAATATAAATAAAACAGGGAGAAACAAGTGTGCTGGTAATCCCCAATGAGAGATAGTTCCAATACAAAATATTATTAAAATGATTGCACTCAAATGCGGCGCGTTTTCCCTTTCTTGTTATTTTCTATATAGAATGTTGCAAAATTGGCTGTCAATAATTCGGGGTAACATTCCTCGCATTTGGAGGATGAAAAAAATGTTATATGCACATAGGTCCGCGAACGCTTCGTTTCGTCACTACAGCCCGTGATAGGTACATGACGTACAGTGTATGTCCCGCGGGATGGATCATGTTACTGTGGAATGCCATCGCAGCTGTAATTGGCAGACCCATGCCAGTCCCCGAGGAGCCCTGATTTGAATCCACAATACTTTTATTTGCGGGGACATTTAAAGGAACTTGTGCATGCAACCCCAGTGGACAATGTGGACACCTTCCATAACCGTATTGTGGCGGGTTGCGAAACAATCAGGAACTTTCCAGGGATTCATCAACGCATCCGGGTGTCCATGCAAAGGCGGGTTGATGCATGTGTTCGTACTTATGGAGGGTATTTTGAACATTTCCTTTAGTGCCGACGATAAACTTTCACACATGTGTAACTACTTCCTGTGCAGTTCCTACTGTTCTAGGTGTAGTGTCGTCGTAGTGTGAGGTGTCGCGTACCATGCAAACGAGCGCTGCGATGGCATTCCACAGTAAAATGATCCAGGCCGCAGGCCATACACTGTACGTTATGTATTACGGGCGGTAGTGAAGAAACGAAGCATTTGCGGACCTACGATCATATAACATTTTTTTTATTCTCCAGACGTGAGGAATGTTTCCCCGAAGTATTTACATGCAACATTCCGTATATGTGGTTAAGCTTTGTTTGCATGAGGCGGAGGAATAGCTTGAAAGCAGGACTTTAGTAGGGCTTTATAAAAGTTGGAAATACCTCTAGTACATAGAATTCATTGATATTGGAAAAGAGATATTTACACAACGGGATTAAGAAGGCACACGAAATATGCAAAATAATTTTTACTTATTATCAACTCCTGCGATTATTATTTTCATCAGTTTAGATTTGAAATTCACTTCTATAAACGGTCATACCAGACACTATGTTGATATTCCGATAAAAATGTCTAATCGATCAACATTACTTACTATCCCAGGTGGTTTTTATTACCTGACGCCGGAACCTCACAAGAAATAAATTATGTGAGCGAGTGTTGCGCAAGTAACCCAAAAAAATCTATTAACATATATGCATGGTTCACAAGTAGCGGTGTGGATTATTTTCTGCTAGCACGTATACAATACCACTCATAGTAACTGGAGTATATATGACTGATTGGCCACTTTATGCCATCTACGATCGTTAATTTTCCACGGTTTAATATTTTGCAGTGATTCTTTTCATACTGCGTATAGCATCAACGAACGCGGCAGAAACTGAACAAATAAACGTCTTTTTTTTTTTTTTAATAAAAAGTAATGTTACGCGGTCGCTGCTTTGCATCGCCACCCTTGATCCGCGCGAGTGAGTGAAGGAGTGTGTGGAGGACAGAGTTGTAACTTGAGAACGTGGCAGCGTTTACAAAGGCCAGCTGCATTTTGCAACGCGCGCGCTCTTGACCTTAGGTAGATTAAATTTCCGCATTTATCCAAAATAATCTTCTAGTTTACCCCCCTTGCCTCTCTCTCTCTCTCAGCGAAACTCGGGGTGTGGGGAACGTTCTATATCTTGGCTGCTGAGGTTATTTAAACTGCAACGGGCCTCCGACCCCAGAGTTTGTGAGAATTTGGAGTTTGGGCGATTTTGCGACTTTAAGCGATAGTCGACGAGCCAGAAGAGGAACGAGTGTCAAGGTAAGTGACGCGCAGGAGTAATGTCTGCGGGCTGTGATCATCGGTGCAGTAGAGACAGAGAGATATATAGAGAGAAGGGGGGGGGCAGGCACGGACAATTGAACTGGTTGCGAGAGTGTAAGACATTTAAAATAATTTTAACAGAGAGACTGAACATGTATAATAATGAGTGTGTATTAAGCAACTACAGCAAATATAGTTACATTGAGAAGGACTTTAATAAGAGATGAGACAGACATTATATATTGCGCTCACTGAAAAATAAAAAAGAGTAATAGTGACGATACATAATTCAATGCTGTAAATAATAGCTGTATGAACAAATCAAAAATGTAATTAATTTATTTTTTTTATTAAGACCTCCATCCCTTCCGAACTAGAATACGCCCTTCTGGTGGCGTCCTGTAACAGTATTGTCGCTAAAGGCTGTTCACGATAAAGTGGGCACTTTTCAAATCAACCTTAGAGAAAAGTCACTGTCCCTGCCTGCATATGTTTTAACGGGCGCTCTGAGGGACATGCGTTCAGTAAATTTGGTAACGATGGACGGGAAGTAGTTCCATATCTTAACGTCGAATAAAAAGTATTAGGTAAACATTTGTGATAACTTAAATTATTTCTTGCACTGTATGTTTTTTTTTATTGCATCTAAGTGTAAAAATAAGCAAATTTGAAAAATATTTTCTGTTCTAATAATTTTACAGTTTCACTTGACCGACGCATGGATAAAGTGATGAGGCCATGGCAATGCTAATTTTATATAAAGCGGAATAATACAAACGTGCATTCAAGTAGATCTTGAAAGTGGGACGGACCCCCGCGTCCAAGGTCAAGAAGCGAGGGAGAGATACAGGCGACACTAACACGCACGCCAAATTAGATCTGTAATAGTGGGACTTTATTAGTCGCTATAAAAGGTCACATATTAAATTACGCCCTTATCTCTGTACTTTTCTCTTGTCGCTTAAGGAAACTGCATAGGCAAGCTTTAAAAATGCGATATTTGACCAATTTCAAGATTTTTTTCCCCCGGGAATACTCTTAATGTGACCAGAGTAAAAAAATAGGGGCATAGATAATTATTTTATAACTTTTCTGAGAAAAAGTCGTATTTGCAGAACAATTATTTACCGAGATATGCGTATTTACGCAGACAACAATTTCACATAAAACGCGGGGGTCCATGCCACTTTTAAGCAGGGCTTTCTAAAGTGCTCACTTTATCGTGAACAGCCTTTCTGCAAAGCGTGCAGCACTGCTTGAAGCACCTACTGGCAGGGATGAAGTAGCACTTTGCCTGCTCCCTTAGACAGAACGACTCGTCAAGCACAGCACATGTACTTGGAAAGGGTAAAGGGGGTTAGAACAACCCAGTGTTGCCACGGGTAATAATGTTATTTCGAGCGAAAACTTGTGCGGAGAGCTGCTTGAGATAGCACGCATTGCCGAAGGTGATACGGGAGGGCCAACGGAAACTCCGGCTGCGGGTTAATCACGGAAAACAAAGGAGGAAAACTCGCCTGAAACACTAAAATATTGCAAATATGGGAGACAATTTTTAAGATGAACCATTAAGTGTCTCGATCGTTAATGCAGCTGGAATGGGCCCTATATCCCAATTCACTGTTCTGCGAAAGTGACATATGAAATTAATATCCACCGTGTAAAGTGTGAGCGAAACCCTTAACCTCACACGGAAAAGAACATTGCGTGATGTATTTCACTAACTAAACAGTCTACAAAAATGAACTATTTAATCATTGAGCCCGCTGAGTTCTGACAAGTTTTTTTTTTCTGCGACTGTATGGTAAATGAAATTTTTTCTCAGTATGAGACAGGTTATTAATTTCTATTCATGCGTTTTTCGTTTGATATGTTTTTACAAAATATGTTAGTTTGAAGGTTGAAGGCATTGAAACGAGCCTGAAATTAATTTTTAAGTCTTTATATAGAAATCAATTTTATTTAAAGCACAACGATGTCTTATCGGATTACTTAGCTACTGAGGGATGTTCGAAAACACGTTTAATCTCTTTTCGCCCTCCAATACGTTGAATTTCACAAAATCCTGAAGTTTATTTTTAGGAATTTATATAGCAGCCTTTTGAAACGAATAGAATGACTATATTATCGTGTTACCGCGCTATTGAGGAGTCCTCGAAAAAAAAAAAAAACACTTTCCACCGTTTCAGGGGTTGAATGTCAACAAAATCCTGAAATCAGTTTTTAGGTATTTGCGTATTCTACCTTGCATTCCACCGGCAAGGGGTCAAAACTGTTCAATGATAACGAATATACTTTACATACGAGCTGCTCTGGAACCAGTCTACATGTCCCGTCATCAGACCACTTTTTTTGTCAACAGCACTATCGAAGCAATATTCGTTAGACTGTATAATAACCTATTTACACCCATTGTACACATTTGTGTACATAACGCACGTGTAGGCAGTTTTTGGTCTGCACTGCATTGCTCAATGACCAATGAACTTACATGTGGGTAAATGATTCGCAAACAGTTTTACTGGTAAAGGTCATCATTGGTTCATGTTAGTGTAGCCGAGTAGGCCTATACAGCCTACAGCTCACTGGCTGTGACAACGAAACAAGTGTTGCGTCGACTTAAGTACAAGTGGCATCATTAAATTTTTTTGTTTGCAACGCCTGAAATCGAAAATTAAAG
Organism: Dryococelus australis; assembly: GCA_029891345.1. NCBI lineage: Eukaryota > Metazoa > Arthropoda > Insecta > Phasmatodea > Phasmatidae > Dryococelus > Dryococelus australis. The sequence continues at coordinate 28,852,634 of CM057002.1, read as the reverse complement.
TGGGTCTGAAAGGGTTAAACCACTGTTCATTTAATTCAATGTTTTGAAATGTTGTGTACTAAGCCTACCCCTGGCAGACTTTTCATGCAAACAATATATATTCAAGAAGTTACGAAAACTCCTACGGGAAACGCTATGTAAACAAAAGTCCTCGTGACTGTTTTGACAGTTCTGAAGATTGACGACTTATTGTTTGGGATGAACGTAAAATTCGATAAAGAGCTTATCTCAAATTTAGTCCATGCTAAAAAAAAAAAATACCCATTTGCCTATAGCACATGAACCGCTTTGCAGGGTGTCTGAAACATGCCTGCAGGATTTTTTTTAAACTGAAACTACGGCGCGAATTCGCAATGTGTTTTCAAGAGAAAATAAATCACGCGTAACACTAGTCTGTAATATAACTTCTAACAAGGCATCAGTAGGGTCGTGTTTTAGAAGAGACTAGAGCTAAATCGAGGGATTTTGCTGGGGTTTATTTTTCTCTCCGAATCTCCTTTGAACCGCGGTCTTAGTTATCGAGTATCTTGGCACCTTTGTGAGAAACGACGTCTGGGACTTTAATTTACGCCTGCTGCACTTAAAGCTTCGAATTTCTCCGGCAATGAGAGAGAGAGAGAGAGAGAGAGAGAGAGGGGGGGGAAGCAATTCCCAGCCTTTGAAAGTTATTACTTACAGTAGTTTTGCTCTTCAGTCGTTTCAAAGCTGTAATAAACACTAAGCATTAGTTTTCACGACTTGTGAGTGAAATTAGGACACGATGCAATTTTAATCAGCCACGAAATTGACAATATATTAACTCAATTAATTAAAAAGAAATCGTTAGAATCATATTACTTGACTAAATTTTAATGAATATTTGAACTTATTATACATGATGTTTCAAACGAAAATATGCCCTTTAATTATTAACCTGATGTAGGCCAATGGGATATATGCGTTCAATTTTCAGCACGAAACTGTCACTCTATGGAATTATTCAGAAATTTACCATACCAGTGTATACGCTTAGTGAGAAAGCAGGAATGGTAATTTTTCTCCTATAAATTGTTCCTACATTTGCTCAGGAAACAGTCAAATGCGTAGGGAAGTTGCCAACTCTGTATAGTAGCGATGCCAAACATTCCTATATCTGCAGCTTGATGTGTGGTATTATTACCGTACAGTGTATAGGTTAAAAACTTCCATTACAGTTTAGGAAGTTTGCCAGGAAATTGTTTACAGTGTGTTTATGATTCAAACATACTATTTATTTACAAACATACTATTTATTAAATTACCGGTGTAGTATGCCGCCCATTTACATTAATTCAGACGCGTGTATGTGTGAATCTGACACTCATTGGGTAGCCTAGTCGAATAGGCAAATTCATCCTGGGCGTCTGTACATCTGCCAAGAGATAATTGGGTGAGAATTTGCTTCCGGTTGACGGATGAGGAACGTCCTCTCATTAGTCAAGTATCCAATTATTGGCGCAGCGACCTAACTTCCGGTGTTATGCCTCCACGAGCAAGATCAAATGTAGTGAGTTTTTAATTAGAGATAATTACCGCTCTGACGTAACTCCTGAAAAACTGCGGAGCAGTGCAGCTTCAAAAATTTTTTTAATTATGTAATTCAAGACAAATTTTTTTTCAGTGACAGAGAAAAAAATCGTATCAAACTAATGGTGTCCAAAAATAATCCGTTTCTGAGATTCAGGTGCCATGTTTACTAAAAATACATCTACCCATTGTCAAGATACAGCTGATTTCAGAGCTAACTTTATATTACACTAGTAAATAGCCTGGATCGTGTTCTTGTTTGTAAACAATTTTCTCCACTGTCGTATCGGTAGGAACATAACCAGAAAATATATTTGCTTGTATTAAATATTATTTATTTTAAAAAAATAAAAGTACTTTAATATACCACTTTAAATTATATAGCCTCCATACCATAGTCCTTTCATCTTCCTTGTGAATGAAGTTAACAACTGAATTCGAACGCTATTATTTATGCGAATTTCTGAAAAGTTAAAGAACGTATTTTGTATCGTGCAAACGACTTCGTTGATGAAACTGGAGGGTGATTTAGATGCCGTTGTTATTTTATTTTAATTTATTTAAGAAATTAATTTGAAAATCTAAATTTTCTTTATTTCTTCTTCTACTCTCGAACTGTCTCTCGTAAAGATAACCACATCAATCTACCGTCTCATTTAAATGATGTTGTCTATATCTACAGCTATGTCTAATTCTATAGCTCTGACTGCCAACATACCCTGCAGTCTAAACGACTATCCCCTATAATCCCTCTTTGGGTGCTCTACTAACTGCGCCCCTGCAGCCAAACTTTAGGGTGCTCTACCCACTAACACACTGCGGCGCCAATTGTGGGTGCTCTAGCCACATCGCTACTGTGGCCTTACTTGAATAGTGCTCTACCCACTGAGCTACAGTGGCCCCACATTTGGGTGCTCTTGCCACTGAGCCAATGCGGCTTCAACATTGGGTGTTCTACCTACTGAGTCACTACGGCCTCAACTTTGGTTGCTCGAGCCACTGAGCCACTGTGGCCTCACCTTTGGATGCTCTAGTCACTGAGCCACTGCGGCTTCAACTTTGGATGCTCTAGTCACTGAGCCAATGCGGCCTCGATTTTGGTTGCTATAGCTACTGAGCCACTGCGGCCCCACTTTAAGGGCACACTAACCACTGAGTCACTACGGCCTCAACTTTGGGTACTCTAGTCACTGAGCCTCTCCAGCTTCAACTTTGGGTGCTCTAGCCACTGAGCCACTGCGCACTCATGGTTGGGTGCTATAGCTACTGAGCCACTGCAGCCCCACTTGAAGGGTACTCTAGCCACTGAGCAACTGCGCACTCGCGGTTGGGTGCTCTAGTCACTGAACCACTGAGACCTCACTATTGGGTGCTCTGTGCTCTAGTCACTAAGTCACCGCGCCCTCAACTTTGGGTGCTCTAGTCACTGCGGCCCCACTTCATGGGTACTCTAGCCACTGAACCACTGAGTACTCACGGTTGGATGCTCTAGTCTCTGAGCCACTGCAGCCTCAGCTTTGGGTGCTCAAATCACTGAGCCACTGTTGCCTCACCTATTGGGGGCTTTAGCCACAGAGCCGCTGAGACCTCATTTGAAGGGTACTCTAGCCACTGAACAACTGCGCATTCACAGTTGGGTGCTATAGCTACTGAGCCACTGTGGACCCACTTGAAGGGTGCGCTAACCACTGAGCCACTACAGCCTCAACTTTAGGTGCTCTATCCACTGAGTCACTGCAGCCTCAAATTTGGGTGCTCTAGTCACTGGACCACTGCGGCCCCACTTGAAGGGTGCTCTAACCACTGAGACACTACAGCCTCAACTTTGGGTGCTATTGTCACTAAGCCACTGCGGCCTTAATAGTGGATGCTCGAGCTATTGAGCCACTGTGGCCTCACCTTTGGATGCTCTAGCCACTGCGCCACTGCGGCCTCAACTTTGGATGCTCTATTCACTGCGCCACTGCGGTTTCAACTTTGGTTTCTCAAGCCACTGCGCCACTGCGGCCCCAACATTGGGTGTTCCACCTACTGTGTCACAACGGCCTCAACTTTGGGTGCTCTATTCACTGAGCCACTGCGGCCTCACCTTTGGGTGCTCCATTCACTAAGGCACTGTGGCCTCAATTTTGGGTGCTCTAGTCACTAAGCCACTGCGGCTTCAACATTGGAAGCTGAAGCCATTGAGCCACTGCGGCCTCAACTTTGGGTGCTCGAGCCACTGAGCCACTGCGGCCTCACCTTTGGGTGCTATATTCACTTAGTCACGACGGCCTCACCTTTGGTTGCTCTGGCCAGTGCGCCACTCCGTCCTCAACATTGGGTGTTCTGCCTGCTGACTCACTACGAATTCAACTTTGGATGCTCGAGCCACTGCGGCCTCAGTTTTGAGTGCTCTATTCACTGAGCTACTATGGCTGCACCTTTGGTTGCTCTAGCCTCAGCCCCACTGCGGTCTCAACATTGGGTGTTCTACCTACTGAGTCACTACGTCCTCAACTTTGGATGCTCGAGCCACTGAGCCACTGCGGCCTCACCTTTGGGTGCTCTATTCACTGAGTCACTGCAGCCTCAACTTTGGGTTCTCTAGTCACTAAGCCACTGCGGCCTCACCTTTGGTTGCTCTAGCCACTGAACCACTGCGGCCTCAATTTTGTGTGTTCTGGCCACTGAGCCACTGCGGCCTCAATTTTGTGTGTTCTGGCCACTGAGCCACCGTGGCCTCAACTTTGGGTGCTCTAGCCACTGCGTCACTGTGGCCCCACTTGAAGGGTACTCTAGCCACTGAGCCACTGCGGCCTCAACTTTGGGTGCTCTAGCCACTGAGTCACTGCGGCCCCACTTGAAGGGTACTCTAGCCACTGGGCCACTGCGGCCCCACTTAAAGGGTACTCTAGCCACTGAGCCACTGCGGCCTCAACTTTGGGTGCTCTAGCCACTGCGTCACTGCGGCCCCACTTGAAGGGTACTCTAACCACTGAGCCACTCCGGCCTCAACTTTGGGTGCTCTAGCTACTGAGTCACTGCGGCCCCACTTGAAGGGTTCTCTAGCCACTGTGGCTTCATCTACTGAGTCCTCAAGCCACTAAGGTACTTCAGCCCCACTTGAAGGGTACCCTAGTCAATGAGCCGCAGCGGCCCAACATTTGGGGGCTCTAGCTACTGAGCCGCAGCGGCCCCACTTGAGGATTGGTCTAGCCATTGAGCCACTGCGGCCGTAATTTTGTGTGCTCTAGCAACTTAGACTCTGCGGCCGTACTTTTGGGTGCTATAACCACTGAGCCACTGCGGTCCCACTTGAAGAGTGCTCTACTAACAGAGCCACTGCGGCCACAATTTTGAGTGCACTAGCTACTGAGGTACTGCAGCCGCTTTTAAAAGGTGCTCTAGCCACAATCCCACTGCGCACTCACGTTTGACTGCTCTAGCTACTGAGCCACCGCGGCCCCACTTGATGGGTGCTCTAGCTACTGTGCCACTGCGGCCCGACTTTTGGGTGCTCTAGTCACTGGGCTTCTGGGGCTATTCTTGAAGGGTTCTCAACCTACTGGGCCACTGCTGCCCCACTTTTGGGTGCTCTAGCATCTTAGATACTGGGGCTCCAATTATGGGTGTTCTAGCTACTTAGACACTGCAGCCCCATTTTTCGGTGCTATAGCCACTGAGATAATGCGACAACCCTTGAAGGGTGCACTAGTCACTTAGCCACTGCTGCCCCACTTTTGGGTTATCTAGCTACAGCGTTATTGCGGCCCCACTTGAATGATGCTCTACCCACTGAGCCAATGCGGCCCCAATCATACGTGCCCTACCCACAGATCCACTGTGGCCCTACTTTTGGGTGCTCTAGCCACTGAGCATATGTGGCCCCACTTGCAGGGTGCTCTACCCATTGTGCCACTGCGGCCCCACATTTGGGTGCTATAGTTACTGAAGCTCCGCTGCCCCACTGAAAAAAATCGTTCTACCCGCTTAGCCTACGTGGCCCCACTGAAAAAAAATCGCTCTATCCACTGCACCTCCACGGTTCCACTGAAAAGATGTTCACTCTAGCCACTGAAATACCGCGGCCCCATTGAAAAAAATCGCTCCATCCACTGAGCATTCGCTGCCCACTAAAAAAAAAAAAAAATCGCCTTAGACACAGCGGCCTCGCTGAAAATAAGGTACTGAGGCTCCGCGGCGCCACTGAAAAAAATATCACTCTAGCCACTGAGCCTCCGCGTCCCCACTGTAAATAAATTCGCTCTAAACACTGCGCCTCTACGGCCAAACTGAAAATATCGTTCTATCCCCCACGCCTCCGGGGCCCCAATGAAAAAGTTTTCCTCTAGCCACTGATCTCTTCCGCTGCACCAATGAAACAACATTCGCTCTAGACACTGAGCCTCTGCGGCCCCACTAAAAACAATTCGCTCTAGCCACTGTGCCTCCACGGCTCTACTAAAAATTTTTGCTCTAGCCGTTTAACATCCACGGCCCCACTGAAAAAAAATATTCTCTCAAGCCACTGCGCCTCCGCGGCCCCACTGAAAACAATTCACCCCAGCTACTGCACCTCCGCGACCACACTGAAAAATAAAATATTGCAGTTGGGCTGCGGAGGCTCAGTAGCTAGAGCGAATCTTTTTTCAGTGGGGCCGTGGAGTTTCGATGGCTAGAGCAAATTTTGTTTTCTGTGGGGCCATGGAGGCTCAGTGACTAGAGCGATTATTTTTAAGTGGAGCAGCAGAGGCGCAGTGGGTAAAGCAATATTCTTTCAATGGGGCCGCGGAGGCTAAGTGGCTAGAGCGATATTTTCAGTGGGGCCAAGGAGGTTCAGTGGCTTGAGAGAATTTATTTTCAGTGGGGCCGGGGAGGCTCTCTGGTTAGAGCGATTTTTTTTTTTCACTGGGGCCGCGGAGGCTCAATGGCTAGACCGACAATGGTCGTAGAGAGAGATGCAGGCAGCCATATGTTATATTCATGGTGGATGGCGCAACCATATGTTGTAGATATGCAGGCTGGTGGCATGCACGCCAGCATCCTCCCTTGTGTTGAACACCCCACCCCTTCATGCATACGCATAATAAATAGTACTAATAGGTGGCTCGCGCACACGATCTCTGACCCCTGCTTTCAGCTAGCGCACATGTCGGAAACATAGCTTCGGCCAGCACAAACAGTTTTTGGATTATTTCTATTCTTAGTCGTATCTTGCGGCGATAATAATCTCGCTGTTCACAACTTAAGAGTCAGAGGGACTTGGCCCGAAATACGTGATTTTCTCACCGGAAAGATACGCGGTACATCGTGGTTGTTATGCCTGTTTCGCACACCGGCTGTTGAGGATTAGTGTGGCACCAGCGAGGGGTATAGGATGGAAGTTATCGTCTTATCGCTGTAAACATCAGCTAGTCTCCTTGCTGTTCCCGTATACCTGAGAATGCTAAAGAAACCTGCCTGGATCCCGCTTTCTGCCACAGTTTTGATGTTTGACAGTCTCAAGTTACGATTTAGCAGGAATAATGTGAAACGATTTTCAAATTCTGTTGATATTTGTTTTGAAATATATTAGTACGTTTACTAATTTACTATATAAAATGTTATGCAATATGCACTTTAGTGAAACTTTTATTTTCCAATTTGTAATTACTTTAGTATAGATAATTACTTTTTATATAATATTAATTTAGTATATATCATTTTTAGTTCAATCGAAAAACACTTTAATGGCTTTATAAATGTTCCGTATTGATGGGGAGTTTGGGAGTGGGACAGAGAGATCGTGGAGAAAATCATAATAATATATCCAACAAACACGAATAATGCGGGCCGGAATCGGGCCGGTAAAAGATAGGCGACAAACTCCGGCCAGATGATGTCGGCCCGCTGTCTTATGCCGGAAGCAACCCGATGTAAATATGGACTGGTGGCTGACTGTTTGCTGACAGCGTCAAAAATACACCGTACTGCTAATGGAAAGATACGAAATGTATTCTGGCCCAACATAGACGAAATGTACGGGCCAGAATCGGACCGGTAATAGCTAGCCGACAAGTTTCGGAATCTGCAGCTGCTGGATGGCGGCAAGATGCCGGGCCTGCGGTGGCTGGATGGCGGCAAGGTGCCGGGCCTGTGGCGGCTGGATGGCGGCAAGACGGCGGGCCTGCGGTGGCTGGATGGCGGCAAGGTGCCGGGCCTGCGGCGGTTGGATGGCGGCAAGATACCGGGCCTGTGCCAGCTGGATGGCGTTATGATGCCGGGCCTGCAGCGGCATGATGTCCAGAAATAAGCAGTATAACCGTGAAGAAACCTTAACTGTTCGATTAAAAATTATAGTAATTATTATTTCCTCTTTACATATATTAATTTCATTTACTTCTCAACACATTATGAGATATGAAAATCTTCTGCTTGCCGAGTGCGGGATTCGAACCTAAGACTCATATCAACAATCCAGCATGCTAGCCTATGCACCACACCGTAATTTGCTGATATTCTCTAGTAATTTCAAATTTATCTTGACAAAAATTATTATAAATGAATGAATAAATTCCATGACAATATAATAAATAATTTTTAAATGGTGGTTATTTAAAAACTGTTTCTTCCTTTCTTCAAAGACTTGCAAACAAAATAGTTTTTGTTAGTTTTTAATATAGCTGTCCGAAGGTTGAACAAATGAAAAGATTTTCAAGTAAAAAATGCCATGGGCTACCACATGACACATATATAATAATAAAAAAACATGCTAATGGTTAATACATTGTCTCAAAAAATACACAATGCCATTAACATCTAGCTAATATATTTCCTATTCAAAAAACACATTCCGAAATTTTGTCGCTAAAAATACATCCTATTTGTATCTTTATTCTGATAAAGATCCATGTCTCGAAAACGTTAGCGGGCCGGAATAAATAAGACGATGGCAACCCAAAGAAAAATGCTATATTGGAATCGGGCCGGAATATTATTTTTGCTATTGGCGACAGGTTGTCTGTGAGATATCAGGCCGACATAATTTAGGTGATATATATCCTTTATCCAAGAAAAACAAAACATACTGTCTAAAAAAGACGACAGTTGCCGACAGTACAGTTATCAGGCCGACACTTTGCCGACACTTTGCCGACAATTTGCCGACAGGTTGTGTTTGTTGGGTAGCCATATTTATTACAGGAATTTTTTTCTCACTGACGAAAAACTTGATTTTTGGCCGCTTTAAAAGGGCTAATTTTTTTTGTAACATAAAAGTTATTCATAATCATACTATAAATATTCCCGAACAAAACAACAGTCTCGTTATCGATATTTTGCACTATAAAAGACAGTGATGCAAATAATATTTTTATTGACTGAAAAAATGGCTAAGTCTTCTCAACAACATTTTTTCTTGGCATGAAATCACTTTTTCATCATTAAACTATACTGTATATTTCGTTTTGGCAGACCGTTTCTAGTTTGTATACACAGGTGAAACTTCTCATTCAGTTCATAACAGTACTGAAACAACGAACGAATTTTAGAAATTGAATTTTAAATTTACATAGCATAACATTTAGGACATAAGCCTATGTGATTTATTTTGTCAGTATAGTATATTTGTCACTAATACATGACAGATTAGGCATTCTACTCAATCTGTACTGCAGCATACGGGACTTATTGGGTGCGCTATCAGATTATAATTATTTAAAAACGGACATATCGTTACGAACCAACTTAATTTTATCCAACGGGAAATAATCAGAAAGGTCAATCACCGAACAAGACATATTGCAAACTACGAAAATATAACCAGTACAATTTTATTGATGTAGGCCTATCTACTTGAATTCTACACGTTGAGACATGCGTTAAAATTAACGCTAAATTATACACGATGATGTGGTCTATTGGATTGGACTTATTACGTCCCTCTGTGTTATGTCTGAAAGCTTATAAGGGGAGGGCTTACAATGTAGGTTAACTGATGACCTAACTTAGACTAGCACCCATGCTATACCTGGGATTCGAACCCGGAACCTCCCATACCACAAACCGGCGGCGCACCAACCGACTGCTGCACGGGAGGTCAGCGATGTGGTCTATAATCGTAGAATTTATTGGAAATTATTTATAGAGAAAGTAACCACAATTTACTCTCCAATGATTCATAAATCGATCGAGGATAAAACATTTTGTCTACTCAGATAACACCATAGAGGATTATTAAAAATAATAATAATAACTAGCAAATAAATGCAGTGATGTGATCTGTCTCAACTTAGAGTTTATTGTTTCGACAGATCGTATCAAAGTAGCCCTCTGTAAACAGACTGACTGCATAACCGTCCACCACTATGTGCTTTCCACCGGAATCTCAAAATATGTGAACTAGAACTAGAATTATTTACAGTAAGTCTATTTTAAATTTAAGATGGGGTGTTTGTGTTTACTAGTGGAGTGTATCTTTAACCATAGCCCTAAAAAATATATTTTGAAGTTAATGATGACAAGCTACCCAGACATAAACGTTATTAAAGTTACTCTATGGCACTGACGCTATAAACCGATTTTTTTCAAATCGGTTTTAGTGCACTGTTTCGTTCCCGGATGACTTATGTATAACAACTCAGCGCAGTGCAGTTCCACATTACAAAGCCTAATGTTGACTATTATAATACTTACACACACAAAACAAGTTCAAGAAGTTGTGATTGAGTGTGTTTTAATAGCGGTGATGTTTTGCTGCAGTCCTTTGACTTTTGTACATACTGTATGTATTTATTTCGTTAGTCCAGTGGCCTATAGTTAACACAAGTAGCCTACCCATATGTTTCTTGCTTTCAGCAAACACCCATGTAATTTCTTAATAATGTACGTGGCACATTTCATGAATGTTATTGACACGCAGTGATAGTGTCATGCATTTCTGTCCAGCCTTTTGTTTGGTACGAGCAGGAATGAGGGACTATACAATAGTCTTGCTTAATCTAGAAGGCGGGAGTAAAAATTACTAAATCTGGGTAAAATATATTTTTTAACTAAATATGAAAATAAAACGAGATGAAAGTTTCTTTATTCAGCTAGGTATTGAAATTTTAGTATTCCGGTGCAGTTATGTCATGTTCAGTAGAGCCATTCAAAATGTGTACGCGAAAAACTATTAAGTGATTTTGTACTACCTATATGACAGTTCTTACGCTGCCAAACGCAGTAAAATAGCACGCCAATATGATTTTACAAAACATGTTCGAAAAAATTTATTCGCGGGAGAGTATCCTGTAAAAACCGGGAAATAATCGCAACGTTACGCCAGCGATGGCAATGTGCTTATAATGAGTTTCAACTGAAGTTATACACACTGTAATATCAAACACAGCGTTTTTAGGCATTGTAGCGAAATTTCACCAAATTTTTAAATATTTTCAAATGTGACGCGGAACACAGTAAATCGGACACACGAACGCGAAAAATAAACGCTCGCGTAAGCAACAGCGCTGAACATTCGTTACCGTTGCACGAAGATTAAGATAAACAGTTTAATCTGTGATAAATTCCAATATGTACGTGAGCGAATTCGAAACTAATGCGACAATGCAAAAGCTAATTCTACATAGTATAACGTGATCTGAAGTTACATTTATTCCAAAATAATTCGCTATTTTTTATTTACACTAAGCGTATTTTTTCCCCCGTTGATGGCAGACAATTTATTATTTTTAAATGCTACAATTACTTCACTTGACAATTAGCTGACGTTTCCTTATTTAAAGTGAGATGACATTCTGATGTGCATTAAATACGTTGTCGACAGTAGCTCTCAAATGCTGGAAACATTGCATGTTATAAACTGTATATTTGTAAACAACACTACTACAAACAAGTTACTTTCTGTAGCTATTTAAAAGCAATAACAGGCCATTTTCGCGAGACGTTATAATACTCTATTCTCAGTGATTTCAATATATTTTTTTTTTTTTTGGATTTTAAAATAAATGTCTATTCAATAAAAAGCGAAACATTTTAAATTATTTGTGAAATGCTGCATAAGTGTCTAGTTAGAATTCTTGTCGAAACTGTATCCGACAGCATGTGCGTACAAGAAGTGTTCTAATGTATTTTAGAGCAGTGAGGAAATATGAATATCTTAGCGAATGGATGCCTCCTGCGTTGCCAGGAGCCTTCAGACCACAAAGTTTCTTGTTCGAATCTTGGTCTGGCTACTGACGTGTGTGTGTGTGTGTGTGTGTGTGTGTGTGTGTCGTTCGCAGGTGGTAATTTAGGTTAGTGTGGAAGACTGAATTTCAACATTTCAGCTAATAATATTATGTTGAAAAAATACACACCTTTCCCAGAAGTTTAAAAGATGTTACCACTAACTGAGCGAACCTAGTCGAAACACATTTCTGTGCATAGTAATAAAACATGTTCTTTAGAATCTCTCGATAAGAATAGAAGTATTTTAATTCTGTAAATGGAATAAACTTACAGTAAATATCAGTTTCCCGAGGTAAAGAATGCGTCCGGGGATTGAAAATGATAATCGACGAAAAAAGTACCTACTGTAAGTTTTGACACTTGTCATAAAATGACTTCGAACTATATTACTTCCTAAACGTGGTGTTGTAGTATTTCTGTTGTAGTTTTCTTGCAAATGTTCCAGCATCCTTTTCTTTGGCTGAGCACTACATCCCACTTCCCTTCGTACTGCATCAACGCTCCAATTTTTATTTATTTATTAACACTACTGTGCCAACACTTCAAATGAGATGATATATGCTGTTCACGGTAACGTGAGAACTTTTTAAGGCCCTTCCAAATGGCATCAACCCTTTATAAATGTACTTTATTGCAGTCTCAGACGTTAACATTTCAGAGTGAAGAAATGTATATACTGTGTTTATTAGTCATAGTACAATGCGTACATAAAAAAAGTGGCAGAAAGGTAGAAATTAATTGAAATAAAAAATTTAGCAGGGCCTTAAAAAGTGCTCACTTTACCGTGAACAGCCTATACTAATGATTCCACGCCTGACCTGCAAATACACTTCACAGGCTTCTGTGGTCGCTCGCCACAATGTGTCAAGCTGTCAGGCGAGACTTTAAGTTCCCAGGCAATGTGAAATACTCTGTAGTTCTGTAGTTCAAAACACGTCTATGTCCACAACGTACTTATCAGTTTTATACATTAAAAGAGATTTATTTTAGTAAATTAAAAAGAAATAACATTAAGCCATCGGTAAACGCAGTATACAATCACAAATAAAATTATTTAGCCAGCTATTTAAAACCTTTACTAGTTTTTGATGGAAACAACACTTTTTTCTCGTATAACATGTATGTGCATAAAAAATGCGTGTTTTAAGTTGCAAAAATTAATATTTACGATTATAATTTATACTTTTTAAAAACTACTATTCTGAACGTTTAAGGTTCCTTTTGTGTCCAGAAAACTACGTTTCAAAGAGCGTATAGCTCTGTTGCAATTTGCTAGTAAAAATTGACATTTCTGGTAAATGTAGGCAAAATGATTCCCACCGAATCTTAAAAGCGATGGTCAACATGAAATTATATCGTTGCAAACATGATTGCAGATTTCTGTAGCTCCATAAGAGGTATTTGAAATAACATATCCTTCCACTGATTAGAAACGTTTATTTGATCTGAGAATTATCCACAAAAATTTATACCATTTTTAATTTGCGCATACCGTGTAGCTGGTTGTATCGCAAATTACGATTTATTTAGTTGTTTACTATTTTTATATCTACGTAACAGATTTTTTTTATAATCGGATATAAGCAAACGCGTTTAAATACAAGGCTATATTTCATGAATATGCTTCTGCATTTGATGATAAAACAATAGTGTATGCTTAATACAGCGTTTTCCGCCGATCAAAATTCTTATAGTCTTAAGCAAGTATTTATGCAGCAACATAGCAAACAGTTACTTAAATGCCTGCATAATATTCGGGCACTACTGCATTGTACGATTAATATAGTACTTCTGTATGTTGCCCCTTGTTATAACAAGCGCCTACACTCAGTATTAGCAAGCTACACAATCATCAAAGGATAAACAAACTACCCGGGGGAAAATATTTTATAGGAGAGTCACACTGCCAAATTGTTTTGTAATCTTCACGAAATAATATTTAAAGGCCACAAAAGTTTATTGGTGACAAATAACTAATTTTGTAATCGCCACAAAGAAAACTGACAAGGTGAATACAGTTGTAATTTTTGTTTTATTAAAATTACACATTGAATTATTTAGGGAATGCGTAGAGAGATAGAATTAATTACGTCGGTTTCATAATCGTCGTGTTAACTAAATAACATATACAACTCTTTACAATATAGTATAAAACAAAGTCATCCGGCCGCGTGTGTCTATGTATTCGGCTAAGGCTTCTAAACGGCATGATAGATATTGATGCAGTTTACACCATCATTTAGAAAATTTCTTGAGGAAGATTTAAGTATATAATACATTAATATTTAATTGAAGGATAGTAGAGAAATGACGTTTTATAATAAAGTCGGAAAAAAGCAGCTTTTCAGGCACTTTCATGGCTTACGCTGATTAAACCATAAGCGATACACTAAATTAATGAACTACAGAATTGTAGATCTAAAAAAGGACTACAGAAAGTCCGCAACAGCATATGTTTATCTTTTAAGGACGACCCCCATTACCCATCTATGTCTTTTAAGGGTTCACTTACGAAGACTTTGTGAACAACACAGTATCAACCTATGTTAGTTTCCCTAAGTTACATAAACAACCCCATTTAAATCGCACCTGAGCGAGGCCGGGGAGGCTCGCTAGTGTTATAATAATAATAATAATTATTATTATATATTAATAAGCCACGGCACATATTTAATATTGAAGCTATTTATAAAGAAAGTCTTCACCTTAATCATGGCTCCGAAGGCTGATCTGTAGACGTATCGCGGCAGTCGGCACAAACCATCTCCTGACGTCTCCTTGGTGCAATGTCTCGGCGACAGACGCCGTTCGCCGCGCTTCCTGTCTTAAGGGGGATCACTACCTGCCATGTTGAAATTTTAGAATTTTCGCAAAATCTGCCTTATAGATTTTGTATTAAATGTTGCCGAACGACAGGACACAGAACAATCCCCTGTACATTTTCTTAAGTTGGCATTGCTTGAATACCATGGCTAGTTTAACTGCTGTAAGTCACCCGCGAGGAAAAATCGTTTACTTCTTTCCAGCTTTTACTAGTAAAAATGAATAAATACAATGGGAAAATAACAACTTGATAAAGAGCGAGATGTTATTATGTATACCGTGTCGTGCGAAAAAAGATCTCGTTGAACCAACTTAAAATGTAAGTTAAGACGAAAAATGGATACATCCAAGATGGCGGGCTGTGATCCCCCTTAATATCGGGCGCGTGTTGACTTACAAACGACCACGCCTTCCAACCAGTTGGAGGGGATTCATGATGTTGTAATCAAGCACTTATAGCTTGTGTCCCAATTACTGGCGATATGTTTGACAAAGTGATCAGACTAACAAGGCCTGATATGTTTGAGAATGTTATCTCGCTAGCAAGGCCTGATATGTTTGAGAATGTGATCAGGCTAGCAAGGCCTGATATGTTTGAGAATGTTATCTCGCTAGCAAGGTCTGATATGTTTGAGAATGTGATCAGGCTAGCAAGGCCTGATATGTTTGAGAATGTTATCTCGCTAGCAAGGCCTGATATGTTTGAGAATGTTATCTCGCTAGCAAGGCCTGATATGTTTGAGAATGTGATCAGGCTAGCAAGACATTATATGTTTGAGAATATGATCAAGCTAGCAAGGCTTGATATGTTTGAGAACGTGATCAGGCTAGTAAGGTCCGATATGTTTGAGAATGTGATCAGGTTAGCAAGGCCTGATATGTTTGAGAATCTGATCAGGCTAGCAAGACATTATATGTTTGAGAATATGATCAAGCTAGCAAGGCCTGATATGTTTGAGAACGTGATCAGGCTAGTAAGGTCCGATATGTTTGAGAATGTGATCAGGTTAGCAAGGCATGATATTTTTGAGAATGTGATCACAGTAGCAAGGCCTAATATGTCCGAGAATGTGATCGGGTTAGCAAGGCCTGATTGCAGTAACATAATAATACCAATGACACATTTGAAGGGTATCACAAAATTAAATTTTTTTATGAACTCAAAAACTGTGACCACCAATTTCTATAGTTTGAGCGCCGAGTAAAAATTTTAAGGGCTGTTTGCTGTCAAAATGAGTTTACTTTACCACTGCCCTCATAGGCGTGCCCCCGTACTTGTCGTATCAATTTTTTAACTACTTCAACTCTTGTGACGTCTCTTTCCGCAACAGGTCAGTTTCTGCACCTCGAACATCAGACGCCATATGTATCATCACCAAAACTCGTCCACAATTTATCCCTAGAGGTGTGTCGCTAAATGGCAAAAGTTCTTGCAAAACGCCATTCGAGGAAAGCTATTCTTAATTTGAAACAGGGTAACAAAAATTAGTATCGGCGTAAAAAAAATCCCATAGCTACTGGTAAACTAAAACACAATTGCGGTTTTTTTTTTACCCTTTTGCGGTGTTAATTTCATTTTAATAAAAATGCAATATGTTGCAATTGTTGTAAGATGCTATGCCATCAGTACAGTAGTTGTTCTATGTTTAAACAACCTGTACTGTGGCAGGGATTATTTTCATACGTTGGCACACTGTTGTAAACTTGTATACCTTTCGTTGATATATGCAGTGTATTATGTTGCAATTGTTGTAAGATGCTATGCCATCGGTACAGTAGTGGTTCTATGTTTAAACAACCTGTACTGTGGCAGGGATTATTTTCATACGTTGGCACACTGTTGTAAACTTGTCTACCTTTCGTTGCTATATGCAGTGTATTATGTTGCAATTGTTGTAAGATGCTATGCCATCAGTAAAGTAGTGGTTCTATGTTTAAACAACCTGTACTGTGGCAGGGATTATTTTCATACGTTGGCACACTGTTGTAAACTTGTCTACCTTTCGTTGCTATATGCAGTGTATTATGGGTAACTTAACTTACGAGTGCGTATATGTGTGTCAGTAGTGTTTTGTCTAGGGATGAACGAAGTATGTTGTAGAGACGGCGATTCTCGCGAATATGTTTCGCAAATATAAAGACTGTTCACGATAACGTGAGCACTTTTGAAATCAACCTTAGAAAATAATCACTGTCCCAATCTGCATATATTTTAACGGGGGCATTGAGTGACATGCACACAGTAAAGTTGGTAACGGCGGAGAGGAAGTAGTGTTAGGTAACCATCATTTGTGATAACTTAAATTATTTATTTCGCTTTTTTTTAAAACGAAGTATGAAAATGAAAGATTTGTAAAATACTTATTTTTCTAATAATTTCCCAGTTTCACTTGACCCGACATATGAATAAAGTGACGAGGCCCGTGACAATGTTAATTTTACATAAGGTGGAAGAATACACAACGTACATACAAGTATATCATAAGCAGGGCTTTCAAAGGTGCTCAATTTATTGTGAACAGCCTATATTGTAGTGTTATCAAATATTGAAGGTGTAGGTATATCTCCACTGCGCATTATAACCCTAACTACAAAAATGACGTTTACTATGATTATATAAGGGTTAAAATCCCTTTAGATGTTATACATGAAACCTTGTAAATAAAAAGGAACTTCTAGAGATAATACCAAAAAAAAAAAAAAAAATCATATGCCGGAGAAAGAGAGAGAGAGAGAGAGAATAAGAATGTATAATGCCTCTGCCGTTCATCGCTAAATAGCTGTCCCCAGAATTGTTGTAGCGCCGTGCCAAGACGATACAATTGGGCGGTACCACACTCGTTTGTTCGCTGCAGATACCGCATTTATCACCACAGCCTTGGGGGCGCTGCTCCACCGTCAGGAGCATACTGCCACTTAGCTTCTCCCTCGTACAACGGCCTAGAGATCAGTAGCACTGTTGGGACCCGGACTCCAACCCCGAGCGAAGCTAGTACGTCCCCCCCCCCCCCCCCCCTCAGACCATGCGGCCGACAGTTTTCACCAAACTACTGCCGAGAGTAGGGCCGCTCCACAGCAAATAACAAACGAATTTGATAAAGGCTGTTCACGATAAGGTGACCACTTTTTAAGGCCCTCCCAACAGGCATTAACCGCTAATAAATATATCTTATTGGCGCCTCAGGCATTCAATTTTGATGGGGTGAAATGTATACAATGTGTTTATTGGTAACATTGCAATGTCTATATTAAAAAGCAGCAGGAAGATTGAAATTGGATGAACGGAAACATTTATAAGGGCCTTAAAAAGTGCTCACTTTACCGTGAACAGCCTATATGGAACTATTACTGATAACTTAAATCATTACTTTATCTTTCTGTTATTTTTTTTAATGCATCGAAATGTAAAAATTAGCAGATTTGTTGTGATGAGGCCCACGGTGATGTTAATCTTACATAAGGCAGAAGAATTCACAACGTGCATACAAGTAGATTTTAAGCAGGGCTTTCAAAAGTGCTCATTTTACCGTGAATAGCCTGTACCAGCTATTAGCCGTTGCTCCACCCGCGTGCAAAATATAAAGAACAGACCACCAACCAGCGCCTACTCAAATGGTTGGTGACGTAGAATATATATTCCCTACAAAACTGTTCGTTTTTTCCGGAATGAAAAGTACCCTATATGCTAATCCAGAATTATAATCCACCCCTGTACCAAATTTCACCCAAATCCGTCGATCCGTTACGACGTGACTGAGTAACAAATATACAAACTTCCGCATTTATAATATTACTAAGACAACTTTCTAATAATACTGAGCAATGTGCAAACATTACATACATTGTCAGTCCCAGAAAATTAAGAACTTTCCTGGTTCCAGATTTTTACCGTATGTAATTTGCAACGTTATGCTTCTACTGGTTTCAAGCGATACAAAATAAAATAAACTATACTATAAAGTATACAAGAAGATTTGAAATGCATAACATAAAATTCGGTCGAATGCTTGTTCAGCAAAATTCGTATTTGTAAAATGGACAGTCGAGAAAATTTCAATATATTTATATAAATTCAAGAATTTTATTAATGTCAGATTTTTTTATTTTTTATTTTCGCTCACATAATTTGAAAAATAAAACTCAATAATACCTACAACCAAACGACGCCCTCGGCCGTTAAGATGTATTATCCCGATTATACTTGTTCACATGTGACGTTTTAATATCATAGCCCGTGATGTGCTAGTTGAAGAAATAACACCAAACGGATATAGCCTTTCCCTGGATAGTGCTATAGGAAAGATGAGCAACGTGCTATGCTTTTTATACTACTTATAGAATATCTTGGTTTTAACTGCTATTTTATTTAATTTCGACTTCAGATGCTATTTTTTGCTCATTCTTGTTGCAAATGTTATTTATGATTTTGAAAAATGCACTTCAAAAGTTAGTAACTTGCAAATATTCATTACAAAATTGAGAAAAAATGGCACAAAACATATTTTAAAAAATAGTTGCAAAAATGTGATTGTAGGACTACATTACAAAAAAGTTGCGGCAAATGAAACATCTTTACAGCTAAAATAATGTTGTAACAGACAAGAGAACAGGGCTCCAAGAAAATGCCGAATTTTTACAGCAATTTCAATTTAATGGCCGTCACCGAGTCTCTTTATCTTTAATTGCCTGCCAGGAAACTATCTTGTCGACAATGTTGTGTTTTTAACGATAGGTAGGGCCTAGCAAGTTAGAGGGCAGTAGTTTATAATGTTTTCCAAGGCAACATTGTTTTTAATTTTAAAGCTAAATACGTTAATGACATGGGTGTGATTTAATAAAACTTTTTCAACCCAACCACGCAATTTAAATGAAGTGATGTTATTCGAAACAAACATATTTGCAAACACTTTGTGTATATTCAGGTTATAATTTTTTTTTTTTTTTTACATTAACACAGTTAAAGTTGTTGAAGTGAGAAACTGCTGATTTTGCAAAAATAGATGCTATATTACAAAATCATGAATGATAATCTCGTAAAAATATAAGTGCTGTTTTATCCAGCGTTCAGCTATTGGTTGCCGCCGCCGCACCAATTACTGTGTAATTGGTTGCTTCTTTTGCCGTGAATCTACTGATACCTGTTCCATACGTTCAAAAGTCTCAGATTTTATTATCCATTCACGGTTACCTCAGCTTTTTCTGAAGCCCAGCTAAAGTTCTGCTTCCAGGATATTCCTCCGCCTCGTACAAACTAAGCATAACTATTTAAGTCTGGAGAATCACACCAGGAGGACAACGCACCACATTCCTGCGCACTCAGTTGTATAAACCTAAGAAAAAATTCACTGCCCTTGCCTGCAAATACTTTACCGGGCGCACTGAGTGACATGCGCCCGGTAAAGTTGGAAACGATGGATGGAAAGTAGTTCCATATCTTAACGTCGAATTAAAAGAGTTAGATAACCATTTGTGATAATTTAAATTATTTCTTTCGGTTTCTGTTTTTTTTTTTAAATACATCTAAATGTAAAAATGAGTACATTTGCAAAATACTTACTTTTCTTATGATTTCACAGTTTCACTTGACCGACGCACGAATAAAGTGACGATGCATATGGCAATCTCAATTTTACATAAGGCGGAAGATTACACAATGTGCATACAAGTAGAGCTTAAGCACGGCTTTCAAAAGTGCTCATTTTACCGCGAACATCCTATGGTATTTTGCATGAGAACTATTTATTTCTAGGCGTCACCATCACACGTGTTTCCTCACAGTTTTAAACGCATATTAATTATAAGTGAAATACTATAATTTAAAGAGCAAATATAAATAAAATTTCGATATAACCATTTTAAAAATATTACTTTTATGATCACATGCATAAAACGCTTGTAATACATGGCGTATTTATGAAATAACTAAAAACGTCATGCATGTGGTGATTTTCCAAAGGTTTGATTCAAAAAGTTTTGATAAACCGCGAATAGACAATATAAGGAATCCGTAGTACTTCCCAAGCCAAAAGTTTCTTCTTTTACAACATTTGGAACGAAACATGAATGTATGTTAAGAGGACTATGTACTACCGCGGTTTTGCCGGTCTGACTGGCGGGCTGTCTGAGTTGCGCCGGGACGTGCAGGGCGTCCTGACCTCTGGGCTATGTGTTCTTTGCTTGTCTGGTGAGGGAAACTTCCTCAGCCCGCAGAGAGATACAACTGCTGCAACCGTATGGGTGGTATAAGGGCCCTCACAAGGGCCCGAGCACACCCCCCGCTCTGAGCTTCGGCAATGATGAGAGGACATGTACTGAAACGTTTTCCGCGAAATCGTCTTTTGCGCGTAAACGCATATCTCGGTAAGTAAAAGTTCTGGAAATACGACTTTTAGCCAGAAAGGAAAAAAAAAACTATTGTCTATGTCGCTATCTTTTTACTTTCATCATATTAAGTGTATTAATATAGAGAAAACAATTCGTGAAAGTGGTCAAATATCGCATTTTTAAAGCTCGCCTATGCAGTTTCCCTAAGCGGTAAGAGAAAAGTACGATTATACGCATGTAGCTTGCTTGATCTGTGTACTTTCATCGCGTGTAATAAAACCCCTATGATACAGATCTAGTTTGCACGGTAAAGCGTTACGACGGAAACACTGAAAACGCATTGCTCGTATAGGCGATGAGGTGCTAGGAGTGCGTGTTATTGTCGCCCGTATGGATCCCTCGCTTCTTGCCCTTGAACACGCAGATGCATAGTCCTCAAGGCGGTATTCCTACCTGGGGCTTCAGCCCCGTTTCAGTGTGTTTAAAATGCCTTCTTTTTTTTTTTTGTAAGGAAACCAGTAAGCGTGCGCTTGAAATGCTTAGCTAAGAAAAGAAAACATCCTTCTGACTAGTCGCCAACGGTACTTTTAAGACATCGCGCATATCGGAAATATTATTTTGATGCCCTCCGGCATGGCTGAAAATGGCTTTTCAGGCTGCTCTTTCTCAGAATATACGAACCGGATAACCGGATACATGCGAAACTACGATAAGAGGAGTGCATTTGACTTCAGCTACAGTGCCGCGTCCAATAAAATGATATGATCACTGCTTTAAGGTTGAAGTAAAGCAACCGCCTATGGAGCGCTGCACCCGACTATACAACGCGAAGAACTCGTAAAAAAGTAGTACAGACACCATAAAAATTGTCATAAAAGTGCGATTTATGCTGTATATGAAAGAAGAATGTACATTTTTCCAACGTTATAAAATATTTTACTAGATTATACTTTTAAATGAAAAAAATTAATCGATTGATAGAATTCGCATTTTTTATCGAATTTAAACGCATTTCCGTTTTGGATACTACGAAAAGCCGAATTTACGAGAAAGTCTTCGGCATAATATCTACTATGATTGCATGCAAGAAAATTGTAATAATAATGTAGGAAATAATTCTGATAATTGATTTTATGTGCTCCCATTTGTCGCAAACATTTATGGCTGAAACGGACGTAAATAAAGTTAATTATAAAATTCATATGATACATTATTACTATGATTTTCTTATATGTAATCGTAGTAAACATTATGACGATCTTTCGTGAAGAAGATTTTCTTGTAAATTCCGCTTTCCGAAGCATCCAAAGCAGAGATGCGCTTAAATTTGGTTAAAAATGCGGACTCTATCGACCGATTAATTTTTTTTTGCGTTTAAAACGTACATTTTAGTAGGAAATTTTACAATATTGAGAAATGTACACATTCTCCTTTCATACACAAAATAAATCGCACCTTTTTTTGTCAATTTTTTTGTGGTGTCTGTACTACTCATTTTATGAGTTCTTCGCGCTGTATTGTCAGGTGCAGCGCTCCACAGGCAGCTGCTTTACGTCAACCTTTAACCGTACAGTCGAGCGGTACGGCAAGAAACCTGCACGCAAATTCACAACTTTGCGCTGAGAGGTGACTAGCGATCCGCCCCGACATCGCTCGGGGGCTATTTACATATACACTGCCGGCCGCGGTGAGCAATGTGACGTCACAGTTTTTTTTCCTCGTCAGCTCGCCCGGCCGCTGTAATTAATTCGTTGCGCGTAATTAATAAATCTGTGCTAACTACTACAATGAAATGGTGTAACTAACATTTATCGTGATAAGGATAAATACTGTGTTGTTAGAAAAATCATATTTTTAATCAAATTTTAAAAAGACAAAAATGGTTACTGTGGGTCATCCTTAAAAGATAAACATATGCTATCGTGGAATTTTTGTAGACCTTTTTGAGATGTACAATTCTGTAGTACATTAATTTGGTGTATCTCTTATGGTTTAGTCAGCGCAAGCCATGTAAGCGCCCGAAAAGCGGCTTTTTCAGACTTGATTACAAAACGCCTACATTTGTCTACTCTCCTTACATTAAATATGAATTTATTATATAGTAAAACCTTTGACAAGAAATCCTCTAAATTATGGTGATAACCGCATCAAAATCCATGAAGTAGTTCAGAAGCTTTAGCCGAATACACAGTACCACGTTGCCGCGCGCACACATGCACACAAACACACCAACTACAAGGCGGCATTTTAAAGGGTGTTGGCAAAGAAAAATTTGTTATTTTAAATTTGCACCACGTGGGCTTACTATAAAACATTAAGATATATTCGGTGATTATTGCTTCCTCGCAAAAAAAAATTAATAAGTGCATAGTTTTCGCATAAATACGTGTCAGAATCAACAATTCCACTGTATTGGAAATGTTTAAATAACGAAAACTAACGTACGGACAGAATTGAGATAATTCACACTGAAAGAATGTTTCAAGAACAACTTCAAGACGTCTGTAAAATCCCCAAAAAAAAAATAAAATTTTTATTTAAAAAAAAATTGGAAATAAGGAAATGTACTTTTTTATTTTTGTGCCTGTCCCTGATATTTTTTTTTTAAAGTAACTTTCGCTACTCGTGCATTAAAATAAAACAAGATAAGACATTTCAGTTGCCCTTTAAAATTTGTCTGCAAATAATCTGCTTTATTTTGTTTGTACATTACAAAAATAGTACAATTTTGTCTTTGACGTATCACTTTGGGAAATCTGTGCACTGTGGAAGAAATTTTATCTGAGAAAAAAGTGGTCACAGATGATGTCTATAAGTTGAGCAGTAAATATGTTGCACAAATATAATATAAAGGCTGTTCACGATAAAGTGAGCACTTTTGAAATAAACCTTAGATAAAATTCACTGCCCGTGCCTGCATATATTATAACGGGTGCACTAGTGACATGCGTCCAGTAAAGTTGGTAACTATGGAGGTCAAAGAAGTTCCATAACTTGACGAAAACGAAGTGTCAAGTAACCATTCGTGATAACTTAAATTATTTCTTCCACTTTCTGTTTTTTTTTTTAATGTCGAAATGTTAAAATGAGCATATTTGTAGAATATTTGGTTTATTAATAATTTCAAAGTTACACTCGAACGACGCATGAATAAAGAGAAGAGGCCCATGACAATGTCAAGTATAAATAAGGCGGAAGAATACGCAACGTGCATACAAGCAGATCTTAAGCGGGGCTTTAAAAATTGCTCATTTCGCCGTCAACAGCCTATACAGATGTTTTCCATGGCCAACGCTTTTATGGGGGCTAAGTACTGTGTGAAAATAACATGCATCGTAGCACGCAGCAATCCAGAGATTGGCACAGCCGCCGGCGACGACTCGGCAGCAACGATCGTGAAGGTCGTTCGCGATCAAGTGAGCACTTTTGAAATCAACCTATGAAAAACATAATTGCCCTTACCTGAATGTATTTCAACGAGCGCGCTGAATATCATGCGCCTAGCGAATTCGGCAGCTGCGGAGGGAAAGTAGTTCCATATCTCAACACTGAATTAAAAGTGTCGGGTAAAACATTCCTAGAAAGAGAAATTATTTTTCTTGCTTTCTCTTTTTTTTTATCGCATATAAGTGCACGAATTAGCAGATTTGTAAAATATATATTTATTTTTATAATAATTTCAGCTTAACTTAACAGACGCATGGATAAGGTTATGAGGGTTATGGCAATGTTAATTTTTCACGTGGATGAAGAATACGCAATGTGCGTACATACGGATCTTAAACAGGGCTTTCAAAAAAGCTCAGTTTACCGTGAACAGCGTACATCAGTTAATTTGTATAGGTTATTCACTGTAAAGTGAGCATTTTGGAAAGCCCTCTCATTTGCAATAATAATCAATAAATGTATTTTATTTTAGCCTTCGACTTTAACTCTAAGGACGGTGGAATATACACACTGTATTTATTACTCACACTGCAAAAAATAATGAGAAAAATTACCTGACAAGTGTAAGGTAATATTCTCAAACTTGTGGGGGAAACATAGTTTTTATTTACGGGTAAGGTAAAATTACCGCACTTTGGAGTAGAATTCACGTACATAGCGGTGGGAAATCCGGTACATGGATGGGAAAATTACCTTACGAGGCGTGCATCTATTCAGCATTGTCTCAACAGCTAAGTGGGAAGACATGTGGAAGAAACAATAGATTAACACGCTAATATCCACGGAAGCTGTTACGCCGTAGTCGTGGCGCAATGTACAGCGCGTCGGCCCATCGTGATAGAGGACAATAGTTCGCGCCCATCCACCAGCAAGTGTTGAGTTTTCGGTTACTAATCCTCCGAGCATAGTAATAGTAAAATATTAACAGTACTAATAAGGGTATTTTTTAAATATAATTGTATTATACAATATAGTTAACTTTCCCTTACATGCGTGGGAATTTCCCCCCATTTTCGTAAGGTACTTTTTCTGTACTTGTTATGTAAATGTAAGCTACATTTAAGAGGTAATTTCACCTTACATTTAAGGGAATTTTACCTCAATTTTTTTTTACAGTGCACGTAACAATATTTATGTAAATAGGCGGTTAAAGGATAAAAATGGCTTAAAGTAAAAAGTAACTAGGGCCTCAAAAGTGCTCGCTTTACCGTGAGCAGCATGCTAGCAGGGTACTGAGCGCCCACGAGTCGTAAGTCGGCGTTGACGGATGCACAGTGCATTCGCGGTCTCAACGTCGTCGTTTGCGACGAAGAGCTCTGCGCGGGCTCGCGGTGGAAGACGAGGAGATCTGCCCGAGGACTCGATAGCGGGACAGATTGGCCGGGGCTCTCTCCTGTGTAATTCGAGGATTATACGAGATCCCTCCCTCCTTTTCCCCCCGTCGTGATTTACAACGACACGCTCCTCCCAACCTCTCGCCCCACCAACCTCCCTCCAGGCCGACGAGGTCCTCCTCTGGCTACAAATTGCAAACCCCCCGACGCACTGAGGACACACCAGGGGACGTTATCGTTTAGGATGAAACGGTCGTTAACGACCGCGAGATTCACGACGATGTCGGCGAGCCCAGCGGGAAACAAAAAAAAAAAAAACACCGTGATTGGCGTGAGCGCGATCTACTACGCGAGGAGAAATAATGTCGCCCAAAACATAAATCTGCTGGACGACGTTGGAGGGTTTCGAAGTGACATCCAGTAGCTCAATCTTCCCACAAAAATATTGTTGGCCCCGGAACCATTTGAAACGAGGAAGTTCACCTTCTCTCATATTTCGACACTGTAAAAAAAAATTGAGGTAAAATTCCCTTACATGTAAGGGAAGCTGACAACGTTTACATTTAAGGTGAGGTTGCCTCTTAAATGTTGAGTAAATTTACATAACGAGTAAAAGTACCTGACAAAAATAGGGGGAAAATATGATACACATAAGGGAAAATTAACTATATTGTATAATAAAATTAAATATAAAATTATCCCGGAGTAATACTACTGTTAATTTCTTTATTACCTGTATCGTTTGACGAATAGTAAACGAAACCTCAACTCTAATATCCTCAACGCTTGGTGGTGGGTGGGCGCGATCCATGCTCCTCTATCACGTTAGGCCGATGCGCTATCCATTACATCACGACCACAATACGACAACGATAGTGCATATTAGCATGTCAAATTATTGTTTCTTCCGCCCCCCCCCCCTAACATAGCTGTTGAGAACGCTGAAGAGGTGCTCGCGTCGTAAGGTAATTTTCCCATCTATGTATGGGATTTTCCACTATGATGTACGCGAGCTTTGCTCCAGAGTGAGGTAATTTTACCTTACCAGTAAGGAAAACTATGTTTCCCCCCACAAGTTTACGAATATTACCTTACACTTGTCAGGTAATTTTTCCATTATTTTTTTAACAGTGTACGTTTGGCGTACATGTCGAATGTGTTCAGTCGATATTTATCCAAGTGTGTATACGAAGACAATCCTCCGTTTCACGGGCTTGTAACAATTCTAGCATTTTGGTATTGAATTTCTGTAATTTTTCTGCAAACAGTTACGCGTCAGGGGGCCGTGGTAGTGTAATGTCTAGACTACGCGCCTCCCACCCCCGGAATTTCCGCACGTGGGAATCGCGCCGGTCGATACCGCTGGTCGGCGGGTTTTCTAGAGGAGCTCCCTTTTCCCCCCGCCAATGCATTCCGGCGTTGCTCCACACTCACCTCGCTTCACCCACGTGGGCTCTCAAGACCTCGATGTTAATATCCGCCCAAATATCTTCACTCAGGCTGTGTCCGAATTCGCCTGAAGTACATACTTGTGCGTACCTGTCCCCGGACGTGACATCGTAAGTGCTATCCGAATTGCAAGTGAATTATGCAAGCAGGCAAGAAAACGAAGATGTACGTCTCGCGTATTTGCGGAAAATGTGCCGCCATTTTGAGAAGCAATTTGTAGATTACAATTGATCTCCGACATAATAATTTTATTTAAAGTTTTATAGGGCAACATTACTACTTCGTAGGCATACAATATTGAACTGAGTTACACAAGGTTCTCGTTAAAAAAATGTCGACACACTAAATTCGTATTCGACCTATGGTCCTAATCTACAGAAGGCTAAGATAAAAAAAAAGCAATCAAAACTGCACTCACCTACAATAATGCAAGACAATAAATGTTATGTAAATAAAATTGAAATATTATTTAAAACATGATTTAACTCCTAAAACTTTCGGCAATCATCAAATTCTTAGTCGGAATACACGTGCATTAAAAGTGATTAGCTGGCTAATCACTGTTACCGAAGCCAACAAGACTGCCTGTCCGAATTCATCAAGTTTGGTGACAGAGGTAGGTGAAGTATGCAAGGATGCAAGTACGCCATTATGTACCTGAATTCGGACACAGCGTCAGTTACGCGTCACCTACAGTCCGTTCATGGTTACTTCCGACTTTTCTGAAGCCCTGCTGCAGTTCTACAAGTCCAGAAACATACACCAAAGCGACAAACAGGGTATTTGTGTGAACTTTGTTTAGTAGTCATTTGCATGAGAACTATATCTTACTAGGCATTATCAATAAACATTTTTCCTCTCTGCTTAAAGGTAATATTGTAATGTAATGATAAAATATAAGTAAAAGTTCATTTTAAACATGATATATGTGTTATAAAAGGTACATAATAAAATGCACATATAAAATATGTATAAGGTTAGATATTTTTATGTTTACAGGAGTATAAAACGCGTATGATAAATTAAATATTTAGGAAACAGCCAAACACATCATACCTACATGGGGTGATTTTTCCAAGGTTTGATTTTAAAAAGAATGGACATTTGCGAATGGTCTGTATATAAGTAATGGGTAGGGATAGGAAAATTTCGCGAGTTCAATGAACCTGTATATACCCGAGCCTTGGATGTTTGTTAACTGGCTGCTACCCCAGAGAGTAGCCAATGTTACTCCACACCTGGCCGTATAGGATTAGCTACTTGTTTCCTTGCAAGTCTGCTTTCGGCACAGACATGTGCAGGGTGCGTCTAATAAACTATGATCCAATTGCAATGTCAGTTTCAGTGTACACTTGTTAGACGTCTATCTTGTCTTGAAATGAATTCGCGAAATGTTCCTTTCCCTAGCAATGAGTCGCTATATTGTTTTAAAAAATTGATTGCCACGAAAATTTTTCTAATTTTTCCAATGCCTACAACATCTATCATCGTTGTTGTTTAAATAATAAATGCTATTTCCTTTTCAACTACTATGCTAACAGCAACATTCTCCTAATAAGAGAGGAAATGGAGTGCTTGCCATGACTTACAACAAAGTCTTGAGAGTCCGTAATGGAGAAGAGAGGTATGGAGTAAAGCTGGAATGTAAGAGCGGGGTAAAACGGGAGATCCCCCAGAAAACCCGCCGGTCAGCGGCATCGTCCGGCACGATCCCAGTGCGTGACTCCGCCAGGGATCGAACCCGTTTCCCTTGGTGGGAAGCGAGAAGCTGTAGCAGCTGTGCCATCGCGGCCCTCCAGGGCATAGAATAAATACGTATACAGAGTTTAAACAGCCACTGCTGCACACGCCAGCGAAGAAGCATCACTGGTCAGCGGTAAGTCGAGACGCCGTTGCCAGCAGGTGGCCCCGCAGAATGCGGTAGCCAATCAGACACAAGGCCCGTTGTCGGAGAACCGTGCAGCCAATCAGCACGTCTGAAGAACCACCGCGCCATTTAACCACTGTATGTTTACCTGTTCTTTGGCCAGGATCGAACCCGCTGTCTCCCGGACGCAAGTCCGGCTTGCTAAAGGTTGTTCAAGATAAAGTGAGCACTTATGAAATGAACCTTAGAAAAAAAGACACTTCCCCTGTCTGCATATATTTTAATGGGCGCACCGAGTGACATTAGCTCAGCAAAGTTGGTAACGATGTATGGAAAGTAGTTCCATATCTTAACGTCGAATAAAAAGTGTTTGGTAACCATTTGTGATAACTGAAAATTAATTCTTTAGCTTTGTATTTTTTTTTCAATACGCCGAAATGTATAAATGAGCAGAATTATAAAATATTTACTTTCCTAATAATTTCATAGTTTCACTTGACCGACGGATGGATAATGTGATGGAACCCACAGCAATGTTAATTTTACATGCGGAGGAAGAATACGTAAAGTGCATACAAGTAGATAAGCAGGGCTTTCAAAAGAGCTCATTTTACCGTGAACAGCCTATGCCGTATGGACAAAGTGTAATCATAAAATTTAGTAAATACTTACGAAATAATACGGAACTCTATTCAACCTGTAATGGTGATTTTGCTCTAAATAAATGAACGCCCTTAAGATTTCACGTTGGATTACGGTGTCATTATATAATCCACTGCCTCGCGCGTACTCCTGAACAAGTCATTTCTTCAATGTCGGCCGCCGCAACTAAAACCCATTGGATACAAATTTATCAGACAAGTCCTGGGAAACTTAACCTAATCTTTGCAAACCTGCTAGAGAAAAATTGCAGTAGCCAACGCACAGCACAAACAAATGAGACTGGGGTATACGAAAACCTTGGGTAATCCAGAATTTTTGTGATACGCCTAGTCTTGATCCGAATATGATGGAGAGGAGGCTGATTCGCGAGGACATTTCAAGAAGTCCCGGATGTTTGAGGTACGGGTCGAGTAGGACGGCGCCTCGGGTCGTACCAAGAAGAGATCAGAGAGGTTATTTGTGAGACACCAGCCTCATTCTTTTCAGAAATAATACGTCTTCAAGGAAGGTTCTCGTCGCCCACGTCTTCCCCGTGCTGTCCGCCGCGATCTTCACGTATCCCTTAAAGCCCTGCACGTAAGAGCGTGTTCTCTGCGCGGGGGGGTTGGTGGGGGGGGGGAGGGGACGTGCAATTTATGGCCGTAGCTGAGCGCAGCGGAATGCCTGCGCCATTAAGCTTTCGGTGGGGTCCGGCGCCAAGCCCTTGGGGTTTATGTTGTCTGTCGCGAGCGCTGACAACTTCATTACTTTCCTCGCTACAAATCTCAACAGTTACGTCAATAAGAACTACGGAGTACCTTAAAAAATCATTAAAATATATAATTTATACTCTAAATCTGAATCAGTGAAAATTTCACTGTTTCAATCAGTCAAACGTATCGGACCAATACAACAGTCACTTCAGTGAATGTAACTGATAGACCAGTGAAAAAATGCCATATTTCTTTCACTGATTGATTCAGTGACATTTTCCACTGTTTTCTCAGTGGTTTATTTTTTGACTGATGGACCAGTGAAACATTTGTGCAACTTGCTCCGTCTCTTATTAGTTTTGACTGATGTGCCAGTGAAACTGCGTATAAAAATCGCCATCGAACATCGTTTAAAAATGCCGCTAAACAACGTGTACTAAGTGAAGTAACAACAAATAAACGAATAAAACTAATAAAAAGTACTTTCTAAAATGTGTTTCGTCTTCCAAAACGCCATTTTACGAGGTCATTTGAACACACGAAGGGAGTGGACTCATACATACTATTTGTTTTAACAATCCTAACTGTACCAATCAAACCAAACACGAAAAGAACGAGCATACAACTTCAAACTACACGATTTCGAAGCGTATTTATAACACATGTAATTTCCTACCATAGTTTCAACTTGGCGTGATAGCGCAGACGGTAAGGCAAAGGCCGAGAATCGAATGGTGCGCAGGTTTAATCCCGGCAACATGCGATTTTTTTTTTTTTTCCGGTAAATTGCACAGTATGAATAGCAAACTATCGTAAATATGTTTACTTCAGGTAATTATTTGCCTCTACATTCAATAAAAGCAATATTCAATTCGCCACTTCAGTCGGCCGTCACTTATTCAATCAGTAAAATTGTTTTACGTCACTAGTTCAATCAGTGAAATTGTTTCACTGAAACAATCAGTGGTTTTCCAATGATTCGAATTTAGAGTGCAAGGTAAATACAGCGGTAATTTTTTCTGTACGTGTTCTGTCTCTACAACGGAACGGTTATATCCGATGCACGCTTAGAGAAGGGATTTTAGTTAGCGGGCATTTTCAGAGTGTGTTTCAGATAAGTTTAATTTTTATTATTACTGGCAGCGTACAGACGTCAGCAAAATTATATACTAGTATAGAAATTTTTTATTTTCTCCACGGACATGGTCATGATAAAAAAAAACCCCATATACGTGAGGAAAGTTGGTTGACATTTTGGTGCGAGTTGAAAGTAAGTTATTATAGTTATTTTATTTCCTGTTGTCATATAAGTAAAACCCATTGTGTATATGTTTTGTATTATTTGTCTATCCCTCTCTCCCCCTACCCTTTTTACGACATAGTTAGGCTATAACTTACTGCATCTGATCTTTAAGGTACTTCCTCGAACAGTTTAAATAGCACAGAAAATATGTAAATAAAGAAATACGAAACGTAAATGGGATTCTACATTCAAGACTCAACCAAAGAATTTAATTTTTTTTTTACTCTAAACGAATGTATAAGATACTGTTCTGGATCCTTATTTTCAGAACATTAGCATTGAACATTTGTAGAAATATTAAAATGATACATTTCACTTTGTTATGCAAAAATAACTTCAAATTTTTTTTTCGCGAAATGGCTAATATATTATTCACAAAAAAAAAATGTTGCCTCTATCCTTCAGGAAAAAAAAAAAAGTTTGTTTTAGCGTGTTTAATTTGACTAAGCAAAAGTTATTTTCAAAGGGATGGCTATAAAAGAGCGTGGTTTACCCATATTTTATGATAACCTGTATCTTCCGCAAGGACATACATTTCAGAGGGGGCCTAATTTGACAGTTCTCAAGGAAAATCAAAATAGCTCACTGGTCATTGCTCAACTTTGCCATTTACTGCCACTGAAGGCATTTCTGAAAATCCCTTCCGCACTTAACGAAGTAATAGAACTACCTACCGCACTTGAAAAGCATATCTTCAAAAATACAGATTACAACAAGATCACAACTGAAATTTTTATGTCAAATTAATTGCCATTCAACTCTTCAAAATGCACCTAATAAAAATAGCGTGGACGTAATTTAGGTTATTTGTGGTTCTTTCTCTAAATAACTTTTGTTTTCTTTTTATATCATTTTATTTATTTAAATACTATAATACTAAAACATTTCTTTGCATTAGTAATAAAAGCCAACATTTTCACTCTCTCAAGCATGGCGTAATAGAGTTGATTTCTTTTAAAATCTCAAGTATTGTATAATAGACACATTGATACTTATTGTAAGTGTTAATAATAGAATCCAAAAGGGAGTAATAGCCGTCAACACAGGTAAAGGCTGTTCACGATAAAGTGAGCACTTTTGAAATCAACCTTAGAAAAACGTCACTACTCCTACCTGCATATATATTAACGAGCGCATTGAGTGGTATGCACCCAGTAAAGTTGGTAGCGATGGAGAGGAAAGTAGTTCCATATCTCAACGTCGAATAAAAAGTGTTAGGTGACCATTTATGATAACTTAAATTATTTCTTACACTTTCTGTTTTTTTAATGCGCTGAAGTGTAAAAACTGAGCAAATTTGTATAATATTTACTTTTCTTATAGTTTCACTTCACCGACGAATGAAAAAAGTTATGAGGCCCATGGCAATGTTAATTTTACATACGGCGGACGAACACACAACGTGCATACAAGTAGCTCTCGAGCAGAGCTTTAAAAAGTGCTCAGTTTACCGTGAACAGCCTATAACGAAAAATACATATGGAAATATAACCCACCTTTACAGAGGACAGGTTTACTACCGCTTAAGGTTTAAAAACTACAATCGAAATTTTATATGGCGTTTAATCTCAGTGCTGCTTATAAATTTACCTCCGACAGACAATGTTTCTTTACAACTCTGAAACCTCCCACAAACTTTAATTTTTACAATTTTACCACTGTAAACTGAAAAATTAATAACAATGTTGATACAAATTCTGTGTGGCAAAATAAAGACTCATCTATCTTTTTTTTTTATCCTAATCATGAACGGAATATGTGCTGAGAAAAGGTATAGTAAACCAACGTCTAGAGAGAGAGAGAGAGAGAGAGAGAGAGAGAGAGAGAGAGAGAGAGAGAGAGAGAGAGAGAGAGAGAGAGAGAGAGAGAGAGAGAGAGAGAGAGAGAGAGAGAGAGTTGACATACATTTCAGCTTTGCAAGAGATTATTAACTGAAACCAATTTGTCAAAACTGATGCAGAAAAAATTATAGTAAACGATAATCGCGCAAGTAGGATGCAATGGTCGTAAACAAAGCTTCGCAATAACTATCATCATAATTTAGATTATAAGTCCTAAGACAAATTTGCCGCATAATAATATCCATGAGGCATGACACTCACGACTTTGGCAAATGTCATTTGAAGTCTGCATTTTAACTATTTAGCAATATTATGATAGAGCGTGGGGCGCGGAAAGAAGTTTGCGTAATTTATATTAATGGTTGAATCACATATTAGATAGATATACAGAGATGAAATGGCATGGCGATTCCTTTGATGTGGGTACACTCATTCACTAAGTGGCTGCAAGAGGAACTGGGAACGGGTCTCGTGTCTCATTGGCAATAACCTTATTGCTTCGCAAGTTTGCCTAGTGGCTGGGATGCCAGCTTGCAAGTAAGCACAGGCCCCGATTCTACCGCACTTCGGCTATTTCAGAGACGTCTGTATAATTTTTCCTCGCCGAAAGCGCACCATACGTCTCGGAAATAGCCGAAGTTCGGTAGGATTCAAAAAGGGGGGGGGGGCGGGGTGCTGTAGTAAATTATTAAAATAGCTAACTTAGAAACACTTAAGTTAGAATTTTCTATGTTATGTGGTTCTAACTTGTGAACTTTCAAAGTTATGTGATTCTAACTTATGAAAGTTCTAAGATGTGTGTTTCTAAGTTGCGATGGTTCTAAGTTGGTTGTTTCTAAGTTATCCTTTTCTCAGTTATGATGTTTCTAAGTTATGTGAATCTGCGTTGTGTGTTTCTAAGTTATGACTTTTTAAGTTGCAATGGTTCTAAGTAGTGATTTTTTAAGTAGAGACATTTCTAAGTTATAGATTTCTAGACTATGACAGTTCTAAGTTATGATAGTTCTAACTTGTGTGGATTTTTTCAAGAATTCTAAGTTATGACTGTTATAAGTTGTGATTTTCTAAGTTATGTGTGATTCCCCTTGGAGCACAGACCGACTGTGCTCCAAAGCTGCGAGGAAATATTTCGTCCTTGCCTAAAGTAAGAAGACAGTATTCGCAGCCTGCCTAGTGATGCAGGACTTGATAACCAATTACGATGCTTGTACTCTTGAATTATGAAAGAAAGGTCTATAATAGAGCATTTATTTGCTGTTAGATTCTATTTGGGAGGACACGTGACCCTGCGCGACCCTGCGCCCATTGACTTGCAGGGGCGGCCCTGCAAGTAAGTTACCAAACGCTGATCGACGATCGGCGTTTGAACACATTGTTGGCTAGTTACACCATTTTGCTGGCGCGTGTGGATGGAGTTCGCGGAGTAAGCGGCTGCACTGCAAATCTGAATCAGTAAGAATTTCACTGTTTCAATAAGTCAAACAAACGTATCTGACTGATTCAAAAGTCACTTCAGTGAATTTGACTGATGAATTAGTGAAAAAATGACATATTTCCTTCACTTATTGATTCAGTGACATTTTCCACTGATTCATCAGTAATTTATTTTTCACTGTTTACTCAATGGTGTTTTTTTTTTTACTGATGGATTAGTTCAACAGCGTGTAAAAATGGCGGTTAAACAAAGTGAATCAAGTGAAATAACAACGAATAAACGAATAAAACTAATACAAAATACTTTCTAAAATGTGTTTCGTCTTTCATGAGGTAATAAGATCACACAGGCTTTCGTTCCGTTTTCACGTTTTTCATTTCGTTTTAAATAATCGTCACAGCGCTCTGTTTGAAGGTTTAAACTGCATACAATTTGATGTAGAGAGTGCACTCATATATACTATTGGTTTTAACAATCCTGACAGTACCAATTAAACCAAAAACGAAAAGTAAGAACATATAATTTAAATCTTCACAATTTTGCGGTAAAAGTAGAAGACATATAATTTTCCTCTAAATTATTAGTACTTGGTATGGTAGCGCAGATAGTAAGGTAACGACCTAGTGCTGAGAGGTGTGTGAGCTCAATCCCGGCCACCTCCGAATACTTTTATCCTTTTTTAAATTGCGGAAAATTGCGCAATATAAATAGTAAACTATTATATACACGTTTCACGTAATCATTTGGCTACATTCAATTAAAAACAATATTTAATTCGCCACTATAGTCGACCGTCCTTATTCAATCCCTGAAATAATTTCACGTCACTAATTCTATCAGTGAAATTTTTTCACTGAAACAATCAGTGGTTTTCCACTGATTCTAAGTGGAGCCATTTTGACTTATTCTAGTAGTTGAATTTCACTGCATACCAGTGGTTTCCCACTGATTCGAATTAAGAGTGTGTTTCGCTTCTGTATATTTAAATACTCTGTAGTTAAAAGATGAATTTCTGTTCTGCATCACCTAGGATGACCGCCGTGTGTATGGCGATGCCGAGGGGAAATAACATTTTCTGACAATGTTTTGGAGAGATGCGCCAGCATATCGGTCTCCGGGGACAAGGGCTGGGGGCTGTGGCGCCGTCCGCCATGGCGTCACAGGCGCAACTGGCGTCCACGCGCGGGGCGTCTTCGGATGTCTTTGGCGATCATGCTGAGATGTCATGGCTGCCATCTGTGTTGCCCTTGCCCCAAAACCAACATAAGCACACTACTGGCTTTCCAGTGGAAGAACCATCGTTTAAGCACGTCGTAGGGCCTCCAGTTCGACACCCGAAACCAAAAACATGTATATTTTCTATTGGTAGAGGAATAATTCTACAGCCGCAATGCAATAAGAGGTTTGGAATATTTTTGATGGTATGTGTTTCGGATCATTTTTAACTAATTTTGTGTGTGTCGTTCTGCCTGTTTACGTGCTATTGTGCACCTAATATATATATTTAATTAATATCCAACTGTTAGACATGTAGCGGCCCTCAGTTCGAGACTCTAAACTACTAAAATATATTTTTTTCTATCGGACTTAAAAAAAAATGAGGAGTCTTGAGTCCATCTGGTGGTGATTTGAGGGACCCTGGCGGCACAACAGTACGATAAGTCTCACACTTCATCCTCGTGTGTAACTCTCAGCGCCCTGGTACTCTATTTTCAACAAGACAACACTCGTCCATACACATAGCATATGTTGATGTATTACAGTAGCCAACAAATATCTCCTAGCCTGTCCGCGACATGACACGTGTGAGATCAGCCCATACGTTATCTGGAACCCAGCGTCCAACTGCAGGATATCGACGGCAGCTTGTGTAGGCCACCGTGCCGAACCGAATCGGCGCACCCACTGTATTGTATTTATTTCCAGGGGGTAGATAACTTTTCCTATTACGGAACTAGCAGGATGCACGTCCAACCTCCCGGTGTACGTGTCATCTGATGTTACAGTCAACGCAGTAAAGTTACATGACCTCTTGACATGTGCAGTCTCGTTTCATTTCCACCACCCCACTTAAGGTTGAAGTAAATCAGCTGCCTATGGGGCACTGCGCCTGATTGTACGATGTGAAGAAATCATAAGAAGATTAGCACAGACACCATAACAATTGTCAGAAAAGTGTGATTTGCACTGTACATGAAAGAAGAATGTATATATTTTGAAACATGATAAAATATTTTACTAAAATATATTTTTTAAATGTAAAAATTGATCAATCGGTTGAGTCCGCATTTTTAACCAGATTTAAGCGCATTTCCGTTTTGGATGCTTCGGAAAACAGAATTAACCAGAAAATATTTTTCAAGAAAGATCGTCATGATATTTACTGTGATCATGTGTAATAAAATCATAGTAATAATGCATCATATAAATTTTATAATAGACTTTATTTACGTCAGTTTCAGCTATAAATGTTTGGGAAATGGACTCGCATAAAATCAATTATAAAAATTATTTTCTACATTATTATTACAAATTTCTTACATGCAATCATAGTAGACATTATGACAATATTCCATGACGAAGATTTTCTTGGAAATTCTGCTTTTTGAAGCATCCAAAACGGAAATATACTTAAATTTGGTTAAAAATACAGATTATTGTATTTGATTATTTTTTACATTTGAAAAATGTATTTTAATAAAATATTTTATAATGTTGCAAAATATATACATTCTTCTTGCTCGTTGTCACGTCTGTTAGAAACAACAAAATATTTATAAGGTCGAGTAAACAAGCGGTGTTATTGTATTTTAGACTACACATAGTTATGTTTATTATGTTTTTATAATGACTTCAAGAGCAGAGAAGCTAGTGCTGTTGGCACGTGAATCGACAATGGCGGAAAGAGAATCGCAAACATCAGATAAAAATTGAAATGTTCTTAGAAACAGAACCTTTAAGAAAATGTTTTTATTAACATGTGTGTTGAACATTATTTTATGTAATTATTGTGAAATATGACTCAACTGAGATTATCTGAATGTACGTACATAACTACGACAGTTAAACATAAATTAGTTGAGAATGTAATATTGCATTTCACCACACAAAGATATTACAGTATAAAAATATTTTCATGTAGAATATCTTAAGCATATGTTCATTTCGTTAATTATGACTGTTAACACGCACTGTGCTTTCACAGAAAGGTTTGCAGCAGTGTTTACTTAATCTGATGACAATTTGAATGGCTTCTTTGTTGCCGAGTGTGGATTTTTTACTAATAACTATCCAGTAAATATGGCGTGTTGTTTCAGCTGTGAAGAATGTGGACAGAACTGAAAACGAATTGCCAATGAACCTGTCCCCCCTAATTCTCAGTGTAACACAGCAAGACGTTTGTGGAACTTCAAAATGTACCCGTTCTAGGTTATAATGAAACAAGCTATCGTATCAAGTTTAAAACTAAGAGTACGCATCAGTTAATTTAGGATATCTTACTAAAAAATGTATTTTGGTTTTGTATGGCATGCCTCTTTTTTATTTTATGTAGGTTAGACATTAAGGCATAAATCGATAAAAAAAACTATTCGAAAGCATGATTTTTTAACCTAAAGTAAATAGCAACACAATAAATGGGATTTTATCTACCAGAGTCGAGTGAAGTATGTAGTGCTGATGCTGCTGGACCAAGCACAGATTGCCAATTCACACAAGATAAAGAGACACTTGCCGATTACTCAGATGTAGATCCTACTTACCTTTGTTCAGGAGCGGAATCCTCTATCTCTTCAGGTATGTACTTTATACTACTGTTTTTATGATTCAAACCATTACAAAAAAAAACTATAAATTTTAGTTAACGTTACTCTTCAATTTGCTTATTTTCTAGATGGAACGGAGAACTTGTTACAAAACAAGAGAAGAAAGAAGAATATTCCTAATCAATATGGGAAAAGGCCTATGGAGGACCAAGAGAAACAGCAGGAGAAAAGGTAGAACAAAAAAGAAGTAGGTGGAAACAAAGAGATCTAAGTATGTGGAAATACAATGTGGCTAAAACAGAGAGACCCTTCGTGCTTCTTATTGGAAACTTTCCGGGTTTGTTAGCCAGAAGGATTTTATTTTGAGTTGAATAACATGTTGCTCTCCAGAAAGACGGCGTCAACGCACCGCGGAAAGAGCACCCCGTAAAAATTCCAAACAATATTTTTTTGAAATTACTGGAACACGTATCAGAGTGTGTCAGGTATTTTCCTGATGACACTGTGCATCACAAATGATGTGATTTTGAATGCATTTAAACACAGAGGAGAATCTGGTACTTATATCGGCGAAGACAAGCGAAGAAAACATGAACCACGGAACAAAACAAGTCGTACCATGATAGCTGATGTAAAGGAGCACATTGAAAGTTTCCCTACTGTACCGACAATCTACCAAACGGGAGTATTTGGATAGCAACCTTAGTATTTCTAAAATGTATGAGCTTTATAACGAAAAATGTGTCGAAGAACATAATTAATGTATTTCACTGATAGTGTACGAGAGAATTTTTGGACAGGAATGCAATTTGTCATTTTTCAAACCGAAGAAAGATCTTTGCCAAACTTGTGAGAATAACCTCAAAGCTTCCCATGAAGAAGGAGAATTACTTAAAGAAAATTATGAGGCTCATCGCTCATCAGAAGAGAAAAATAGAATGCAATTCTGCAAAGTCTCTTGGCAAGGAAAGAGCTTTAAAAGAGCCGCAGTTTATTTCCATATCTTTTGACCTGCAGTCTGTTCTACGAATACCATACTTCGGTGTCAGCGCCATGTATTACAGCAGAAAGATTTGTGCCTACAATTTGACAGTGTATGAATCTGCCGCACCCAATGAAGCCTTTTGTTTTTGCTGGACAGAATTTAATGGCAAAAGAGGAAGTTCCGAGACAGGAAGTTGCCTCTTCCAGTACTTGACGAATCTGCCGCAGTATGTAACTGAAGTGTCTATGTTATCAGATACACGCGGAGGTCAAAACCGCAAGAGAAATGTGGCAGCACTTTTGCTGTATATCGTGCAAACCACTCACCTGGAAATAATAGAATATAAATTTCTAGAAAGTGGGCACACCTACATGGAAGTTGACTCAATGCACAGCGAAATAGAGCGAGCCAAGAGGTGCATACCTGTATATATTATGCTAGACTGGCTAACAATTTTTAGAGTTGCCAGGTCGAAACGACTTCGGAACAAAACCAATGCGCCATGCAATATCAAGGAGATGAAATTCACAGATTTTGTTAACTTGCAGGAGTGGTCGAACACATTACTTAGGAATCGAACACGGGATACCAGTGGTCAACAAGTGAATTGGCTACTTGTAAAGAGTTTCAGGTTTGTCAAAGAAAAGCATGGTGTAATTGAGCTTAAGCATGATCATTCGAATGAGTATAGATTAGTCCATGTGTTTGGAAAAGGACGCCCTCCAACACTACTTACACAGCTCGCGAAGTTGTACGAACAGCCTCTTCCTATCAGTAGCCGAAAGAAGGATCTTCTTCACCTATGCCGGACTGTAGCTATTCATGACTTTGTCATACACATATCGTGGGCATACAAGGAAAACTCACTAAGTTCATAAACCAAAACTCGGAGAAAAATGGACTTATATGTTTACATGTTAGTGTAAAATATTGACAAATATGTATGGTATCGAAATTTAGTTAATGTAATGTATAATACAATCAAGAATGTACACACAAAATTACTAAGTCTTACCTGCCGAAGAAAACTGTACAATTAATGATTTCAAAAATGTAAATGAATAAAATTGGACTTAATGCCTTTTCACTGTCCATTTTCATGTTGAATCACTGTCCGATTCCGATGTGATGTCATCTTTGGATGGCTCTGGGACCAAATGTTTTGCAGTCAACAGAGAAAATACATTAAGTACTGTCGGCATTTCACACTTTGTGCTTGCATTTTGCTTGTCATGTGATTTAAATATATAAATTTCATTACTGTGTAAAATATGGTAATATTTATATATTCTGATCATAACAGACTTAATAAATAAAAAAAACCTCCTATACTGGCCCACCTGGGAGGTTTTGTGTTTTATTCGGATGTTGGTGGTTTTTCCTTGGCTACTCACTTCTCCGTAGTCGTGCTCGTTTTTATAAAAAACCTGGATTTAATGGGTTTTCTTTATACACCCACGATATACATCATAAATCGCAATTTTCTGACAATTTTTATGGTGTCTGTACTACTTCTTTATGAGTTCTTCGCGTTGTATAGTCGGGTGCAGTACTCCATAGACAGTTGCTTTACTCAACCTTTAAGTGTCTACATTTCTTGTCCGTGAGTGTAAACTATTTTTTTTTTTTTTCATTTTATTGACGTAACCCGACAATTGCTCAGTTAGATGACACTACCCCAGATTGAGAAACTAGTCCAAATCGACATGACGGATACAGTTCAAAACCAATGCCTTAACCGTGATTCGAAACCCAAAGCACCTTGCACTGTACGTTGGCATGTAAAGACGAAGTGAGTAACCCAGGTTGGCTGCCAGTCACCTAACAGATTCACGAGTAGCAAACTTATTGAAATAAATTCTATATATTTGACAGATGCACATAGCTTTTCACCTTGTGGTAATTTTGGAGTGCGATTTATTGCAGCCTCGTAAATATAGTGCGTGATATTTCTTGACGTCTGTAGATACTTCAGGAAGTATCGGATGAGCGTCCAATTACACAAAGGAAACTAACCTGTAATGACGCCTGGCCCGTTAATAAATATTGACTGTTCACAGTAAAATGAGCACTTTTGAAAGCGCTTCCTAAGATCTGCCTCTATGTAAGTTGTGTATTCTTCCACCTAATGTAAAATTAACATTGCCATGGGCCGCATATGTTTATTCATGCGTCGGTGAATTGAGAAAAGCAAATATTTTACAAAAATGCTCGTTTTCACAATTCGATGCATTAGAAGAACATAAAATAAAATAAAGCTAAACAAATCATTTAAATTGTCACAAATAGTCACATAACACATTTTATTCGACGATAGGATACGGAACTACTTTCTCTTCATCGTTACCAACTTTACTGGGCTCATGTCACTCAGTGCGCCCGTTAAAATGAATGCAGGTAGGAAAAGTGACTTTTTTTCTAGGGTTAGTTTCAAAAGTGTTAACTTTATTGCGAACCGCCTTTAACCACATGTGCTTTAAAATTGTACAAATTTGTTTAACGTTTACAGTTTGGCTACTTCGTTCTCAGTACGTAGTAGTTACGGGTACGGAAGATCTTTCTTGCAATAACCGATCCACGAATGGCATGGATAGATAAACAAGCGGCTACTCAGTGTCAATAAAAAAAAATGGGGTGTGGCTGTGTTGCGGACAAGGCCGTTTGCTTTCCTCGAATACATCTACGTTAACGCGCTCGGACGCCTTGATTTTTATTTTACGTTCCCGGCACCGCTTCACTCGATCATATACGGTTTTATGGGTATCACTGGGTTGCTTTTCAGATGCTCTTTCCAACCGTATACGATTTCTGTATTTCGACTTGGTTTTTTGACGAGTATAGGCCGAAATTGTGTTAAGTTTTCTTAATTTTTTACAGTACACGCATACAGTTTCACCATAATCACGCCACCCAAATGGTTTTATACACGCAATCTATTTATATTGACGAGAACTGTCGATTAAAACTTAAATGGGCGTCGAAGCTTCTCCTAGTCAAAAGTTATAAAACGCGGAAGTTATGAGACGCGGCGCAACGAACTCAAAAGCGCCCCCCCCCCCCCCGGTCACCCCACTACCCATAACCATGCGCAATGCTTCGCAGTCCTCATTCAACGTAACATATTCTTTGGTCCTTTGGCAATCGAGTAGTGTAATTGAATTTAGAATGTAGAGGACAGATTCGGAGCTTCAATGCCAAACGCTATCCCCCAATTTTGTTATCATCGGATTTTCTGGATTGCCTATGATTGCAGAATTTAAATACGTATTCACGTCAAAAAAAGATGTCAGTTCATATTTTGGGGATTACACTGTTCTTTAGTTCATTCATTCATTTTTCATTCCTTAGATCTCAACTATAAGATATGGAGCAATTAAATTTATAATCCAAATATATACGATAACAAGATGTAGAAAAATATATTGTACAATAAATTACATAGAATTTATTACACAATACTAATTTTACTATTGATCTATGACAGTACCAGAATGACAACAATTTACAAAAAAAAAAAACCTCAGCATTGTAATAGCAATTGCCAAGCAGGAATTCAGTAAATTAATGGCAAAATGTTGAATAGTCCTTGTATTTGTTTCAAAATACAGTGGTAGATTATTGTAATGTCTTCTCCATCTCGGGGCTACGGTGCCTGAGCGGTTAGACTGCTCGCCTCCCAGCAAGGCAAACCGGGTTCAATCCCCGGACATTTTACTCCGGATTTTCGCAAGCGGGAAAAGTGCTGGACGATGCCACTGGTTGGTGGGTTTTCTCGGGGATCTCCAGTTCCCCCCCCCCCTTTTCATTCCGACGCTGCTCCATACTCACCTCACTTTGCCCTCATCGGCTCTGAAGACCTCGATGTTAAATGGGCTGCCTACTAGGCGTAAAACAAACTTCTGGCGATGACGGAATGTTGCTTTCAAGACACTACGCATGTTAGAACCACTATTTCCAACAGTGGCGTGTGGTGAATTGTTGCAAGGTAAGCTGTCGTTA
The DNA here is from genome assembly GCA_029891345.1 of Dryococelus australis. Taxonomy (NCBI): domain Eukaryota; kingdom Metazoa; phylum Arthropoda; class Insecta; order Phasmatodea; family Phasmatidae; genus Dryococelus; species Dryococelus australis. Next base: position 28,808,975 of record CM057002.1, on the reverse strand, counting down.
GCTCTGTGCTGTACGCTGTAGCTTGCTAGTTTGCACTTTCACCACTAAGGCGTAGATAGGCATCTGACGCCACAGGACGCGTGTAATGGGTCCCTTGCTGCTCGCTTGTGAGTGGTCGGAATGCATTCAGTTTCCTTAGGCTGCACGGTGGTTACTGGCTCCTGCTGCGTGCACCGAGTGTGTACTGAAGTGAGCAAACACCAGCTTTCTCGCAACACTTCAACACACGCCACTGATTTCCAAGTCCCCCCAGCATAGCTGAAACAGCATTTTCAGACTGTCGCATGCCAAAATGTGCTGGCCGGATCTACTTGGAACTCAGACACAATCCTGCATTGAACATTGCATTAGACTTTCCATAAGTAAAATAATATAGTCACAGCTTATATAAAGTCCCATAGAAAAAAAAAACGGTTCGACTAAATGCTTGCGCGCTAGTTTAATACTTCGTGCATAGTGGCGATGCGGCACTTGATGCCGTGCCAGTGTCGTCCTTAGCGTTCGCTCGCTCTTGTGCCATGTCGCGTCAGGTAGGAGGCGCTCCCTTAAGAGCCGTCCAAATCTCTTCCTCTTCTCTATCTCGCCTTTCTCCATCCAGCCAAGTCGACAGAGAGAGATAAAGAGAGAGAGAGAGAGAGAGAGAGAGAGAGAGAGAGACGTGCAGGATGTATAAATATCGATATGGTTTTTTTTTTTTTTTTTTTCTGTTCACAGGCAGTGAAATGACGTCCCGAGCGAGCGAAGAGAAGGCATCCTGCGGTCGCAAGTGGGCGACGCTAATAATGTACCACAGTTGCAATCAACTGCCAAAGCACGGTCCCTGCTGGCGCACGTGGGTCTGTGTGCGTGTAGACTCCCGGTCTTGTTTACTCCCAGTACAAACACACCCAGGCCGCTATATACGCCCGTCTATAGCTCCCAACACTGAGCGCTCCGTCTTTACGTCCCTAACGCTCGCATCCTCTTCGCAGACCACCGTGGATTACAAATCCATTAATTACGCGAATACGCTTGGCACCGACTTAAAGGGTTTACTCATTAAAAATTACCTATACGTAGGCCCCGAGTATTTCGCGGACTGAGTCGGCAGTAAGCTAGGCTGGAAAGTCCTCTATACACTCGAGACATTATCGTTTGCTTATTGGTTGCTGTGATCAAATGAGGCCTCTGTACAGTACTGTCAAACACTCACTGACACTACTGTTTCCTGCTTATGACTGGCTCACAGTTAAACGGGGCGTTTCTAAAGAAGTGTTGTCCAATTACAGCTGTAGGAGAAAAGAACAAGTGTTTGGAATCTACCACGCCTCCGAATGAATTCGAGAAATATTTGTGGCTCTACTTATACAGGAAAGCTGTATCACAACCATCCGTTTCATCCGTCAGTCGCCCGTCCGTCCGTTCGTCACGTAATCTTCAACCAATCGCAGGTCTACGTTTTTTTTTTATCCGTCAATCCTTCAAATATATCTAAAACATTAACTTCGACGGACCGACGGATGGGCCATCGCCTTGTAATATCGTTCCTTGAACAAGGCCGTAGGAAAACAGTTACTTGTTTATTTGTCTGAATATTTTTCTTTTTAAATACACAAGGCCGTGGAATTGTTTACTTTTTTACGTTTCATCTTTGAATTGAACTGAAGACGACTTGTATATTTTCAGAAGAAATGCTGATAAATTATGTCAGAGAAACAGAATATATTTTTTGGTATTCATATTCATTAAAAACATTTTTCTCTGCGCGAGAAAGTGCATGTTGTTGGGCGGTAACACTGAAAATTTTCTGGCCCGACGGATCAAAGGACGACGGACTGTTGTGAGTCGCTGTCAGTTGACAGACGAAAAAATCCGACGGATGGCTGACTGATAGACGGGCGACTGACGGAAGCGACGGATGGTTGTGAGCCAAGCTTAAGCAATAGGCTCCTAAAATTCAACTAACACAATATCTATGTTTCTGCTCAAGGCAGTCTGGTTTGAAAGTTGTGAGAATTACGTATGAGAAAATAATGTTAGTGAAATTCGGTTTTTGAAGCCAACTTTGAAGAAATAATCTTGAAAGAAAACCTAGGTGAGAGAAATGACACTATGAATCTCTGTATCGACGCAAATATTATAATTGGTTTTCCAGTAATTTTTTAAATTAATTATTAAGTATTCTGACGTTTTCAGTAAACAGACTATACAATTATGTTAAAAAAGGTTTCGATGGCAAAGAAGGGCCCCCCCTCCCTATTTTTATGCTCAGAAAAGTCCCTTGTGGTATATATCTATCTATTTAACAGGAACGCCAAAAAACCAAATTTCATTAACACGTCCCTATATCAAATTCTCATTGCGTGGTGCTTGTAATACGTTTCAGCGTGTTTGGAAAATGCTTTTTTGGCTAAACTAGTGAATGTACCTCCAAATAGATTCACCTACGAAGAGAAAGTCCATTCCAGACGATGTCTGAATGGCACTTTCACGATATTACGCAGATCGGAAACAATATTTTCATTCCCTCTAAAATACCTATTAAAAAAAAAAAAAAAAAAAAAAAAGGCTTTTTCTGACTGCCATATCTCAAAATATACGCACCGGTTACATTGGAAACTACGACACAGGCGCGCATTGAGCTTCGCTACAGAGTCGCATGCAATAAATATGGATATGAAAATCTCGCGAATTCATTTCGGGACAAGATAGACGTCAAACACTTATACGGTGAAGTCACCTTCGCAATTGGATCACACTAATAAACTGGACGCCTCTGAGTCAATAGCAGACTTCCAAGGAAACAGCTTGCGAATCCCATAACTGCCAGATGTGGGGCGACAGCCTATGAACACACAGCTGGGGCTCCAGTATGAAGAATACTGAGGAGTCTAGTCTACAGGACAGTGAACTCGCCAGATTTTTCTATCCCTAGCAATAAGGTTATAGTTCAGCGACAGAACAACTACACGCCAGTTGGTCATTCTGCGCGTAGAGTCGATACCGCTTCGTAAACGCTGGTCGGCGTCGACCGTAGCGCTTAACAGATTTTGCCCTCACTCACACAAACGTAATCCTCACTAGGCGACCGCTTTAAGTTCGACCATTTATAAATGCATCTTAGAATATCTATTTATTCGTGTTTTGGTTTTCGGCGGTCGTTTTCCCGAAGCAGGTTAGTATAAAACCTTTCAGACCCACTTTAATTTACGGTTTCCGGTATTGCAAACAAAATTGTTTTATGATGCGTGCTGTACTAAAGTCGACACAACACTTGTTTCGCTGTCACGGCCATTGAGTTGTAGACTATATCTTCGGCTACAGTAATATGAACCAATTATGACCTTGACCAGTGAGACTGTTTGCGAATCATTTACCCACAGGTACGATTATTGGCAGGGATAGGAAAATTACGCGAGTTCAATGACCTGTAAGCTAGACTCCACAGTCCTGTGTACACTAGGACCTCAAATGTTTGTCCATTGGCTGCTGCCTCAGTGTTACCTCACACCTGACAGTAAGGGATTCGCTACTTGTTTCCTTGCAAGTCTGCTATAGGCTCAGAGTCGTCCAGGTCATGTATAATAAACTCTGATCCAATTGCAAAGGTGAATTTACTGCACATGTGTTTGATGTCTAATTTGTCCCGAAATGAATTCGCGAAATTTTTCCATCCCTAATTATTGGTCGTTGAGCTTAGCAGTGTGCGGTATAGACCAAAATTGTGTACAGTGGGTTTGAATGGGAACTCTTTCAGTACCGAATAAATCTCGATCTTAACTGTCACAGTCGCTTAATGTTACGGCGTGCTTCGAACATGCATCGAGGAGTGTATCGTCCACTGAAAAACATGCTGCGAGTTAGTTTATGACAGTTTTAACTATTCACAGATGAGCGGTGCAGAATTTTCAACAAATCAAACTTCTCGCGAGGATAACGTTCAAAACACGGATTACTGAGTATTCTTTGTGTACAGTTCCGACCACAAATATCCTTTCGCGAGTGACACGCCCACCATCATGGACACGCAAGGTCTGAATGTGTTAATATTGTAGTGCATAAATTGAAGAAAAAATATGTTTTAATAAATGTATGTTTTCCGGCAACTGACTTAACCTTGTACTTCCAAAACACTTCAATTGCAGTAAGCAGTAGCAACTCAACAGTGTTGGACTGGATTTGATTCAGTCTGTTATCCCTTAACCTTTCAAGCATGGTTGTCTGCATCAGCTGTGTGTAATGAACTGTTGCAAGGTAAGCTGTGTTTTGCTTTGTGCTATAGCTGATCGTTTGCTAGTTTACACATCGGCAGGGGCAGTAGTTTTTCGCGAAAATATTTCAAGACCAATTGTACTCCAAACCAGTTTAGTTCATACGCACTTTCGTGGTTGGATGATTTCAAATGCCACGTGCCTCAAAGTGTCTGTCGTCGAATCATGGACGTTCAGTGCCCGGGGTACTTTATTCTGGTTGGCACAGTCAGATGAGAACGTCTTCTCACGTAGACCGGCGGCCAATAACCAAAGTAAGTTGTGGCTGTGGACGTATGATATTGAAGTATAGCATGAGCGTAAACTTTTTCGCGAAAAATACCTATCTCCGCACATCGGCCACTTAAATGCAGCAGTGCATTTAACGTCACAGCACGTGCGCAATAGGTAGAGACCTGCAAAATTCGCATTGTTATTTAAGGAGAGCCTGAACTCCAACTTACTGTGGCTCTGACCAGCTTCAGCCATTGGACAATAATATGTGTGGCACGCCTTGGAGAACTCTTGAGCCAATAATACAAGTTCAGCGGTGGAGTGGCCAATCTCTTTAAAGGAGATCTAGCAGACGCGTGACGTTGATTACAGTGCAGCGGCCAATGAAACCACGAAATGTGGTCACTTGTTTATAAGGCAGTGGAGTCTATCGTGTCACCGGAAAATAACGTGAATTTTGCACGTCTCTAGTAATAGGTGAGTCGCCACTCTCTTGTGAGTGGCCGCAGTACATTCCGTTTCTCCCGGCTCCACTCTGGTTACTGGTTCCTGCTGCGTGCGCCGAGTGCGTACAGCACTGAGCAGGCATCAGCTTACCTTATGAGACTTCACCACACGTTTCAGGTCTGCATTTTGGACGTTGCACGGGCAGCGGATTTAATTGTGTACATTGTACACGACAAGAAACGCTGTCCGATAAGGAGTTTCTCTCACGTGGTAGGAGAAGTAACTCTTAGTTTAGACTGTATTCTGCACAAACAGCCACAGCCAGTAACATCTAACACAAACACATTTTAATCGATCTCGACATATACGACAAGGCGTTATACTTATACTTAATACAGTTCCAAACAAAACATTTCCACCCTCCAACATATAAAATTATGTATTGAAATGCGACCGAATGATTAATGCAGTCATAATATCTGTTTTTTTTTTTTTTTTTTTTTAGAAAGAGAGAAAAAATTGGGGGGAGGGGGTGGCACTGGTTACTAGTTCCAGCGTAGAATATAAAACGTGGTAGTTCCTTAGTATCTCAAATGGTATAGGCTATTCACAGTAAAGTGAGCACTTTTGAAAGCTCTCTCGTTTGGAATAATATTCAGTAAATATGTTTATTTCAGCGTAAGGCGTTAACTTCCGAGTGCTGTGGAATATGCACACTGTGTTTATTACCTACTTGGCAATATTTATTTAAAAAGGTGGCTAAAGTATAAAAAATGCATGAAAGGAAAAAGGAACTAGGACCTCAAAAGTGCTCACTTTGCTATGAATAGCCTGTTTTCATGATGTTATTTATGTCTTCTGAATTTATTAGCTTAGTTCTTGACTAATGGAAAGCCTCTGATATCACCGAGTATCTCAACGACACCGAAAACATTAAAACGAAATACATCGATTGTTATGTTTCCCACGTTTCCTTTAACTCTACATCCCCCCCCCCCCCCTTCGTTGAAGAGAAAAGTTTTTGGCTTGCTTCCGAAACACAATTTTTTTTGTTGGGAAGCAGTATCATTATACTGATGTCTTCCATGCATAAATTTAAAACTATATTTTATCTACATTTCTGTGAACATACTTTACAGTTATTTCCTGATCGTTTTTTTCTTTTGAATTGAAATCATTAACCTTGTTTGACATCTGGGATGATAATCTGAAGTAAAACATATTCTTAACTTCTTTTTAAGAAAAAAATTGCTGGATAATACAGTTTAGCTACTTGAATTGCAAATATCGCTATCTACATGCATGACATACCAGTTCCGGTTAAAATTTGTCTGCAATTGACAGAAATAACTTGCAATGCTCTGCAGTGTGTGTTGAATCTTAGACTTGCATTTTGACACGCGTGTTTCACTTCTCATTATTTAACTACAATATGAACCAATTTTCGGTTCTGAATAACAAGAGATTACGATTGGCTGGGTAGCCATACTTGACATCACCAACTTCCAGCTGAAATTTTGAGATGATTTTATTAAATGATGAGACACTAAATCTTCATGCCGCTAAAATCAAAGAGTAATTGGAACATGAATTAAATGTAAACGCGATTATTGCTTTGTCAGTTAGAGCCAATTCAGAAATTCTAAAAGCAAGAGTTATACTTCATAACAGGGGCCGCGGTGGTGTAGCGGCTAGGGCGCTCACCTCCTACCTAGACGAACCGGGTTCTATTTCAGGCGGTGTCGCTCTCGGATTTTCGCACGTGAGAATCGTACTGGACGATGCCGCTGGAGGGCAGGTTTTCTCGGGGATGTCCCGTTTCCCCTGCCCTTATATTCCAACGCTACTCCATACTCGCCCCTCTTCACCCTCACCGGCTCTCAAAACCTTGTTGTTAAGAGCCGCCCAAACGTCTCCAAACTTACATAACATTTTTAGAATTGTTAATAGGGACACCCGAATTTCGCGAAAAGATTTCCGCACATGATACATTTCAATACTTTTAGGACTTTACTGGTGGCGTGTCTTCGTGAGATGACATTTTCCTACTTTACTGGCCAATCAGAGTTAAGCTGGGCTCACAACCATCCATCGCTTCCGTCAGTCGCCCGTCCGTCAGTCAGTCATGCGCATGTTCCTTCGTCCGTCAATTGACAGCGACTCACAACGACCCATCGTCCGCCAATACTTCTGTACGGCGATATTTCAGTGTGACAACTTAACATCGTGGTCTTTCTTTAGTTGGAGGTAGCGATAGGAAAATTTCGCGAGGTGACCTCGACAGTCCAGTGTACACTCGTGCCTCAGAAGCGTGTTCATTGGCTGCTGCTCCAGAGAGTAGCCAGTGTTACTCCACACCTGGTAGCATGGCACTAGCTATTTGTTTCCTTGCAAGTCTGCTATTGGCTCAGAGTCTTCCAGGGCGTGTCTAACGTTCTGTGATCCAACAGCTAAGGTGACTTCTGCGTACACTTGTTGGACGTCTATCTTGACCTGAAATGAATTCGCGAAATTTTCCTATCCGTAGTTGTAGGTATATTTTGGATTGAAATACATTTTCAAGAATGAAAATTTTGGGGAAATAATTTTCTTACGTGGTAAGAATTTATACTGAATTGTTGCTTACATTTTGAATTCCTGAATTTACCACCAATGATACTATACACAGATCCACCGCCTTGCATTTTATTTCAAAGTGCGTATTCGAGTCAATGGAATGTCGTCAGAAGGCTGTGGCTCATCCGTAGGTCCGTCGAAAGTTAAAGTTTGAGTTATATTTGACGGATTGAAAAATAATTTGCCCTGTGATTGAGTGGTTGAATATTACGTGACCGCCTGACGGACGGGTGACTGACGGATGTGACGTATGGTTGTGAGTGCAGCTTTAGGTAACTACAATTCAGTACTTCTGTGATTCGGGCGCATAACACGGAAATCATCCGATCACGAAAGAGGATCTGAGCTAAAGTGTTGTGAAATACAACTGGTCGTGAATTCTCTTCGCGAAAATCGAGCGTCCCTAATTATTAGAGCCTCGGGTATTTCGCGGGTTGAAGTGGCAGCAGGCTAGGCTTTTCAGTCCTCTGTACACTCGAGACACTATCGTTTGCTTATTGGTTGCTGCGATCAAGTGAGGCCTTCGTACAGCGCTGTTCAAAGGTCACTTACACTACTGCTTCCTGCATATTACTGGCTCTCAGCTGAACGGGGAGTGTATAAACAACTGCTGGCCAATCACGGCGGCAGAAGAAAAGAACAAGTGTATGAAGTCTACCTCGCCACACAATGAATTCGCAAAATACTCAGGGCTCAGTACTAATAATTATTAGTACTTACAAATCTCTGCTAGGAGAAAATCATGGATGTGTTTTTCAAAACTGCCTGTAGCTGAAAGTACCATAATTAGAAACCTGCGTTTGACCAGCTTCAGCCACTGACCAAAAGTATATGTGTTGCACGCCTTGTGGAAGTCTTGAGCCAATAGTACAAGTTCCGCGGTGGAGTGGCCAATCTCTTTTAAGGTTACCAATCACACACGTGACGTTGATTGCATTGCAGCGGACAATGAAACCACGAACAGTGGTCAGTTGTTTGTATGGTAGAAGGTCGTTTTTGCTTAACGTCTCGTCGGCAGCGAGGTCATCAGATACGGTGCAAGTTGCGCAGGCAAGAGGGATTGGGGAAGGAATGGAATCGGCCATCGCCTTTATTAGGGACCCATTCCAGCATTGGCCTGGGATGATTTCTTTTCGGGAAACCATGGAAGACCGAAATCAGGATGACCGGACCAGAAATCGAACCCGGGTCCTCCCGAATGCGAGTCCAGTGAGTTACCACTGTGCCACCTCATTCGGTTTGTTTATAAGGCAGTGGAGTTTATCATGCCACCGAAAAATAAGGCGAAGTTTGCACGTGTCTAACCACAATGCATTGCGATTGGCAACAGCTGTAGAGAATGCACGCCCGCCAGGCGAATAAAAATATTTCCAGAAAACGGTTTGCTGAGTGATTAAACATGCACATTTCTGAACCCATTTTTGAGGCTGCTTAATGGAAAATTTTTCTTCCCGAAAATAGGGCATTCGTTTTAGAAATTCTAACAAAATAAAAAATAAAAAAAATTTCATCAGCATGCAGACCAAAAGAGAAACTAAAAACTGCGTACCGGGGAATCAAAAGTTCGGCGATTTGCCCATCAAACACACGTGCCGCGGCATTGAATCGACGTCGCAGGAATAAAAAAATAACAGGATTTAAACGACCAGAATCCTGTGAAGCGACGACGGCCGCACTCACGTCCAATCAGGACTGTGTGTATGTGTGTGATAGGGGGGGGGGGGGGTTTGAGGCTTGGTGAGGGGGGGGGGGTGATTTGACCCGCAGGACTCCAGGACACCGCAATTACGCCTCGAATCAAGTCCGCCCAATTGGGCGACCTCTGGTGGTTTGAGAAGTTGGAGGGAGGGTTAAATGTTACCGTTTCGGGTTTACGTGTCTCCCGCGTCGAGACACGGTTATCGCGACTACGCAGCAAAAAAAAATGGAGTTGAAAAACATTTCGTAAAACCTCAAAACTGTTTGTGAAGCCACGAAAATGTGAACCCTTTCAGACCCTCTGTAATTTATGGTTTCAGGCGTTGCAAACAAGAGAATTTATGATGCGTGCTGTACTCAACTCGACGCAACACTTCTTTCATTGTCACAGGCAATGAGATGTAGGCTTTATGTTCGGCTGCTGTTATATGAACCAATTATGGCCATGAACAATAAGACGCTCTGCGAATCAACAAAAATTACTGACACGTGCGCAATGTACACAAATGTGTACACTGGGTCTGAATGGGTTAATAAATGCTTTCCATGGTAAACTGAGCACTTTTCTTTGAGTGAAGAGATTTGGACTGCTCATGACATCGAGGTCATGAGAGCCGATGAGGGTGAGTGAGACGAGTATGTATCAGCGCCGGAATGAAAGGGCGGGGGAAACGGGATATCCCCGCGAAAGCCCACCGACCAAACGGCATCGGCCGGCACGATTCCCACATGTGAAGGTCCGGAGTGGCCAGGCCGGGGATTGAACCCGGATCGCCTTGGTAGGAGGCGAGCAGGCTAACCGCTCAGCCACCGTGGCCTCTTTTCTTTGAGAAGTATACACGTGTAAACTCGGGGCTACGTTCACTTGGAGATTTCTATGCTTTTGAAGACAAAACTCACACTCGAATAGTTTTAATATTTCGCTGAACTTTATCGGAATGTAAGTAAAAAATTACAACTAGTCAACATTTTAATTAGTATAGGCTGTTCACGGTAAAATGATCACTTTTGAAAGCCCTGCTTAAGATCTAATTGTATGCCTGTTGTGTATTCTTCCACCTTATGTAAAATTAACATAGCCATGGGTCTCGTCACTTTATTCGTGCATCGGTCAAATGAAACTGTGAAATTATTAGAAAAGTGAATACAAATCTCCTCATTTTTAATAAACCTGTTGTTTCCAATATTTCTCAAATGAACACGAATGAAGTGTAAAACCTGTTACATCTGTCATGACACATTAATTGGCGCAAAGTAAACGCGCGAAATTCACTGGCCGACGACCAGTAAAACAGTAAATGTTACAGAATGCATTAAGCGAGCCCGGTGTAGCCAGGACCAATCAGGCCGATGGTGAGTGGAAATAAAGAGACCAGCACAACTGACAATGTGCCTGTACTGGAGGATATAGGCAGCTCACTTCAATATTGTTCTCAGTGTCAATAAATACGTACCGTCATCAAAGGATTAAAACTGTAATTAGCCTAATCACTTCAATCCTGCGTCGGTCACGTAAAGCTGTGAAATTATCATAAATGTAAATGTTTTACAAATTAACTGATTCTTACACTTGAAAGAATTTTGAAAACGAAAGAAAGTAAGTTAAATCATTTCAGCGTCAATAAATATTTTACAAAAAAAAATTATCTGAGGAACGTTACCTCTCGGTATTGTATGCTTTGTAACGAAATTACGTTTGAAGAGTATTTTGTATTTTACAAAATACACTAAAACACACTTTAAAAAGGAGCTTGTCTGTCCGTCTCTACTCATAAAGAGGGCCGCGGTGAAGTAGCGGCTAGAACAGTCATCTCCCACCAAGGCGAACCGGTTTCGATTCTCGGCGGGGTCGCTCGCGGATTTTCGCACGTAGGAATCATGCCGGATGGATTTTCTCGGGGACCTCGCGTTTCCCCGCCCCTCATTTCACCCTCATCGGCTCTTAAGACCTCGTTGTTAAGAACCGCCCAAATCTCTCACATCACCTCAACGATACACCCAATTTTTGTTTGTGCAGCCTGGCACGCACTTGGAAACTGCGCCCCCCTCCCCCCAAACACCAGTAAGTAAAGAGATTTGGATGGTTCTTAACATCGAGGTCTTGAGAGCCGATGCGGGTGATTGAGTATGGAGCAACGCGGGGGAAACGGGAGATCCCCGAGAAAACCCGCCGGACAACGGCATCGCCCGGCACGATTCTCACATGCGAAAATCCGGAGTGGTGCTGCCGGGGATTAAACCCGGATCGCCTTGGTGGGAGACGAGCAGGCTAGCCGTTCAGCCACCGTGGCCCCGTAACTCAAGTAGTTGGGGTGCACCTCTTCAGGGCCGCCAAAAAAATAAACGTAAGTATCTGTGTACAGGCTGTTGACGGGAAAGTTTTTCTTTCTCCCATTTTCTATCTTCCTGCTGTTTTTTTAAATATTAACATTGCAATGTGACCAATAAACAGAGGGTACACATTTCATCACTCTCGAAAGTAAACGCCTGGGGCTGCAGTAAGATATATTTATTAGCGGTTAATGCCTGTTGGGAGGGCCTTAAAAAGTGCTCACTTTACCTATAGTCGTATTTTTGTCCGGGCAGAGGAGCGGGTGGGGGAACTGCGGTAGTGACCCTGGCACGCTGAATCGTAAGACGAACACACACTCCCGACAGCGACTTCAATACGTGTCGTCAGCGGGTCCCTGAAGGGGCTGCCGATCGGATTTACTGCCTCCATTTCCGCCCCCGTTTTACAGCAGCATGAGCCGTGATGGAACCCCAGCGGCCTGCGATCGCCATCTCGCCAGGAATGGCTTTCATAGGGTGATTGTAATGCACGGGGGGGGGGGGGGGGGGGGATTCGGGGGCGGGGGGAGGGGGACCTTCCCGAGAACGGCAGAACTTCGCAGGCAGATGGCGTCGTCAACGGCGTCTTCTCCAGAGAAGAGGAGCTTGACGACATTTGGAACGGACTCCCAACGAGACCACGAGCCGCGACACGTTCAAAAGCCGAGGTCGCGAGTTTTCAGGTAGATCTTAAAGACTTCCACCTATCCGGAGCTTTCTTCGCCGTTTGAGGTTGAGAAACGCAGGAGGTCGATAAGGGCGAACACTATCACGCGCGTTAAGCGTGCCATCGCCGTTAAGCGCAAGGCTCTGAACTGCCGTGCTGCGCTCTCGTCGTAATGTTTCTAAAGGCTGTTCGCGATAAAGTGAGCACTTTCGAAATCAACCTTAGAAAAAAGTCACTGCCCCTGCCTGGCATATATTTTAACGGGTGCTCTGAGTGACATGCGCTCAGTAAAGTTGATTACGATGTAGGGACTCCATATCTTAACGTCGAATAAAAAATACCAAGTAACCATTTCTGATTACTTAAAGTGTAAAAATTAGCAGACATGCAAAACATTTTATTTTGTAATAATGTTACAACTGCATTCGACCAACCCATGAATAAAGTCACGAGGCCCATGGCAGTGTTAATTTTGCATAAGGCGGGAGAATACTTAATGTGCATACAAGTAGATACTAAGCAGGGCTTTCAAAAGTGCTCATTTTACTTTGAACAGCCTATACCTATGGGTAGAGCCCCGAGTATTTCGCGGATTGAGTTGGCAGCATGTTAAGCTGGAGAGCCCTATATACACTCGAGATATTATCGTTTGCTTATTGGTTGCTGTGATCAAGTGAGGCCTCTGTACCGTACTGTTAGACACTGACTCATTCTACTGCTTTCTGCTTGTGACGGGCTCACAGTTAAACACGGCGTCCAATCACAACAGTAGGAGAAAATAACAAGTGTTTCTCTTCCGAATGAATTCGCGAAATACTTGTGGCTCTACCTATGGGACTTTGAGCGGTGACCCTATTATTTTATTGGTGGAAAGTCTGTCGGAAGGTTTAATGCAGGGCCTATGAGTAGTTTTGTATGAATCTGACATGTATATTTTGAGATACAACTATTTGAAAAAATAAACTTGTGTTTAGTTAACTTAGAGTACTCTGTATTTGTGTTTCCAATGCGCATGATGTTGTAGCGACCGCTAGGGGCCCACACTTGCTCAGGTCAACTTGGATGGAGTGTAGATTCGTCGGCGGGCCCCTGTTTTAACAACAGTCCCACTCGAGCTACTCCAGGGAGAGTATTTAAACGCCGCACTCACTTCCCCCCCCCCCCCTCAAATGGAGGCCAGAAGTAATCGTCTCCAAATCGGTTCCGGACGGCACAAATATACGCACGACAAGGGTCCGGGGAGCTCCGGCCTATCAACGTTCTGCACATCGATACCGTTGTGAGTATGACCTCGCTGGCAGCAGGGAGGCAGTCACTCTTAGAGTCCCCGTCATTCGTATATAAATTAACCAGCGGCGTGTGGTGAGCTGTTGCGAGGTAAGCTGGCTACAGCTCTTTGTTGTATCTTGTCGCCTTCTAGTTTACACTTCCACCACTGAAACGTAGTTCGGCATTTGACGCCACGGAAACGTGTGCAATTGGTTCTTTACTTGCTAGTTTTGAATTATCGAAATACATTTTAGTTCCACTAGGCTCCACAGAGGCTATTGATTCGTGCTGCGTGCATCGAGAATGTACAGCGGTGAGCAAGCACCAGCTTACCTTGCAACAGTTCACCACACGCCACTGAAATTAACGTGGCAAGGGTTGGCGAGTCTGAGAGTAAATAATCTCTGGAAAGGCGTATCTCGGAAAGTAGTAACTTGTAACGTAATTATCCTATAATTTTATGTCATTGTGAAGGTAAAGCTTGTCAAATCCCCTTTATATTGTATTGCGTTGGTAAATATTTGTAATTGTTTCTTTTGTATGAGTCCAGACTTAGAAGTTATAAGAAAGTGTTTTTTAATATAATCCATTCACGGTTACTTCGGCCTTTTCCGAAACCCTGCTAATGTTCTACTTTCAGGATATTCCTCCGCCTCGTGCAAACTAAGCTTAACAAGTCTGGAAAATCACGCAAGAGGGACAACGCGCCACATTCGTGCGCACTCAGCTGAAAAGATATTTTGTATAAGAACTGTTTCTCACTATACGTTACCAATATACCTATTTTCTCCCTGTTTTTTATTCAAATTATTTATCAATGAAGCATTATAATGTATAGATAAGATATTAATAACATTCCAATTTAACACGGAAAAAAAGTAACTTTTATGAACACAAGTATAGAACGTTTGTAATACAGGGCGTATTTAGAAAATTACTAAACATGTCATACGTGGGGAGATTTTTCAAAGGTTTGATTCAAAAAGGCCGAAGAAACCGTGAATGGATTATGACCAATCTTTAATTTGCTCTACCATCTAGCTCTCGCTTCCCTAAAGTAGAAACCCTTCCTGCTCAATTAACGTATCTGATATCAGTGATTAAGAGTAAGAGAGTTAGGCGTAGGATAAGGGAAGTACTACAATGTGTTGACAGCACACACCTCGCCTGAAATGTTTGCTCTTCTTGTAGATCAGCACATTGGGAGCCCGTTTCATACTTTAGTGGGGAAACGAGGTTGTGTACATTCGCACCCGCTCTGCCTCGCATTCACTCTCGCACTTACACTCCCTCCTTATGGAACTATCGTCACTAGCACTATTCAATTTAATCGATACGGTCTGCAATCGATTGTTATTCTGCATAAACAAAATTATATTTACTTTAAAAAAAACAGTGCATACATTAATATTTACAGTTTAGTTAACAATGGAGCGATTTAGTAGGGATGGTGATGGGTATGACAGTAATCTATGAAGTGTTTCAGGTGTAAAATTAATGTGGAATCTACACCTCCAATTCGTAATTTTAGCTCCGTTTATTCTAAAATTATGAATTAATAATTTTCCTATAGGCCTATATATTTGTTTGCGAATGTCATACAGAAGAGAGTGAAATTAAGTCGGTTTATTAATTTTTCCTGATGTTAGAAAATAAATAAAACACTGGCGGTTGGTTCGAGCACGTATAGAGCAAGCATATGCACACACTCGTAAACACCCTCTGGTGTCATTGCCAAGTGCAAGTGCATGAGAGTGCACATCACTTGCTATTTGGAACTGGCCCGAGTACATATTATAAACACTCTGCAATGCACCAGGCAGGCAGTCCCCTTAGCCCTTGGAGCAGTAAGCGCGTATATATTCGGGGCTATGTTATATGGCCATTTCTTTGGTCTTTAAGACGAAATTCGCACTTTTATAGTTTTAGAGTGTCGCTGGACTTGATCAGAACCTGAACAAAAGTTACAACTAGTCAACATTTCAATCCATAAGGATAAAACGGGTTTATTAATAAGTTCTCAATTGAATATACTATAATGGACTCTAAAACCTGTTAAAGCTGTCGCGACACATTATTTGGGACACAGTCAACACGCAACTCCGTTGGCCGTCGACCAGCCAATAATAAACGTTGCAGAGTACAGAAGCGTGTGTGGCGTAGCCAGGACCAATACGACGAAGGTAAGTGGAAACGCAGATCCCATCACAAGTGATATTGCTGTAGAGACAAATATAGGAAGCTCACTTCAACCTTGTCTTCAGTGCCAAGAAATTCGTGCCTTCCTAAAGGGTTAAAGTTTCGTCAACAGTAAGGTGATTTGTTATTGATTGCGATGTCGTCCGACATCGCCGACCTATGTCGGCGATCAGCGCCGACATAGGTCTATTATCCATGTTGCTGACTTGTGAGGAACGCACAGAACTAGGAGCAGTGATATTTCGCATGAGTATTTCGAGACAAGATACAGTTCAAAGTACCGTGGGGTCATCCAGCTTTGCTGATTGGCTGAAATATTTTCTGGTCCGTGTTAGTGTTTGGCGCACGAATCACGAAGGTACAATGCCGGAGTTACGGAATCCTGAGTGGCTCGGTCAAATGTGGAAACGGCACCAGCAATCAATGGAGGTATGACAACAGCCGAGCTGTATATATAGTATTGAATTCTACTGTGTGCTCAGATTTTATCGCAAGAAATCAGTGGACTTAGTTATAAATAACGGCAACAGTGTGGCCAATTACAAGCAACCTAACAAATTATAAGTATCTACTTTTAAAAAAAATTGTATAATATTTATTTGAAAACTCTTAATCACAAAGTATGTTTTCCGAGAAGTTATAATTTAGAGTATGGATCTGTTCCAACTATTTGTATTGGTTGACGTATAATAGTCGCTTTTCTTGAAAAACATTCCCGGGTGACCTTGGCAGTTTCATTTCGTATGTAGGCTATTTTTTTTCTAGTTTTTGTTAAAAAATGGTAACGTAGTTGCATTCCACTAACTAAATCCGAAGTATTGCACACCACACTTTTTTTCACACACATTTTCATGAACGAACAATGTTGAACAAAAACGAATGAACGCGCTGGCATCCCGCCTTTATTTTTGTGTTTAACGTTTCTGTTTCTTGCTCAAACAAAGACGAGTTCTTGTTACAATGGTGCCACAACAACAACGTTATTTAATGTCATCTTTACAAGTTATACCTTCTGAGTGTATCACCTTCGTTTTAAACGAAATACACACGGAAAATAAAATTATTATTTTTAAGTTATAGGAACTATACAATTCAGTTACTTCCGTGCAGTAAAATTTGTATTTCCCATATTGGTACTACGCTGCTTTCTCTATATTTTAGAGCCAGTTCCCTAGCGCGTTGCTCTTCCACTTTCAAGATAAAGTTAGCACTTTTCAAATCAACCTTAGGAAAAAGTCACTATCCCCACCTGCGTATATTTTAACGGGCGAACTGAGTAACATGCGCCCAGTAAAGTTGGTAACGATGCATGGAAAGTAGTTCCACATCTTAACCTCGAATAAAAAGTGTAAGGTAATCATTTGTGATAACTTAAATTATATCTTTCACTTTTTGTTTTTTTAATGCATCAAATGTAAATATGACCACATTTGCAAAACATTTTATTTTGTAATAATTTCACAGTTGCACTTGACCGACGCATGAATAAAGTTACGAGGCCCATGACGATGTTAATTTGACATACACGACGTGCATACAAGTAGATCATACGCAGGGCAATCAAAAGTGCCCATTTAACCGTGAACAGCCTGTAGGTAGAACCACGAGTATTCGGCGAATTCCTCCGGATGCGAGGTAGACTCCAAACACTTGTTCGTTTCTCCTGCTGTTGTTACTGAACGACAGTTGTTTAGACACGCCCTGTTTAACTGTGAGTCAGTAATAAGCAGGAAACAGCAGAGTGAGTGAGTGTTAACCGTCCTGTACAGAAGCCTCACTTGATCACAGCAACGAATGAGCAAACGATAATATCTAGAGTGTATATAGGGCTGTCCAGCCTAGCTTGCTGCCAACTCAATCCGCGAAATACTCGGGGCTCTCCTATAGGTGTTCTGCTGTTTAAAGCTACGGGGAGGGCTTCCGTGTGCTACCCGTGCACTTAACCCTGGCGCCGCTCAAAGGAGTTTGAGAACAAAGCGGGCCTGCCGCCGTCTGAAAGGCGAGCGGCTCTGGAAGCACTGTTCTGTTTGGCCGGTCAGTCAATATTCCGTTATTTGCTCAGAGTCGACGCGCAGACGCCAATCCCCAAACGCTGCCGTCCTAAAGAGGCTAAATCCACGTCTGTCACGTGAAGAAATATGCAGGCAGTAGGCCCGTGCCGACCCTTTTTCATCTTGGATTAATTGGGATTAATTGATGGATTATCGATTTGATTGAAAGGGCTAATCCTTAATCCGATCAAATTTTTTAATCAAAAGGGGTTAAATTTATTGAACTGGTTAAACGGATTGAAAGGGTTAATTTTTAATCCGATCAATTTTTTTCCCTTGATTTTCTTTCTTTCTTTTTGAGAGGAGGTAGCAGTAGCTCTGTAGGTTGTTGACGGCGTGGTCTCTTAGAGGCGACTGACCAGAGTGGTGGGTTGCAATGTCTTAAATAAGTGTGGACTTGAGTGCAAGAGTGGGCTAAGTCTAATTTTGTCTAATTTTTCTAATTTTGAAGAGTTTGGAAGGATGTTGGTGGTAGATAGAGGATTCTTACGAATATATTTAACACACAAGAGCATTTCAGAGTGTTTAAATGATTTTTAAGAGTGGCCTAAGTGTGAATTCAAAGTTTTTCGGTGAATATTGCTCGTAGATGGTAGATAGGCGACTTTAAAAGATGTGATTTGCATGTTAAACAGTCTATTTTCGGAATGCAATTAAAAATTAGAGAATTTCAGAGTGTTCTACGCATGAATAAATTACAAGCATACAATCGGAAATTTCAAACGACTACGTAAATAAGTGGAATTATGTGAGTCTTAAACGTAACATGGGTATCGAGCTTAGAAATGTAATTTATATGAGAGAGAATTTTAACTATGTGAATAACATTTTATGTCGACAAGTGCAAACTCACTAAACGAAATCCAACTAGCCAGTATGAAATTACACAAGGCAGAGTGTTTAAATGAATTCTGTGTATCAATGTTTAACATGTGAGACAAGTATAACTAAAACTACCGTCTTTAAACGAAATCCAGCCAGTCATTATGAATAAATAACACATTAACACAATTCAGTCTGGAGAATGATATCTTACTGCAAAAAACTCTGAATACGATTTAAAACAGATACAATTGAGTGCGGCTATTCTGATAAGTAAAACATATAATGACAGAAAATCTTACCCCAAGTGATTTGCTTCAAAATAACCAACTTGGGTGGAGTGTAATCCCGCATCACTTTATATATAAGGGAAAAGCACAAGAGAAAATTATTTTTAAAGTAATGGGTGTACTCCAAATTTCCGTAAATAGAGGACACTTGTTAATGCAAATTGAATTTTCGTCTACTGAACACAGAAATTGAAAATCTTATCGTAATATTGAGTAAACAACCGAAAAGTTTCTTGATAAAATAGTTTTTATATTAAAATGTTAATCGCAGATATCACTATAGATATGAAGGTAAGTGCGATGGTCGCAGATGTGTAGTTTGAGCTACCCCCGAGGGTGACCTCATCGACTGCCAAGTTTCTAGAAGTTCGGTGTTTAGCTGGCTCAGA
Organism: Dryococelus australis; assembly: GCA_029891345.1. Classification (NCBI taxonomy): domain Eukaryota; kingdom Metazoa; phylum Arthropoda; class Insecta; order Phasmatodea; family Phasmatidae; genus Dryococelus; species Dryococelus australis. The sequence goes on along the minus strand of CM057002.1, from coordinate 28,789,733 downwards.
TGAGCTGACGAGTAGCAAATCTGTTTCCCACAAGCATTGATGAACGATTGAATATGGCACCGACTGCCTACAGAGGTATAGATCAGGTCCTGGGTTCCTGCACCCCATTTCCCCTACATTCAGACTATGTATGTGGGACCCTGAGGTCAAGAAACCAGCTTGCAACCCCTTTCACCCCACCCTCATCAGTGCGTGCTGCCCTTGAGCATCAAATGTTTTTGGTCATTTCTCAAGATGGCGTAATCTGCCTACTTGTGTGCGGATTGGAGGAAGCCTACCTGCCACCCCCTCACACCCCAACCAAACACCCCTACTGCACCCCACAGACTCCATGATGCCAAACACCCTCCACCCCCTCCCCTCCAACCAGTGTCTGCCATGCATGCAGATCGGAGGAGGCCTGCCTGCCAACCCCTCACACCCCAACCCCCACCCCTACCCTGCACAACTCAGAAACAGCCCCACTTCATGATGCCAGCCACCCTCCATCTCCTCCATGATAAGCTGTGTCTGCGAGTCCTGGATGATTCACCCATCAGCCCATGATTGTCATTTTTGCAACTGAGTCAAGATGCGACAACTGCCTACTTGCGTTCACATTGGAGCTGGTTGCTTGTAATATTTTCTCATCAAATTTGAAAGGAAATGTCTTAAAATTCACTTAATTACCCAACCACCTCATTATATACACATTAAAAAATTTAATTGTTAGAAATCTCAGCCATAATTTCACCATCTGCTCCATTCATCAATGAAAATTTTATTGATCTCCGTCAAGCTAGGCGACAATGCCTACTTGTTCAGCATTTAGTTATACTCATAATAGTTTTCCCTAAACATTTTATAAAATATTTAAAATTTAAAAATATGCATGAATTTCCACCTCCTCTTAATATCCCTCAAACTACATAACAATAGTTTAGAGTACTGCATGTCTAATGCTTCTTCACATACTTTTCAATATTAACATGAAGAAGCTTAGGTGCATTTTATTACACGACCCTAGCAATTAGGCAGAAGCACATACTGTCGATACCTGCTCTCTCAACTCCTAAATAAACTCAATGCCAACATAAATATTATAAATCATTTTTACATAACTTTTCCATCACTAACCAGATAATAGACAGATAGCCAAACATCCCTCCTAAAATTCCAATCGTTCTAATCCTTACATACTTTGCATTTTTAAAAATACTTATATTTATACACAATAGTCCTTTAAGTGTGAATATGAGTTTTTCACTCTGCTTTTGTAATATTATAAGAAAATAATTTTATTGCGCTTAGGTTTTAAATCGATTATTTATTAAAAAAAATACATTCAGTTATGTGTAATATGAATTTCTAAAGAAAAATCTTTAAGGTCTAACAATCTTGTGACAAGTTTAACGAAATTCATGAAAATGTTTAACGAATCCAAAGACCAATCATTCAGTTTGATAAAAATTTCCTTAAGGTCTTAACAATTTTTTTTCAAGTTTGAAAGATTCTAAGAAAGTTTAAAGAAAACACGGAAAAGAATTTAATGAAATATAGAAAACCCTAATTTTTATATTTAAAATCCTTCACTTTCTTAAACTCTTGTAGCAAAGATGGTGGTTGATGAAGGAGGCCCGACCCAGGTCAAGATGTATGAGCGCTACCCTGCTCTGCCAGGTAAGAGTCAGGGCGGCCGAGCGCACGCAATCCCCTCGGGAATTCCGTGGGATCCTAGTCTGGCAGCCTAGCAAACAGTCGAGCAAGCTTCACGGGTAACTTCTCCAACAGGCGAGGAGGGTTGGTTTCACCATCATGGTATAAGTGATGGGCAGGCAAGGGGTCCCTTGCTCGCAAATCCCCGCAAAGCCAAGCAAGAGGCGAGCGGGCGGGCGACTGAATTCCCGAAAAAGCAGGCGAATTCCCAAGTAGGCGGTATAACTGGAAACGAGAAATTCATTCACGACACAACCCCGTAATGTCAGGTCCTGGTAGTGGCTGGTGGATGGGCGACCAATGCCCTTGACCTAGGCACTGCGGACCAGTTCACAGTTGAGGTGATACACCAGCACACTGAAGGGTATGTGTTACCTCCATGGAGTCACAGGAGCAAATGCAGAGCTTGGGTGGGAGGTACAATTTATAGCCCACAACTCTCCCTTCTTGCTAAATTTTATATTTTGTAATTCGCTATCTAGATGTATTAAAACTACATATTATGTAACAGAAATGGTTTTAATTAAATTCTAATCAAATTTTACCCATTTAAAAGAATTTTGCATTTATTTTAATTTAGCAACTATATGTAAGAATTTAGCGTGCAATTGTATGGTTTTAAGCTATTAGGTTTGAATTATGTTCTTATTTAACGATTTATTACATGAACAATTGCTATTACAATACAAACTTTTCACAATACGAGGTGTTTGCAATCAGAATGTTATACATTTCAACTAGCTAGCACACACATTTAAGCTATCTTTTCCTCGTGCACAAGAAAATTTATTTGATTACTTATGTGTTACGTTCATTATTCCGTGAAAGAATGTAATTGTAATACATATCGTAACATGTCATAATGTAGCAACATAATGTAACATAACATATAGTTAAGTATCATAATGTACCAATGTAACATAACATACCAACAAAACATTGCAACATCTATTATGTATTGTCTATTACTTATTGTCTATTAAATTGAACCCTTAGAAGGGAGACTAGATTACATTAACTCGACACTCGAACCCAGATTCTATGTATTACATTCATAGGTACCCAACACTGAAAGTCAAAAACTAGATTACATTCATACATGACCTAACCCAGACTCGAGTGCAATTTATATCAATCAAGCCTTATCAGGGATGGTATATTAGTTTGTTAATCATGGAAAAGCAGTTAGAGTGCTCACTTCCAGATCTTTTCCTCTGGGTTTTTTTACAGTATAACAGTATTCCATGTCAGTAAGAACATAGTTTGTTTTTTATATAATTCATGGACCTTCAACACATTACTATATACTTTTAATAGAAAATGCAAGAATCTCTCTGTTACGACATTTTAATTATTTTCCTCTTACATTGTCTCTGTCCAGAAATTATGTTTCCTATCAAAACAAGTTCACTTTTAATGAAGAACAGGTTAAATAAATTTTAAGAAACAATTTCATTTTTAAACAATAATTTATTGACAAAATCAGGAAACTACAAGATGTTACAAAACATATGACATATTAGACAATGATTTCAAAATATATACAAATACAGGATGATCCATAAAATTATTTTAACACAACCAAGTACAGGCAGTTACAAAAATCATAGCACCAGTAAGTATAGGGCAATTCTAAAGAACATAGAAACCAAAAAATGTTATACAGCATATATGCTATATGGTGTTTGTCAATTTCTTATTCCTCAAATTCATTCCTCGAAACTTATTTTATTCCTCAAATAATTTTTTACTAATCAAATGTTTGTTTTTTCCACAAACCATAAGTCTGTTTAGTATTCAAATAAGGCTTTTTTTATTCCTCCCATATAACTGTTTATTCCACAAACATAATTAACACTCCAAGCAAATTCAAATGACTTAATTGGTTTGAGGTAGACATAGTATTTCAAATTGAATCATATTCCTATCATGCAATGTTAATTTGAAATAATTACTTTTTCGGTTAAGTAGTAGGGTTAAATGAAATTTACTATCATACTTCTTGGGTGTTTGAAGATATTACTTCATTCGATGTATCCTCGTTACTTAAGTGTTGTTGAAGTGAAAACCATATCTTTTATTACATAATATTCATCATGTTTTTTAAACTGCAATAAATATCTAAGTTTATTATCGCGTTCATTTAGGTCTCCGGGAAATATGTAATGAGTATCGTTCACTCCTTCTGCCTTCTTCACAGCATTTGTGTAAGGAATGTCTTCAACAGTATCACTGACATCCTCACTACTGTCTTCACCTGATCTTTCATCCGAAATATCGGCTTTACTTTGCTTAAAAAGACTAGGTGTATCGTCACCAACACTGGTTTTCGCAGCTTATCGCGGTAGGTTACATCGAAAATCTTTACGTTCATGTGTTATTGTATATTTCATACAATCCAATTCTATGTCATTTCTTGTAATTATTTACTTCCCTCTCCTTATGTGATATTATGTAGTGTAGACATTACATTTACTTTCTCAGGAGGAAGATCATTTTTTACAGGCCTTGGCATGACTCGAGTTATCTATTCAAGCAAACTGGCGAAAACAGTATTCATAGTTAAGAATTGTACTGGATGAAGTCTTCAAACATTCACTCCTCTCATATCTGTGGACATTGTAGGCGAAAGTGTAAATTTTCCCACATTATTTGCAGTGTAGTTTATTCTCTGATGTCTCCATTCTCATCAATGTAGATTAAATGAATAATCTTCGGTGTGAGGAGAAAGTTTACTTCCAAATAGATGTTCACCTCACGTCACATTCCATTAATTCCAATAAAATGTATTCCATTCTAATATTTGTATCTTAATTGCAGTGGTATGCAAACTAATTCACCATGTGATTAACTCTACATATGTTAGAATATGTCTTTACTTAGTATTCGATTTAAATGAATAAATAGTAATTTAATTTCAGGAAGCGAGAGATGGGTTTAGAAGTATTTTGTAGGGAATTTTTTAAGACTATGTTTACTAAACGATTGTGTTAGTAGGAGGTTAGACTGTTGATTAAACCATTATGAGCTGTGATTGTGTTAACACTCTTATGTTTTAAACATGTGTATATAATTCGAATTTCGTTTTTCCCACTAACTTTTGTATGATTATTCGTTATGTAGATTCCTAAGCTGAATGGAATAAATTTATTGATCTTGGATATCTCGTTATGGTGTAAATAATTTGTTGATAGTTGGAATGTATTGTCCTAAAATATGGGTTATGCAATTACAAAATGGCCATTGTTTTCCTTTAAATTTTGCTTAAATGTATTGAAATATCATCGAAATGGATATATTCCAGCTCCGATAGAAGTAATTTCAATCTGGATACATGTTATTTCAGTAACATTATGTCCAAATTTGTTTTCTAGGGATATCGATTTGTAAATAATTTCGAGTATATACAAATTTTATGGTAGATAGAGTATCCAAAAATATCGATTGGGAAGCCTTTGAATTGAAACTTTGTTTACAAGTAAATTTTAGTGTCATAGGCAAGTCTACACATCAAATTTGTATTTTCCTCTGCTATACACATATATTTAAAAACAGATTGAAAGTTTGAATATGTATGCATGTGTCATGTTTTCCATCATAATATTTGAAACTTAGATAAATGGAATGATACATGTTTGAAAAACTGTGATCTTTCAATGTTTAAAAAGAAAAATTTAGCAAGAGAAAATATTTCTTGTACAAAAGATATACTTAGTTTCCTGGAAAAGCTTTAATATGTTTGCTGGAAAGTGGACAAAATTTATTATATTAAAATTCATTTCTTGGATTAAGATATCAAATTTGTTGGAATTTTATCTAGGGATTAAGATTTCGGGTAATATTTAGCCTCAGGGATATAAATTTTGATCGGCAGGACTTGTGAAATTTTTAATTCGCTGCATATAAGACAGGTTAACACATTCGGAAGAATCCAAATGTCACTGCATGAGGGAAGGGCGTTAGTTATGCACGCAGACAGTCTTCATCTTGGGAAAAGACACGCACTCTGAGCTGGAGGGGTCTAGGGGTTTGTGGGAAGGGGGATCTGATGGCGAGGCATGGAGGGTAAAGTGGCTACGGGAGCAGCCAGCTCCCGATGTGAACACAAGTAGGCAATCTTCACCATCTTGACTCATCGCGGACTGATGGGTGAATGACCCCCAGGAGCTCATAGACATGGCTTGTTGGGGAGGGGTAGAGAGTGGCTGGCATAGTGGAGTGGGGATATTTCTGATTGTTGCAGTATAGAGGTGGGTGGTTGGGATGTGAGGGAGTGGCAGGTAGGCCTCCTCCGATATGCATGCAAGTAGGCAGTTGTCGCCATTTTGAGTCAGTGGAGAAAATTGACAATTGATAACTGAAGGGGGTGGAGGGTGTTTGGCATAGTGGAGTCGGACCAGCTCTGAGAGGTACAGGTTGGGGTGGGTGGTTGGGGTATGAGGGTGTGGCAGGCAGGCTTCCTCCGATCTGCACACAAGTAAGCAGATGACACCATCTTGAGAAATTACCGAAAACATTCGACGAACATGGGCAGTGTGCACTAACGAGGGTGGGGCAGTGAAAGGGGGTGCAAGCTGGTTTCTTGACCTCAAGGTCCTGCAGACATGGTCTGATGGGGAGGGCCAAGGAGGTACTGGTAGCCAGGGCCCGATCTACACCTTTGTAGGTAGTCGGTACCATATTCAGTCGTTCATCAATACTTGTAGGAGACAGACACGGTAATTGTCAGCTCTTCTGGAACAGCTAAACACCGCATCTCTAGACACTTGGCGGCCGACGATGCCACCCTCGGGGGTAACTCAGACTATGCACCTGCGATCATCAAACTTACCTTCATCTTTATAGTGATACCTGCGATTCACATTTTAATGTCAAAACTATTTTATCGCGAATTTTTTTTGTGTGTGTTTAATAAATCTGCGATAATATTTTCATTTTCTGTGTTTGGTAGACGAAAATACCATATGCATTAACAAGTGTGCTCTATTTGTGGGAATTTGTAGTACATCCATTATTTTAAAAATAATTTTCTCTTCGAGGAAGTTTGTGCATTTTTCCCCTCGTGTATAAAGTGTTGTATTATTATGCTCTATGCAAGTTGGATATTTTGAAACAAATCATTTGGGGTAAGATTTTCTATCGTTATATATTTTACTTATAAGAATAGAGGCATGCTGCTGTATTCTGTTTTAAATAGTATTCAGAATTTTTGCCATAAGATATTCTCCAGGCTGAATTGTGTTAATGTGTTATTTATTCATACTGACTAGCTGAATTTCGTTTAAAGACAGTAATAGTTTCTTATACTTGTCTCACGTGTTATTCATTGATGCGTAGAACTCTTTTAAAGACTCTGCCTTGTGTAATTTCATACTGGCTAGTTGGATTTCATTTAGTGAGTTTGCACTTGTCGACATAAAATGTTATTCACATAGTTAAAATTCTCTCTCATATAAATTACATTTCTAAGCTCGATACCCATGTTACGTTTAAGACTCACATAATTCCACTTATTTACGTAGTCGTTTGAAATTTCCGATTGTATGCTTGTAATTTATTCATGCGTAGAACACTCTGAAATTCTTTAATTTTTTATTGCATTCCGAAAATAGACTGTTTAACATGCAAATCACATCTTTTAAAGTCGCCTATCTACCATCTACGAGCAATATTCACCGAAAAACCTTGAATTCACACTTAGGCCACTCTTAAAAATCATTTAAACACTCTGAAATGCTCTTGTGTGTTAAATATATTCGTAAGAATCCTCTATCTACCACCAACATCCTTCCAAACTCTTCAAAATTAGAAAAATTAGACAAAATTAGACTTAGCCCACTCTTGCACTCAAGTCCACACTTATTTAAGACATTGCAACCCACCACTCTGGTCAGTCGCCTCTAAGAGACCACGCCGTCAACAACCTACAGAGCTACTGCTACCTCCTCTCAAAAAGAAAGAAAGAAAATCAAGGGAAAAAAATTGATCGGATTAAAAATTAACCCTTTCAATCCATTTAACCCTTTCAATAAATTTAACCCTTTTCATTACATTGAACCCCTTTTGATTAAAATTTTTATCGAATTAAGATCGGATTAAGGATTAATCCACTCAATCAAAACGATAATCCATCAATTAATCCGAGGTGAAGTAAGATCGGCACGCCCCTACTACTTATGTACTCAGTAAAAAAGGAATCTGCTTTGCGATAGAGTTGTTTTGTTATTATTAAGGACACCGAAATTCCGCTAAAATATTCCCGCACAAGATAGATTTCAATACTCTACGAACATACCAGTAGTTTCCTTTTGCTTATTGGCAGCGTACATCTGTCAGAAGACATTTTCTTAGTTGACTGACCAATCAGAAATAAGTTACTCCAATACTGTACGTATATCATTCGTGGACAGACACATAACCCAGCTAGACCTGCTTTAATTTAATGTGTGAGGTTTGCAAACACAAGTTTTTATCATGCACGCTGTACTTAAAGTCAACCCACCACTTGTTTCGTCGTCACAGCCAATGAGCTGTAGGCAATGTGTTTGGCTACAATTATACGAATCGATTATGATCCAAACCAGTAAGATGGTTTGCGAATCATCCAGCCACAGGTAAACTAACTGGTTATTGGGATTCGCAGTCTGCAGTACAGATACAAAAATTACCTACAGGTGCGTAACGTACATAAGTGTGTACAATGGGTCAGAATGGATTAAGGCACGTAACGTCTACATTATCCATTCACAAAAGTGGATCTGAGCTAAAGTGTTATGTAATACAACTGGTCGTGAAATCTTTTCGCGAAATTTGGGCGTCACTAGTTATTATGTTACGATTTTCCTAGATACTAGGTCGGGAAATGTAACAATTAGAGAAGGAAACAATTTGTTGGTTAACCCTGTCAGACCCACTTTAATTTACTGTTTTAAGTGTTGCAAACAAAAAAATGTTATAATGCATGCTACATTTAACCCTTTCAAACCCACTTTAATTTACCGATTAAGGTGTTGCAAACAAGAAATTTTATGATGCGTGCTGTACTTAAGTCCAGATAATACTTGCTTCATTATTATAGCCGGTGAGCTGTAGGCTATATGTTAGGCTAAAGCAATATGAACCAATTATGACCTAGCCAAGTAAGATGGTTTGTGAATCATTTATCTATAAGTAAGATAATTGGTCATTGAGTTTTGCAGCGTGCAACACAGACCATAAATTACCTACGTGTGCGTAATGTAAACAAATGTCTACACTGGGTATGAATGGGTTAAGTCGAGACATTCGTTTTGTTGTAGCAGCCAATGAGCTCTAGGCTATATGTTCGGCTACAGTTATACGAACAAATTATAAACTACTCCGGTAAAATTGTTTGCGAATCATTTAACCACAGGTAAGATCATTGGTCAATGAGTTTCGTAGTGTACAGTACAGACCTAGTATATCCTACATGTTCGTAATGTACACAATGTACACACTAGGTCTAACTATATACGTGCAGATTAAACCAATTTTCGTCTCTCCTGCAACGTTCTTGACGCTGGATAATAGGGTCAAGGCTCTATTGTGAAAACCTCTTAACGTATTGTGCTCGCATCTCCTTCAGTGGACAACACCGTACACCTATTCCTCAGAACATGGCTTACAAATGTCTTGAGAGCACTACAAACAGTCACGCCAGACTGCGGGAAGAACCAGCGAGCGACAGACACCTTGCAAAGGCATCCACTCGAATTTGCTGCCGCTGCTGAATTTCTCTTCAATCGGTTATACATAACAATGGAGCAGTGTACACTAAGTCTAATCGGTTATACATAACAATGGAGCAGTGTACACTAAGTCTAATCGGTTATACATAACAATGGAGCTAAGTCTAACTAGGTTAATATACATGCCCTCTGTGTGCTTGAACTTAAGCTATTTTGTCTACTCGTTTGCTGTTGCCCCAAGCAGAAACGTGGTCCAATCGCAACCGTAACTGAAAAGTACATGAGTTTAAAATCTAATCAGTTTGACTAGACCATAGCGTGAACAAAGTGATAAGGCACATGGCAATATTAATTTTACTAATGGCGGCAGAAAACACGGTGTGCCTACAAGTAGATCGTACGTAGAACTTTCGAAAGTGTTCGATTTACGGTGAAAAGCCCATAACTGATTTTCTTTTTAAATGCTGTTCACGATAAAGTGAGCACTTTTGAAATCAACCTTGGAAAAAAGTCTCTGCTTCTATCTGCATATATTTAAACTGGCTCACTGAGTGACATGCACCCAGTAAAGTTGGTAACGATGGAGGGGAAAGTAGTCCCATATCTGAACGTCGAATAAAAAGTGTTGGGTATCCATTTGAATTATTTCTATTGCTTTCTGTTTTTTTTTTAATGCGTCGAAGTGTAAAAATTAGCAGATTTTTCAAATAATTATGTTTCTAATAATTCTACAGTTTCACTTGACCGACGCATGAATAAAGCGACGAGTTCCATGGGAATGACAACTTTAGATAAGGCGGAAGAACACACGACGTGCATGCAAGTAGATTTCTAGCAGGGTTTTCAAAAGTGCTAGTTTTACCGCGAACAGCATATACAATGCTGCTGAGAAGCGGAGTCCAACACTGTTGTGCCACACTGCCATCTTGTAGAAGAGCACCTCAATTTTTTTTTTTTTGCCGCAGTACGGCTTGTTGAAGGAGGGTATTGTGGAGAAGAAAGGACCTGGGAGGAACGAAGAGGACGGAAGAAGTGTCGATGATGAGAAGAGGCGGTTCCGCGTGGAAGAAGCAAGAAAACAGTTCCTGCCCGCGCGCGCGAACGTGGCTAAACATGGCGTTATAGCGCCGAGGATAAAGCCACCAAAAGGAGATATCTGACGACTCCCGCGAGATGCATGAAGGATGAGTGGGGCGTGTTTCTTACTCAAGCTGCTGATAAGAAAGGCGAGTTCCGCGGTAGGAGACTACGGCGTGTGCAGAAAGGGGGAAAATCCTCCGAAACTATCGTCTGAGGGGGAAAACTTGCGAAACTGGGGCACGGGATCTTGCGAAGCCGTCGTTCTTGGCTTCATTAAACTCTCGCTGCTGTAATTAGCTCGTCGCGAAATATAGCATCTCGTGTTGTACGACATCATTTAATGGCGAGTTTCCTAATTCTCCACATATTGTGAAAGAATCTGTGATATAACGAGCTCCACTATTTCGCACATTAGAATGTAGATGGGTTTATAAGCAGAAAACACATTTCATTATAATTTGTTGACATATTTACAACCGAAAAAAAGTAAGCAAGAAATGTTGAATGTTTCGGTGTGCTAATTATTTAAAAACAATTCTTCCCATACAATTCCGTTTGTATTTGTCTGTATGGAATTTTATCAGAACCGTAGTGCCAAAGTATACTTCGTAATATAGAAGTATCGCGTATCATAAACGTGCATGTGTGCGTATATGTGTATGTACATATATATCATACACACATATATATATCATACACAAACGAAATTATATGGGAAGAATTGTTTTTTAAACAACTAGTCCGTCGAAATATTCAAACATTCTTTTTCGTATCTCAGTGCTGCTTTATTTTTTATTTTTATATTGTAACCGGAACTGTGGTGTAGGTAGAGCCAAACAAACATACACTTGGGCCAAACGTTCAGGGCAACGAAATACGAACTGAAAAAATATTTTGGTTTTAGCAATAAAAAATTTAATTTCCACTATACAAATTATCAATTCTGTTGCGCCAGCAAGCTTTGTTTTATTAAACAAAACCTTTTTTCTCAGTGCACGTATATTTTTAAGTTTTCTAGCTTCATTTTTTTAGATTTCTGTTGAAACACATAACGTGTGATTATATCTTCTTTTTTAATACTTTAAAAATAAATACTAAACGAAATAATAGCTTTGGAAAATTGAAAGTGTATTGTTACAAAAAGAAAGACGACAAATAAGCTACGCTTTAAAAAAAAAAATGCTTAGTGTGTACTTTTGCCATTGAAATCAGTTTAAAAATATGTTATTTTGGTAAAATTACATAGCAATAACATTTGCCCTAAGCATATTAAAAAAAAAAACAAAAAAAAAAAAAACAAAAAAAAAAAAACCCCACTGTTGCTTCTCACACACCTCAGACGAAATTGTTTTTGCACTGTGTAAGTGAAATAGAAATTAGAGAATATTCCATAGATTTTAGACTTCAGGAACTTAACAGACATACGCGATCAGCTGAAAGTAGAAGAAACAAACGTTGCAGAGCCCCCAGTAACTAGTAAGGACATTGGAACTGAGGTGCTAACATTTTAAAACATGATTTTGATCCAACAGGCTGTGTTGGCATCGCTACAGACGGATGCTTAGTCATGGTTTCCTAAACTAAGGGAGCAGTGAATCTAATTCGAGGAGAGGCACGGAATACTGTTAAATAAATGGCCTTGCTAAACCACGCATTAAATCTATCACTGACGAAACGTAACAAAGTTCAGTTTGTTCGAAATTCTGCTGGCATTACGAAAGAAGTTTGCTGTGGCCTCTCCTGTGGGAGCGGATCACGCTTTAACTAGGGGGATCAAGGTAGCTCAAGGATAAAGCACTCGTCTACAAAATACTACTTTTATTAATTTACTAAACAATTACAACTAAGCCTCAAGTAGTCTCTTCAAACAGGTAGCAAATTTCTACAAATATTCAATGCGCAAGTGGTTCAATTCAGTAATAGCTCAACAGGGCGCTGATGCCCCAAGTCAAGCTTGGATTAACTTTAATTTGAATCGGCTAAGCAATGCTTTAAAGAGCCTAGGCCGTCGCAAGGACCCGCGCCCTAAAGTGCCTTACATCGCCCTACCAGGGATTCAATATTCACCCAAGGTCTCGTCGCAGCAGCACAGCTCTCTCAGACGACGTGCTCTCGTCGGGCGTCGATGGCGGACCTCGGGCTGCAGTCCTCTCGTCTGGGCGTCTCACGGGCAGCGCCTCCGGCGGCAGCATGCAAGATGGCGCCCCGAGCCTCCAGCGCTCTGAGGTTATACACGACCCATCTGATCTCGTGCTCGACCCCCCGAGGTCTGTTATCAAAAACAGAGTTTCAGTTGGCCGAGGTCGCCCCGCGTCTCGCCGCAGCGTGACGCAGGGCTGCCCTCGCAGGAGCTGGTCCCAGCAAGTTGTAAGTTAGTTTACATCTTCCTCCAAGATGAACTCAGTTATCTTGCAGAGCCTTGGGAGGCAACTAGTTGGTGTTTGTGAAACGCGACGGTTTGAACTTTACGGCAGTATTTTGCAGTTTCGTACGCCTCCACCTAAAATTGCTGCAGCACGGAGAATTTTAGCATGTGGAAATAAAGTACAGGTGCATCAGAGGCTAAATATCTGCTCTCTGCAATAAGCGTGGTGACGCTCTCAGATTTGATGATTTAGCTGAGTAGGACCCTGCAGAAAAAAAAAAATCTCAAAATACAGCTGAGGAAATGGTTTTTGTCACAGTGACTGTTTGGAAGATGAAACGTGTTGCATTTGAACTAGAGTTTTCTCATATTTACAAAGAAGCAAGTTCGACGCATTAGAAAGAAGAAGTGTTCACAGATGTAACGCACTAGAATCTGACCCAGAGGTGTACTGGTAGACGTTTAATGTTTCACTATTTGACAATTTTTTTGCAAGATCTTGAAAACCGGTTTCCTCGCGAAACATTAAGGGCTCATGTTGTATTTGAGTGAATGAAGAGGTCTGAGCGGCTCTTAACATCGAGGTCTTGAGAGCCGATGAGGGTGAAGTGAGGTGAGTATAGAGCTGCACCGGAATGAAGGGGCGGGGGAAAATGGATATACCCGAGAAAACCCGCCGACCAGCGCTATCGTCCGGCACGATTCCCACTTACGAAAATCCGGGAGTGACTCCAGCAGGGATTGAACCCGGTTCGCCTTGGTTCCGTGTAATATATATTTATCTGAAAAATTAAGTCGGTAATGTCTGTTGTATATTTAATACATTTTATTAATTAATTTTATTGCATAATTTAGAGCGCCCTATAATAATACGCAGGCATCACCAATTTGTTAAAATTCTGTTACTGTTGTTAGTTTTATTTACAACTAAATTCCATAAAAGAAGAAAGATTCCAAGGTAAAACACTGTACTATATTTACGAAATGATTTCCGATGACTTTTTTTTAAATGTAAATAAAATATATTGGAATTTGTGTGTGTATGTGTTATATATATATATATATATATATATATATATATATATATATTATATATATATATATATATATATATATATATATAATTTATTTATGTTATTTTTTGTTCGTTATTGAGAAAATCTATCTCTGAAATAATATTTGTTCTTAACTGTAGTAGTCACTAGAATTATGACATTCTTAATTTTAAATTTTTGGGGAGAATCCGTAATGGGCATAAGTAAAAGACCAAGTGGGGCTTTTAACAGTTTACCGTGAAACTGATGCAATTATTTTGAAATATAGTCAATTGCCGTAAGCTGACAAATGAAACGCAAAATTTTTCAAGTCCAATATCTGCGCCCCCCCCCCCCCCCCGCCCCCCTTCTTACGAACTTCTGTATCCACCAGTGTCCCCCCTAACACGACGTGGCATGCTTGTATACTCACCTGTGGTCGTCGCGAAGTAGGAATCCAGCGCGGCTGCGGCACGCGTCAAAAGCACGCTGGTATTTCGAGATTTCGCGCGTGCCGTTTCAACACAGGTGTCGAGTTGAGCGAACGTAGGGGAGGGAGCTAGTATGATGGGGGTTAGGCTATGGTGGAGGGGGCGAGTGCAGAGAAGCGAAAGCCCTGATGTGAAGCCAATAACTCACCGCCTGAAACAATAATACGCGAGCGAGCGAGCTAGCGCGCGCGTCTGACAATGGCGGTAGAGAGAGGTAGAGAGAGGACTAACTGTGTGTCAGCTCATCCCTTCCCGGAACAACCTCTTTTGTGTTTGACCGCGAGAGTGAGCAACGCTTTGGTTTATATATATCTCTCTCGATCTCTCCCCATTCACCCCCCCCCCCCCAACCCCTTATACATTCTTCATGGCAGGCAACGGACACTTGCCACAGGAACTATGCTTCCCCCTCCCCCCGGTCACTTTATTAATCGATCCAATCAACCCCCTCAATGACCTCCGTTTGTTTTATCTCGCCCCCGCGAAAAATACGACCCTAATGGGTCCCCACTCCAGTTATTTAATTGTGTCGACCCGCAAAATTTTTCACCCCATTATTTCGTCGCATGCGACTATATGCTGTTCACGATAAAGTGAGCACCTTTTGAGGCTCTCCCAATAGGCATTAACCACTAATAAATATGTTTTATTGCAGCCTAA
The DNA here is from genome assembly GCA_029891345.1 of Dryococelus australis. Lineage (NCBI taxonomy): Eukaryota > Metazoa > Arthropoda > Insecta > Phasmatodea > Phasmatidae > Dryococelus > Dryococelus australis. Next base: position 28,774,699 of record CM057002.1, on the reverse strand, counting down.
GAAATTAACATTTGAAAGTGGTGAAAATATACACCGTATTTATTAGTCCCATGACAATACTGACATTAAAAAGTGGTTTAATCATAAAAACTGTCTCAAAAGAAAATTTTGGAAGGGCCTTAAAAAGTGCTCACTTTGCCGTGAACGGTCTATAGCAAGAACAGCACAACACCCTGCTGAATTGTGACGGCCCGCCTACATGGGTGCTGTAAATAAAGATATATTTTTTTCTTGCGAAGATTTTTTTTGGTATGGTTATTTTTTGTGGTACTGTAGCTCCCTCCGACCTCTACGATTGGCTGACAAATTCTGCTACGCAATGGAGTTCCTTACCCGGCAAGTCGCGGAATTTCGCTGTTGAAGTGGCAGGATTCTCGCTGGCCCAAACAACAAACTATAGTGAATAACGCTAATAATTATGTGAACATAAGCGTAACTTGTAGAAAGTTAACTAATACTTTGGTATTTCCATGAAAAATATCGCATATCTGGCTATAAATGCATCGTTCCAAGTCGCTAGGGCATATCCGATTTCGTGAGGGAAGAATGTTTAAGCAAATATGAAAAAAATTTAATTCTTAATTTATTTACAGTGTTATGAAACACGTACAGATTGTAAAATTAAATTCCGTATCTCTAATATCAATTATTATTCTTATCAAACGGTGCAATATTTATGTAACTCTCAGTTCTAATTAAAGTCCTTATCAGTGTCTTTACACTAGCTACAGTCACTTAACTCTCACTTATTACTTACACGTACAGCGTGTATAGAAAACATGTGTACAAACTCAGGCATGTGATTTGTGACCGGAAAAGAGTAAGATTGATATAGGATGCCCACAGTCCATCTCAAATAATAAGGGCTGTAGCAGCCCCTAAAGGCGGTGGGCGACAAGGACATTACGTGGGATACTAGGCAAAATACTTGCGTTAGAAGAACACAAATTGGTAGGGACCTGCAAAATTCGTGTTATTATTTCATATCAGGCTAAACTTCTCAGTACTCTACGTAAAGGAGACAGCGTCGTTTCTCCATTAGCTGCTGCATATAAGTGCAGTCACTCCCTCCTTGACTGAACTCCACGTGATTGGGGCACACAGTTGTGAAGTGTTCACTTATTGGCGCACAGTTATCTCGGGCGTGTCACATGAAGTAAAGTCCAATGACAGACGTATAGCAAAGATGCACGTGTTTCAAGTTTAACGTGTGCCCAAATAATAACGCGAATTTTGCAGGTCCCTACAATTTGGTGTACGGAGCAAGTAAACTAAGATCTTGGATACACGGTAGGAATGATCCGTCGTACAGACCTCCATCGTGTAAATAATAGGAGTTGGCACCCTTTGATTGCATGCAAAACGTACACCGTGAGGTTAAATTGATTTTGGGTATCATGGGATGAAGCAGGACGGCGTAAGTAGCAAATAAGCTCCCCTTGGTGCAACTCTCTAGAACCAACCGTTTCTGGTTAAATCGCAAAGGAAGGGTACAGTGGTAGCAATAGCATGGCCTACTGAGCAGGCAAATCTTCCTGCATCCAGAGGAATTCAGCGGGGAGTCCTCGCCGAATGGGTGAAGAGAATGTGGGGGCACGTAACAGCGAGGTCTTGAGAGCCGATGTGGAATGAAAGGGCAGGGCAAACGGGAGGACCCCAAGGCGAACCGGGTTCGATTCCGGCCGGGTCACCCCCGTATGTTCGTATGTGGGAATCTTGTCGGACGATGCCGCTGGTCAGCGGGATTTTCACCACAAATGAGTCAGTGTCTGTGTAGTTGAGGCTTACATTATTGCCATACCATGCCTGCATGACATCGTAGTGGAAGCGATACATGAGAATTTCCTACGTGTCAAGTACGATGAAGCCAGCTTAGATGGGATTATCAAATGTAATATGCAGAGACCTGAAAAATTCGCGCGTTCAATGACCTGCTGGATAGACTCTACATTATTATGTATAAATATGCCGATATCAAAAGCACACTGGTTGTCTGCTGTTACAATGGAAGGCGATGACGGCCAGCGTTCTCCAGGAGGTGTGGACTAATGGCTAAAGTTATCTAAATACACGTACTTTGAATTCTAGCTTGTCCCAAAATGAATCCGCGAATTCTTCAGGTCTCTAGTAATATGTGCATGATCTAATTTAACCAATGAGAGAGATTCATCATATGCAGTTCTGCATTTGAATGCTGATTTTGAAATAAGTTTCTTTGCACGCAGTTCGGTGCATACAAGTTATATGAGCTGGCTTTTATGTTTATTCTCCATGAGCTTACCATTCATAGCATTGTTCATTAGCTTGTTGGTGGCCGCCTTTCATTTCTCAGCACTTATGTCAATGTAAAGTTTCAGCCATGCCTTCCGGTTGAATTGCAGTACCCGGTGTATCGCCTTCAGACATAACCCGTGACTGATCGCCTGCTTAAGATTAATATAATGAACAATATAATTGTTATTCCCCCAAGGGTAGTCGTGAGCTTGGATTGTTTGGACCTGGGGAGGCACTCATTCACCAGCAGGAATGGATTTCCACATATACCTCCAGTATGTAGCATACATCTCCATCATCCGGCATGGACATAACATCCATATCCATACCACACATTTGAAATTGCTGTATGGCAGGGGCTGCGACATTGCCAATCCATATAAATTATTTGCATCTACATACTGGAGGTAGGTATAGGGCCAGCTGGCATCGTACATGGTAAGTACATCCTTATTATTTGCCGAAGGAAGGCACTTGACGCACTGGGCCAACCCTCCCCAGATACCAGCCTCGATAAACAGGTTAACATCGTAGTTCACAATAAGGTCCAACTCCGCCTGTCTTCTACAGCATTGCATCGAAGGATTTTTATAATTTTTCTCGAATTTTTAAGATTTTTTTTTGTTTTCAAGGTCAAAGGTCACCAACATCCAAAATGGCGGACAAGATAGCCGTCGACCGACCGGAATAACAAAGCATGAACAGCTCCGACGCTCCACGCCAGACGCCGATGGCTCCAATTCATTTTTTTTTTCTTCTACTTCTCTCCACTCACTCCACTCCATTCTGCACACCAGCTAATAACAGGATAAAATTGTCGTACATGTTAAAATACAGTTTTTTTTTAAATCCTAGGTAACTGTTTAACATTTCCTGCAGTACATTAACATTTATAAGCATGGTTGAAAAACGAAAACTCGGAGATATGCGTGGAAATAATAATTTCTTGGGGCAATGCGACGGGAATATTAATAAACTTGAATAAATATTTGCAGATAAAATTATAAAACGACTGCTTAATTTTGTTGACTTCGTGAACAAGAAGCAAAGATAAATAAAATAAAATCGCTGCAGCTGTAACCGCCGGCGGCTTCTAGTTGGAACACTGCGGGTACGTCTCAGCTACTGACCTCTTTCGCCTTGTTTTTTTTTCTCCTTGCGGCGAAGGAAGTCTATAATTCGCGACGGCTGGCGGAATTTCAAGGGCTGAGGTTGCACGCGACGATGTTCGTGAAAGTCGTTTCTTCTCTTCGTTTTTTTCCCCGTCTCTATTTTAAAAGATCCTCGAGTTTCTTTTGCGATTCCCTACAAAGAAAAAAAAAAGAGAAAGTAAATACAGACTAAGAAGACGTTCAGGTAAGAAGAAAGAATGAAAAATATTGTAAGTTTTATGTTATCAAGCTGAATAAAAGACAGACAATGACGAGGACACTTAACCTACTTAAAATTGCGGGGCTCGTATTTCCGTCGTATTTAAATTCCCTTCGGATATAAAGGGTTTTTTTTTCTTCAAACATTTAATTTGTAAAATGCGTCTAACAACTAGCATTATTCAAAATAAAAGCGGTAAACTCGTGAATTGTAGCTTTATACTTTCCCTGGGGATGTTTTTTTTTTATGTAGCCATTAAAGAGGACAAGACCTAGCCATTTTGGATTCATTAAATTTTTACTACAGGTTGTATTTAATTTAATTATATTTAAAGAAATTTTTCGCACGAGACAGCACAAAATAATAGCTTCTGAAATTTATCAAATTATTGAAGGTGCACTGTCTTTATTAAATTTTGACTAGCGAACACCGGCAAGAAATTAGTAAATTTTTTTTTAGGGCGGATAAATAAACGACACTATAGTCTGTTCAGTGTTACTTCCAATTTTTCTGAAGCCCTGCTAAAGTTCTTCTTCCCGGATATTCCTCCGCCTTGGGCAAACAAAGCTTAACGGAGTCTAGAAAATTACACCAACAGGACAGCGCGCCGCATTCGTGCGGACTCATTGTAATAATATTCTGTATAAGAACTATTTATTACTAGGCATTACCAGCACGCTTTATTTCTCGTTTTTATTCATATTGATTATGAATAAAATATTATAATTTAAAGGCAAAATATAAATGAAATTATAATTTAACCAAAACTACTCTATTTTAAAGTCAGCACAATTATAAAAAAACTTGGGATATATGACATATGTAGGAAACAATTAAACACTTCACACTTGGGGTGATTTTTCAAGGGTTAGATTCGAAAAGTGTGAAGAAACCACGAATAGACTATAGAAACAGTAGTCAAGCATTACATGTTTTAGAACATGTGCAAATGAATTCCCGTGTGCCTTGTCGATGCCTGAGATAAAATACAAACTATGTGGTGCAGGTTGTAGCGAGAACACTACACATAAAACATGGCAGGTACGGACCCCTTTAAATAATGTTTTTGAATACGAGTTTTAAAAATGGTTTACCAAGTGACTAATTTAATATATTTCAGTAAAAACTGCTACGGCAGGTTTATTGACACGTAAGATATACAGGATCGGGAGTAAAAACCACCCTTTGAAAGGCAAAATCTCTTTAAAAAAAACTGCTGAAATAATTTTTTATTGAATGTGCATCTTATAGTGTAGATGAATATCTAAACTACAAAAATGTAACAATCACCGTTTAACATTTCATTGTAGACATTTTTTGTTCCAGATTTTCTCGTTTATATTTTATTCTGGTTCAGTAAACCGACGATGCTACACAGCTTGTTGGAAAAATATTAGCTACATTATGAAGAGAAGATATAATGTGTGTACATGCAGTGTGACGTGTGTTTACTATGTTCAGTGTATAGATTTTGTATGCCGTAATGTGACTTGTCCAATATCTTTGTACAGCTACGTATTGAAAAAAGATCTTACGGATGCAATAAAACAAACAAAGAAACAAAGTAGCAATATAAATTGTAGGGAAACATTTGTTACAAAATATGGTTTGACAGATAATAATACAATTTTTATTTTTGCATTAGGTCTTGTAAATGATGTCCAAATGATGGCCGCCATTCCTGATGCACATATTCAATCGTGTTCCATCAAGTGCTGGGTGAGATGCGGCGTAATGTGGACAATTTCTTGGCGTATTGCAGCTTTCAGTTGGTCAACGGTTCGTGGACGATAGCGGTAAATAATAGCCTTGAGGCGTCTCCAGAGAAAGAAATCTCAAGGGCTCGGATCTGGGGACAATGCGGGCCACGTGATGTCGCCATATGTAATGAATGATTAGGGTCGCATGTTTTTCGCGAAATTATTTACGCGAATGCTAGACCCCAGTGTTCTACGGCACACGTGCAGTTTTCCTTTGGTCACTGGTCACGTGTCTTTGTCGGGAGACAGTTACTTACCTGACTGGGCCAATCAGAATTCGGTAACTCCGACCACTGAGTGTCCGGGATTCGCGGGCAGACGCCCGCAATGTGTGACAGTTAAAATCATCCAGTCATAAAAGTGGGTCTGAGCTCTAGTGTTTTGGAGTACAAGCAGTGCTGAAATCTTTTCTCGAAAAATAAATGGCCGTAGCAATGAAACAACGCGACCGGAGAACACTTCTCTCAGAGCGGCCATTGATTTCCGCGCTGATCGAGCGGTATCGCCATTCTGTAAAAAAAGAATTTGCACGTACCTTGCGGCCGTCACTGTATCCGTACGCCCTTCTTCCTAAAAAAAAAAAAAAAAAAAAACCCAATAACTAGAGTCCCTAGTATTTCGCGGATTGAGTTGGCAGCAAGCTAGGCTGGGCATCCCTATAAACACGCGAGGCATTATCATATGCTTATTGGTAGCTGTGATCAGGCGAGGACTGTTAAACACTCACTCACACTACTGCCTCCTGCTTATTACTGACTCGCGGTTAAACACGGCGTGTCTAAACAACTGTCGTCCAATCACAACAGTAGGAGAAAAGAACAAGTGTTTTGCGTCCGCCTCGTCCCCGAATGAATCCACGAAATACTCGTGGCTCTACCAATAACATAGAGACCTGAAGAATTCGCGAGTTCACTGACCTGTAGGCAAGACTCAACAGTCTTGTGTACAATCATGCAGATATCACTACCCTTTGGTTGCTTGCTGTCACAGTTGGGGGGGGGGGGTGATAAGGCCCACATTAGTACTGGGGAATGAGAGAGCTGGCTCGTCTCGCTTAAATCAGCAATTTCCTTAAAAGTACAGGAGAAATCTAACGTAACCATTTCCTGCTATTTTTAACGAAAGTACAAGAAAATTTTTAAAACTCAAACCCAAAATCAAGCAACTTTCTCGATTTGAAGCAACTTTTTCATGTTTTCTATAAACTCTAATATATCAAGCGAGCAATCTAAATCAATCAAATTTGAGCTAAAATCAAGCAAAGTAAGCTAAAATAAAATTAAATATGAAAAAAGATAATTGATAGATTCACATAAAGAGAAATTTATACGTTTTTAAGAGAATTCAATTTCATGTACAGATTTTCCAGTTCTTTTAAACCTTTATACATTATATAAACTTGTTTCTCATCTATTAATTTTAAAGCATTCTTATCAAGCATGTTTGCATAGTGATCTGGTAATGTAATTTTATACTTTCCATCTAGAAAACAATTGATTTTTTTACCAAACTTAGATTCATAAATTTGAAATTCAGAATCTGCATACTTTTTATTAATTTCACGATCTTGTAGTGTAGTTAATTCATATGAATTGTTTAACTTCTTGAAAAGTGATTCCATTTTGTTTTATTAATAAGGAAATAAAGAATATACTAAAATAAAAAATAAAAAAATAATATTTTTTAATTTTTTATTTTAATAAATTTCTTTCCTTGTAAATAAAATGGAACCAATGCTCGAAATGGAAAATAATATAACATGCAATAATGTAAAAAATGTGGTGAAGTATTAAACATTGGATGTTTTTCAAGACATAATCTCACAAAAGATAAGCAAACTAACACACGTAAAAAATGTGACAATCTATGTCTGAGAAATCATTACGGTTTAAATAAAGTGCTGTGTGAATGTGGGAAACATATTTGTATTCTATATCTCGAAAATCATAAAAATATTAAATTACACAATACAAATGAAATTCGCCATAATGATTATTCAACTAAGACATGTGCAGTATGTAATGAGATTAAATCTATCGATTCATTTTATCCCCATAAAACTACTACAGACAACATACAACAAAATAAAAAAAAAAAATGTTAGTGACTATACAAAGAAATATTATAAAAATAAGAAGTTAAATAATTAAAAACTTTGTTTTCAATACTAACAGTAAATAAAACTGTGCTTTATTCCATTCAATTAGTTCATTTTTATATTATTTTTGGGTAAAAATAAATGTACCGAATTGCAGTAAAAAATTATAACTTAATTTAAAATGTTTTCTTACTAAATAAACAATCAAAAATTTCAGCGAACAATGTGGCAGTTGAGTTGGGCGGAAGGAGAGTGAAGGAGCTACGATTTTTAGCAAAAGAATATAAATTAAAATATTGGTGTCGTCTAAGGAAAGCTGATTTAATTAGAACTCTCATACAATTTATTTTAAATGAAGAAACAAAGAACAACTTTACAAATTTGCCATATTCTTATGACAATATCAAAGAACAATAATGAAAGGATAGAAATGAATTAAAATAAATATTTCCATTCTCTAATAATGTATTTGAAAAGCCTAGAAATAAGGGTAAGCTGATAACAGAATGGCTAACAAAGAATAATTTTACAAATTTACCTTTGCTGGTGCTAAAATCAATTAATTATAACCCAAAGATAAAAAGGAATTAGTAAGGGCTAGAAATAAAAGTAATCAGATAACAGAATGGCTAACAAAAATTATTTTACAAATTTACATTTAAATGACGCAAATATCAATGAATTATTTCCCAAAGATAAAAAAGAATTAAAAGAAATATTTCGATTCTATAATGATTTATTTGTTAACAAAAGAAATAGAAGAACAAATAAAAATTACAGATTTAATACAGCTTTTAACGGTAGAATATCAACTTATAACATTAAGAATTCCGTTAATTTAGTACAGCCTAATCACTTCTTAACTCCAGTAAAATATAAACTTTTTGAGGTGATACGTGATCATCTTAGAAAATTTAGAGGGCTGATAACTAACATCAGATTATATGCCAATTATCGCAAGAAAGAGTCTAACCAAATGGAATTATTTATATTTACATCGCAAAACTATACAGAAGTGAACGAAGGAGAAATTAAAATAATTTGTAAAACTATAAATCTAGAACTATTTACACGATTATCTGAATTTAAAAAAAAAAGTTCAGATTGGAAATTAGATAAAATACTTGGAATACAATCAGTAATAAATAAGTATAATCCTTTAAATGGAGCACCATATATTGAAATACCATAAGAGATTAGGATTAAACAAGCTTGTATTAACGTGAAAAATGAAGATCAAAAAGGTTTTACTTTGAACAATCAAGTCTGCATTGTTTCCAGCAGACAAGAATTCGGATATAGTAAGTAAATATAAAAATGTGGGGCTTAATATTGATGAAGTAATTGATAAATATGAATATCCATTCAAAATAGATGATATAACAAAAATAGAAAATCAAATTGATACATCTATAAATGTATACTCTATTGAAGGTAAGAAGTCCATGTTATATCCATTAAAACTCACAAAACACAAAAAGGATAAACATATAAATTTACCTTATTTCAGGAATGATACAAACTCACATTACTGTTGGATAAAAGGTTTATTTAAGTTGGTTACTGCACAAAAGACTTAACATAATGGTAAAACTTATATATGTGATATGCGTCTTCAATTCTTTTATTCTCAAGAAAAATTAAATAAACATGCAGAAGACTGCTCTAAAAATGAACCAGTTAAAATCAGTTTACCTTTGGAAGAAGAGCAAAAAAATTTTCAAAAACTACAAACATACAATGGAAGTTCCTTTTGCAATATATGCAGATTTCGAATCAATTCTAAAGAAAATATCAACAACTTAACCAAATCCAAGAGAAATAAATTAATTTAACTTAATCTAAAAATATCCAGTTTTAACAGAGGATGATATTGATAATGGCTTTTATAAGGTGGTACTTAAAGAAAGATATAAACTTACTAATGATCAAATAAACACCATTGATTTGAAGTTAAATGATTAATCATATACAATGAAATATCAGTTACATGAAGCTTCTAGTTTTTGCTATTATATTATATCTAGGTATGGTGATTGTAAACCACCAATTGTATATGGAGGCCCAGATGCACACAAGATTTTTATACAATCAATGAAAAGGGAAGTAGAAGAGATTGGGGAAATATATTCACAAAATGAACCACTGCATTCAATAACAAAAGAATAAAAAGTGTTATATAATAGATCTACAAAATGTACGGTATGTGAATGTAAATATACGAAGGAAAATAAAAAAGTACATCATCACGATCATATAACTGGAAAATTCACTAGCCCAGTATGTAATAATTGTAATCTTAAATTAAAATTACCCAATTTTGTTCCAGTTTATCTCCATAACTTAGCTGGATATGATGCACATTTTTTTATTAAAGAACTAGGATATGATAATAAACAAATAGATTTAATTTCATATAATGAAATTAAGTTTATTAGTTTTTGGAAAGAAACAGAAAATTTAGACATGAGGTTTATATATACATTTAAATTTATAGTTTAGATAAATGATCATCTAATTTAAGTAAAGATCATATGAAACATACACAAAACCATTTTCCAAAAGATAAAGTAGATTTAGTATCTAGGAAAGGTGTTTATCTATACGATTATATGGACAGTTGGAAAAAATTCGAAGATACAGAACTTCCACAAAAAGTAAATTTTAAAATAAATTAAATGAATCTGATATAACTGACGGTGATTATGAACATGCAAAAGGTGTATGGGATCAATTTAATATGAAGAACCTTGGCGAATATCATGATTTATACTTTAAAAATGATATGTTACTATTAGCGGATGTATTTTAAAACTTCAGAGAAACGTGTATAAATGAATATGATTTAGATCCAGGGTGGTATTTTACAGCACCAGGATTATCATGGGATGCAATATTAAAAATAACTAAACAACCAGTACATTTATTACATAATTATGATATGATTTTGATGGTAGAAAAATGAATTAGAGGTGGAATTTCACAATGTTGTAAGAGATATGTAAAAGCGAATAATAAATATTTAGGTGATTTTAATCACAATGAAGCGTCTAACTATTTAGCTAATCTCGATGTGAATGATTTATTTAGTTGGACAATGTCTCAATATTTACCATATAGTGGTTTCAAATGGGTTGATCATCCAGAATTTAAATTAGATTTTTGGGCAAAATTATATATTAAATATTAAGGATGATCCTGATCATGGTTACATTGTTGAAGTGGATTTAGAGTATCCACAAGGTCTACATAAATAACATAAAGATCTTCCAATTTGTCCAGAAAATAAGGTAGTTTCAGGAACAAATCAGTCAAAATTATTAACAACTTTACTTATTAAACAAAAGTTTGTAATACACTATTGCAATTTTAAACAGTGTCCAAATAATGGGTTAAAGCTTACAAAAATACACAGAATATTAAAGTTTAATCAGTCTGATTGGTTAAGAAAGTACATCGATTTAAATATGTCGATGAGAACTAATGCAAAAAACAATTTTGAAAAAAAATGTTATAAGCTGATGAATAATTATCTTTGTAGTTTTACAAAAGATTTTCTTGGCAACTAGGTTTCCAGATATTTTTCTTGTAAAAGTACAAAAAAAAAATTATTTAGAGTGCATACCCTCCTCGTTTCACACCCATCGGCTCTCAAGACCTCGACGATAAGAGCTTCCCAAATCTCTTCACTGCACTCCACTCTACTGTGCATCGTCCAGTATTCAATGCACTACTGTGTATCGTCCAGTATTCAATGCACTCTGACTGAGAGGGTTACAGAACTGAGTAGAGAGAAGCGTGAGTAGTGCATAGCGGGTTTTTATGTTTGTCGTGAGTCGTCTGCTTTGCTCGTCTCATCCAGGCTCGGGAGGGTTGAACTCTAAGAGTTGCAATTTTCCACGGAGTCCTCTCGTATGAAAGGGAATGGACCGGTGAGTTCTTGGCCGCACTCCGCCTCTGTCCGTAACAGTTCCGTCTGCAATACCGAGTTCGCTCACATTGCCACCACAAAATTACGACGCACGCTAAGTCGAGGTACAAATGGCCAAAGTGACCTCTGACGGTTTCGTCTCCCGTCCCCGACGCTCGGGAAGCCAGCTGGCCACGATAACAACTTACATACGTCCCAGCATCAGTAAACGGGATATACAAGTAAAATCCTTCAAAATTTGCGTTATTATTTGGGAACACGTTCAACTACAACCACATGTACCAAGTTTGTCATTGGACAATACTTTTATCTGACACGCCCTGGGTAATTCTGCGCCCGTAAATGAACACTTCACAATAGCGCAGTGTAATCGCGTGCAGTATAAATAAATAAAATTTAAAAAAAACCGACGCCGGCTGTAACGTTTAGCCTGATGCTAAAAATAACGCGAGTTTTGCACGTTTCTACCTATAAGGTGACACGAACTGGCTTTCTGGGGGTAATTACTAGAGATATGCAAAATCAATAGAGCTGCCTTATTTCCGTGATTAGTGGTGCTTCGAAACCATTTATTTCGCATCCACTTTCGTCATGGGATGATTTTTACTGTAGCCATCCTTAGGCTGGACTCGCAATCGGAGGGCCACTGTTTTATTCTATCCGTCCATCCGTCAAACTTTAACTTTCGACGGACGAACGGATGCGCCACAGCCTTCTGACGACATTCCTTAGACGTTAATACGCAGTTTGAAATAAAAAGGCAAGGCGGTGGATCCGTGTTTGTTTATCTTCGGTGGAAAATTCAGAAATTAAAAATGTAAAAAAATCAATACAAATTCTTAATACGTAAAAAAAAAAATTATTTACCCAAAATGTTTTTTTCTTAGATATGTATTTCCAACCAAAATACATTTCCAGCTAAAGAAATATCGAGATGATAGGCTGTCACGCTGAAATTTGGCGGTACAGAAGTTTTTATCAATTATGATTTTAAAATGGTCTCTTTTATTACTTCGTCACATTTGTTTTCTATAAGAAAAAATAATTTTATGTACACGTTTTACTACTGTAAGTTGTAATACAAGGCTTTCATTTGTAATATTATACAGATATATTTGCAGATTTTACAAGACAACTGTGTGTAGTTTTACAAAGAAGTTTCTTGGCAACTGGATTTCCAAGGATTTTTCTTGTAAAAGAAAACTTTTTTTTTAGAGTGTATGATTGGCAATTGCTATTGGCTGGGCTGGCGTGAAGTGCAGTGTTGCCAGGCGTTGATTGGTGGACGGCGTTCCAACGTGTTGTCGGCCAGCGAAGCCAATTTGCTAGCGTGTGCGGTCAGAGTTCTCGGTCCAAGCTGTTATTTCATCTGCGCAATTCGTTAAGCCCCTGTCATACTGTCAAATTTTCGCCGTCGTCTATATTTGACAATAAAATTTGAAAACAAAATGCGGGCATCAAATTTTTCTTTCCGACAAATTTTATCAAATAATCTTGAATGTGTTTGAAAATGTGCCACGCTATCAAATTTTTTTATTCGGAGAATCTAATTTGAAATATTATTTAAAAATTATTTTCATAGTGAGATAATGCTTTTGTTTTTCCATGCGGTTGATTGCAGGAAGATATGTAACAGGGTTGCTACAGAATGTCAGGATCAAATTTCCCTGGCTTTTTCAGGTTTTCCAGACAAAAGTGAACATTTACATTCTTTAGCAGAAATTAAAAAGATCTCACTAAAAATGTTAATTTAAAAATAATAGGACTAAAATAAAATTGATGGGCTGTTTCAGACACTAGTACAAACAAAAGGATGCAACAGAAACTATAATGTTTAAAAAAACTTGGTGCATGTTAGTACCTAATAAAGAAACAGCACTCTATAAACGCAACAAAATAATTATTACAATTTACTTACACCATTCTTCAGACTGCTATTCACTTAGAACAAATTCTGCTTTTTGAAATAAATTGATCTTGAAATGGATTCTGGAAAGCACTTTTTGTTTGTGCAAAAACCTTATCATTATGAGATATGTTTAACATAAACAATTGCAGTTTCCAATACTGCGTATTATTCATAGCACTTACTTCACTCGAATATTATGTACAGTTTTAGGCCAAACATTAATGAATACAGTTTGCTATGAACATTGAATTCTAAGCAGTGATTTTTCTAATGCATCAATAACACTTATCATAAACTGCTCATCAGTTTTCACACAAAAAATAATTTGAGAACACCATTAATTAAATTTATTTTATAACAAAGTTACTGTCTTGAATATATAAAAAAACATAAATTGAAAAGAGAAAGTTATATACTATTAATTTTTGCTACAGCTAAATGATCTTATTTCTTCATATATTGCTTCTCTTCCCTTTGAGTGTCACAAACAATCTTTTTTCGCTTGGCCGACAGCTCTTTCAGCCTTTCACAAATCCGTTTCTTTTCAAGCACCTCTTTTTTCTTGTCTTTACTCTCAAAATCTTTCAGCCTCAGAGCTTCCGCATACAGTCCTCTTGCATTTCTTGCACAATGTATCATTTTCTTGCAGACCTCGAGATCATGCAGGCCACCAGACGCCACAACTCCATCGTACACTTGTCTCTGAGCAACAAGGGATTTTTGAGCTTTGTTCTCAACAACTAACTCTTTGTTAACAGAGAATCCTCTCTCAACTGAAGCATTCCCACGAGACAGGAGTAGAACTTTCTTCACGAAGTTCAACAGGTCTGGCACACTTTAAACTGACAGAAGAGTACTCCAGAAATTGTCCATCCGTTCTTGTTTGGGAGAATACTTTTTAACAGACTCCATGACTGCTGGACCAGCACAAACTTTTCTTAAATCTCTTTCAACCCTATCTACTTCATTTCCCGAAAGCCAGTTAGCTTCTTGAAAAACTTCTAAAGCTGCCTGAAGACGTTACGAACTGATATTAACCGATTTTGAAATAAGAGTTGGGACACAAAATGATACACCCTTGCAAAGTTTAAATTTCACAGGTTTCCCCCCCCCCCAAAAAAATTTTTGTACATAATGTTTGAAGAAAGTGAAGGCAGTCTTTCTTAAAGCATTCCAATTGTAGCTGTGGGGCATTTTCATTGTGCAAAGCTGCACGAGTACTGTAGCCAAGACAAACGTGTTTTGATAATGTCAAGTTCTCTTTCTTAGCTACATCAATTGCTGTAACTTGTTGACAACTTAACATAACTTCTTCCTTAGCAAACATACTCATCAATGTTTTCAAAATATCTGTAAGTTCTTTGTACATAAATGGTGCCATAGGCAGATCTATCCGAAACTCTGTGAGAAATAGTTCAAGTTCTGTGGCAATATTTGCGAAAAATGCAAGTTTAGGCCCTAAGAGACTATCCCCAAGTGCTGTTACAAGGACTTGGTAACTAAATGAATTGACTTCCTTCTTGTCATTTTTCACCCCTTCCACAAACTTCTTCAGGTCTGGCAAAATGTTCAAAGCTCTTTGTGCTACACATGCATTACACAACCACCTCACAGAACATTTTTTTGGCATACGTGTGGACCCTGAATACAACATGTAATCACGCCTTCACGCTGGAACATCTTTGAACACATTATAAGTAGCTCTGAGGAATTCCACAACTTGCCAACCTGTCTTCTGCGGCTGTTTAAATGCATTATTCAATACATGTTATCAACATGTTCCCATGAAGAGCATTGCGGAATGGTCTGGATCTTTGCCGTCATTCAAATTCTCTTTCAAATCCCTGAGAAAACTTGATATTTACATTTGGACCATCAGGAGAGGCCTGAAGATG